>JAYDZK010000001.1:35507334-35547257 GCA_034509185.1 Euphonia xanthogaster
CCAATGCCCAGTCTGTTCTTCAGCAGTGAGACCATCAAATTTCCTCCCATTTTATATGCTGACACATATGGTGTGGAACACCTCTCAGGTCAGTCACCTGTCCTGACTGTGTCCCCTCCCAGCCCTTTGTGTCCCTCAAGCTTCTCACTGGCAGGACAACATAAGGTGAAACATCCTTGGGTTCAGGTAAGCACTACTAAGCAGCAACTAAAACATCAGTGTGTAATCAACATTATTCTTGTCCTAAATCCAAAACATGTCACCGTACCAGCTAATAAACAGGAAGAAAGTTAACTCTATCCCGGTCAAAACTGGGAAAACTTAAAAATCAGTTTATAATACACTGGGTCAGAACAAACAGATTACTTTTCCAACCAAATATATATGGTACAGAGATGTAAAAAATTTACTTTGATATTAAATAGGAATGTCTCTTTAGGACATAGCCGGAGATACATCTACAGTGTATTTTGCTGATAGCATGTCCAGTCACATTTATCTCACCTGTATCTGAACTCCAAGAATTAAGCCACAATTCATGCACTCCTGAAAGGCAGGCTGTACTAGCTCCAGCTCTGAAATACAGCCACACGTTCCTTACAGGCCTCTAGTTTAGTGCTGCCAAGAGCTGCAGTTCAGTAATTTCAAGCACCCGAGGAAAAAAAAGATACTGGAAAATTAACATAGGGATTTATTCTGCGCTAAAACTGACTTCAGGATTTTTTTTTTTCAAGGCTATAAATATATCTGAGTAACTAAACACAAGCCTGGAAGAAAATCAGTCTTTAGGGTGTATTTATTCACCTTTCTCGGAGGGGTATTAGAAGAACTGATTTGACCTAGACATGTAATATACATCAGGGTTTCTAGACAAAAGGCTGTATAAATTCAGAGTTCTGTTACAATTAACTAGCTGAGTATGCTGAGAGTGCTGTTGTAATTTTAATAAAATTAATTTAATTTGAATTGGTAAGCAGTTGCTGAGAGACAGCAGTTCCCACTCCCACCTGTGAAGAAACCAGACCTTAACAGAGCTTTGCAAGATATATAAATGTGATAATGACTGCATAAAATAAGTGAACAAATGAGTTGCAAGCCAAGCAGAAGAATACTCGAATTACATCTCTTCCCAGGCTAGATTTAAGATAATTCTAAAAGAAGCTTCCCATAAAGAAAATACAGACCTTTTTAGATAGGAACACTGAAGTAAGTTAAATACTTATTGTAGGCATTAGTCAGGCTTGCATTCAGTCAACTCTCCATTAAAGGCATACTTACATGAATGCTCTTTGTCCGGATCTCAAAGCTAAGGCACAGTTGTGAAAAGATGGTTTGGATAGTGTGATTTATTGTACTCTGAAAGAAATTGTATTCAACATAATCATGAGGCAAATCTAGACTGTAAAGGGAGGATGGCCTAAGAGATCAGAAAGAAAGGAGGCATTGCCAGTCAATGTTGTAGAAAAAGTAAAAAAGATGAGATGACAGACCAAGCAGAGGAAGAAGTTTGCAAAAATTAGGTGGAAAAGGGGAAGACATTTTTGAGAAACATTAAATTATACAGATGTAGGAATCAGGAAAAATTCTGTCTTTTTCCTTCCTATGCTATTTCAAATTGGAATGGCAGCTTTTCAGGAGGTAAAGTTGCTTTACAAGAGGCAGAAGGTAATGAGGAGAATAAGCTGAGGAGGGTAAATGGTAAAGGAGATGACACAAGAATCAGACATTGCTTAAAATGGCCGGTCTTTAGGAAAGCCATAGGAGATGTCCTGTGTCCAAGTCACAACTGCCAAGACACTACTTGTACCAAGAGGGTTCTCTGAAAGGATTAAATATCTCTCCTGTTTTCCAAGGAAGCAATTCAAGGCAAGGAAAAATACAGGGAGAAAGCCACTTTTTCTAGAAATGGCCCCACCTTCCCACCTCCTAAGTCCATGGAGTAACCCCAGAGCTACTGAGCCAAATTTCCTTCTTCTGCCAAGCTCCCATCCTGTGGAAGTTGCTTTTTTTTTTTTTTTTTTTTACTTCAGCATAATTTCAACAGAAGAGATGGAATCTCTGATAACCAGGAAACAGTTTTATGCTTCGTAGTTTTGATCCTTTCTAGTAGACAAAAGATTTTGGAATGCACCACATCAGCTGGTCAAGAGCCTAGAGGTTCATTTTCCCATCAGCAGACTACATGGACTGTTGATTTAGTGTAGAATTCAGGGACAGTTGCACTTGAAATACAGCTACTGTGTTATAAAGTAAAACCAACTGCCTCTTTCAGTCTTGAAGGCACAGCTGAGAGCACGCAGTCTGTGTGCAGTACCCTGTGCTCTGGCAGCAAACTGCAGCTAAGCTCCATAAGAATTTATCTATCTCTAGAAAATTGCAAAGAGCAGAGTCAGGGTAGATGTAGTGTTTGACACCAGCCTACAGTCTGTGAAGGTTGGTCTAGGCTTAGGAAGGTTTAGGAGCTGTTCTGTGACTCAGTACTGAGACACTCTCCATTGTTCTCCACAAACAATTCTCCTTTCCTCATCAGTTCCCACAGTGTACCTTCAGCTGTTCCTCACACAGCTCTTCTAAAACCCAGGATTCCCATTCAGAAGGGCTTGTCTCTCCCTCCAATGAAAGACAGGAGTTTCTGCTCATAGATTAGGACAGGACTAGGTTTCTGCTCAAAGATTGAGTGAAATATCTAAGTCAGTTTGTCTCATAAAGGCATTGTCAAATTAGATTTAGTATTGACTTTGAGATGCTTAGACAGTTTGGAAGTGAGAACTCTCTTCATGCTCTAATAGGTATGTTTTAAGGCACAAACTCCATTCCAATCCCTTTAGGACTCACACCTCCTTCAGACCTCTTCCCAGCCCTGTATGAGGCAGGAAACAGGCTATGCAGCTGAATAGCCCTGCCACTCTCTCCCCTCGTCAGATGGTGCCATGGTTCCTACTGAACCAGACCAACTCCGGTTGAAGGCTTTGGGTCAAAGCCATGTCTGCTGGAGGACAAAGCCACTGCCCTAATGCTTTTGTCTTAATTGAACAAACCTCCATAAACTATACCAGAGTAACACCTGGCCCTACTTGTTTCTCATCTTGTTTCTACATTTTGCTACTGATGCATTTGTTTTAATCTTCTGAGGCTCCCTGTATTTGCACAGTAACCAGTGCCACTATTGCTGGACTGTGTAATTGCACAGTGGATCCCTCAGTAGCACTAAATGTATAATTATGAAGTTCTCCAAAGGAGAAGGACAAAACAACTGTTCAGTGTTTGCAGCCAACGGAGTATTACTGTATGTGGTTTTCATACTGCTTAGTTTGCTGCCTACTTAACTTTCCATAAAGTGTAATTATTTTCTGGGTAGGGTTGGAAGACACATGGGGTATAATATATTAGCTGCACTTCTTATTCATAAGGTAACAAAGACTTTGCATCAAGTTAGTGCCAACAGTTTCCCTTGGAAATAGCACAAATAATTTGTCACTGTTCATTACTCTCATGCTACTATACCACTGCTGGCTTTAGGAAAGACAGTTTCTAAAATTATCCAGAGGAGCTGATTGCTGGTTTTGGTATTGTAATGTTTAAATGGACCAAAACAATTCAAGATCTATGCAGTTAACCCAAGCAAATAGAAGTGTTTTGCTTTTACATTTGTCTTTCTGGCATGTATGGATTGTTTTTTTTCTTTCTGAAGGATAAAGAACACCCAATGGAATACAGAGAGCAGAGAGCCAGCACAAGGCCTCTGTTTAAGAGGGTTTCAGACATTTGTCTTTTGAACAGAAAGTAGTCTGACCTGAGCCTTTTACCAATGACAGGAATATTGGTTCTCTGAAAGCAGGGGCAAAAACAGGGACATGGCCAAATTTCATGATAGGCTTTCACAAACCAACTGAGGTTTCTTTCTGGAGGGACAAGCTGGACCGAAATAGATAAAGTCTTCCAGGTCACACATAACAGCCTTGAAGTGAAAGGAATGGATTTGAGATTTCCTAAATGCTGTGGCAGTGCCAGGTCCATTTGTATGCACAGTTTAGACCCTGTAGCCCACCCAAAACTCATTAGGACCTCTTGCCAAAAGAAGTGTGTGTTCCAGTGAGTCTGGATTTGTTCAACAGTCACTGGAAATTTTGAAGCTTCCTTTGGAAACACAACCATTTACTCTCCATGCCCAGTGTTTGCACTCAGCAGGGCTGGAAGAGGCAGAACTGATGCAGCCACAGCTTTCACATTCACAGGACTAAGGAAGCTGATTCACATGTCACTTGTGGTTTGTCTGGATTGTAGGAATGTTCCTTGCAATTGAAATAGTATTATACCTAAATTCATAACTCTTCCTTTCCAATAAGTATCCCTGTCTGTGATGGCTGGAGATTCGCTCCCCTCCTCTTTCACCTTAGTGCATAACAGGCTTCAGATACTGTGCCATCCTGGGAGCAGATCAGAGGCTATTTGTGACGGGGAGAGTTATTGCCTGCAATCTTGGAAGCTTCTGTTTAAGACATAACAATTCTCCCTCTCACATTCCCAAGTGTGAAGGGCTTGCTGGAGCCAGGGTTCCCTGGTGGGCTTCCCTTTTCCCCCCTCTCTAAATTTGGAGCTACAGACTTCACCGAGAAGAGAAGCAGGAGGGCTTTCTTGCATATCTAAACAGAAATGGGAATTATTTTCCCAGCAAGCTCACTATATTTATTGTCTCACTGAGAAAAATGAGAAATACAAGACTGGATCTGCAGTCTTCAGTCTAGGTCCCATCTCTTTGGTTTTCTGACATGAAAGAAGTGGACTGCTGAAATCTGGTCCCCTATTACAGTAGTATAAGTCCAGAAAACCATGGGGAAACTGGAGGAAATGGCAACTGAGTTTGAAGTGATATTTTATAGTACTAAGAGAAATGTTTTGTTTGACTATTCTGAGGTAGCTGGTACTGCTCCACTCCAGGTTTCCCCATCTGCAGTGCCTGCTTTTGCTCTATTAAAGAATTTCACATCAATTCTGGAAGAAAGGGCGGTTGTATAAAGAGATCCAATTTGAAAATTATTATCCTAAACAGTAAGCCTTAATTTTCAAAGCTGTCAATCTCCTCTGCTTCATATGTGTTAGGCACAAGAGGAAATTAAAAAGCAGGGTTTAAATTCTGTTTTCTAATTCTTTGCTTCAGAGATGGTTTTTTTATACTACTCACTTTGCCTCTTTTTCAACTGTTTTTTTTTTTTCCTTTATAAAGTATTTTTACTTTTAGAATCCTTCTCTCTTTTCCCCATTATTGCTTGTCACGTAAGTGCTCACACAAACAGACTCCCTGTGGTACCAGTTCTTAGTAAATTTTTTTCCACTTTCAGTGAACTACCCTTCCCCTATTTTAAGGGTTAAGCTTCAATTTGGTTAAGACAAGTTGATGACATGCTAAGCAGAGGCATATTGCAACTCTCCCCAAAACTGCAGGAAATTCAGATAATAGAAAGTAAATTCTCATTTCAAAAGCCTGCTAATAATAATTTTCTCCTTGATCCTGATAGAGAGAAAAAGTCATTTAATTAGCTCTCTTGGTTTATCTTCCTTCCATCACGCCCCAGTATATTGTATAGGACTCCACAGCTTTATGTACCACAGCACAGCCTCATCAATAGCCATTACAGTTCCTTGCCTGTCTGCAGTGTCTTTGTTCAGCAATGGATCTGAAACAGAGTCAAAGCTGAAACAACAATGGCACACAAGGAGGAAAGAATATGAAAGCCTTAAGCTTCAATACCATAACAATGCTCCTCAACAGGATGGCATATCAATATGAAGTCCTTAAAATTTAGGACTTAGTTTAGTAGTTTAGAATGCTAAATAATAGCCTTAACCCCACCAATAATATATATAACAAAACTGAACTAAGCAACTGCTAACTTCAATAGGTTCTAATTATAGATTTTTTTCTTTTCCCCTTAAAACCACTTTTATTAGAATAGATAATTATCTGTTTTCTTCCAAAAATGTTTTTTCCACATACTCCTTTGCTTTTTAAAATAGTCCTTGCTCTACACCTGTATTTATTATTCTGCCCTCCAAAATCAAATTTTATTTGAAAAGTACAAATAAAATAATGGTCCTTTTTAAGTAATAATTTTCTGTAAGAAAGCCATATCCAGATTGTTTTTATGCATTTCTAATTCCTACAAGCAATCATTGCTCTGAGGCAAGAGCTTCTGGTGTCTGGTTGTTACTCTTCCCTAGGCATCTGAATTTCACATACTCTGTTTAATCCTTACTGTTCCTTCAAAAAAGTGTACTTGGATTTGTAGTGGAAACTCTGCAACTTCTCATAGTTTGGCCTCAGCCCTGAAGATTCATTTGCTTAGATAATTGTATGGGCTAGGAAAGTTCAATTTCCATAAAATTTCTCAGAAATATTTTCAATACTGTAACCTAAGATGGGATTTGACGAGACTTTGATCTCAGACTGTTAAGATGGGCCAAAAGGTAAGGTAGAGATGATGACAGAATTACGGCAAGAACTTGGTAGAAGGTAAGAGAAATCCTGAAGAATGCTAGCCAAGTGATGCTTGATGCAAGAAACTTTTGAAAATAAAGACTAAAAGATGTTTGGCGGGGGGAAAAGGGCGTGTAACAAATTCCCTTTAACTACCCTAGTTTTTAAGACTTTTCTATCAACACTTAACAACATATATTTTCCCCAGCTGGTTGTTTCCAAGCATTCCATCACACACTCTTTGCTAGGATAAATTTTGCAAGGGAAGATTCATCTTCATGTTACATGGCACAAAATAATCCCTGCCAGGCACGAGGAGCCAATGGTTCCTATTTTACCTTGAGATGACAGATATATGTTCAGTTTCCTTGCTGGGTAGAAAAGGCTTAATGAGAGAACCATGTTTCCTGCTTAGCATGCTGAATAAACTGCTGTCTTGCCATGAGATGCAGAGGAAAACTGCTACCATTGCAGAACTTAAGTGGAAAAAAAAAGGGTGAGCAAACAGAAACTGAGCCCTGTGAAAGGCAAGGTCATTTGTAGACTGGAAAAGTATTTTGTCCTGAAGCCTGACTTACTTTTCATTTTAAAAAATATAATCCAACATGCATAAGACTCATTATTCTATCTCCTACGTAAAGACTTCAGGTACAGAAAACTCAGGGTCTTTTAGTAGAATTGCTAAATAATTTTAAATTGCCTGCGTTCTAGTTCAGTGTCTAGTACATAAGACTTTGGTCTTCTCAAGAGTCTTCCAAAAAAGATTAATGCCCTCGGCCACCACTGAAGAACATGGAAAGAGGGAAGAAGACTAGGACAAAGCCATTCCAGTTATTCTCTTTATATGCTGGAGATCATCCTTCTCTCTTCAGCGGGAGCAAAAGGCTATTCCTAAACATATGCTGAAGACCAAATCAGGCATTGGACATGATATTTATCTTTTACTTAAAGACGGTCAGTATGGGAGGTGAATTCTTTTTTATACTCCTTAGTGACCAGATTGATGTAATCCAATCCTCCCATTGTGTCTCCCACAAATGCCGTCATCATAGACACAACAGCAGTAGTCACTTGTCTTTAGACCCCCCACTGTATTACTATTCAGAAAAAGAAATAACAAATTAAATTTTATACCAATGTTTAGATAACATATAATGCGTTTTATATCCAAAACCCACAGACATCTAAGGAACACAGTGGAGAGTGTAATCCTCTGTCACTGGGTCAGCAGATGGACTGATTTACTGACCAGGGAAAGTTTAGACTGCTTAGGCACCATGCAAGTGACACAGCATCATTTGGGAAAAATATTATCCCATGGGGAAATGTCTATCGGTAAAGAGCATCTATCACAGAATGACAGGTCAAGTCAACAGAACCTGTGAAGCAAGTTCATCATGAATATAATGAGTGCTACTGCTGCCAGGCTTTTGGCTTGTGCTGCACAGATCACACATCTCTGCCACATCTACCCCTGCCAGCCCTGGTACCTGAGCAATTTCCCACATGGTGATGCTGTGATGTTTGCCGTTCTACAAAGAGCAAAATTGCCTCTTTTAACCCAGAAGACATCTTATTGCACTGTACCATTCTGTGCTCTCCAGACTGAGTGTTAAAACTTTTCCTGGCTTTTCTCAGGTTAGAGCAGATCTCAGACCATGTAGGATCTCAGGACATATAGTCAGGGAGAAGATCAAGTTCTTCAGGCTTGTTCTTAAATAGATCTAAGGCAGACATGCCAAAAAGGCTTCCTCCTGTCTGCCACTCACCTTAGTCACACAAACCTCACTTCCCTTTGGGCTGGCACTTGTTTGGCTCCATGGTGAATGAAGTGTGTTGTGAACACCAAAGTGATGTTATATTAATTCATGGAGCTGTTTGCCTCACTTGCAGCAGCATAATCCATGAAGTGAAGCAGGATAGCAGCTGAAGCATAATCCTGTCTGTAAATTAAGGGAGGAGGTGGGAAAAGTACGTGTGAAGAGAACCCCGCAAAACCATATTCCTGGTCTCAAGCTGCTCAAAGCACTTAGGGAAGTTTTAATCACCTTTGCTCCCCTGATGTCTAGGGTTTGCTTTACCTCCACTGTGAAATGGTGAAATCCCTAGGCAGAGCAATCTGATTGTACTACACATCATCTATCTTATCAGCATCCCCTTTTTAGAACAAGCTCTCATGCTGGAATCCCAGAAAGCACCACTGTTTTTACCTTGCATGTCCCAGCTTCCTTTTCCACAGAAATCACTGTAGCAGTTCTAGAAGAAAATGGATGGAAAATGCTTTCAAAAATACATTTCTCTCCTGAAGCGGTAACATTTTGCAAAACAGTGTTTATGTAATATTTAGGTGTCCATCTAATATTTTAGGAGTTTATATAATATTTAGGAATATTTCCTATTTATTTAATAGGATTTTCTATAAATAATAATAATATTGATAAACATTTATCTTTATAAATATGTATATAATATTTAGTTCATACTGAACTCAGTATGAGTTATAGTGTGTAACTTTAAAAACTGCTGCCATGATCATGTACAGGGGCAAGAACTGTACTTGTGCGAGGCAAATAGCTAAACATAGCAGTGAAAAGCATGGGAAGGAAAACAAAGAAAAAGTTGTGATTTTCTTTTTTAGTGCCTCAATTACTAAGGGGAATGAAGCCAGGTGCAAAATCTGTTCTGTTTAAAAATTTTATTTGATAATATTTAAGACATCACTTTTCAAAAGGAGCAAGTAATAAAAAAATGAGGAAATTTAATATCTTTTATATATATTAAAATTGGGAGCAATTAATTATGTCTAAATGTGCCTCAGTAAATGTTCTCTTTAACCTAAAGGAGGTTTGCAGTACTTGGCTATAAAGGTCATTGGGGAAAGTAAGAACTGAGAATTCTCCTTTGAGCAACAAGGTCCTTAAGTAATCCCAGATGCTACATGAATTGCTGTTTAAGATGAGAAATAACCAAAGAGCAGGTGCTATTGCTGGAAGAGTGGGGTTCAGATGAAACAGTTGGAAGCTCTATTAGCTGTAACAGAGCAGATGCAGCTGGTCAGAGCGCCTGCCTGAGCAGGAACGAGAACACAGAATTACAGAATGGTGCTGGTGGGAAAGGACCCCCCCGAGACCACTGGTCCAAAGCCTTGCTCAAAGGTGGGTCAGAAGAGAGCAGGCTGGTAAAGGCCACATCCACTTGGGTTTTGAATAACTCAAGATGGGAGACTCTGAAACATCTCCAGGCAATCTGTATGAGCTTACAGTAATAAAGAAATAATTAAAAATCATATTTTTCAAATGGAATTCCCTAAATTTCAGTTTGTGCCCACTGATCGCCACTGAGAAGTCTGGCTCCATCTTCTTTAATCCCCACCATCAGGTACATCAAGTGTGATTACTTTTGCCGCTTTTACTTGCCTTCCTGCACATCAGGATGCTCCATTCTTGGGTTTGGAGGGAGTGATCCTTGAAAATAAAGCAACTCCCTTTTGCTTATCATCTCTTCAGGACCATGAAAAAGGGAAGAGGACCTAGAAAAGGCCAAAGGCCACTCCCCTCAGGTTCATGGTTGAGATCCTGCTTTTTAACCTGCTTATTACTCTCAGAATCTTGAACTCCACCATTAAAAAAATCACTGCATCCAAGATTGTATCCAGCTTTACATGCCAGAACCATTCTTCCTTGCTTGTAAGTATCAGATCATCAGGCCATCTTTCTTCATAGGCTAATAATTCACTTGCACCAGCAAGCTGTCAATCATGCACTCCAGAAACATTCTGCATTGCTTGTGTCCTGTTAGGTTGTCCCTCCATAAGATTCTGAGTTAATTGTATTCCCCCATAAGGACCAGGGCCTGTGAAAACCACTTCCTCCACTTTGTCTAAAGAAAGCCTCATCTATCTCTATCTGATCAGGTGGCCTGAAGAAAATACCAACAAGTGTTCTTGTTGATTTGTGCTGTAATTCTGACCCTTAAACTCTTGACTGGCTCCTCTCCTCTGCACAGACACAGCTCCATGTGTTCCTTCTGCTCTCAAACAAAGGAAAAATCCCCCTCCTTGCCTTCATATTCTGTCCTTCCAAAGGGCTTCACCCATCCATCACAGGACTGCAGCTGTGTGAGCTACCCCACCAGGCCTCTGTCGAGTGAGATGCCAGCCCTAAAACTCTGCATAAACCTCCTGGTTTTCCCTATGGTGCATGGATTATTGTATAAGCACTTCAGAGATGTATCCACTCATGCTGTCCTTTTCCCAGAAACCTCCAGAAAGTAGCTGCATCTTATCCCATAATCCTTTCCTGTAGAAATTTTTTCTTTGTGTAAGAACTCTTGGAGTCTCCATTTTGTATTTTTTTTTCTTCTGTCCAATTCATCTGTCCCCTTTGCTTGTCAACTCAATTTCCCACTTCTTCACTTGATTGTGGGTTTTCTTCGCCATCCCATCATTCCTAGCTGCCTTAAGGTTTTGATAACTATATGCAAGGTAATTTATTTAATCAGTAAGCTCTTTAATAAATATTAGCTCTCAATCAATGAGTAATTGAGGTCCAACAATGTACACATACTCTTGAATTTCATAAGTGCCAGATTCAGCCAACTCAATCTAAAAATAAGGACCATTTCTTATCCTTGTTATTCCTTAATGTATTTTTCTCCATTCAGTATTTAAATATTTTATGTTTCATTTTGTGAAGACACCTTGCTATTGGGTGTCTACAAAACCACGAGAGACAATGAACATAATTCTAAAAACAGTGCGACACAGTTTTGGAAGCACTGCTTAACTCATTCAGAGTTTTTTTCTTGTTGTGAAGACACACACCCAAACCAGAATCACACATGCAGTGAGCTCTTCCTATATGAAGCTTTCTACATGTGGACAGATGAGGGAATACGCTGCAGGCAGTGAGAGATGATTGCAAAACTCCAGTGTCCCGGTCCAGTAGCATTCTGCTAAGACTCAGGTTATTTGCTCTGAGCATTAAAAATGAGGAGGAAGCTTTTCATGTGTCCTTGAAAGCTCTTCTGGGTTAGCTAGAAATTAGTTCTTGCAGCGTCTCTTGTAGCTGCAACCAAAAAGGCTCTTGATAAATATATATATATATAAAATCCAGTGAAGAGATATTGTCACAGCAGAGAGTCTGCTGTTAGTAAATATGATCACTATGCACTAGAATCAAATTCTAGTTCTCAGCAAATGGAAATTTTTTTTATTTTTTTTATTTTTTTACTATGAGGGATTAAGAATACAGATCAATTCTCCTTAAGAATTTCTAACAGATCTATCTGTACCTAGGGGACCTATCCTGAAAACATTTTATCAAAATACTGGATAGGGCTCTCATGAAGACACAAGTACTCATATGCTTGCATTTCAGCTTGGATATTTCATCAGAAGGTTTTGGTTTTTCAGAGTTATTATTATTAATCTTAAAAAAAAAGATGGGAAAATATTGATCAAATCTGAAAAATTTAATATTTTAGAGACTTCAGAGGTCATAAAAAATCCACACAAACAGTTCTTTGCACTGTATGTTCTTGCATTTGTCAGCTATTGTCAAAATCCTGAAATATTCATATGTTTATGTTCTGTTAATTATCATCCTTTAATTATTTCTAGAAATCTCTATCAATTCAACTTACTGATAGAAAGGACAAAAAGATCTTACTTGTGCTGTGCTTTTAGCAAAGTGGAACTGATAAAAAAAGGTGCCAAGGGCAGAATAGAAAGGAATTATTTCTCGTCAAGTCAGATGGTGAATGAAAGCTGAAAGGAGTACAAGAAAAGGGAGAATCAGGCCACAGGAGAGAGAATCACCCATGGGCTGGATTCTTCTCACAAAGGTATTTGGTGGCAGAAACCTAACTTGGAAACAGCTTTTATTCCCCAGAGGGTGGCTCAGGACTGTTGCATTCTAGGTTTCTCTATCAACAATTGCAATGTGCATGGGAAGCTCAAACCAAGATAGGAGAGTGAGAAGAAGTTTAACATGTTCAGAACCATTACACTGATCATTCATATTCATACAGAATACTCCAGAACTAACCTCACCTGCTTCTGCATTTGCCACGTTGTGCCAAGAAGGACAGCCATTCAAAAATGACCCTGAATTACATTATTTCCTTTACACTCTTTCTCCTCCTTCTCCCAACTTGCTTTCACTATAGCAAAGACTTTGCTGCCAGAAATCAAGTAAAGATCAATGGCATAAAAAGAAAAATGGCACAGAAGGAATCCAGTGACAGGTATAGAATAATTGTCCCCCTGGTGATACCTTCACATCTTTCAGCAGTTTAGGAATTCACTGAGCTGGAGATTGCACTTGAGCTAACATTATTGCTTTAAAAGTAGCAATCTTTTTTTTTTATTGCTTTAATCATTCATACATTAAAACCCCATGGACTAAGTCAAGAGATGTTATAAATGATTGCCTTTTGTGGGGATGCAGCAACCACAAGGAAGTGCACCTCCGTCCCCAGCAGAAAAGAAATACTTCAGGTTAATATTGACCTGAAGCCTTTTAGTGATGGAAAAAAAAACCCCAGTGTTTTGCTAGTTCACAAATATTACAGGATATAACACAATGTTTAAGCAGCATATAAAACAATAGCAGGATACAACACATCATTATAGACAAAATATTTGGAACTGTACGTGAAAGTGCTCAAATCCCATTCCTCCCACTATACACTCTGTTCCAGTCATCATCATAAAGATATTGACTGTATTTTTTATAAGTGCATTAGTGTTTGCACAATAATGTAGACCACATTTCCTTGCTAACACTGTGGGCTGAAGAAAAGTCTACAGAAGTCCCATACTGCCTTTATCAGGCCACATCAAACTGCTGAGAGACCAATTTACAAGATTTATCAACTCAAAAATGTATGCAATAAGTAAATTTATACAGATTATTTTAAATAAGCTTTCTGTTACAACATCTTTTTTTTCTTGAAAATAGTTCATGCCAATGTGATTCCAGATTGCTGAGTACCGACACCACCGATGTTAAAGAACATATTTTTAGCTTTTATGCCCTGCTACCATGAATGAGGAGAATAATTTTGAGATAATCTTGTTGTTACACTTTAAATCCTTCTTTAATCCCTCAAAAGTCTTAGCACTAAAGACTTTGCTGTGTGCTACTAGTACTGCAAGATTTGAAATGACCAAATCTTTGTGTTTCAAATGTATCAGACCAGGTCCTGCTAAAAGGTCATTATAGAGAGTTGGATCAATATGGCACCATCTTCCTTAGGACAATTGGCTCATTACTATCTCTGTATTCCGTATCTCCAAATCTATCAATCATCGATTGTGATGATCAGAGGGCTGGAGCATCTGTGAAGACTGAAGAAAGTTGGGGTTGTTCAGCCTGGAGAGGAGAAGATGCTATAGAGATTTTATAGCACCTTCCAGAAAAGAGAAGGCTCTAGAGAGACCTGACACCGCTTTCCAGTACCTAAAGGGGGCTACAAGAAGGCTGGAAAGGGACTTTGACAAGGACGTGTAGTGAGAGGACAAGGGGGAACAGCTTTAAACTAAAAGAAGGGAGATTTAAATTAGCTATTAGGAAGAAATTGTTTAGTCAGACAGTAGTTAGGCATTGAACAGGATTCCAGAAGTTGTGCCTGCCCCATTCCTGGAAACGTTCAAGGACACATTGGAGGTGGTTTGAGCAACCTGGTTTAGTGGAAGGTGTCTCTGCCCATAGCAGGGGATCCATAAAACAATGGTCTCTAAGATCCCTCCCATTACATGTTGCTGTCTTTCTATTTGGTTTAGAAAAAGGAGAGAAAAACCCAAATTTTTTAGCCACATTTGCTGGATTTATGAGAAATAATTTGGATCTTTAGAGCTTTACTTTTGAAAGGACTCATATTTGATGAGATAACCACTTGTAATGATTTTTTTCAATAAAAGAGAGGAGTTAGAGGAAAAGGCCAAAACAAAAGTTGCCATCTATGAGTCATCAGTAGGTCAGCTCCAAACATGATTTTTTTTTTTCAGTTTGGATTGGCAAAATACGTTCTTTCCTTTAACCAGATGGGCTTTGTATGCTAATTCAAGCATTCCCTCAGAAAGACAGCATTTCAAATTATTTACTTAAAAAATTATAAAGGCATAGCTATACAGACTGTTTGATACATAATTTAAATAAAGATGTATCTTTGTATCATTTCAGTCTTTTCTTAACTGGGTGTACTGTTGGTGAGCTTTTTATCTAACATTTCTGGATCAGTAATTTGTTAAAACAAATAGATTATTCCTGGGAAAGATACTGTTGTTTGGGTTTTGGTATTTTTACTTTTTTTCAATAAAAACAATTTTTTTTGATTGAACTTGACAACAAGAACTGCAAAGTTGTTTTAGGGTCAAGACTCAGGTTCTTTTTTCCTCAAGTTCTAGCAGACTCTTGACTTTTTCTTTTCCAGAGGCATGAGATAATAGCTCCCCTAGGGCTCTGGCTATCTCCCAGAATAAAGGAGCAAAACCGTTTTTTAATGATATTTATCTGTGCATACTGCCTGTATTGATTTAAAAAAAAAAAAAAAGTGGAATGAGACTTTCAAGTAAAGCTACACTCCTTCTTCAGAGTTCCTGATCCAGCTGGGAGTTTTTTTGAAAACTACCCCATGTGAGAATACTGACAGTGTAAGTATTAATTAAGTGTTCTAAAACAATTTAAAGTATTAATATATATAGAGAAAATTATTGTGGGAGAAAAAGAAAAAAAGTATCTTTATAGGGCTTCTAGTTATCTACCTGCAGAAGCTCTTCATTGTTCTTTGAAATCATACATGTGTTTGGAACATTTATGCTCAAGTTGCCAATGCAAATCACGCAGTCCCACATTCTCAAGGATTCCTCTTGCAACCTCTGTCCTGTTTCTTTTTTCTTTTCTCAACATGACATATGGATGTATTATATACTGCCTTCTTCCTGAACACAAACATGGAGCCTGACATCTTCCATGGTCATTTCATATTGACAAACTTTGTTGCTTTTCGACTTTGTTGCTTTTTGTCACACTGAGTGTAGTATTAACAATTTTTTTTAAATTATTTTCCCTTTTAAAAATTTCGCTGTTAAAATTATTTTCAATTGTTTCTTAACTACTCATATGTTTTGGGTTTTTTATCTGGATTGATAGTCTTATGTTTTTCCTCAGTTATTATTACAGAGGTACTCCAGCAGAGAGTTCAGTTGTAACACTAACTTCTTTTTCTTAGGTTTCAATTTTGTACTAGTTCATCAGTCTTTCATTCAGCTGCACTTCCTCCACCCTCACACTCTCAGTGTCCAGATTCAGGCTCACAGTCCTGACTGTGACCACTTTCAGATCTCTGAAGAAGATGTGTTTGAAAAATCTCTATCCTGAAAGAAACTTTGGAGGGATTCAATTACTTGATGGTTTGATTGGTTTTTAACCCTAAGGTTTCTTATTCATAACTGTTATTTTTAAGAGTCTTGTTTTAAAATGTGTTAAATGATTCCCACCAATTAGAGTTCGGGCTCTAAGTCCTTATTTATCAATCCTTTATTCTCTTCTCTTCAAGTTATATTTGCCTTTATTCTAGTTAGCAACCTTGTATTTTGTCTTACTTTCAGCTAAAATTCTCTCCTGTGGGTCACTAACATCAAATTCTTACTGAAAGTGCAGAGTACTTATACATGTTACCTTTTGTCTTAAAAAATCTATGAATTTATCAAATATATATATCGAATTAGTGATTACTGAAATTCTTCCTGTTTATTCATCTGAATGGGATTAACAGATTAACAGGTTATAGAATTTTAAAAAGTCAGAATATACAAACATGTTTTCTGCTTCTCTAGAAAAATCCCTTATATTTACACCCCAATTTGTCTCAGACAAATGTGAAACAAGGATTTAGACCTCAGAAGTATGACATTCTGGCAATTTTTATGACAACTGGTAATATGGATATACAGGGAAATATAGGGTAAAGTCCCATGTTACTGGATCAGCTTGTCCCAAAGGTGTCTGCTCTGTCCATGGTAACACAAATGCTGGAAATCATGTTCTAGCAAACCTAGCTGTACCATGTTTGGGGCCATGACTGTGTTGAAAACCTTCTTCACAAAGAGATACTTGAGTCTTTCTACACCTGACTTCTCCACCCAGCTGCTTCTCAGACTTTCCAAAAAAATGTATTTGTCTTCATTTGCCTTTGGAAATCAAGGCCCTTACTTTCAGCACAGTTTTTTTTCCATTGCCTTTGGAAATCAAGGCCATTACTTTTGGCACAATTTTTTAGATGAACATACAATCCGATCGCTACCATTGAAGTGTGTTCCTGATCTATAATTCCATCATTATTGACTGTAAATAATATTATCTTGTCACATTTTGCTATGTATTCCCATAGCAATCTCCCTAGTTAAAAAAATGTCTTTAATATTATGATCTCATGTGCTTGTGAAAGGCTCTTCAATGTGGAAGCAACCATTTTTATGTATGTGGAAACAAAAGTATCTGATTTTCTTTTATATTGACAAAAATACTTCCCTCACCCATTCCTTAGACAGTCAGGGAACTGCACTCAAATAATGTTCATTTATTCAGCTCTTCTCCTTTAAATTTTTCTATATCCTTGCTTCTTTTGAAGGACTGGAAGTAGAATTCGTATTCTCTGATGGAGATCCAAATGTCGCATATTATTCCACAGTTGGTTATTGCTTTAAAATAACATTACAAAAAGTTTAGAGAAAGCAGAAAAAGAAAGAACAAAAAATCCCCTCATGATCCAATTTAATCTGCAAGTGACATTTAAATAGGAAAAAAGTGAAGATATGATTTGATCAAGATTCAGAGATGATTTATTACTTCTCTTATGATAAAAGCCAGAGGCTTTCAGCAAGTATGAATACTCCATTGTGCTGGATGCTTTACATAGCATACTAAATTTCAGGCCCCTTCACTGTCCTATATTAAGAATTTTTTAGAAGATAATGTAAGGATCATCCAGATTCTTACTCCCTCTGCCAGCAACAAGTATCTTGAAACAGTACTGCCTACTTCAATTTTAGGACTCCTCTTATTAACAAAGAGCCGACATCTAATAAAACAAAAGACAAAGGGTAGATACTGACAGAGGAAAGAATGAGAATAAATGAAAGAATAATATAGGAATCTCAGAACACAAGGCATTGACGTTATCTTAGCTCACTTCAGATTATTTAGACACACAATTCTGAACTTGAAAGCTACGTCTTTTTTCACGGTCAATGACAAGAAATCAGCATATCTAGACTGAGTCATATAAGTAATTTCAATAATTTCTAGTGTGATGTGTATTACTCCATACAAGTGTCCATATTTTTCATAAAGCACACCTAAAATGACTAGCTGGGATTGAGAGAATGTTCCAAGTAATCATTATGCATAATGCAGCCCTGCTTTCTTGGAGATGGCTGAAAACCTGCCTGCTGATGGAAAGTAGTGAATTAATTCCTTATTTTCGCTTCGCTTGCATGTGCAGCTGTTGCCTTCCTTTTTAAACTGTTGAATAAAAGCCCACAAGTTTTTTAAACATTTTTACATTTCTACACTTCCAATTATCTCCTACATCCTGCTGGGGACAGAGAAGGTGGTGAGCAAGGGGCCGTGTGGGGCTGAGCTGCCTACTAGGGCTAAACTACAACATAATACACACAATTTAAATAATGAAGCAGTTATTTATTGGCTAACACAGTAACAATGGCTAAAATCTAAGGAGCGCCTTGCCTAAGATATGGTTCACCATCCTAGTAAGTTACCTGAACACTCTTTGATGGCCAGGCAGGCATGAATCAGGAGAAAGGGTAGCCTTCAGTACTCACTTAATTGTATTTTCCCACGTTTCTGAGTTTCCATGTTCCACCAACTTTGTCAGCTATCTGTGTTTTGCTTTGGGATCTCATATTTTGTAATGTTTTCTGTCTTGAATTCTGCAGTCTTCATCTCAACAACAACTTCTGTCTCTAATTTATCTTTGTTGTCTTCCATGGGTCAGCTCTAGAGCCTTTCTCACAGTTCCTTTTCACAGCTTAGCTATTTCTTCTGAAGTCTGAGCCAAAGTTGCACAGCTGGACAACATCAGATCCCAGCCTTGGATCATTAGACCATAGAAGCAAAGCCATAGAAAGAAGTAAAAAGTTACAGAGGATTTAAAGACTGAAAAATATAGAGCATTTCTACAAGAAAATTGAAGGGGAAAATTTACGGGGGCTATGTAGATGTACATGTGGTGTTTCTCCTTTCTGAACATAAATTTGGTGACAGCAAGAATTAGAAAATTGGGAAATGTAATTTGTTGAGGATAAGGAAGAGTATCTTATGTAGTTTGAGATTGGAGAAAAATCACCTGATGCTGCCTTCTGCAATGGCAAGAGATAGTAAGAGAAAAGAAAAGAAACAGGAAAGGATTTGAAAATTATGTACAAAAGGAGATTTTGTTCTCTATGACAGTGAAAAGGACATGACAGAAAAAAAAATATAAAACAATCTATGATCTGGGTAGAACATGACCTTTCCTTTAATGTAGTGAAAGTAAGAAGGGTCAATGAAAAGCCTGTTGCAGTGGTGGAAAAGCAAATGCATATACGTGAGAGTCTTTGCCTACAAACAAAGCATAAGTCTTATAGGTGCTATGAAAAAAGCTCATCAGCATTGAAAGGCCTTTCCAAAAAGAAGGCCACATACTGGAGGCATTGGCAGTGGAAATTCTATTTTAAGAGTGTGTGCACTACTGACAAAGAGCAAATAATAGACAAATTCAGTAAGGTAAAAAATATCCAGATACTTGTACCGATTTTATACCAGGGGAGAACATTTGTATGGCGATACTGTAATGACAGCCTGAAAACAAAGACTTTTCCTTAGGATTCATTGAAATTATAATATTGATGAGTGATAAGAGTTGTATTTTGCCCTTATACAGAAAAATGTTTATGAAACTGCCTAACCTCAAATATGTTCTTATATATCCCTTGGCACTATAGTCAGAAATCTGCAGCAACTTGTCTTGTGATCCAGATCCAGATCGGGGAAGATAGTAGCAGGAATAAGCAAAAAATTGTAGAAGAAATTGACTAAATCAGGGCTTCCAACCCAGGAAGAAATTAATATCCATTCTCAAGGTAATAATTCAGCATCATACTTCCTTACTGCCTGATTAGTATTCTTTTATCATGCTTTATGAGAAAGACTAATGTAATTATAGTTTAGCTGCATTAGTTAAAAAATAAAAAAGGAAAATGATAAGATTCAATTAAAAATTATGCTAATTTGATCGGATAGAAAATTGCTTATGTAGCGTACAAACTTATTAGTAAGATATATTGGCTGTCTGTAGGAAAAGTTTCACAGTGCTTATGAGTATTTATTTTGCAGTAGTTCATTCCACAACAAGGAACAGTCAAGGGAAAATATTTCTCTTGTAAGAGATAACTATCTCAATTTATTATCAAGTTCAATGGAAACAGTTCTAAGAAAGAACCTGGACTGGCAGTTTGGGTATGTTAACCTGCCATGATACAGAGATACTGGAGCTCATTATGGACAAGCTGGTTTGCCTTTTAAGAGTAGGTAGTACAACATCCATTGGGGACAAGCCTTATTTCTTGACAGCTCTGATGAGTCCATGCTGAGCACAGAGCTAAATTGGCTCTACTCCATCTCTTTCGTTAGGTTTCGGAAGATTTAGAAGCTTTTCCTTGCAGCAGGTTCAGGCACCACTCTTGTTTGCTGTGCTTGGGAGAGTATGTATATTCTTTAGTTGTGTCACAGTTTTAAGGTTGTTTTTCCTGTTTATAAGTGAATTCATGCAGACCTACCAATAACCCTGGTCTGTGATCTTGATCATTCAGCCTTACATAAAGATGTGGTAGCAATTTCTAAAACAACTGCATGCTCAGAAACATGCACAATATAGACACCTTGAATAACACTAAGGTACTTATGGCGAATAGGAAGCAAGATAGCATGAAAGGTTATTACATTATGTTCTTTAATTACTCAGTGTTCTATAACTCACACTTTACATAAAATTATTTTTAAATATGCTTTTGTAGAAACTTTAGTTCCATTGGTCCATAGCTTATATCTGGCTGTCAGCATGCCTTATATATTTAATCTAGGATGTATTGTAGCCTGCAAAAGAAATAGAAAAGTATGAATCGAGCAAAACATATCTTTCAAAAATCAAAATTTAACATTTCCTACTCTAAGCTACTTCCTAGTATTTCTGGGAGATGAAAAACAAGAAATTCTCCATGCAAGACAGAGTCTGTAGTTTCTTCTCTCAGTTGGAAATCTCAAATAAAGGCTTGTCACAGCAATGTCATACCATCAAGTGAAAGTACAGAGGATGGACTAGCAATGTCTTGTGTGAGTTTCCACTTGCACAATATAACTAAGTATTAACACCAAAAAAGTAAAACCACACAGACTTACCAACCAATCAATGCAAGCCACCTGCAAGTGAAACTTGACCTAATCTCTGTCAGCAAATCAGGAGAGAATGGACTGGAGTAAGTGGCGCTTGAATCCATTCCAAAAGACCTGGAAGTCCAGGGACTGTAGCACTCCTCCTGTGACAGTGAGATCTTGCTTTAAAGATCATCTATGAATCATAAAGAAAGGAGATTTGAGCTTAGGTTTCCAGGAAACTACCTTAACCTTCTAGGTCACATTCCAATTTTAGGTTTATAAAACCTGACTCTTCCCATGAAACTATTTGCAGAGTGCAAGCAAATTTGAGCAAAGTCTTCAGAGAACTAAAATTCCTTTAATTGACAAATGGATTAATTTATATGAAAAAGTGCAGTACTAGTCCAACTTGGTAGAATTTATTTCATTTAACACAAGATACCTGAGAGCTCAATTTTAATCTAAAGCCATTCCACTCTAGAGTTACTGGTGAGAGCATTATTAAAGAGAGCAATTTTTCCTTTCCAGCTCACACATCTGTTGGACAACACTGTGAATATACCTTGAAGTTCTTTTCAAATTGCATAGAGTCACTCAGACATGTCTCCTGTTGGTGGCTGACAATAGGGAAAACAAATATCACACAATGATTCTTACCACTGCCTGCTTTTAATGCTAGAACCAGTAGTTTATTTGTCATTCAGGCTCCTTCTCCACCTGCAGAGCTGCAATTCTTGGACTCATAGGAATATGAAGGAGCGAGATGATCAGAGCAAGAAAAAATTGAGCCTGAGCTACCTTCACATCGAGAGGGAGAAGCTGAGGTAACAGACCTGGAAGAGAATTGAAGCAGCCATCTGCAAATCTGCCCTGATCTTTCAGGGGATATTATTGATTGCCTGGAGTTCCCCAGTCAATTCTTGCTGATCATCCATGAGATTGCCACCAATACCACTGCCAGGTATCACTTTATCAAGAGTGACCACTGACATCTTGAGGGCAAGGCATCTCCAGTTTTTCTGAATTGCTCTACATTCTTTCTCTCCCACACCTGCTGTGTTAGTAGGATGAACAGGTCCCTTCGACATTCTCATCTGAATTTAGTGAATATTTGTTTCAGTTTCTGATAGATTGCAAGAGAAAGGCTATTTCTGACAAAGATGAAGTTTGCACTGCAATTGGCTGTTCTGGTGGAGCTATCGGGTGGGGAAATCATCCCAGATTTATACAGATTTTGAAGATCTCTCAAATACAGGTCAGTCCAAAAATTCAAATAAAGACATTCTAAAAGACTTGCTATGACTCTGCCTCCAACTGCGAAGTCAGTATATTTGTTTGAAAGACGTAGGACAATGGGCAGAATGATTTTCACATGATCAGCAGGATTAAAATTTGTCTATATGCTCTTTTCTATCAAATTAAGTGCAAAAATGTGATAAGGTTACTGTATATAATTCCCATCAACATAATTCTGAATAGGAAGGATTTCACTCATTATTTGTAGATTGCTGCTTTACAATTATATCTTAATTGACTTGATCACCAACTTGAACACTTAATATTACAGTATCATTAGCCCATTTATTATTCATCTAAATCATACAATTACAGCAATTAAATTGGTTGCCTTTTAAACACTTGGTTCAGTGATCTTTAATTAGACATCTATGAGCTGAATTACATGGAAAAGGTGCTAAATGTTACAACTGTAGTGAAGGGGGTTATTTGCCATATTATAAGGGATTGATTTAGACAAATGTCATATGTGTTAAAACATGCTGCCTCCTTGATGCTTTCTGGTTCCCTAGTGATTCTGGGACTACATTCTAAATAGCATGGTAGGAAGATTCATCTTTTTAAAAACCCATTATAGGCTACATCTAAAAGGACCATAAACATAATGAAGCAGTTCAAATCCAGAGTTTAACCTGCAATATAGTAAATGCTTGGTGGGTTTTTCCTGTCATTCATTTTCACAGAAGAGAAAATCCTGGTTTCATGTTTACCAGCTAGATGTGCATCTTTAGACCCTGTCTGCATCCCCTCAGCTCTTAGTTTCCATACATACTATTCTTCTGTTCTAAGAAATTAAATTTCTAGTGTGCTAGGCAAGAATTTTTGCTTTAAATACACAGAAAAAAATCACACAGGGTTTAGTAGGAACCTTTCTGTTTCCACAAATACACCTGCTCAGTATTTCCTCTCCGTCATAAGGCCAAATTCAAGGTACAGAGAATGAAGCAGAAAACATAAATATACTTCCATATAAATTCATGATTTGTTTAACTTTGTCTTAAACTCTGAATTCAGCTATAACCGCCTAATCTCTAAGAAAACAGTAGAACTGCGAATCATTGAGGGAAGAATGATCAAAGATCTGTACCTTTGTTTCCTGCCATATGAAAAACTGAGTCACTAAGGATCTCCAGTCTGGAAAAGAGATGATCCAGAGGAGATATATTACAAATCTTTAAAAATCTGAAAAGCAAAAAGAGGATGAATAAAAATTCATTATTGATTTTGCCTGCTAATACAAGAGGAATAGTAAGAGCTATTAGTCAAAATCAGTCGAAACAAGATGCAAAATTAAATAACCAAGCAAGACAGAAGTCAGAATGCATCACAGACTCCCTAGTTTGTCCAGATTGCTTCAAGGAGGACAGGGACATAAGGCAACCAAAACATATTACAGTGTTTCTTAGCAAAGATGTTTGGTTTTGTTTACTTGTTGGGATTTTTGTTTTTTTTTTTTTTTGGTTTAGATTGTGTGTGAAAACAGATTTTGTGGAAAAAAATCTTTTAAAATTTGTCCACTAAAAACATTTAGCTTTCTGCACTGCAAAATAGCAGATCCCTCCTCCAACTGCTTCTGCAGTTTCTTCCAAAGCATTTTTTTGCATTGTGTTCATTGGCAAGGGGTGCCATATGTCTGCTGCCCTTTCATGAATAACCATTTCCTCTGGCTTGTTTTCCACCTTGTTCAACTAACCAGCCAGAGGAAGGACTCAGAAAAAACTCTTTCTGCTTAAAGTTTATCCAGTACAGAAAAAAAATATTGAGAATATTCCCATTCCTTAATCCAAATCTATGTTTTATGGTATTTTGCTGCAAATTTAGCATTTCCTAAGTTCTGAAATGCTGAATAACATGATAGTCAAGAGATACATGTTTAACCACAAGCTAAGATACAGGTTTGGTTTTTTTGATTTCCATATTGTCTTGAATGGTCTACATAATCTACTGTTTCACCTCTCCTACAAGGAGTAAGGATAATATTTCACTATTTCCCATGGATATGAGAACAAAAATCGTTAATGAATAAGAAGTCTCCAGGTCTTATGCTGATGATCACACAAATGCTTAACAGGATAATACAGTATTTTGGCTGTGCTCTCTTAATGGAGCCATTAACAATTCGAAAAAGGCAATGATTAACTTTAAGGAATTAATAGAACTAATGGTAGTAAATTTCAGAAAATCCTTCATAGCATTCTCAAACTGCAAAATGAAGAGTATCAAATCATTAACAGGGGAGTTAATTAGAAGTGCTGCAATAATACAGGGAACATGATAGGTGAGATCATTATATGGAATCTAGTGATTTAAAGGTTCTCAAAATAAGGTTAATTTTTCTACTTTTGAATGATAAAAGGAAAAAAAACCTTCTTCATTAAATTTCTTAACTAAGACTTATCCAGCAGTACAACAAAAACTGGTAAATCCCAACAGTGATATCTAAGACTAGGAATATTTCCAAGAACCTCAGGGTAATTCAAGCTGTATCTCAACTAATGACACAGTTCCACCTCTTTTTTCCCCAACACCTTCTAACCATCTTCTATGACTTGGGATGGTATTTGCTACTGATGTCCCTACTATGTATTTTCAGAAAAGTCTTTCTCAGATTATATTTCAACATAATTTTCCATAATTTGCTTTTTTCCATTGTACCTATAATTTCTTTTTTATATGACTGGTCAAAGCAAGTGTCAAAATTCCATTTATCTATTTGAATTTTGCACTGCAGCCTTTCCACCATGACTTACAGGCTATGTTACAGATGAAAAGAGCCTATGAACCAAACCCTGGACTCAAGGGCAAGCCGTATTAATTATCTTCCATTTACTTTTGTTAACCCTCTTTATAGATGGGTTTTTTGCAGATGGGACAAGTAAAGATCTCTTACTGACTCTTCTCCATGTAACAGTGGAGGAGATATATATTCTTCTTAAACTTATTCCTGTTTATTTTTAAATAGTTTTTATCCAAAAAAAAAAAAGAATGAAGACTTTTTATGGGCACATTCACTGCAATAAGAGTGCTGACACAAAGTTAGTGAAGTGTATGCAAGACAAGATTTATAAAATCTATCTAAAATGAAGAAGATTATTCTAATAGCATTTTTCTGAGTCAACTGTGTACTTATAAAAGCATTACTTAATTAATTAAAAAGAAGTTAATAAAATCATACAGCAGGAATATTTTAATTCCTTCAACATGGTTTCATGCACATTGAAACTTCCAACTTTTTTTTTCGTTTCCCTCACAGAAATTTTGGCAAAATTCAAATATAAATGTAATTTTACTCAGGTAGCCCACTGTCATTTGAACTGTAATGTGAAGAGGAGCTCTTCAACATATTAAAAAAAAATGATTGAAAATTTTGAATGCATCAACTTTCCTCTATCCTTATCTTTAGATATTTTTCCAGTTATAAAAAGTTTCTTCAAGCAACATGTCACATAAAACACTTCAGCATCTGTAGATTAAATTAAGAAAACACTAAAATATCAACAGGCTATTTGCCCTTAACAATTTCTTTCAGAACCCATACTTTTAACTACCCGCCTCTGAACTACCCTTCTGTTGTTTCAACCTGAGCATAAATCTCACCTTCTGGCCTATGTAGATATTGAAATTACCCTGAAGAAGTGTCTTTCTCTCTCTCCCAAGCTCCCTTTTAAGATATGGGTGGTTCCATCCTCGTTTCAGGTGTCTTTTAGCATATCTCTTGTCACCTGGAAGACATAGAAACCCATAAACCTTTATTTACCTGGAATATCTCAATAGATGACCTGCTTAGCCCTTTGCTCATATTTACTTTCTTTTCTCTAAATCTCAGCTGCTGCTATAACCATGTAAAGTTATAAACTTCCTTAAACAGTTTCTCTATGCAGCAAGATTTTCTGTGAATTGAGATAATTGTAACATTTCATCTTTCAGTCACCAACATAAGGATTAGCAGGGATGAACTGATAAGAGCGCTAGTGGGCTCCTATTTAAAACCAAAATGATCATGTGGGCTTATTTCCAGCACACAGCATTTTGACAGTGATCTTGCCATCAATTCTGAGCCACTTTGTATTCTATCTAGGACCAACAGCTGTGTTTATTCATTTGCCTTCAGCTGTTCAGAGGTCACAGTGACATGATGGTATTTCCACCTTTAAATATTGATGCAGAGTTAAGCTACAAAATAAAGGTCTCAAGTCCCTGCCTCCTTAGAAGGCACAAACTTTTGGGAATGCTCTGGAGATGAAGGATAACTTTGGAGCTATCATTAAACGGTATGGCCTGAAAATGCACAATCTGAAACTAGGTAATGAGCAGAATCCAAAATCTTCTACCAAGAAACTAAGAATGTGGTGTGCAGTATTCCAGTGGTGTTCCTGCCACCTGTCCACAGTACGAACCAGCAGGGACAACTTCTTCATGTAATGTGGTGTCCCTCATCAAAGGATAATCAGGCTGTCAGTGCTAATACAGAAGCAAAGACCTCAAAAATCTACTCAAGCCCAATGCTCATTCGATGTGCAAACAGATGGATGGATACAGCAGGATTCCCTAATATATTTAACATTACTTAATTACTGTCCCCCCATGCCTGTTTAAAAGCAGTCTTCAGTCTCCCACTGGGGTTTCAGTTATTACTTTGTTTCTGGTCTCATTATCTAATCATGTGTATTTTTTATTTCCTACTATGATTCATGGAAGTATTCATGCTTCAGTTGCTGCATTTTCATGTTTAGTGAATAAAAGCTAGTGTCCTTTAAGTGACCTCATGTCCTCTCTACCCTGCCTCTATGTGATAAAAACAGCCACCACTCTGCTGGACTTGCAGAACAACTGGATGAGATGCTTGCTTCTAGGAGCCTACTTCTCTTTCACTGACTTTCCCACCTTCCTTCATTTTCCACTTTCATACTGGCAGAATAAGACTGGGTTGGTCTCTTGCCTCAGTCAGAAAAGTAGTTACCTATTTCCAGGAGTGCACAGACATATGACTTCACTGGTGGATAACACAAATGCATAACTTGAAGTTTCCCCTCTCCATACTTGCAATTCTATTTTCTGTACTTCTTGAACCCTCATAGTGATGAAATGCTTTCAGGGTTATAATGGTTCAAAAAGAGGCAAAATAGAACCACTAAGCTACCAATTCCAAACTGTTTTCTCTAAGGAATGCCTGAAGTCCTGTCCTCCAACTGATTGCAACACAGAACACCTCTGAAATGGCAGTGCAGGACACATGCTAGACAGATTGATGCACCTAGACTCCTTCCATGCATGCACATAATTTGGAAAATGACTGGCCGAAGGGTTTCTCACTCCTGTGTGGAAGAAGTCACAGTGCAATGTTTAGGCTGACTGGCCACCTCTGCCCTTTCAACTGCAAAACAAATCCTCTAACCTATTGTGGTGTGTAGTGGTATGTAAAAATGGACAATGGTCAAGACTAGCATTTTTATTTTCCTCTGAGGACACCTGAACTAGATATCACTCAATATCTTTGAGTGATCTAACAAAATAGAGAGAAAAATCAAAAGGAAAAATACATTGAAAACTCTTCACTTTTTGAAATTTGAAATTGAGTGGGAAAGAGAAGAGCATTGGAGTTTAAGTCTGTCTTAAGAACCTATAAACATGGTCTTTGTCACCAATAGCCACCAATATTCATAGCCACCAATTTGTCTAAGAAAGAGCAAAGATCAATCTTGAAGTGGTGCCAGTGACCAAATAAAAATACAACTTGGAGACATTTTCAATATTATGAAAAATATTTAATCAGAGTGCCTTTTCCCCTAGTCCCCTTCCCTCTTCGCCCCAGAGCTTTGAGTAACAATAGTTCCACCAGTAGCTACAAAGTGATATTAAAGAATAATTGCAATAAAATTCAAGGATGACCTGAGGTATCTTCTTCCAGAGTCTTTCCAGAGTCTTTCCATTTTCCAATATCTTCCACATTGCATCACAGAAAAGTCTCACAATACCAACAACCCAATAGGAGAAAAAACAAAAAAAAACCAAAACACTGCTACCCTACTTACCTGCCAGGTAGTCCATTAACAAATGTCCCCATATCGTTTGAGAAAAGTCAGTGCAAAGTAATATCCTTCTTTATTGTCCCAGTAGACAGGCCCTTTATAATAAAGTCTAGGACTTGGTTCTTAAACCTCTTTGTTGGGTTAATGTTGTTGGCAAGTTTCTCACAATAGTTATCTTTTGCAAGCCAAGACAGTCTGTAAGTACAAGATATAAATGGCCATAAGCCCACCTGCCAAGGTGGCAATTTTTGGAAGTTCTGGTTGACAAAGGTTTCAGAGTGTGTTAAAGATTTCTCAAATAGCTTTTGGCTGTTTAGTTACAATTACAGCTCTCTGCTGTCAACTTTTTCAATAGCAGGCTGATCAATAGGGTTTTGTTTACTCAAATATCTGAAAATATCTGAGGAGAAACCATCATCTGTATGGTAAGAAAAATCTATTGAACAGTTTACTGTGCGTGACCACCTGTGGAACTTCATGCCCTCATTTCATTCTCTAACCCTCCATATCCCCTCTAACTTTTTATTTCAGCTCTCATTGTGGAGAGTTCTTCGTGATGGACTGACAGTGTGACCAAATAATGCCTAGTAAAACAAATTTCCTGTCTTGTGGAAGTCCCAGTAGACTATTTGAATATACCAAGCAATAACTATGGCATTTGTTTTTAACAATGGAAATTCTACTCCTACTTTCCATATTTCCCATGATAAAGGTTGTATGCTTGTAAGTGCTTCACTGATTTTTCACTCAAAACCTGAAGAAGAATATTGAGACTCCTACCTAACATACGTGTTTTTGAAAAATTATCCTAATTCCATTAATTCAGCTTCATTGCCAAATTTTGAAGCACAGTACTATAATTGCTTTTATTCTTTGTTCAATGTACTCTTGGAAAAAACTGTTGGTACACTTAAGTACCATTGCATAATTTGTTAGAGGAGTTTTACAGGTCCTTTTAAAGTGTGACCTTTAATTGTGCTGTGCTTTGGAGAAAAATGTCAAGTTTTATTATTAATTTTTTTAGTTAACATAAAGTAAAATGCACTGACAAGGAAAGATATACTTAAACTGCACAAAAAAAGTTAAATTTCTGAGTAAAACCTGAGGCCTTTGCCTAAATCAAGGAGCTGTCAAACTGTAAACAACAACAGCTAGTCATCCACTGAGAGAAAGACACAGACCTTCTCATGCAATATTGCAGTGAGCATTAAATCACATATGCCAGAGGTGCAGATGGTTTTTTTTTAACTTTAACCTGTCTCTGCCAAAGTAACCTTTCTAGCACTTTCATTTTACAGAGATGGATTAATAGTTGCCTACTTGGTTGCTTATGCTAAATGCTAAATAAAATCACCACCGGAGATAGAGTGAGGGATGGATATTGGAACATTATTCCTTACAGACACAGCGTGTTCATAAATGGCAAAAATAACTGGCATTGAAGATCGGTATTACTAGTTTGGGCGAAATAGATGGTACTTTTAGGCTTTTGAAACTCTTAAAAGTAACTGCAGGAGGAATTCAATAAAGGGGAGTTGATGAGACATATGCCTGACATAGAAAAGCTCCCTCAAGACAGAGGGAATCTATGGAAGTCTAATGCCCTGAAGCATAAAGCCATATTCTTTATACAATTTTATTAGAGCAGATTCTTATGCCAAAATAGACACAGTACAGAGATAAAGTAAAAAACGAAATATGTTCTAATACATCATTTTATTACCCTGAAGGGGTGTTTGCTGAGAGGTGCTGTTGCTCTTCTCTGTAATCTTGTTGGCCACAGCATGCCTTCAACACACTGAAGAGGCACAGAAATTATATGTCAGGATTGAAACCCTCACTTCTATCAGTTTGTGCAATGTGCATTCTGAGAGAGATAACTTCTGTCTAGAAATATTCCTGAATGCTTTGTGCCACAATGAAAGGCAAGCAAGAATCCCCAGCAGCCCTTGTCCCTTCTTCTGTGGAGGAGTCTGTGGCACAAATACAGGGAGACTGAACAGCAACCCATGTGCATATATCCACGTGGCCATATAATAAATGCTCATTTATTCCAAAGTGTCTGATATAGTATTCACTGCATATTTTTGGTTGGCCCTGAGGGCCTAAAAACATGGTACAGGCACAAATCTTGGCCTGTCATTAATTCACACCGTGGAGACAATAAAATGGATACTGCAGAAACTCACTAAATATGCTGAGGAGAAGAAAATGTTTTGTCATACAGCACAACATATCAAACCAAGGTGCATGGCTGTAACCTCGATTTTTTTATGCTTGGTTCCACTCCAGCATGAGTTTTCTCCAGGGCACAGGGCTGGATTTGTGTGTAGTTGCTAAAAGCTGTTACACGCAGGCTATTGTTTCAGTACTTCTTCCCATGGGTTGCTCTGTACATGCAGTGATTATTTTACCCTTGCTGTAGCTTAAACACTTTGTTAGGATAATTCTTCAAGCCTATGAAGGGTATCAGCCAGGACATCAGGATTTCTCTATATGTGTCTGCAGGCATAATTATATTTTGATCACAACATAAGGATAAAGTATGTTATTCATACTCTTTTTTTTCTTTTTTTTTTTTTTTTTTCTTTTGTAGGGTTTTGTTCCTTTTTTGTTTTGTGGGGCTTTTTTCAAAGTGTGGGTCAGAAGGAATGCTGGCTTTTTTTTCTCACTGTTTCCATGCTATTTTTATAAGAGAATTATTTTATGGCAGCAGAGATTTTGGGAAATTAGAAACTTATTTTGCACAGAGCACTCCTCACAATTCTTTCATCCTGTCTCAAGCATTTTTCTTTCTGTCCATCTCTTTGGCTTTAGGGAGGTTATTCAGAAATTCACTAATAACACCAACTATACTAATACTACTAAAACTAGTTCCTATTCTGACAGTCTGAATTTTTTTTACCATAGGAAGAGTCGGTGTAACGGTCCAGAAGAATTGAATTCAAAGTGATTCAGATATGAGCAACTTTTAGTGGATTCAAGCAAGATTTCAAATAAAATATTGTTGAAGTCATGGCAAAAATGATCTGGTTGCAAAAGGCCAAAACCTAAAAGCTGGGACCTTCCTGCAGACCTGAAAAACAGCAGCTAAGCTTGCCTTTCAGGTGCATTTAGATTTGAGGCAGCTATTGGACACAGGGTCAGGATAACCTAAATTACAAAAGAAAAAGGAAAAAAAACTCAGCAGAAATAGACATTTCATCTTGGCTATGTCTAGTCTGCTGTTAAAATGCTTTGCTGCTACGTGAAAACACTCAAGTTCTCATTGAAAACAACCAATTTTTGAAGAAACACATTTTGTGAAGCTGCTACAGTGAATTCCTCCAGACCACTTGATTTGTCCTTTATGCCTTTGTGTGACTTGGCTCAACTGATTCTGATATTATTGGTTTTTAAAATAATCAAACATAATATTTCTTTAATGATAATGCCCGGAACAGCCATACAGTAGACATATAAATGCAGGTAATCTTGCTGTCATTGTCTTTTCTTTAAATTTCTAAGAAAAATTTGAAAACATACCCTGAACATATCTTGTTAACTCAGAGGAGAAAGAAACTAGGAAGAAAGAATTAAATGCTCCAACACACCTGAAAAAAAAAAAAAAAGTTTTGCATTGCAATTTCTATAGCATTCTCAAAACTGGGGTGTGCAAGAGGGAAGATAACTGAGGGTTTTTAAATGGCTAGGAATACTGCAGCTGGAAAAGGAGGTTAAAATCACCTAATTCATAGTGAGTTTGGCACAAGGCAAGTAGGGGACAAACTTGTCAGTAATACATTCAGGTTGACAACTTGAACATATATTCTGCTCACAAAAAGAGTGAAGCACTGGAACTTTCTTGTCAGAGTATTAGAAGCTAGAAATCAACACGCTTTCAAGGTAGGGTGCAATTAGCTTGTAAATGAAATTCTGCAGCGTGGCTGCCTGGGATAACAGCAAGCTGGCTCATGTACAGACCTTTTCAGTCTTCTGCCTCTGACCTCATGCTGGTTCCTACCATTCCAGGATTACATAATCTTTTTTGGCTACGTGGGGCTCATCCAAAAGGTTTTAGGGTTTTATTAAAAATGTAGAGTGGAATTTGTACATAGAGAATAGGAATTGTTGTATGTCTCTGCATCTATTCACAGATGCTTGTGTGTGGGCAGACTAGATTAGTATACTGCAACTTTTACAGCATTTATCTTACCAAATTTCTTCATTTTTAAACAGTGTTTATATTTACGGTATATTTATTCTTGAATTGTTCAGTTGATTCAGGGGAAGAAGAGTAAATATTAGTAAATATTAGTATACGTTGACATTTTTGTCAGTTGCCTGTAAAGGACAGGAAAATTTCTTCTTATTCCCCTAGCAGAGAACTTTGGTTTCATAGTTACAACAAGAAGCTGTGAGCATTAGGTTTGAATAAGGACATGGCTTGAGTCTGACTTTGTGTGCAAAAGGTGCTGTAGATGCAGACCACATTTAGCCAGATCTGGCTGCTGTGAATATCCTTCAGCTGAGAATTTTGTGCGAAAAAAAGCAAACATGGGGTGTATTGATCACATCTAGATTTAAGCATCTACAAGAGAAACTGGTACAAGACTCTTGCATTCAGTAGGGATAAACCTTGTATTATGCAGCAGAGCACGGAATTTCTCTGCATCCATTATTATCATTTAGAGATAGGTTACATGCACTCTTTCAGATGTGCGAAAGACATCTGCTTCACAGTGGCCTTGCAGTCCTTGAAGTAGGACTACACTAATGATTAAAGTCAGTAATTTAAACACTAACCAGGTAAAGAAGGTTGAGGGGGGCATTTCTTTGTCTGTAGTTCTTTTTCATTTGCCCCATATAGAGTGAGTACTTCTCTACTGGAGAGAAGTATATTCAGATCTTACAGTCCATCCTGATTAATGCCACCTCTTCTCCAAATAAATGTAAAATAGACAAAAGGATCTAAAAGAGGTAGGGGGTAGAAGGAATGCATTGCTGTCCAATGCTCTCTCCTGAAAGGAAACTTATGAATTGTACTCAGAACAAAATCACTCTGTCCAAGCAAACTCTACCACATGACAGTATTTTTCACATACAGAACACCAGTCCCAGAGCCCCACATAAAATCTCCATTGTCTCAAAATACCCAGGTCCCAGGCTTTCTGGCTTAGACCTTCCCATGCTTCCCAAATCCAACACAGAGACCCAGTAGTCCTATCCTCATTTGTCCCAAGATCCCCATCACCAACTCCAACACTTCCCATCTAACCCCCAGCCCTGTCCAACTCTAATATCCCCACAGCTCTCTTCTCCCTCAACCTTGACCTCAATCCCTTCCTGTACTGAACTCCTGCCCTCTCCCTCCCAGCTCTGCTTCCCCCCAGCCCCAGCCTTGCTCACACCTGCGGCTCTGGGGACCCAAGCCAAGCACAGCAGCTGCCAGCCCTTCAGATCCAGCGCTGTGTGAACATCTCCTCCTTCTTCTCCCGCTGCCTGCCTCCACTCACCGCTATCCTGCCGTTCCCTGCTGCAGCCTGCCAAGCTCTTTGCAGGGCTTCTGCTGGAAATTCCCAAAACCCAGGCATGAGCTGCACTTGTTCAAAATCTGCTTAGATGGTGCTCCAAGGACAGAAAAGCAAGACATATCAGGGAAACCCAGGCAGCTGATAGCTCTGCCCCTGCAGGGAGGCAGCTCTGTTTAGTGGCAATAAGGACTCTTGTTTTAATAATAGAACACAGCACTGAGATTTAATTAGCACTTATAGCAACATATGTCAGATAGCAATAGCTTTCAGTAGGCACTTGTGAGAATTGTCAGGACTGCAGACTTGGTGCCAGGGCAATTCTCTCCTCCTGCTTGCAGTGATCTGAGTCCCATGTAACTTTCATTGTTGATCTTGTTTTTCACTGAGAAAAAGAGAGAAACATCTGGGATGACTGTTTATCTATTCAAACCATACTGTCTGTCAGTTTGTTATCTCTTCCTGTTTTAGGTGACACCTTCTAGCTTTCCACCCCAGTCTTGGCTGTTCAATGATGAGTAAACAGTAATACTGATGCTAATAAATTACAGCTCCTGAATGAAGATTTTATGGTTGTCGGTATCAAACTGTTTTCTGTCTTGCAGCAAAATATGGCATCACATCATTTTTTCATTTGTTCAGATGTATTCACTATCAGAAAATGTAATTAAATTGAAATATGCCATCTGTGAAACTCCAGATTGGTTTTAAACACCAGCAACATGGATGATGTGAAGCTTATCTGTGCTGTACCATTGATAAGAAAACACTGGGCAAACAACAAATCAGGTGCAATATTCATTGAATCCTAGAATTGTTTCAGTTGGAAGGGACCTTAAAGATCATCTAGTTCCAACCCAAGTGCCACAGGCCAGGGACATATCTTCCACTAGAAGGCAGCTTTGTTCTGAATGAGTGACAGGAAAAGTAGTCAGGAGATATTTATTTCTCAAGGTGCATTTCTAAGCTGTATCTTCTCTGCTGGGCTATGGTGTACAAAGGAAACATTCACTCAATTCTGAATCCTACTTCAGAAGTCACTTCAGGCCCCTGTGAGTGCCCTACCAGACACTGAGAACTCAGTGTGTGAAGGACAGAAAAAAAAAGGAAAAATACTTTTGTGTGGCTCATTGAAGTCTGATTCTTATGTCCATGGGCGACTGTCAGACAGAGAAAACCAGACTTCTTTCTGGAGGAGTGTGATCCAGTTAGCAGCAAAGTTCTGTCTTCAAACTTGGTGTATTGATCTTCATGTCTTTTTTTTATTTTACACAGAAAACTGCAAAACATGTTCAACTTTTACTACTCCCTGGATCCAAGATTCTGATTCAGATCCTACAACTAATTCCATTTTTCTTTCTTGGCTTGTACAAAGCCATGGAAGCAGCCTTGGAATTTCTAGTACAAACACATCTTCAGAAAAAAGAAAACTCTTTTGAAATGTTTTAGAACGCCACCCTTTTTGTTTTATATCAAACTGTCGTTCTGAACAGAACAAAGTTTCCTTTTTTCCTATTTTCATCTAATTCTAAGACTTGTAAATAGACAGAATCATTGTGTGCGCTTCACTTGCAAGATTTTGTTCCCTTCAGAGCACAGTCATAAAAGGGAGACGTTTTCCTCCCATTTTAATTTAATTAAAAGCCAAGATATGTTTGAAGCTTAGAGCTGATCCAGGAAGAAGATGAATGATCACAGATATCTTAGCACTGATGTGGGTAGCAAGGTTACAGCCCTTCCCTCAGTGAACAGAAGTGCAGGCAACAGGTTAGAAGGCAGTCCCATGATTCTCACAAAATAGGTTTATTAAAACTAGACAGGAAGGTCAAGATAAATAAGAGTTTGAAGGCAATGAGAGCTCAAAGCATTACAGTCTCCAGAGGTGAGTGGACTTGAATGGCCTACAATCATGCAGGCAAAGGAAGAAGGTAGTGATGCCCGGCATTAAGGGAAAAGCACATTACACTGGTTCCTTCATCATTATCTCATGAGCCTTTCAAGGCATTCCCCTCTCAGTAGTAATTTATCTCAAAGATTTCTAGAGCAATCCCAAACTAGACTGACTCATTCACATCCATTTAAATCTCTTCAGCAAACTGTGCACAATCTTAGACGTTCTTCAGAAGTTGCCAAATTTTGCTTTATTTATCTATTTATTTATTTCATGTTCACACCTTGGCTTTTCCTTAACAGGATGAAATATCCAGCCTGACCTCCAAAAAAACTTGTACATTCCTACAGGCAGAATATTTAGGCGTCCTCTTCTTTCCTTTGACAACTCTAGTTCCATCACCTTCTGTGAAGCTGTACAACTCTCTGCGTATTTGTTGGGGAAGTTACACAGCCTAACTTTGGGCATCCCCCTTCAGATAGTTAAGCTGGGATCCCAGGCTTACTCTGTATTGAAGAGAGATAGAGAAGCAATTCAGACCATGTCCAGACTCATGTCAGGATATGTTCTCAGTTTCTAGTTCTGTTGCAGCATATTTTTCCTGTCAGACCTGACCTTCCTCCTTGAATTTTCTCTTTATAGAAACCAAAGGACCAAAGAGGGCAAATGATATGGAACAGGATATTCTTGTATCACTGTTTTGGCATTTTGGTCCGTTTGTGGTGCACATGGTGTTAGAGAACATTATCAGATTTCACAACATAGACTTCCTCTCTAAAATTCCTGTGGAAGAGCCTACTGTCTGCCTCCTAATATTGTTTATCCAGATAGAAATTAAATTATCAATATTATGTAAAGTTTCATGGTGGGTCTGTGCCTTACTATTTATCCTTTCTAATGGAAATATTCATAAACAGTAAAATAAATGTTCATTACTTTTATAATTTTCATAGTCAAAATAAACATTTGTATATATGCACAGAACTTGCAATTTATTTCACATCCTTTGGGCACTTGTTCAGATCACTAGAAAATATCCACCAGACAGAAGTTCTGCACTAACTACATCTATTAGTGTCTTACAGCCACTTTGAACAGGTGCTGTGTTGAGCAGCTGTGCTATGTAAATTAGTTTACAAACATTTCAATTCTATTCATCACTGACATATCTGCTAAGCCAGACTTTTTCAGCTAATCTGCCATTATCCTCCATAATTTACCTCAGTCCTGTTCTTAGCATAGATTTTACCCCTGGTGCACATCAGCATAGTTGAAGTCTACAGACCATCTTGACTCTCTGCAGTGGTACACATGAATCAGTTTCCAGACTGACAGCTGCTTGTCTGAAATAGACTAGAGTAAAAATCCTTACTCAAATTATGCAATCTCTGCTTTGCAGTTGATGTTGATTTGTCAAGACTAAGTGTAAAAGGCATCCTGCTTTTCAGTGGGCTATGACTCACAAAGCGCATCCCAGGTCTAAACATCAGAGTAAAAAGGTACACCATTGCCAAGTCAGACCTCTTCTACAGGAGTGGTTCCCAAAAGGAGACAATTGCTCTCCTTAATGGAGATGACAGTAAAAATGTTAAAAGTCAGAAGAAACTCATGCTTTCTCTCAGCTGCTGAAATGTTTAAAAAACAATATCTAAGTGTTCTTGAAATTTCATTTCCAAGTATGCAGACGAATCTATCTTGGGGAACTGTTTTCAGCACCTGTAAAGACAGCTGCAAACCTACAGGACTGTGTGACAGCAGAGCCCTGGGCAGAGATGCAAGCATCCTTCATTTTTCAGAGCATTTAGCTTCTTTAGAAGTCTCCCTCAGGTCCCCAGACGGTCACAGTTTAATCAGTTTATTAAACACATCCACGCAGGTTGAAGTCAATCTCTTTTTCCAGTCACCCCAGCAGCAACCATGCAGTTTCAGTTTTCTACAAAGCCTCTGGGGTATCCACAGTGTGCTTTACATATCTGTCATTCCAGCTCCTTTTCTGTCAACAGCACCTTCACAATGGGAGTGCTATTTATGGAGCTTCCTGAATTTTTTATGGGGACCTACACCTCTGTTTTGGCAGCAGAGTTACACCCTGAAAATTAGCACTATCACAGCTGTCTTTACCAACTCAGTATATAATTTGCACAGGTGTTTTCGTTGAAACAACTTGCCTTAAACATAAGATTGCAGCCTATTTGGGTGCACTAAAAAAACCCAACATACCAACATTTATGATTTTTAAAGGGAAATTTTTCTCCCCTTCCTTTTTTTCTTTCTTTTTTCAATCTCAAAGCTATGTTCAACAGGAAAAAGAAAGCCTGCAAAAGTTGCTTTCATGCTCTTTCCCTACTCATGGAATAACTTTTATTGATAGAAACAACAACTAATTCAGAGCAGGTTACAGGGAGACATTTACAGTGTGCCTAATTCTGGAGGTGTTTAAAAATCTTTGCATGTGCAAAGCCACATCATTTTCAAACTCTGACTGAAATGAAAGCTGTCCATGAACAGAAATACTCCTGTATGGACAGCAAGAGCCCTAGAGTTCCATTTAATAGAAGAAATGTAGGATTCTATTCTGCTTTTTAATTCACAAACATAGTAGTGCATCCTCTAAGGAATATAAAATGCGGCATACATCACATCACAGTTCAGAAGGAAAAAATTGAAGTTGCAGGGGAACCTTCAGGATCTCAAATACCACTTGGTGCTTTGGTTGGACAATTGTTAAAGTCCTAAGATCTGAAATTCATTGCACCTGTTTTGAGATCTCAACAATGTTTGAATCCGTGTCTTAATCGCTAACTGATGGAAAGATGCACTTTTAGAGCAAAAGTCCTTTGATTTGTCTTAGGTATCTACCTTAAAGTGAGATTATTCATGTCCTATAAATGCCTCCTTCTTCTCATGTGATTACTTAAGATGGGTTATAAGGCCAAGTCAGATATGATGCTGACACTGTAATCTTCTAAATTAAGTGAAATTAAGCTAATCTGTCACATGTTTAATTGCAATGCAGAGAGGAGGCAGAGAAAGAACAAAGTTTCATCTATGCTCTGGGAGATGACTAGTGTGTCATCACTGAACATGGGAAAAGACAAAAGTGGATATATCACCTCTCTTTTCTTCCTAATTGCAATTTTTTAAAAATAAATATTTTCTGTTTATTTTCAGAATTATTGTTGTGGTAACTTTGTATCTGGAGATAATTTGCTAATTATCCATTTTGTTGTTGAGTACTAAAAGTTAAAACTGTTTTATATGTTGCAAGTCATATTTCTGATCTTTTAAAGGTAAAGTTTAAGATTTTTGGTGTGAAAATATCCTGACAATAACCTCAGTGACTGAGAATGTTCCATGGTGTTTTCTTGACGTTTGTTACCTTGGTAAATGACATACCATAATCAAAGTGAGCCAGAAGGCTCTAATGATAATCTAGAGGATTTTTTACCTTGCCTGACATTCTGCTGACACTCTGCCTGGTGCTGCCCAGGAGGCTGTGGATTTTCACAGCCATGAGGGCACATTGCTGACTCATTTTCAACTTGTTCATCAGGATGCCCAGATCCTCCCTGTTAAAGCTGCTTTTCAGTTGTCTGGTGCGAGCCTGTTGGTGCCTAGGATTATTCCTCCTCGGGTGCCAGACTTGGAGATTTCCACTGTTAAATTTCATGCTCCTTTAGCCAAATTCTCCACCCAGTCCGGGTTCTCTGAAAGGCAGTACAACTATCTGATGCATCACTCACTCACTCACTCTAAAAGCCAATCGAAAGTGCACTGTATGTTATCTTCTAGGTCATAAATGAAGATGTTACACCAGTATAGAGCCTTGGGGTGCATACCCAGTGACTGACCTACAGGTGAACTTTGTGCAACTGGTCATAACCCTGTAAGCCCAGCAGATGAGCCACTCTAATTTCAACATTCTACCTGCTTATTTAGTCTGATTTTCATCACATTTTTAATGAGGATGTTGTGGGAGAAACTTTTCAAAGCCTTATTAAAGTCAGGCTAGAGAATATCAGCTGCTCTCACCTCATCTACCCAGGTCTTCCTCATAGAAGGCTATCAGGTTGCTCAGGAATTATTTCTTCTTCATAAATATGTGGTGATTAGTCCCAATCATCTTCTTGTTCTTCATCCTTTTGGAAACCTCTATAGCTTACAGAGAAAGAAAGAGGAGAGGAAGGTGGTAGGTCCCTTCCAACTGAAATATTATTCTATTCTATTCTATTCTATTCTATTCTATTCTATTCTATTCTATTCTATTCTATTCTATTCTATTCT
>JAYDZK010000001.1:35547357-35633655 GCA_034509185.1 Euphonia xanthogaster
TCTATTCTATTCTATTCTATTCTATTCTATTCTATTCTATTCTATTCTATTCTATTCTATTCTATTCTATTCTATTTCATTCCATTCCATTCCATTCCATGCCATTCCATACCACTTGCTGCCAGGACTATTTGAACCATCACCTTCCCAGGGATCTAGGTGAGCCTGACCAGACTGTAGTTCCCTGGATCATCTTTTTTTGCATTTCTTGAAAATAGAAGGGGCATTTACTTTCTCCCAGTCTTACACTAAAAATTCAAGAATTTAAGCCAAAGTGATGGGCTTATCTGTAATGACTAAAGCGCCAGCATGTGTTCAAAGAGAAATCCCTGGCACAGAGATGGAGTGGACAGAGACATCACTACAGTCTCAAGCCATCTGCAGTGATTGTGTCAGGGTCCCATTACTATTACTGCTCATCATAAAACATATGGTGAGAGAAAGTCAGGGCTGGGAGATTAAAGTTCAACAGAAAAGGTCTGCAAGGTTAATGCATGAAGCCAAAAATTGGCATGTCACCCAGTTCTGCTAATTACTAACCCTGTTAAGATGCTTAACTAAGACTAGATGGAAATGCAAAGCAAACTGAGGCCTTGCTTTAGTCATCTGTTTTAACTGAAAACAAACAAAAACTACACAGAGCGCTTCTGAATCAAAGCTCATAACTGTCACAGATGCTTTCACAGGGAAATCTCACTGAAACTTTAAAAGGAATGTTAACCCTGCTACCCTCTCTTTCATTCTGTTTGTTCTCTTTGCTCTTTTCACTCTTGTCCAGCAGAAAATGTAGTTCCTGAATCAATAACATACTCCTGCAATCATGATAATCTTCACTTATAGCCCAAATGCACCCTAAATTATCCTAATTAATTATTTTCTGCTACTATTACAGTGATGACAAAAAATGACAAAATTACAAAAAACCTTGAAGTATTTCTGGGAATAGAAAGAAATTACAGAGGGACAGAGAATATTCCTCTGGGAATGCTAAACTATACAAATTGGAAAAAATTCTCAGGGTTAACACTGTAAATATTCCTCTCCCTCTTTACCTGATTTGCAGAGATTTAAACACTTAAATATATTAAAAAACCTATGAATTTAAAATCTTGTGAATATCTGTTTTCCTTATTTATATCCAATGCTAATCCTCTGAAAAGAAGTCTTTTTATGCTAAGTCCTTTAAATCAGAAAAAAAGTGGAATACATGTCCCCAAACATCTGGAGGCAGATATAGCTGACAATGTAAAGCAATCTAGTAATGTGTTGTCTAACACCATCAGAAAATTCAACTCCAAAATAACCACTTCCCTTCCCCGTGCCCCTTCCAGTAAGAGAGGGACAAAGGTGGAGATTGTGGGTTGAAGTAACAATTTACTGAATGCAGAAACCTATGGAAAAGGAAGTACACTTTTTTTAATCTTAAAAAACAAAAGTATACAAAAAGAGAAGGTGCTTTACACACAGAAGGTGATCACCACTTCATCTTAGTTCTGCCAAGCTGCTGGAACAAAGACAAGATGGTGGCTCCTGCACCCAGGGACACTTGACTTTCCACAAACAATGACAAGATGGCAGCTGTTCCCACAAACAGCTTTCACCCTCCCCAGGCCCAAGACACTGGAAAACAGCAATGATCAAATCCCCAAAAGCTAGATCCTCTGTGTTGCACTGCGCTGCTGCTTCAGCTGCTGGACTCAATTCCACATGGCTGCTTCCAGCACCGTTGCTTCTGGCTGCTCCACCCAGCTCTGCTCAGCTTCCTTCAGCTCAGCTCCTTTTGACTCAGCTCTGCTTGGTTCAGCTTGGCTCCTTTCTGCTAGCATTGGACTCGCCAGGGCTCATGCTTACCTCCACCACTTGGCTCCACACAGCACTTCCCTCACTGGTGCTGCTTTTCAGCGCCACATCTTGGAGCCATGACTCTGAGGAGTGGGCAGGAGACAGGCAGAGGTGACAGAGGATGCAGTCCACAAGGCTGATCCCAACAACCTTCCCAGCCGTGGAGAGAGGGAGGCAAAATAATCCACTTCCAGGGTGTGCTCACCTTTTCTTCCCCCTGGGACCATGCTGCCAGCAAATATATATAGAGCAGCACTCTGGGCACACTCCCATGGCTCTCAGTGCTGCTGCATCTCTGCAAACAGCACACATGTGGAGGGTACTCAGGTATCAAACACTTCTGTGTGGGGCTGGCAGAAACAACACAGAAGCTAGGAGGGACCTGTGCAAGGCAGAGAAAAAAACACTTGTTCCTCTCAAATGGCAGTAGGGCTTTGGGTGAGTTCAGCCCCAGTTGTCCAGATATGAAAACAATCACTGATTGTCAATGCTCCTCTGTGCTGTAGACACAGTCCACTCCAGGGGACAATTCATCTTGTCTGTAACAGAGCCAAAAGAGGTGGAAAAAAAGCATAGTGTAAGGAATTTCTTTAGAAAATTGGACCACTAGACTGCATAATTACTGTGCAGCCAACTAAATATGCTGACATTAATGCCATTCAGACCTTGATTCAGTTTCCCTAGGAAAAGTGGTTTTTACTGTTTCAATAACCTCAAGGAATCTTGCATTGGTCTCCACCTGTTTCTTCAGAAGGACATGATATTCCTCAGGCCTCATCCTCCATTCACATGCAGCAGTCTGGTAAGTCTCAGATTCTCACAAAGACACGGGTACCTGTGTTTAAGCAATCAAAACTAGTCATGTTTAGTAGTGTAATGGAAAAACAGTGCTCACCATCAGTGTATACAGAATTATTCACCCAAGCACCTGAACTCAGCATGATAAATGGAGACAGAATATATTGCAGAACTTTGAAAGGGTCTCATGCCCTGGGACTCCCAGGTCTAATCAGATCTCACAGATCAGAAAATTATGCATGACATATTGAGTACTATCCAAGGAGTCAGAAATCTAAGCAGACCCAGAATTCAGAACTCATGACTTCCAAACTTGTTAAAATATGCATCATTATTTGACATGGACCAGGTGCACTACTAGTTAAAGATGTATGCAGAGAAGTTTTCTATTGATTTCAGCTATTGGCCTGACTCAATATGATCTATTCCCCCAAATATAAATTCTTGTGTTGTACCTTCAAAAGTCCATGAGGCAGCCTGGGAAATATTCAATGCTTTGTGATGATTGCTCTGTCTTTTTATTGTTTTCCTCTTGTTTTGGAGATCAATATTAGAGATTTCCTCTTATAAGAGTTAAGAGCCTGTTCTTAGTGATTGAATTATGCCATGATAATCTACCCCCTTGAGCTATTATAAAAACTGACTTAATTTTGTTGTCCTAATGACATTTGAATATGATGCAGCTGTGTGAATAATATTGCTATAAGTACCTTTTGATAGCCATAAAAAAAAATAATTCTAATCATTCTTCTATTATTCCAAATACTGTGATGAAAAAGCACCTCTGAAAAAATCCCACCAAAAAATCCAATCCAAAAAATCCAATCCAAAAAAAAGGAGCAAAAATGCACAGAAAATTAAGGCTTCTGAAAACATTTTTTTCTTAAAACAAATTGAATTGCAATATCTTTTCAACACCATTTTTTTCTTTCTTGAGAAAGTTTTTGAATGCAGTGGAATGGCATTGTTCAAAAATTTACTTCTAATCAAATTCAAATCAAGGTCATTAGAGAGGAAAATCACCTTGAGTGTCCAAGTCATGAAGGGAGCATGCATTCCCAAATTAGTATAAAACAAACCTGGGTACTAAGAGAAACAACTTGAAGAGACTTGTATCCAACTGCTTCTGATTAGGAAAAATAAGCCAAATTGTAAACAGCTTGTACCCACTTTGTACATGCTGAGCTGAGACAAGTTTTCTGGAGATACCTGCACTTGTCCCTGAGGACAGTATCAAGGACATCTTCATGACTGGAATGAAAGTTGAACACACAAACAACTCGAGCATCCAATCAGATTGCAGTCACAGCTCACACCCCTGAAATGGTTCGTCTCTCTGCTTTTAGCCTGTTCAAAAGAAATCACACATTACAGCATACTCCAAGAGGCTGGCTGGCTGTCAGCACTCCACAGAAAGCCCATGTGGACAGGATGAGAGTGGCAGGTGTAATGTACCATCTGCACGACAATCTGGAGATCACCCTTCCTCAGAGTGCAGGAGCAACACCAGAGCGTCGTTCTTCTACCACTGACGTGAAAGGAAATTTTATAGACTCATAGGATCCTAGACCAGTTTGGGTTGGAAGGCACCTTAAAGATCATCTAGTTCCACCCCACCTGCTGTGGGAAGGAACACCTTCTACTAGACCAGGTTGCTCAAAGCCCCGCACAACCTAACCTTGAACACTATCAGGGATGGGGAATACTCAGCTTCCCTGGACAACGTGTTCAAAAGCCTCACCATCCTCTGAGTAAAGAATATCTTCCTAATGGCTGATGTAAATATGTTCTCTCCCAGTTTAAAGACATTGCTCCTTGTCCTGTCACTACATGCTGTGGGAATAAGGCCTACAGCTATGAGACATGATGTGAGATAGGTGGTAGAGCGATTTCCATTAAATATGGTGTGCTGCAGGGCTGATAGGTTATGTGTTTCTGTTCCATCCTCATGCAAGACCTACAGTCTTCATAATAATTTCTCTGTAACTCTCAATACCCCTAATTTACATATAAAGTGACTGCAGCAACAAGTTATTTGACTACAGTCCTGCCTCCGCTTCTCCCAAAAGTATAAATTGGCATTTGAAATCTTCCATGGTAGAGGATGAGAATACAACCTTGCAGACAAGTTGACAGGCTTGCTTCTCTCTCTTCCCCAAGGAAGGGATGTCTCTTTGGTAAGATTTACACCTCCAACTTCATCAGAGTGTACCTGAAAATACTCGTACACAGCACGATATACTCACATTTTCTAGGTCTACTGTATTTATCACTGGAAATCTCACAAAAATCTGTAGACTGTTTCTTCAATGTGCACAATATTTGTCAATCTGTGATCACAAAAGTTCTTAATGAACTCTCTCTTCTTATAGTGGCAAATCAGTAAATCACACTATTGATTAATCTGGGATCCTGAATGTGACCAGAATTATTGTGTAATCACACTATTGATACATCTGATATCTTGTTGAATGTGACCAGACTTATAATGCCAAACTGGTTATAATCAGAAATTAAACTGATCTGCACCTGGCCCCTTTGCTCTGTGAGGACATGCTAGAAAGCAATGAGGTATATTTTCTGCCAAAATTTTAATGCAACACATGCCCTGGTAAAATGTCCCTTTCTAGCTTCCTTGCAGCACCCATTAGGCCCTGGAAGGCTGCTAAAAGCTCTCCCCAGGGCATTTTCTTCTCCAAACTGAGCAACACAAGCTCTCCCAGCCTTCTTCATAGAACAGGTGCTCCAGCCCTCTGATCACCTTGTTTGCCTTTCTCTAGGGTCACATTAATAAGTCCACATAGTTCTTACCTTAGGGACTGCAGAGCTGAGCATAGTACTTGAGTTGGAGTCTCACCAGAGTGGAGTTGGAGGAGGAGAATCCCCTTCCTTGCCCTGCTGGCCATTCCCCTTTTGATGCAGCCCAGGATACGGCTGGTTTTGTGGGCTGCAAGCCATGTTGAGAGCTTCTTGTCAACCGACAACTCCAAGTCATCCTCAGGGCTTCTCTCAAGCCATTCTCTGCCCAGCCTGTATTTTTGCTTGGGATTGACCCATGTGCAGGACCTTGTTGAACTTTGTGAGTTTTGTACAGGCCCACCTCTCAAACCTGTCCAGGTCCCCATGGATGGCATCCCTTCCCTCCAACATCTCAACCTGACCACACGGCTTATCGTCATTGGAAAACTGGCTGAGGATGCGCTTGATCCCCTGTCTCTGTTGCCAACAAGGTGCTAAAAAGTGCCAGTCCCAATACTGACCACTAAGGAAGTCCAGCTGTCACTGGTCTCTGCTTGGATATCGAGCCTTTGACCACAATTCTGGAGTGGTCTAATCCTGCCAATTCGTTATCCACTGCGTGGCCTATCCATCAATGCCATCCCTCTTCAGTTTAGAGAGAAAGATGTCATGAAGGACAGTATCAAAACTTCAAACACTTTGTCAAACTCTCTGTCCACATCTGCCCCATGAAGATATCATTAATGGAAGCAGAATCAGGGTCCTGATGTAGGCTAGAGAGGAAGATGCTTAGCACTTGGCTGATTTTTTAGTTTTTCCTGCTAGAGGTTATGACATAGCGGCAAAGAAATAAAAGCTAGCTGACAAAAGTGTTTGCCAAGCCTATTAATAAATATGTAGTAGAACCAGGCAAGATGTCCAGAGAGTATACCTACAATGTAAAGATTGTCCCTTATTTCTAGAAATCCTTTTTCTGTGAAGGCAGTTTCCAGAATATCATCTTTTATTGGAAGCAAAATAGCCCCAAACTTCTTTGTTTCTATTCTGGTCTATATTTGATGGGCAACAACTGACATGGGATCACAGGACACAGTGACATTAAAAACAAGAAGACACTAACAGAAAATAATTCTGATGCTCAAATAAGAATATCAGTATTTTAGGAACATGATTTTATTTCCTGTCTATAATATAGTCCAATTTAGGATTCCTTTCTTCTGTATTCAGATACTTTTTAAATTCCTCTGTCATACCAATAGAGGAAGAAAGTGTAATTTAAAAAATCTTGCTTACAAAGCCAATAAAACAGTAAAAAATCCAAAGGTTCTGATTCCATTGGTTTTTCCATGTCACATGCCTTTTCAATGAAGTCACCTTATGGCAGTGATGCTGCCTTTAATCCACAAACATACACAGTGTTCCTGGTTATGTCAGTAGAATCTAGGTGACTTTAATCATTCAACAGACCGATCAATAAATATTTTAATATAACCAGGAAAGTACACCTTGAAAGCAAGCTGTATCTAGTGTAACACATTTCCATAAATACCTTTCCCTTGAAGAAAATTCCCAGAATCTATCTTTAATCAAGATCCAAAAAAACCACCAAAATATATTATTTTACTTTATTCTGTGGCTAATGTGGCAGATGTATCCCACAAGGCATTCCAGCGACTCACTAGAAATTACAGTGATAAATGTAAAAATTTGGCTTCAAGTTAGAGCAAGCACTTCTACTTCCTCTTTGTTCCTCAAGAGAGAGTAGCATTTTCATATTACTGTTCATCCCACCTCTCAAGAGTTGTCTGACACAGGATAACTTCTTTTCAGGAAAGGTTTCCTCATTGTACCCACAAGTAACTTCAAAGGAATAGTAGATAATCAGTTAAGGGCAGGTACCTTATTTCTGAACAAACCAAGCTCAGTGACATGATTCTCTAGTTAGTAGTCAAAATATTTTATTCAGTAATTACTTTCAAGGTTTCTCTTTTTAAGTATAGACAGAGAAGTAATTCTTCATCCATTAAATATGTATATGTCAGACAGTAAACACATAATTGATGCAATCTTCCCTCTCCATGTTGATATTCAAAGCCAGCCTCAGTTTTCTGAACCACTTAGTTGCATCAAATAGCTTTCCAGATCTCTTTATACTCACCACAGTTCATCCAGAATTACTTTTGCACATGGGACCAGTCTCACAATTTTAAAGAACATTGAGTATTCCTTTAATAAGCCAGAGTATTCTTTTCTCCATTAGTTAGCTGCTCCATTGTTTCAAAAAATATTTCAAAACCTGAAACTATGGAAGTTAATTCCCCATGTAAAGACACTTTATTGATCATGAAGAGCATGGCAAACGACAGACACAAAATCCTTCTTACCTGTGCTAATCTATACTGCCAAATCTGAATGTTGGCTGCTTTAGTCCACTTTTTGTTATGTGGGCAGAAAAAAACCGGGTTTTATTCTCATTATAACTGCAACAGCATTAAGGGGTTTTGTGCCCTGGCCAAAGATCACATCTAATCAAAGGGCTATTTCTAATAGCTATACAATGAAAGAAAGGGTTCTTTCTTTGTATAGCTGTGTTGTAAGGTTGCAACACAGGCATATATATATAGAGGCAAAGGATAAAGGACAAGTGTTTTACTAAAAGACCTAATGCTAAGATGGTGAGCATCCTTAGCTCCCATTAATAAAGAGATCTGACCAATTTATTCACTGCATCAGTTTCAGCTAATTGTATTTGCTTAACTTAAGCATTTGATTAAGTCCCAGTAAGAGTTAAAGAGGCATTTAAAAATTATTGTAGGAAGACTGGATCATTCATGTGATCCATTAAGGCTTTATTGTATCAGAACTTTTGACCACCACTGAACTCCCAATTTCATCAATCGCATATCTGGATCCAACACTTATACTGTCTGGATAAATATCCACAAAGGATAACACAGCATATGACTGTTAATTAATTAGTGTAACCTACTTCATCCAGATGTTAGGTTACACAAATTTTGCTTCAAAGGGCAGTCCTTACACTTCTTTCAAAAGTTTTATCACAATAGCTTGAGATACTGACTCTAGGAAATTAAAAGTTATCAGTTTCCCATCTGGTTAGATGAAAATCATAACACACACACACACACCCTAATTGGTTTATCCATATACAAATGTAACAATTAGGGATTATGGCTCTGGAAAACTAACAGCTTAATCACTGTATCAGAAGGCTAAAGACATCTCCCCCCAGTTTTTCTCAAAAATGCGTTTTGAGGATATTATAATTTTATTACCAGACTGATAAATAGGCTTTATCCTCTAAGGTCATATGAAACTTTAAGAGAGGGGAAGTACAGGAGCAGGAGAATGAATATAATTTTTTAATACACAGGAGGAATCCGGCATTCTGCCGTGGCTCCCCTTGAAATAAATTGTATTTGCTCTTTTCCCACTTTTGGCATTTCCAGGTGCCTGTCTGTTTTTAACATCTTCTTCAGCCTCAATAAATTTTTTGAAACAAGACTCTGTCATACATTCAGTGAGTCACAGCTGAAAAATAAAAGTAATCCCTCAGTGGGATAAATATGCTCAAACTGGAGAACAGGAAAAAAATGTATTGTTTTTTAAAATTGATGGTGATACACTTTAACAGTTTTTTTCCAACCTTGTTTTGTTTTGAAACTGTCATAGAATGTTCACTGAATGCTTCATAAGCAAAACAACACTTTCCTAGGGCTAGACAAACAGTACTTTAAAAAAGAGATAGTTTCCTAACACTGATTAAAAGAATTTGTGAACTCAGGGGAATCATTAGTTGAGATCAAGATCTTAGGCCACATTTACATCTTAGGAATTATAAAATGTTTGTTGTGCTGATTGCCTGTGCCATCTCCTGTCCAGGACAGACATGCAAGGTCAGAGAGAATGGTGTTATCTGCTTATGGAGACAAACTCAGGGCTCAGGCATGAACATTTATTGTGCACACAATTTTCTTTTTCCTTGAAGTTAATTCCTTGCAGTCCCTCAGAATATCTGAATCAACCTCTCTTCATATGAACTCACATTATTGTATTTTTGTTTGCATTTATTGGACTTTGAGAAGACAGAATGTGGACCACACAGATAGCCATGACCACTTCATCTTTGAAGACCTGGAGTAGAACTATTTGAACTGAACAAAGTCACTGACATAACAGACTTGAGAATTTGTCTGAGGAGAATGTTGAGGAACTCCTTCAAACATGTCAGGTGAGGCTGGACCTTGGCACACAACATATTCCCTCTGAAAACCCAGGGTGGCATGTTTATTTGCTCAATATTCTGATTAGTTTCAATGGAAAATCTGTTAAAGCAGATGTTTGGTAGCACTGTGTCACAGCTTAACCCCAGCTGGCAGCAGAGCCCCACAAAGCCGTTCACTCACTTACCCCCTGCCCATCCCAGTGGAATAGCAGAGAGAACTGAAAGGCTAAAATGAGAAAATTCATTGGATTCAGATAGAAACAGTTTAATGGCTAAAGCAAAAGCCACACACACACACAAGCACAGCAGAATAAAGAATTCTTTCCTGTGGATAGGCAGGTGTCCAGATCTCTCTCGAACAGCAGGGCTTCAGTGACTTGGGAAAAGAAACACCTGCGCTCTGAATGTCCCCCCTTCATTCTTCTTCACCCCACTTTATTTACTGAGCATGATGCCATATGAAAAATGGCATGAAAGATCCTTTGCCTCTGTTGGAGTCACAGCTGTCCGAGTTGTTTCCCCGTCCAACTCCTTGTGCACCCCCACCCACCCTCCTTACTGGAGCAAGAGGAGCAGAAAAGGCCCGGGCTCTGTGTAAGTCCTGCTAAGCAGAAAGTAAAGCATCCCTGAGTTATCAATACTGTTTCCAGCACAAATACAAAACACAGACCTGCACCAGCAACTACAAAGGACATTGACACTACCCCTGCCAAAACCAGCACAGGTCAACTCTTAGTACTGGATTTAATCAATAGTACTTTATTGTCTAACCAGAGATGGTTTGATGATTTGTACTGCAGTTGAGCCTGTGGAAATATGACCCAAGTCTCTCTTTTTTCTCCTATACTTCTACTCTCTCTTGCCATTGTTTATAGATGTTTTTTTTCAGCTTATTATCCATAGGTAACAGAAGCTGTTCTTTTTCATACCTGGTCTTTTGTTTTATTCATTGTAAATACTAGGTCTTATTCTTGGTTTCATCCCTCAATGCTCCCCACATATTTAGCTGCTTCAGTACTTTCTAGAGTTGCTCCCTTTGTTGCAACATTGCACCAGATTACTTTCCATTCTTTTCTTTTCCTAATCTAGGAAAGGAGATTTTAAAATACAGCTATTTTAGAAAACATTAATTTCTCTAAATTCTCAATATACCATCACAAACCTTTAAGGGATCATTGTCCAAAACACATGAAATAACACAGTCAGTAGTAAATATACCACGCAAAAGGACAGAACTTCCCATTGTACACCTTTTGTAGCATTGCCAAGATAGTTTTGTGAAACAGTGAATTTGAAACAAAAAATATTACTATGTGTCTTGATAGCAATTTATTATAAAATAGAGGGTAGATTTTCATAACAGTACTCCCAACAGGGATTGAGTGCAACAAAATTCAACAGGATAATTAGTTTTAAAACTTGTATGATAACAATATTTTGTATCTTTCATTAAAATATTGTAACCTATTAAGAAACTCCCAGTCACTCTAGATGTCATATTGCCTCTCTCTTCAGTTGTGTAGTTATCACTGCATAATAAATCCATTCCAGCTGGAGGTCATAACGTAACTATCTCTCCTTAATGAGGCCAGCTCTGAAAATTCAGCTTCAATGGGTCAGATACATTTATTTACTTTTTGCAGATGATAAAGTGGTTTTGGCAGAAACCTTTTTCTCGAGTACAGCCAAATTTACATTCCTGGTATTTCTGACCTAAATTCGAGCCAAGACTGAAAAGATATTTGAATTCTAATCTTGGAAGCAATTCATCTCATGTAATTCTAAAGACGAGATTCAACAGTAGGTATACACAGTTGACTTCAGATGTCTAAATCATTTTATTCTACATGTAAGCTCCAACCGCCATCAATGTAGACACCTACATTTGATCAGATAGATCAGTCACTTTCTAGACTCCATTGATTGTATTGACAAGCGATGCAAAACAACTGCCTAAACATATGTTTGTAGCACTATTTAACCCTCCACAGAGACTTGCCAACATCTGTACAATGCTGGCAACTATGACACAAGATCTATGGGGGCCATCTGTCATTGTGCAGTAAAACACGGGCCAGCTGATACCCTTAGATATTCTGTGCCTATATGCAGACAACTGAAGATTCCACTAACCATACCCACTGGAGAGTTTAGACGAATGATCATCCAAACATACGGAACATTTAGGTTTAGGTTTCTTAATCTCATGCTGGAAGCCAACTTTCTTGTCTCCCGCTCAGAATGAGATGTCCAGAACTGGTGTTTTGTATTGCTCAGATTGCTACCTATCATGATACAGAGGCAGGAGTGCTGAGGCTGAGGTCACATTACAATTAACTCAAGTTTTGTGTTAGGCATTCAAGCTCACTGCTGCAAAACATTGGCAGTATATCCTGATTTTCTCCAGATCTTTTTATTCTGGCCTCAATATTGAATTGCTCAGTGCTGTTCTGGCCATAGCAGAGCATTAGAAAAACCGTAGATGGTTTTAGACTTCTCTCCAGCATAGGCAAAAATTAACTGGCAGACTTAAGGACAAAGGCAAAATACTTAATATGCATCTCTTCCTGTTTCTCTCCCCTCCTAATTCACTACTGAAATGGTCCTCCAACAGAAGGAAGAGCAAGCACAAGAAGTCACTGGTGTACTGGGTACACAGGTGGCAGAGCTGCTACCATCTTTTATCTCAGCTGGGAGGCTCAGTCAGTCCTTCAGCCTTCAGAGGAGATGTCATGAGGAGGTGCTGCCAATTTAACTGCTACACGTTATCTTCTTCCCTAAGAAAATGATTGAACTATCTACACTAAAATCTGGAAGAGTGACAGATATTGCACTGTGCACAAGTAGCACTACTCACTCTTCTAAATCTTTCTTGAGAACCTCTTTATAGCCCTCTTAAAATGATGCTTTCACTCTACAAAATATTATTTTTTTGCATATGTGTTGCTAAAATATTAGCTAAGGATGAGGGGGATGGAATCTTTTATTTATTCAAATTCCAACCCTATTAATGAAATATGAATAACTTGTGTCACTGTTTAACCCTTGTCTCTTTACTCAGAAATATTTTCAAAGAACTTGAGTTCTTCTGAAGCAGTTTCTCACTATGAACACAAGCCTATTCTTTATCATATTATACACTTCTGAAATGATGCTTAATGCTCCAACTCTTATCAAAATTTTCAGCATGTTTTCTACAGACAAATCATACATGCTTAGGAGCTCCTCAGCATCTGGAGCTAATCTTACAGATATCTGATGTCTGGAGTCTGTCTGCAGCGTGGACACAAAAATACATTTCCTGATGGAGAAGCTGTTTGACCCTTTTGATTGTCTGCTCTGTATCCTCGGTCTTCAGCACGGTGCTTTGAGCATAACAGGTGCACTACAGCTCCTATAAAACAAACTCGAGCCACAATCTAAGGGAAAGGAAAAAACTTTAAGGATAGCAAGTCTGGGCATTATGTGCTTTGTCCTGAGAAGTGATTTTAGCACACGTTATATCAATTTAATATTGAGCATGAGCCACCAAGGAACTGTGAAAATCTCAACTGTATTAAAGGGGAAGTACTATGTACGGAGCAGACATCACTTTGGCCTGTCCAGGGCTTGCATGGGACTACAGTGTATCAAAATTCAATGAGCTGTTCTCCCAAGGTGTTGTCTGACAAATACTAAGTTGACATTCTAAAAATTCATTTGGTTCATATTATAATTTACATTGCAGGCGTACCTAGAAGGCTCTGTGAGTTATATCTATTATCTGTATTATTGTACATCAGAATCAGGCCTTCAGAACAATCCATTCTGCCACTTCAAGAACTACTCAGTTTTAGTTTAAAAGTTCCTCCCTTTAAGATAAAAGATTGATTTCGGCATTCATCTCAGTGTTGCCTTCAGCATTCAACTCAGTACTGCCTTGAGAATGGCCTACTGTGACTTTGGAAATCCCAGCCTTTGATTATTTTACTGTATGTTTTTTATTTATAAGATACTGATGCAAAGAAATAATGTTGAACAACCACCCTTTGTCCTGTTGAAATGTGAACACAAAGATACTCACTGACCTGAGGAATTTGAACTTCCAATATAAAAGAGAAGAGAGGAGGTGGATACAAGCAGGCTGGCAAGGCTGATGATTGACCAGGATGTCTTATTTACCTGTCCAAGTCCTTACTAAACAGCTGCAATTGCAAATAAAAGGCTTATAACACCTTCGCTTAATCTTACTTAAATTAATTCTCATAATTTTAAGCTGCGATAAACATTTTTAAGCTGTGATAAATAACATTTTTAATATTTTTCCTTTATGATATTTTAGGATTCTGAAAAAACTTTTTTCTCATTTTCTTGTAACAGCCTTTAGTGCTCACATGGGTCTGTTTTGTTTCCATGTTTATTATACAACTAATGTTTATGAAAACATAGTTTTTCTCTGAAAGGTCAATGTCTCCCTTACTACCTTATCCCATTTCATCAGTTTACATAGCAAGATTTTGGTAGCACAGGGGCAACAGGTGGGGCTTCTGTGAGAAGCTGCTGGAAGCTTCCCACATCAACAAATCCAGTTCCAGCCAGCTCTGAGATGGACCCACTGCTGAACAAGTCCAAGCCCATCAGCGATGTGGTGGTGCCTCCAATGTAAAGTATTTAAGAAGGGTGAAAAAACCCCTGCACAACTGCAGCCAGCGTGTATATGGGAGAGGAGCAGCCCTGCAGACACCAGGGTCAGTGCAGAAGGTGAGGCAGGAGGTGCTCCAGATGCCAGAGCAGAGATATCCCCTGCAGCCTGTGGTACAGACCACAGTGAGGCAGCTGTGCCCCCACAGCCCATGGAAAACCACTGGGGAGCAGAGATCCACTTGCACCCTGAAAGATCACAGCCAGAGCAGAAGGCTGGGAGGGAGGCTGTGACCCCACTGAAAGCCCACTCTGGAGCAGGTTTCTGGCATCTGTGGCACCATGGAGAGAGGAATTCATGCTAGAGCAGGTTTGCTGGCAGGACTTTTGAAGCCCTGAGGGACTCACACTGGAGAAGCCCATTCCTGAATGACAGCAACCTGTGGGAAGGTCCCATGCTGGAGCAGTTCATGAAGAATTGCAGCCCATGAGAAGGACTCACAAAAGTTAGTGGAGAACTGTCTATAGTGGTAAGGACCCCATTGGAACAGGGGAAGAGTATGAGGAGTTATCCCTCTGTGGAAGAAGCAACAGAGAGATGTGATGACCTCGCGACAGCCCTCATTCCCTTTCCCTCTGCACCCTGGGAAGTTAACCCAGCAAAGAAAGAGGGGAGGGGGTTTGTGGGGGCAAAGGTGTTTTAAGGTTGGGTTTTATTTCTCATTACCGTATTCTGATTTGAATGGTAATAAATTAGTTTTCCCCAAATTGAGTTTGTTTTGCCCGTGATGGTAACTGGCAAGTGAACTCTCCCTGTCCTCATCTCAACTCAAAAGCCTTTCATTTTATTTTCTCTCCTTTGTCCAGTTGAGGAGAATGATAGAGCAGCTTTGGTTGGCATCTGGCATTCAGCCAGGGCCCACTCACCCCATCTGTAAATCAGAAGTTCCCTCCATGCATTATAAATTTACCAAAGTTATTTTTTGCTTATATTACCACACTTTCTATAGATGTTTTTTCCCTCCATGGCTATTTCATGGTCTAGTTGTTCTTTCTCCTTATAGGATAGTCTGGTGCGGAACCGTGTGTATTTTCTGAACAAGCTCTTACCTTTTAACAGCTGCCATCCATTCATTCCCAGGACTGAACAGTTAAACTGTGCAGCATTGTGTTGCACATAATAAGGGTTACAAGGACTTGAGTGACATGTTTCTGAAAACAAACAAGCAAACAACCCTCTGAATCACTTATACAAAACTTCATTATACACAATACAAAATTGACTTATTTTCTCTTAGAACTGATGAACAATCACCTCGTTTGAATTTTCCTTTATTTTTTTTTTCCCTCTAGTTGAAAAAGCAAATAAAGACAGCAGAGGAAACAAATTCCAATAAACACAAATCCTTTAATTAGGAAACTGGCATCTCTGACTAACATCCAGACTTATGCAATCACATTCTGCTAAAAGAAAAAAAAAAATTAGTTACAAAGTTCATTCTTAGCTTTTCCTCAGGTACTTTTTTAGTGTTTGAGGAGAACTTGGCATGCATGTGGGGCCCAGAGAAGACACACGGCCAAGTGGTGTGTAACAACTCCTTAACAGCGGAACCACAGTCTGTCTGCTCTGTAGGACTGAGACTAAACTGTGTGGACCTGAGACAGTCCATGGCTGCAGACATGCAGGAATGGGTTTAGTGCTTGTGCCTTCCTTATTTAACTTCATAGAGATTAGCCATGGCATTTCCAGTTCTCAGAGCCCTCGCCTCTCTCAATGAACAAAAACTCAGTACATGGCCAAAATCCAAAACAAGATGATTTTATTGATTTTTTCTTGTAATCATCTCTTCCTGATACCTTTGTAATGATCACTTCATCTATCAAGATAAAAAATCAGTTTGTAAGTAGAAATATTGAAAAACTAAAAATTAGCCAGTTTGCTATTTCCTGCCTATGTGTAAGTCTAAATTCTGATGGACCCTGGTAACAAAACTGTCTTGAAAGGAACAATAAATTCCTTTCACTTCAAAATATTAACAATAGAAAGGAAGTCTGTATATTTACTTACTTTTTAGTAACAGATCTTAGGGATAAAATACCTGCAGTTCCTTAATCACAGTCATAGCACAATTTTATCAATGTCCTTTTAGCAAAGGACCCAGAATAAACCTTATATAACAGTTCATGTTATATCCTATAAAGCATTCAAAATTACTACACGTTTTGTGTCTCATTAGGTTTCTTCCTCTCTTCCCATTTAAGTAAGTTGTCCATAAACCCATAATGTCATACTCTCTTAGAGTGCATGCCTGCTGCTAATATATCAATTCTCCAAAGCTCCTAGTATTTGCATATGCAAATTGCAGCCATGGTGATATTTTTTGTTGATGGACATAATCCTGCTGTTAATATCCACAGAAGCCTTGATATGTATCTGTGGTTTTATCTATTGCCTCCAGTAGACCATAAGTCTCCAGCCATATTCATTAGATTCAATTAGTGACATTCTGCCCTGTGAGAATCTGTCAATAGAAAATAGGCACAGTAATGCTGAGAAAATTGTCAAAATAAACATATTTAAAAAGCATTAGATGACTGAAACCACAATAGACTAAAATCCATCAATACCCGTGTATTTTACAGATCATTCTACAAAGTACAGTATAAATATATAAGAATAGATAAATACATAAAACATTAAAAAAATAGGAAAGATTAAAGAAATGTGTCAGGGACTAGCAGTGGCATTTAATCCATTACTCTACTTTAAAACTAGAGTGCTGACCCTTAAAATTACATTGTATGGGTTTCAGTTTATTTCCTTTTGAAAATACAGTGTCAATATTTTTGCTAGTGTTTGTTTATTTACAGTTAGAATTTCTACATGATTTCAGAATTTTTATATTTTCAGTATTTTTTGTCTTTATCCCATCTCTATGCCTTTCAATATTTCCTTTCTTCTAATTTTAACTGATCCACATTTGCCATTGCAACTTCTCTGTTTAAAGTTTTCAGCTTGTGATAGATTTTAAAGAGTTAACTTTTATCATTATTGATTACTTGGGTTAAAATTCTATTAAGGAATGGTGGAATATTTCTGCCCTTGTCCTGGTTTCTTTCAGACTGTTTTTCTGCTTAATAATTTGAATTTTAGTATTGTTTTCTGTCATACTTGGAGTTCCTATAAGTATGATGATGTTTGTGGATTTAATAAGCATGGTCTTGATTTGATTAGGGAGTTTATGTAATTAAAATTCATAGTGAAGGGAACTGTGCCTCCAGATGGATGGGGAACAAGTGATAAGTTTACCTGGTTATGTGCCACTCTACACTCTTCCCCACTGTAATTTTGATATGTCTTCCCAGTTTTCTTTCATGAATGCAGTGTAAGGCAATATAAAAAGCCTTACTGAAAATGAAATATATTATTATTATTTCTTCTTTGCCTATATCACCCATTATTCCTTCATAAAAGAAAATTAGATTGATTTGAAAAGATATTTCCTTGGCAAATTCATCTGTGCTGTTATCTTTCAAGTGCTACCTCTTTGTTTTAGAATTTTACCACGATTTAAATTGACTTGTCTATAAATTCACACTTTATTTTTTCCCCCTTTATATGGGTATAAGTTAAGTATACTCTTTTCCAACCCAGCAATAGCTTTTATGTCCTCCACAAGTTCTCAAAGACAGCTAGTACTGCATGAACTTTGGCCCATACAGAGGTTGGGATCAGAAGGCTCAGACAAGCACAAAACCTGAAAATACCAAAATATCATCAAAAAAGATCTGTTTCTGTTCTAGGCTGAGCTGATATCCATTGCTTCTAAATTTTCCCATTCTCATAAGTAAGCTTTATAATGAACAGTGAAAAAAAACCCCATCCTTTTAAATTTGGTTATACCGTTTACAGATAGTTATTCCACTGAATAAATGTCTAACACTTTTCTTTGAGTCTTCTATTGATAATCCAGTCAATTAATGATTCTTTATGACCTTCAGTTTCTCTTTCTAGCTGCAGTTCATTCTGTATTGTCCATGCTAATTATGTTCCTACCTTCTCCAGATGATCACTGTGTGTGTGTAACAGGCTCTGCTTGTCTCTCCTTTATCTACACTATTTTGAATGAATAAGTACATCATAATTTAGCCAAAAATTTTAAATATCTTTTATAATCACTGAAATACTGTGCAATTTCTTGATAAGCTGCAACTTTTTTTAAAGTTTTATGAGATCTTCCATACAATTTATGTATGTCTATCAAAATCTCCTGAGTTTAGAAGTTATTAGTGGCCAGAGACAGAAAGACAGAGAGAAAAAGAACAAACTGCAGGAACCTCACTGAAAGTATCCTTGAGGGACCCCTCTGCTTGCACAAAAAGCCCATTTGCAGATAAGAATACAATCCTAACCTACCTATGCAGTTGAGTCAAGTCTATACAGTTCCAGGGATTCCTGCTGCTGCACTAACCACTTTGGAGCTGTGGCTCCCCAAAGCACTTGGCATCAGCAAATGAAAACAGCTACAGCCTGCTGAAAACAGCATGTTCGGTTTTACATTCAGTGTGTAAACTGTAAGCTGGTTTCAACCATATTTTGTTACCCTTTGAAATGTTTCCTCAATAGTAGGTTGCACCATCTGTTGCACTGTTTGCCTGCATGTTTTTCCTGTTAAACTGCTCCCCCAGCAAGCACACAAAAGAGGAAGAACAGTGGTGATGCCTTTCAGGAAGATGTCCCTGTCCTCCACCTACCTCCTCCCACCACAGTGTTGCAGTGCACACAGCAGATGCTTCCCTAGTCCTGCCTCATGCTTATTTATTTTAGGACCTAAGCCAAAGTCCACTATAAAACCCATGAAACTTCAGAATTTAGCAATCTGAAGCCTATAGGTATGTTTTATTTGATAAGGGCACAGGACCACACATGCCAAAGCAAAATATTTAAGACTAATCTTCTCACAATTCACCAGGCAGTGTGAGCTCTGCCACAGCTAATCCAGAACACTCTTTTAACCATGGAAGAAACATTGATTAGAAGTCAATAAACTTGATTTTTATTGTTTGCCTAATGGCAAAAAATACTTAAATGGTCCTAGTATGAACTCTGTCTCCTGGTTAAGTGTTGGCACATTATCATGACAGGAAGAATACTGTGTCTTAGTTCATGTAATGAAGCAGGGCTTTTCTTCAGTTGCGTTTCATTATTAGTATCTAAGCAGCAGGAAAAATTTGACAGCTTTTCTTTTTTCCTTCTTTCCTGGTGTTTATTAAACCTGAGCAAACGACATACAATGACTTTACATTAAATATTCTCTGAAACATGTTGACAAAGCCTTGCACTATTCTATATAATCCCAAATTATTCTCTTCATGAACTGGATGAATGATGGGAGGAAGGGGAAACCCAGTGAATAATGCATTCAAATAAGACTATAGAATGCTCTGAGTAAATTATGCGACCCAAATGTATTCAGCCAGTTCTGCTCTGAATAACATGACATAGTTTTCTCATGACTTTAAGTCACCTCAGCAACGGGGACCAATGAGGAGCTGAGCTCACTGAATGGGAAATGGTTTTCAGGATGAAAATCTGTCTTGAGCAATCAGGGCCTCTGTCCCAACTCATATCAAGGAACTTCATCCTGCAGGAATACAATACCTGAATATCCCTTACAGAGAAATGAATACTTTTCCTGTTCTAGCTTCTGCCCAAAGGTCATACCCATCACATCTGGCCATAGGATAGGTGTGATACATTCATATGGTTCTCTAATTTCTCCCTGCAGCTGCTATTTTAGAAAAATATTGATAGAGCCTTGCTTTCTCTTGAATTCTCATACAAAAGCTTTTCATATAGACAAACAAATATTTGCCTACTATCAAGTCTTGATAGCAAACCAATTTTAAAAATTCAGTAAGGTCTCTGCAATTGATCATGATGACAACATCTAAAATATTTCTTATGAAACAGAACAGGCTGATCTGATAGATGAAGGAGAGATGGCCATATATAACTATCCACTCCAGGCTTTCTTTGTAACAAAAAGAGAAAATCAGGCATCTCTAAAGTAAAATTAGGCTCATTCTGGGTAGGAATTTGAAACTAATTAGATGAATCACACTCTTAAAGGCCTGTTACTATCCATTGGCTGAAAATGGAAGCTAAGATGACTTGTCTCTGTTGCAGAGGCTAAACATGTATACTTAACCTGGAGTGAGTTCAATCCCACCCACAAGCCTGGCTGCACACAGAGGCAGGTGCAGGTTCCATAACTATGTCATACAGTGTGGGAGCACACCAGCTGGTACTAATGATCCCTGAGCTTCCCTGGGAAATCTGTCCCAATATTTCTGTGTCCAATACAGTGAACCAGACACCAAAAGACGATCTGGCCTCTCTGAGTTTATTTCCTCCTCTACAATCTTTTCCAGGTGGCTGAGCCCTGATCAAATATTTATAGAATTAAATATTTCTCTTCTCTGTGGGAGGGAAACAGTAAAAGAACAGATCCTAATTTGTTTTTGCAGAGGGCTGGAAATAACAACAAACAGGTCATTAAAACTAATCCTCTTTTTCGTTGTTTTTTAATGTTTTCATTTTTTCATTCTTTGCAGATGCGAATAAACTTTCCAAGGACAAATCTGAACCCATAAGTTTCTTTTTCATAAGAATATTAACAGGTGAGTAGGCTGTTTCAGGAAATCTGCACAGCCTCTTCTACCAGAAATGCTTCTTGTTTTTTTATCCATAGAATTTGGTAACTCCCAGGTGTCCTCATAAGTGAGCATGTCCTCACACACTAAGGTCTGCACAAATTCAGACACAGAAAAAAGACCCTCCTTTCAAAATGGTGATGTTCTAAGGCAAGAGACAAAACCTGGCAACTTCTCTTCAGAAAGTGAAGCTATTTGAGATGCATTTCTGTAAAAATACACTGTAGTTACAGGTATTTTAATCAGTGAAATTGTATTAGGGGATATTCACAGACACAGGAACTCATTTTACTTACAGTGCTAACATTTTTTCAAGGAATATTATTTTATGTCAAAGGAGTTAACCAAAAGGAATTTTTGGACAGAGTTCAGGTAGGCAATTGTATGCTGCCATACTGTTTTGGAGAAGAACAGAATGCATGTGCAGATGTGGACTGTTCCACATCAGTATCAAAAAGCTGTCCTAGGTATATTTTCTTTACTAGAAATGACATTGTCTTATATATGCTTTTCCTCAATGCAGTGAGTAACTAAAATACAGATTTTATTTTTTTTTTTTTTTAACTTTTAAGAGGGAAAGAGCCTTGGCCATGGTTAGCTTAGGATTTTTTTTCAAGTGACTGCCTGTATTAAAAAGACACTCAAAAATCCCCAGCTTTCAAACTGACAAAGAGATGAGACATAGACATGTTGAAGCCTATTTTGCCAACTGCAGTCCCTCCTGTTACATGCCACTTCCTCAGCAATGCAGCTTTCCTCAAGATGCAGCACTACAGATCCTCAGCATTCAGCACTACAAATCTTCATCACTACAACATTGGTCAAAAAATCCTCTGAGTAATGTTTTGACTCTCAGAAACCTGCAATTCACTTTTTTTTCCTAGCAGTTCAATATAAGGAAAAAGTGATTTAATAATCTCTGGGACAAGGTCGGGGTTTTTTTCCTTACTTGTTTGGAGTTTTTTCAGCACAAGCTGCCATGGAACTTGACATAAATCTAAAAGGCCTGCTCCTAGCAGCATATGAGGACAAAGGGCTATATTGTGACTATCTTCCCCAGTATTCCCAATTTAGTCATCCTTACTGTCATATTGTCTAGGTGATGGAGCAATTCAGTTCACTGCCACCCACTACTGCCAGACACTTAAAACAAATTCTGTGAAAAGATGTTATAACAATATGTAAATTAGATAGAAAACAGTGTTGTTTCTCATAACATCTAGAGTGTGTTGTATATTTTCTAGGTCTCCAACTGGAAGTTTGGGAGTTTAGGAAAGTGGATAATATTGAAAATATTCTATGATCTTCACAGGAAAGAGAAATAAAAAGAAAGCTGAAGTGTGATTTAAGTGTAGGCAGGACCTAACACTTATGTATTCCTTCTTTCTACTCAACCTGCTGAAATAAGAGAAACTAAATTGTTATTTTAAAGTTATTTTAAGCAACAAATAATAAATTATTGGGGAGCTAGTATTAGCAGAACTTTAATTACCAATGACTTAATTAGTAGCTTATTCTAATACCATTAAACAACAACAACAACAAAACCACCAAACCAGAGTATTGTCAGAATGTGGACAAGAAAATGATCCTGCACCTTTTTACAGTTGTGCAGGATGCCATTAGAAGTCTTTTTCCACCATGTCGCTTTTATGTCCCCAGAGGTTCAGGTAAAGGATGTCTGCTTAGCTGGAAGATACTGACATTAGTGCTGGGAGAGTGGAGAATAAAGACAGAGAATAGAAGAAAATTACGTGTTGGATTCATCTCCTTTAGTGTCATAGCTCTACAGTGGTGAGTCCATCCCAACTGGTTGTCCTCTGGTAACAGAAAGTGAAAGGAGCAGACACTTGTAGGTACCACGTAAAATTTGGGTCTGATTTTCAAGCATGTCATGTCACATGACCCCCACCAGACCAACCAACACAATCTGAACAAAATGACAACAGGGAGCTGTGCTAAGCAGTGACTTGCCAGGATATTTGCTGCCATCAGGTAACAGCACAGTTTAAAACATGTGAAAAGAAGAATGAGGTGCCATGGTGTTCAGAGGAAGCCTTGTAATGCTTTTATTATACAGAAACCAACATCTCAGGAACCACAACACAGCATGGAGGATGGGAGTAATCAAAACTAATCCATGTGTTTGCAAATGCAGATCTTAGGTTCTCAGGGGATTTTCAGAGGAAAAATACTTAATGAAATTGAAGAACTATTATTCCAGTTCTTAATGTTTTTAAATCATAAGCTTGAAAGCACATGCAACTCAACAAGCATTGGCAGGTGCCATGTGTGATTTATGTTTAGATTTCACACTGTGCTTTAACTGTCACCTAATGAAATAATGTATCTGTTAAAAGCTCATTGATTTTATTTACTTTTCTGACAAGCGACAATTCAGTGCTCCTTGCCACCCTGTGGGACAGTAGTTGCAGATAATCTTTTGTGGAATCTCATTTATTTTGAATTATTTTAGTTCTGAAATCATTGCACTTAATGTTGATAGTAGCAAGAATAGATCAGCCACCTGAAAAAATCCAAATTTCTTCTAAAAATGAGGCAACATTCATTCCACCTAAGGAATTTTATTTTAACTTGAATCATCTTCCCAAGGCAACCTACACAAATGTCCCAAAGATCTTGGGGTAGGTAAAGCCAATAAACATCAGGGCATTAAGAACTGTAGTAGCTTCTATTTTAAGTCCCTAATACAACCTGAGCATTAAAAAAAATTAAATTTAATTTGATTTAGGATTGGAGCATTTGTGTCGCACTATAAATGATAGGAAGCATCTGGCTACTCCCTAGGGGATGGAGGTTGGAAGCTGAGTGGGATAACTATGGTGGAGGAAGTGCCCAGCCACCCCAAGGATTTTCAGGGGCCAGGTGGGCCAAGGGGAGAAGAAATTATTCTGGGGTCAGCCCTGGTAGGTGCCAGAGGCTGTGCAGCGCTGGGGAGGAGGGCAGTGAAGGATCAGAATCCGCTCCAGGGAGGGACACCAGTGTCAAACACAGCCCCCAGGCAGCCTGGCAAATGCCAGGAGTGCTGGCCCATGGGGGGGGCAGAGCAGGGCTGGGGCTTCAATATCCTATGGTGTCACCAGGATGGGAATTATATTCCTGGGGGGCTGAAATGGGGTCCTGGGCCATGGGAAGGAGGAGAGGCCATGGGCTGGGCAGGGCCATCAGAGCCTGGCCGGGCCCTCGAAGCCCTGGCAATACCTAAGTACCCTAGTGCTATTTTTATTTATGAAAATTGGTCAAGTCAAATGTGTCAAATATAGATTCTATACATGTGAGAATTGCTAAAGAAAGATTTCTTTTGTGACAGATGTCTGAGCAATACATTTCTCATCTTCAGTGATGGTTATATATTACCCAGGACATAGGATATTCCAAACCTGTCGAGATTTAAAGGCTAATGTTTTCTAACTGGGAAGTGAGGAGGGAAGTTCATCTAAAGCAATGCCATTTATAAAATTGAGCTTTGAATGTTAAATATAAAATAGATTAGCTTTTTTTTTTCCTCCCTCTCAGCCTTAAGCTGACAAATTCAGAAATTTCAAAGTCTGAATTGGCAGAATTTTCTTAAAGTATTTCTAAATAATTGTCAGTGACACCTCTCTTCTGCAAGTTTTCTTCACTTTCTGTACCCAATCTGGCACCATGCTTGCCATGCAAGCAGCCAGTGTACACATATATAGGGAAGTGCAGACTGTAAAATTGGATTTGTGGGACACAAGATTGTTGCTGTTCCTCAGTGCACTTAGACTCAACTGCAGCCATGGGTGAAGGTCAGAGGAACTGATCTGTAAAACCCCAGCAAACAGTACTGCTGTATTTAATCAGAATAAATCTTTGTGCAGATGTTCACCCTCTATGTAGCTATGGAGAAGAGGATGGTGTTGTTAGAGCTTATAGCATTAATATCATAGTCTCAAGGAGCACTGAATGGTATTTCAGAATGGTTTCCTCTTAGATAGGAAGATGATTCTTTACAAAGGATCATCCTCCTATCTAAGATGATCCTTTACCCATAACTTTGAATATTTAGTAGCATACAGAGGAAGTCAGTTTTGTTGGTTTAAAACCTGCAGAAGATGCTAGAGATTCTTGCCTTCAGATGACCACTGCAGTGGGGCTTTGATTCATGTTTTGCAGGTCTCCACTGAGTGGGATTAGAGCACAGCTGTGATGCACTTCTGAGCAGAAACTGTTGAACACCTGAACATAGAATTGTTCTTCAAGCCCAGCCCTCACTGATGCATGAAACACAGGTGTTTGTGTTCACACTAAACTATTTCTGTCTGTCCCACACAGCACCTCACCAGATTTGGATGTGCACAGATGTTTCACATAGAAGGAGAGTCTCATTTGAAATAAATCGAATGACAAATTAACTCTGCCTGAGGAACCCCTTGCCACACTGAAGATTGCTGAAGCCCCACCTCTTCAGGAACCAAAGACTCTTTCTTGTCCTTCACCTGATGTGATGATAATTATATACCTGTCATCCTAGCTACTTCTTTTAGCATGCAACATTCACATTTTCCTCAACAACCTACCACTTAGTTCTCTTCCACTTTTTGAATAGTGCTGACTGGTAGTTTTTAATTAAGCCTTGACAGTTGAAATTTGCATTCCAAAAGCCAAATGAAGGTGCTGGCATTGGATTTTCTAATATTTTGGAATGGGTTCGGATTGTCTGTTATCATGCAGAGCATTCTACTTGCACGCAACCCTGCATGCATGCGTGCATGCTTACCCAGACCTTCCAGGTTCTACATATACTGTGTGCAAGGTTTAAGGCTACTTCCCTGAGAGCATTCTAAATTTGCATTTCGTGCTTTAATGCTTAGTTAATGGAGTATAAAAAAAGCATGCTGAGCGATTTCTGTAGCTCTAAGAGAAACATTGTTCTTGTCTGGTTTGTTATTCATTTGGACATGCCAGCTCACAAAATTGATGTGAGCAGATCGACAAATAGGTAAGAGAAGTTTTATCAGTTTCAAGGTTTAGGGAAGAAATGACCCAGGGAAAGACCTAAAGAATGGATCACTACAACATTTAAAGAGCTACTGTATACTTTTCAGTTTTCTGTAAGAGGCTCTCAGTCTCACTAGAAGTTCTTGACTTAAACTGCATTTAGCTAAACAAATTTTCCCTTCATATACATTGACTTCAATAGATTTTGTACTTGACAGTGGTATAAGTCAAGTCATTTCTGATTAGGCTCTACAAGCTAAAGCTTTAAATCTGCTCCAATTAATGTTTCTTTTGATGAAATAAGGCATATGTTGTGCTTCAAGCTAAGCCTCCAGCTTTTTAAGGATTTTCCATACAATTCCACTGATGATTAGCCACTGCAGGTATCTGTAGAACCAAATACCTTTTGCTGTCTTTATGACCATAGCAATAGTAATAGCAGAAAATTGCAATTATGATAGAATAACAAGGATGGAGCTTACAAAGTCATCTCTTCTGTCTTGGTGTGAACTGTGAAGTCAAAGAGTATATACCTGATCAAATTCCTGGGCTGAGAGATACTTTGAGAAAATTTCAATAGCAAGTTTACAGATTGTATTCCTGAAATTTCTCTTTTTTTTATCTTATGACCTATGGACTCACCTTTATTTTCATTAATTATTTCTTATGGGTCCAGTATGACATCTGACAACAACAACAGTGTGGCTGTGAGATGACAGCTGAGGTCACACATCCAAGCCAAGAAGTGACTACTGGCCGCCTGTAAAAGAAATACAACAGACCGACTGGAAAAAATCTGCACACTTTATATCACAAGACTTATTTATATTCTTTATTTTCATAGTATCTTTGGATCAAAATCCAGTATAATTTCTACTATACTGCTTTCACAGCACTAAACAACGTGGATTGCATCTTTTTCTTTTAAAAATTAAAAGAACGGTAGTCCAGTTTATGTTTGGTTACTGCAAGATGATTTCATCACAGCAGAAACTATGTAAATAAAATAATTTTTAAAAACAGTTTTTAATTTAGATGTTGCTGTCAGGCACAAGAGCAGAGATTTCCCTGCAGCCAATTTGGAAGACTCTGGTGATGCAAATCATCCCCCTGAAGCACATGGAGGACCATGCTGGAGCATATACTCATGCTGCAGCCCATGGAAGGCCCCACTCTGGAGCAGAGGCACGTGTCCTGAAGCAAGCTGCTGCCCATGGAGATTTCACATTGGAACAGGCTCCTGGTAGGAGCTGCTGTCTGTGGAGAAAAGCCCATGCAGGAGCAGGATTTCTGGCAAGACGTCCCCCCATGGAGCACCCACATGGGAACAGTCTGTGTCTGAAGGATTGTGCCCAGTGGAAAGGATCCATGCTGCAGCAGTTCATGGAGGACTGTGCCTTATGGGAAGGACCCCATCATGGGGCAGAGAAGGAGTGTGAGGAGGAAGGAGGAGAGGTGAAGTGTTATGAATGGAATGAAGCCTCCATTCTGTTTGCACTGCTTGAGGGGGAACAGATAGAAGACTCAGGAGTGAAATTATGCCTGGAAGGAAGAAGGTTAGGGGAAGACGTTTATAGTATTGTTTATTTCTCATTATCCAAGTCTGTTATTGTCAATCAAATGATTTAATTTCCCTGAACTGAGTTAGTTTCACTTGTGCTGGTAATTGTTGAGCAACCCTCCTGTCTTTATCTCAACCAAAAAACTTTTCATCATATTTTTCCCCCATGCAGCTGAGCAGAGTGACTCAGAGAGAATTTAAAATTATTCTTCCAACCTACTAATTTTGAGCTTTGTCTTTGAGAAAGATTAGGTAAATATTCTGCAATCCAATTATCCTTCTATATTTATAATTCCTTTTGTCTTGATTAGGACACAGAGCATGAAGGAGAAACAGTCAACATGAAGGTGTCCCAGAGACTGGACTGCCTTGGGTGCCATTAGAATCCCATTACTTCGTGCTGACTGAACACTCAGAACAGATGACTGAGTTATAATAATGTGTCCAGCTTAGTCACAGTTCATCCAAAGACAAGCTTGACTTTGACTTGGAAACCTAGAATTCAGATTTAAATCTCAGACAACCTCTGGAAAAGATGGCCTTCCTAGTTCACAAGAGTGAAAAAACCTTCTTCCAAAGCAGAAGTAAAATTTGAAATGAAAGAAGGGGATATAAAACCAAGTGTTTAATATGCAGGCAGCACAGACGGTGCAGAAGGCTGCAGTGAGCCAAGATGAATTAGCCTCCCCTAGCTTATAAAAAAAAAAAAGAAATGGCACCTTTCAAACAAATCCTTCTGTGCAACAGAACCGGCCTTTGCAATGAAAATGGTGCCAAAAGCTTTCTCTTGGAGAAGCCTAGAGTTCATCAGGCCTTAAGCAGCAATTATTTTTGGATTATCTTATTCACTGTGTTCCTGGGTAATAGCAGAACCACTGACAACAAGGTAAGCACAGCAAGATGATCATACTCTTTCTGACAGGGCACCCATGCTTCAACCATTCAGCAAAATGAGAAAGGGCTAAACACACCATACCAGGAAGGAGCCTGGCTTGACTTTAAGGGAGAAGACCAGACCAGATCTTGCCTGGTCTTCTCCCCTAAGCTTTTGATAGTCAGACACACCCATTTCCTCAAGATGAGCAGGTAAGACTTGATTGCTAGCTGTAACATCCCATCTGGATAACCTTTTAGTTCTTATAGTTCTTTTGAAGACCTAACACATGTAATGTAGGAATTGTGAGATTAGGGTCTCTTCAATAAGTTATCTTGGTTGGAGAAAGCAAGGGCCTTTAAAAGGGAAGTTGTAACAAAGATATTTCTCATTAGTCTTTTTTACATTTTATGACCTGAGACTCCTCTGGGTTTATCTATGTTTGGGTTTATGCATGACACTCATAGCTGGGTGTCCAGAGCACCTTCTATTCTTCTACTCTTCCCCCGTTTAATATATCATTGCTCATCTTGGCTGCTGAGTCTAGGGGTCATAAAGAACAAGATGAGAACTATATTTGATGGAAAGTGCATCAAGATTCCTCTTTGCAAATAACCAGAACTGTCAGATCGAACTGAACTGTCAGTTGGAATTGTTGCCTAAGATTTAAGAAGATGAAAGTTACAGTTGTTCTGTCTTCTGTGAAGATATTTCTCTTTTTTAATAATACATATATCTCTTTCTGAGTCAAGAGTGAAGTGCTGAGAGTCCTGGGTGCTGCCACCATTTGCAGTCATTGGTACAATCGGCACCTCACAGCTACGGCTGGAGCGAGCTTCTGAAGACTTACTGAGAACCTTTGATGGAAGTAAAACCTCTGAAAAACTTTATTGCTGTTGACAGCTGATAGGAAGGGACTAAAGAAGACTTTTGAGGACAACTGAGCTGGTAAGATTTTGATCCCTCAGGGACTTAAATGCCTAGACACTGAAAAGCAAAGATCATAAGGAGCTGTGTGGGGAATAAAAAAAGTAAAATATTTTGGATGAGATTAGTAAAACCAGAGAGGCTTAAATGTATTGCCTGGAGAGGAGGATACTAAGTGGAGGGTGGATATTAAGAAGATCATAGGGACTAAACAGTTTCTTTTAACATATCAGAAAGACAATAGGACAGATGATTAAATGAAAGGGTAGTCCATGTGGAAGAAGCAGAGACAATAAGAACTATATTTAGCCTACAGCATCCTTCTAGAATTTACTCCCACATTAAATCTTAGAGTCACCTCTATGCCCAGATTTTTTAAGGAAGTGAGATGTTACTACTTAATAATATTATGCAGTATCAAGCAATTTAATATAATAAAATAGATAACAAAAGGTCATATTTCAAGGCATAAACAACTCAGCCATGATGGTCAGTTAAAGGAGTGTTTTTCTGTCCCTACAACTAGTGTATTATTCCCTAATAGCTTAGATATTTTAAAAGACCTTTCTTTTTTTAAAGCCAAAAGTTCACCATTTTCAGAAACGTGAAATGGATCTAGACAGACCAATGGCTTAACCTGGCATGACAGTTTTTAGGAACCAGTGCCTGACCTCTGTGAATGTAAGAAAAGCACACAGCAGGAAGGCTTAGAGCTGGCTTCCCCTATAAAACCTGCAGTATGGTGGAGAAAAACAGAAATAGGTACAAGCGGGTGTAACTTCACTGAAGTCTATTTCCAGGTGCTGAGGATCTAACCTGTTATATTTCAAATACCATCGTGGGTTTTTATTCCCCATGTATTCTTTACCTGTCGAACATGCATAATGGTGGGATAATTTATTTTGTAAATGTGACAATCAATGTCTTCTCCACACTTTGTAGAGGATTAAAAGCAGGAGCTGGAAGCACCAGCATCTCTGTCAGATTTCCCAACAAATCAGTCAGAGATAGCAGCATTCTCTATTGACATAACTCAGCTTTTAGATTCATCCTCCACATGCAATACTGAAAACGCGTGTAGCATCCTCAGCAAGTGTCATGTCACTGTTCAGTCCCAGGTTATATTTAAAGCTCCTTATTTATCTGGGAAAGGTGAAAACAAAAACTAAAAATACAGCCCTGTACAAAACTCATCTCATGAACTTCTAGTAAATTGGAAAACTTCTGGAAAACCATATTAAAATGCTTTTCTCATCAGTAAAGTTGCTTCTGAGAGTTCTGGAGGTAGCCTAAGTACTAACACATTTAAAAAGGAGACAATTAACTTAATGGAAGAGCTTGGCTTCTCAGAGTTAGCTGATGAAAACTATTTTAGTCTTTCATGAAAACACTATGTATGTATTGGTCTAGGACTGAAATTCTGGGCTACCTTGAAGAAGATCAATTGAAAATACAGACATTTGAATTTCATAAGGAAAAATAAACACTTAATGAAAAACATTTTAATACTTGTGTAAAAGAAAAATGCCCCTTCACTTAGCTTTACCACTGCTTATTTTTGCTTAGGGTAATCACTGACATGTTTCTTTCCCAGCTTTTTCTCCATTCTCTCTTATTTGATTTTTTTTCTTAGAAGGGCAAGAGAATGTTTAAAAAAATTTTCCCCTGCTCATTTTAACAACTTGACATTGGTTTTGTTTTATCTTGGTTCTCAATATGAATTTAAGGAAAATGCAAAATTCTTTTTTATGGTTTAAAGGACTAAAAAGTGAAAATAAAAATGTAATTAATTTTTATAAAATTTTTTCATTTGGTTTGTGGTTTTGGCATGGAAAAAATATTTTGATAAAAATTTTGCATGTCAGTTCACCACAACACTTTCTGAGAAATATAACATCTTTCCCAGAAGCCTGAGTATCTGAATATTAAGGATAATTCCAATCCTTAGTTGCTTTGAGCAAGACACAATAAGCATACTCCCTCAATCACAATGTCTGAACAGTCATCTTGGAATCTAAAGGAGATCTGGATTAGAATGAGGATAGATCAATTTACCAATGTATTGATCTCACTGTTTTTTCTGAAGAGAAACATCAATAATGGATGAGGTTTTCTTCATCCTTAGAGTGAATCTATAACCAGTATTGACAGGTATAGCTCAGTGTCTGGTAGTCCAGGCCCACCATCTTGCAGTTGAGGCAAAAAACTGCTATGGCTGCTTTGAAAATGATTTTTGAGAGAACAAGGTAATCCCTAGAAATAAAATCACTTCACCCAGGGGAAACCACAGTCTCTTGTCCACTTCGACTGACCTAGGGAAGGAAACTGATTTCACCCGTGAATGACTCTTCCACTGTTTTCTCATAGATGGAAAGAACACTGCTTCTAATTCTCAGTGGAAGGGGAGATCTTCTTAAATGCATTAACTGTGGATAGTAGCCTTTGGCTGATTCCCAGAACACTCATTTTACTTGCCTGCAGGATGGTCACAACTGCACCTCATCTAAACCTTTATATTCTCTGGCAGAAATTCCCAGACAGGCATGGGAAGGGCTGCCAGGAGAATCTCGAATTCATTGCCAGTTTAAACATTGACTTTATGAGTTCTCTGATGATTTCTCCTCAACCACAAACTAGTAAAAACTGAAATAAATTGAAGAACTGAAAGCAAGGTGTAGTGTCCTAATTTTCAACAGTTCATTGCTAACTTTCAAAATGCTTCTAAAGAGACTCAGAATTATCAGCCCAATTTTACATATTGAGAAACTGAGGTATGAGGATGTGATTTGCACAAATTCAGCTCGTACAGAAAGCAGTCTCACATTTCCTGAGTCCTAGACCACTTATGCTGAAATTAATTTAGAAAATCCCAGAACTATTAAGACTTAGAGTCCCAAATTGTGAATTGATAATGGGAGATGATAAAAAAATAGGATAAAAAATAGTATCACTAAGGAAACTTCCTAATATATAAGGAAGCTAGTTCATCAGAAAGGGAAGGTCAAGATGCTTCCTCACCCACTAAGTTAAGATATTAGGTTCATCTCAGTATACTGGAGCCATTGGCTACCTGCTGCACTTGACAGTAAATCAGGCAAGCTCCACTGATTTATAGTATAAACCAAACTATACACTCAGTAGTGATCTCCATTCACATCCAGCACCCTCCTCACAAGGACAACCAGCTGTGGAGAGGCCATGGAGGGAGAGGGAGGGAGAGTGTCTGAAGGTTTAGCTTTGATCCACCCTGCCAGAGGATCACCTGTAGCGACAAGCGAGTTCAAATCACCCAGAAAACGCCAGAAACAAATGAGTCGGAATGAGCACTAGCTTAGTCCAGTCATTGTCTTCTCTAATCTGGACTATAAAGCAAATTTTTCTCCACCATGGAACAAATTTTAGGGCTTTTTTTCTACTTCCTATTGCTGTCTATGTAACCAGCTGGTGATTATTGACTGCCTTTTGAAAACAGAAATAGAGAGACACGAGCAATGCATAAAGAGGCTGATGCTCAGAACAGCTGATCCTTTCTCACAGTAAGTCCAAGCTAATAAACCATTTTGGATGATGGGACTTGCTCACCCAACACCTACTATTTCCCTTGCATGTCTCACTGCAAATTCAGTATTACCACTCTCAAACACATAGGTAACTGGGCTGAAAATGGCACTGGTGTCCTGATAGACACCATGCTAAGCATGAATCAGGAGCATGCCTTGATAGATGTGAAAGGTCCTGACAGGGTGGACTATATCATTATGAGGGTGGCCAGTAGACTGAAGACAGTAATGATTTTTCTTTTATTCAGCACTTTCTATGTTACATCCAGAATACTCCACCCAGTTTTCAGCTCTTCAGTCCAAAAATAATTGTTTGTGAACTGGAGCTAGTTAAGGGGAGGGTACTGAGATGGTGAGGACTGAAGTGCGTGTCCAGTGCAGAGAGGCTCAGGGAGCTGGGCTAGGTCAGCCTGGAGCTGAGAAGGCTTTGGAGGAACCTGCTGTTTGGAAGAACTTGACCAGAAAAATTCTATCCTCGAAGGTTTTCAGGACCTGACTGGACAAGGTTCTAAGCAACCTGCTCTGCATTGAGCAGATCTTTGACTAAAATACGTACTAAAGTCTCTTGTAACTTGATGAAATTGTATTATTCTATAAAACAAAATTATTCTCTAATGGGTGTAGCTCTATGTGTGTGATGGCTGGACTCAGTGGTCAGCTCTGCCACAGCTTTCTTGTGCAGACAAGCTATATAACCAAAGATCCTGAATGACTTTTGAGCATCTAACTCTTCTTACTTTCCCCGCTTCCCAGAGGAGTCAGGTAAATATGTAAGAGTTAGAAACCTGTGTATATTTGTGGAACTATTTGTTCCATTCTGTAGAGTTCTAAAGATGAAATGGCAAACTACTCCAGAAGATCATGGTGCTGATAAATTGATTGATACTTAAACTACAGTGATGGAAAAAGTCAAAGGATCTTGATAATAACAGTAAGGATCAGTAAGTGTTGCTATGGAGCAGGGTTGCTGATAAATGAATAAATCATGCAGCCTATAATTAAATGTAAAGAAAGGCCCTAGACCTTCAATGTGTCCGCATCATAGGTCATAGACCAGCAAGCAAATAAACACCCACTAGATTTTCTATATTTTGGGTCAATACCCACCCCGCTCTGTTTCAAGGTGATGAAGGATTAGCAATTATTGCTTGTTATCAGGAAGGCCTGACAAAACTGTTTTCAGGGGAAAGGAAAGCAATCCCTGAATTACAGTTATGACAGATGAGCCTTGAAAGATGAGAAGTTGAGACATCAAACTTGTTTGTTTGACAGAGAGAAAAACAGATGATAAAGCAATGAAATTAAGATCTAAATATGAGATATGCTCAGAATTTTGAACTGTAGGTTGAACCCAAATTCCTAGTAGACACTGCAGAAATTGCTGTATTTAGTTCTGAGTGTTTCTTTGGTTATCTAGCCCGGTTTTGTATTGTGCACCTCCCATTTTACCACCAAGAGCTAAGCCCTGGCATCTTGGGACAGAGAAGAGAGTACATAAAACATCTTTTCTGCAACCCCTCAAAATGTCCCAGTGCTTTTCCCTGTCATCTTGTCTGGTTTCAAATTGGCTGGGAAAACTTGGTGTGCTTTCCCATGGCCAAGGGAACCTGATGTCTAAGTTGTTTGTACCTAACACACTGGACTCCCCATGAATATTTATAGATCTAAAGAAGGATACAATTTTTTGCACTAAAAATATGCTTCAGACAAAATGATCCTGAGCATGGGTCGCATAGCTGGTGCCTGACATTTATGTTTGTTTAGGTTTTGGGGGCTTTTTTGAACAAATTGTACAGCTGCAGTTCTAATAGGGAAATGACTGATTAATAGGCTTGGCAAAATGACAAGCCTTTGCAACAATTACCGACAGGACAGGAGTTGCTAAAAAAACCAAGAGAGGTTTCCAGTATAGCCTCTTCTTTTTAGTTAGGGCAAGGTAGCCCTCATTTATTCCTGAAAATTCCTTGACACAGTTGTCAACCATGTTTACATAATTCTTCTAACTGGGTATTCCTGACCATGTGCCTAAAGGCAAGTATCTTTGTTTTTATTTCTATCCTTGTTTCTCGGTAATGCCTTTCCTACAGTGTTAAGTCCTTCCCTGGCTATTCACCAGAGCTAGAGTGATCACTTCCATACATGGAAAAACTTTAACTACAGAAGAGTCAGTAGCACATTCTCATTTTCTACCTTTTCTGCATGCCTTCAGATAAACCAGAACTTGTTTTTCCTATGCCTAGAGTTAAAGGTTTAACCATCGTCATTGCTTCTTAACAGCAAAATTTAAGTGGTAGGTACTTCTGAAAGGGAGAGCAGATGTTTTTGAGCACATTTGTGAAGAATCAGCATTTGTCTGTGAATTCTGCATGCACAACAATTTATTCCACAAAGCTATCTCAGCTGAATTTCCTAGAAGAGTAGCCTGTAAAATAGATGAACTCATATATCTTCTTAGGTGTGATGTCTTTTTTTTGGCAGGAAAAGCAGACTCTTCTCTAACAGCAAGGTAAGATACTGCTTGAACTCAAGTCTGGCTATTTTTCATTCTCATCCTAGCTACAGTAGTAAAAGCCTTCATGATAATTTTTTAAGAGCCATAATAAAATAAAGGAGAACATATTTTTACTTAGATCAGCCTGTGCAGTCTTAATTATGTTTAATTTTAACTTTTAATTTATTGTGTTTTCTTAAATATAAACAAGAATATATAAAACTACAGGAGTTAAGACAAAAAAAAAAAGAAAATCAAAATATGGGAGCATGTGGCTGTCATTTGGTCTGGAAGATATCTGAGGTTTTTTTTTCACTGTAAGTAACTTCAAATGTTAAAAATGGGTTATTTTCCATGCCATGTGGAAAAGTGAAAAACATAATTGCAGGACCTTCAACAGAGCTTTAGATAGCAAGACTCACTCTACAGACCGTATCACTGCAAATGAAAAGCTGCCATCTCTCTGTGCTTTCCGATTTCAGAGCCAAGCTGAATATCAAGCGGTACGGGCAACTATGTCTAGAATTAAACTTCTTTCACGCTTTGAATCATGAGACTTTGTGTTCTAACTGCCAAGCTTAACACTAAAGGCTTAAATTTTCATGCTGAGATTCTGCCACAGGTTAAATAATTTTGAATTTTTAACTGAAATAGGCAAGCTATATCCAAGTGCAAAGTGTATTTTCCCCATAATCAAAAGAATAAAAAAGTGAATTTATCCTGTGACCATTTGACACTTCTGGAACTTTGACTTAATGCATCAAGAACCTGACATTTTGCAGGGAAGGGAAGGAAAAAACCAATGTCAGAAACATACCTATGGTTTATTCTACTTAAAATGAAAAGCAAGAAACTAGCAAGCAAACTGCCCTAGGTTTCTGCCTCCAAAATAAATCCATACTGGACTTTGGTTCAGTTTGGCGGATGCATTCTCTACAGAGGGACTGTAACTCCCGTGACCAGGTTGCCACTGCTTCCAGCTTCTTCCTGTCATTAGGTTTTCTACACACCAGGCAGGGCCCTCTTTCAGGAGCTGAACAAGAGCAGCCATTTTTCTCCTCAGGCAGCATGCCATTTTAATGAGTGTTTTCTAAGGGAAATTAAGGAACTGTGTATATATATATATATATGTAATATAAGTATTAAAAGTGTTAGGAAACTTAAAAGTAAAGAGGTAGAATTAGTACTGGTTTTGCAAATCGTCTTTCAACCCCAATGAGTAAATGTATCGTGTAAATGTAAGAGGGATTATTCAGTCACGGTTTCCTGGGATATTATTCATCTCACTTCAGATTAACTGCCTCAAATATAGATTACAAGGGGAAATATACTTCTTTAATGAGCAGGAAGAGACTGGCACAACCATGGGCAACTTATCCCATACCACAGTAAACATCAAAGGTATTTATTTGAGTAAATAGGGAAATTAGATGCTTCTGAAGAGCATTGAGTCTGAGAAGCAAGAGGTCTAGTCCTTTCAGCACCATTCAACCTGATGGGACTGAACTCGTGTTGCTCAATAAATCATAATGTGTTCTGATGCCAAGGGATATCCGATAATGGAATGTTGCTATTCACCCTGTAGAATTTGTCATACCTACATGACCCCGGTGAACTCAGAAAAACAGAAAGGAAGACAACTTTTGGAGGCTTATAGAAGGGATTATAAACTTTCACGTTTCTCCCCAGAGAAGGTACCTTTCACAGGATCACAGAATGGATAAGGTTGGAAGGGACCATTGGAGGTAATCTAGTCCTACCTCCCTGCTCAAGCATGGTCCCCTAGAGGTTACTCAGATTTGTGTCCAGATGGCTTTTGAATGTCTCCAGGACAGGAGACTCCACAGTCTCTCTGGGCAGCCTGTTCCAGTGTTCAGTGACCCACACATGTTCAGGTAGAACCTCCTGTCTTCCAGTTTGTGCCCATTGCTTCTTGTCCTATTGCTCGGCACCACTGAGAGGAGCCTGTATCCACTCTCTTGGCACCCCCTTTAGATAACTATATACCAATGTATATACTTCTATGTCACATATGTAAGAACCCCTCTCAATTTTTAGTCCAGGCTAAACAGCCCCACTCCTTCTGTCTTTCCACAATAGAGATTCTCCAGTCCTTTAATCTTCTTTGAAGGCCACTTTTCATCTCAGTGGGCAGCTGAAATTAGAAATTTCAGAATAAGTAGGGAGAATCTTTATAAACGTAGTAGTTTATAGGATTAAATAAAGTGAGGTAAATTACCTTTTGAGACCTCGGTTCAGTTCAGGGCCTCACCCTATATATGGAGATGATTTAGCCTTACTGTAAGCTACCTCCAGCCGTTACTAGTTAGGCCTACTGACTTCCTGATAGTGGGATGTTAAGCATACTGATTTCCTCATAAGTCAAGGAATATATTATTCTCTACATCTCTTCTTAAGAGTTCTTAAACTCTTCTTCCTGTACTTTTCATAGAGATGTGTTAAGTGGAAATTCCTTCTGAACAATTTTTTAGAATTTCATTAAAATCCCTTAGTGGTATTGAAGTAGTAATGCCTCAAGCTCTGCTGGAACATGCAGGAAATGCTAATCTAGACACAATTGTCCGCATATCTCAATAGAAAATCATCTCAAAGCTCCAGTACCAAACACCTGCAAACAAATATGATTTATTTTGAAACCTTAATCCTAGCATATAGAACGGAAATATCTATTGAAAGAGCGCAGAGTCTGGAGAGTCTGAGATGTCTGTACCATCCAGCTGGTGGAGGATCGAAAATAAAGTATGCTAAGCCTGAACTTGACAGGTGAGTTAAAATACTCTTCTGTTTTTCTTATGACCTATGAAAATCCCAAATCCCTTTTCTGGAACCTTTATCTCGTAGAGGTTTTCACAACTGCAGTGAAAATTCTTTTCTCTGAGATAAATAAAATTGAGCAGATAAAAGGACCATTTCAAAGTCTGTTTTTTGTGTGTGTGCTGGATGAAATAAAGAGATTGGGTCAAATATTTCCTATGTCTAAGTTTAAGATATTGATATGACAAGTTTAAGATATTGATATGTCACTTTGCTTAGTGCAACCATCTCTACTTCTCACACTAAGTAAGTTGCAGGAAGACTTTTCATCTTCTGTCTCTATTGCATGAAAGAAAAGCATATGTTCATTTGTTTAAATATATGAATTTCACAAGTTAAAGTTATGCATTTCTGGCAGTTCTGCAAAGAGGCTTACCACTTCTTTACATTTTGCTTCTTTATGCTTTTCTACTCTGATGAAAAGAAATATTAAAATAAACTGCTTCTCTTTGAGAAGAAAAAATTTTTTAAAGTTGTCTGTTACTTCATAAACAAATGCCAATGTTGTGTAATCATTCTATGGAATCTAAACAAAGTCATTTATTTTGGCACTGTGTTAAGTGCAAATAAAACGATATTTAAATAGTATTGCTTTTCTTTCACACAAAGACTCAAAATTTCACAAAAAAATCTTGTCCAGGGATAAAATGTTGTCCAGGGATAAAATAGTCTATATCAATGCTAATAACTTAAATAGGACCTGTGCATAAATTCAAGTGTTTGCACATGATTGTTCCCAAATAATCCAGGTTAAAACATAAATTCTTAGCACGGTGTATCCCACAGTTTTGTCTAAGATGTCTTTCCCAAATAATTATAGAATCATAGAATGGCTTGGAGGTGAGGGGATCTTAAAGATATTTTAATTCCATTCTCCCTGCCATGGGCAGGGACACCACCACTAGACCAGGTTGCTCAAAGCCCCATCCAACCTGGCCTTAAATATGTCCAGGGATGGCATCCACAGCATCTCTGGAAAACCTGTGCCAGTGCCGCACCACCCACACAGTAAAGAATCTTCCTAAAACCTAATCTAAGCCTGTCCTCTTTTAGTTAAAGACCATTCCCCCTTGTCCTATCACAATCTGTATGTGTAAAAGGCCAGCCTCTCTTCTTTTGTATCCCCCTTTAAGTACTGGATGGACACAATGAGATTTCACCAAAGCTTTCTCTTCTCCAGGCTGAACAAAGCCAACTCTACCTTTCCCACTAGGTGAGGTCCCTCTAATCATCTTCATGTCCCTCCTCTGGCCTCATTCCAACAGGTCCATGTCATTTTTGTGCTGATGACCCCAGAGATGGATGCAGTGGGGTCTTGTGAAGGCAGAGTAGAGGAGGAAAATCACCTCCCTCAACCTGCTGGACTCATCTCTTTAGAGCGAACTCTTTTCTGGCCTCTCTCCAGTACATCTTGCTATCAGCCAGTCTAGCAATATACAAAAGGTACAACAGCTATTTCGAACCTCAGCAAGCTCTTTTTTCTAATGAGTCTGGCAATTAGGAGATAGCATAGGAAAACTGTGTGTAGTCCTAAATATACTGCATATTCACTGGATGTCAAAAAGCCATTGGAGGGATGCTGTGAGAAGTGCCTAGTTACTTGTGAGTTTCAGGATGAAAATGCCATTTTCAACAACAGGAACTGGACAATGAGTCAGTGTCTTGTTCTGGGACTCCCTGTGCCTTTGAAAATTTATATGCCATACTCTGGGTTTAATGTCATTCAGCCAGCAAACCTGCCTGCATGGATTAACTGTGGTCAGAGTGCACTCCCCAGAGCTTTGGGATCCTGCTTTCCCAAACATACCCAAGAACTGGTATTCCAACAAGCACACTTGAGCAGGCAGGCCTGTCCATTGGAGGGCTGGAGCCAGCGTAGTAACCAGGAGCCAGGGCTTGCCAAGTTTGGATATAGACAGGAAACTGCTTTTTCAGTGCAGCAGGGTCTTTGGACCAAGTCTGTGTCAGCAGCAAAGAGCCCCTTGTCTCTAGTTCTTTCAATTTACTTTTTTTTTTTAAGCAACAACATGCACCTCAGTGCTGTGAGCATAATCTAATTGCAGCTTTGCTTTGAGGGGAAAATTCAACAAAGGAAAATTGTATTCCATACGTATGAAACACTGAGAGAATAATGTATTAACAGGGAGGGAGGGAGATTTAGTACTCTATAGCTTTGGCAGCCTGACATAAAAAGAGCTGAGTCTCAAAAGGAGCTGATAAATATTCTTAAGGGGAAATGTTTTTTCACAGACCCCTGTCTCTCTTGGCACAAAACCAGTATGTTCTAATTATTGAAAGTAATTAGAAGTACAGTTGCACCTCAATGTCAGGGCTGAAAGGGGCTAAAAAAACTCCAGTGGAAAGGGCACCGGATTTCTTCCAGGTGCTGCAGAGCATAAGTGTTCCGTTTTGTTTCCAGATTTAATTCATGACTTTGCTTTTGGTTTCACTCTGAATTTGTGGGGAAAAAAAAAAAATGTCTGGTCATCTCTGACAGTCAGAAATATCCCATGGAGCAAACACTCCAAGACAATGTATTTGTTTCTCTGGTGGATCTATTTGTCAGTTTTTCATGCATCTTGGTCTATTTTTCTCCCTTCTGTTTTTCCTGATATTTTTTTCTAATTCCCCCTCAAACTAGCCTTAGAAATTTGATCATAAAATTCATATAAAATTTTAATGATGCCTAACAATGTGCTGAGAATTGCCACAAGGCACAGGCAAAGGGGCAGTGCCCTTTCAGAATGAAAGCAGGGAGCAGAAGTGCTTCAGTAGTAACACTTTCAGAACTAGCTGTGACATTTTAAAGTATTCCACATGTTAAATGCTCTTTATAGAAATGAAATAAATACCTATAAAAAATAGGCCCGTAAAAAGGGTGCATGATAAGGGGAGGAGATACTGAGCTTGTGTGTATTCACCACATTTAGCCATTTTGTTCTCCTGCCAGACTTTTCACTTGAACTCCCCACTGAAAAGGTGACATTGAGAACCCCTGAATGAACTCAGAATTTTTCCTGTGCAGCCCAGTTACAGAACACCTGTGCTAAAACACTCTCTGCTGATTCACTGTGATCATTCAAAAATCTCAAGAGCTCTCAATATGTCTCTTTCCTCATCTGTAGTGAGGAGGTGATGGTGAGCAAGTGGCTTCACTATGAAATATGAAAGATTGCTTCTTCAGATCCTCCTAAAAGGGCTTTTATTCTATTTCATTTTCATGGCAGTATTTGCCAAGAACACCTGGGATACTCCACTTGTCTCTCATATATAATTTATCTTTGCGTCAATTTTTTAACACCCTTGAAAGAGGACAAGAGCTGCTACTGGCATAATCATACGTCATAGTTCCAAATAAGTCTGGATGTCAGTGGTGTTCCCACACCAGAATAAATCCATCTTTTTCCCAGTGCAGATTCCCAAAGTAACTTCCTCTGGATTTGCACTCATACTCTGGAGTTCTGAGCTGCCATGTTGGAGGACTAATGTCTTATTTCAGCTAGCTGATCTGTAAAGGTCTGTTTTCAAACTGAGGATGTGAACTTCAAACTGAAGTGTGGAGTTCACTTGTGCCTCACAACCCACTTGTACCACATCCAAAAGGAAATAAATATAAGTAGTATATAACTCATCATGGAAAGAACATGGCCACTGCATAGAATAGCAGCTTTCAATCTTTTTTCCTCTACTTTGAGAAACCTTCATAATTTTGCAAATAGAAAATTTGTGTTGTCTGCCAACTACTGTTTTTCTTAAAATCTCAATTGCAAGTACTACACACCTCCCCAAAAATAAGAAATTGAAAGCAACCATTTCATTGTACTTCAACATCTTTTTTTTCTTCACTCCAGAAGGAAACATGGGTTTGGAACAAAAAATATCCCCTGTAAAACAAGATTAGCTTTGAAGTGCACATGTTCCCAGGATTGCGGACAATCAGATTTTCAATACCACCATAGGCAGAGACTCTGCAACTTTTCCATGCAGCTTGTTCCCGAATTTAACTAGTAAAAACGTCTTTTCCTGTTATTCAGATGGAATGTCCTTTGCTTAAATTTGTGCCCCGGACTCTTGTCTCATTAGCAGTCAGCATGGAGAAGATTCCTCTTCATTTTTCTTCCATCAAATATTTTTTACACATTTCTAAGATTCCCCTGAGCTTTCTATTCTCCAGATCTAGAAGGCTGTTGTCTTCTTCACCAGGATGGTAGCTTACAGATTCATGGTCAGCTTGCTGTCTACCAGCATCCCAATGTTCTTCTCTGTAGCTCATCCTCCCAGCCAGTCAACCCATTATACCCACCCATCCAGATCCTTCTGAATTGGAGCACCCTCATCTGGTGTATTAACCAGAAACTAATGTTGGAGTTACATTTTTTGATGTTGGACACATGTCCCATATTTTCCAGGAACAAAAGCATTTACATGTCTGATCAGTCTAAAAGTTCAAATTGCATGAATTCTATAATCACACAAGCCAAAGTAGTACCTGCTATTAAGGCTTTTCATTGCCCTCTTTATTTATTGGTTGATCTATCTATCTATCTATCTATCTACCTATCTATCTATCTATGTATATCATCTATCTATCTATACATCATTTGTTTCTTATCCCCTGCCTTTATGTATTTATTTTTGTCTGAGATCTGACACTTTGTCTGAAATAAGGACATCTATGAATGGAAATCCTGGTCCCACTGACAGCTATGACAAAATGCAAAATAAATTCTGCATTTCAGTGTTAGGCCATCCCACCACATTAAAGGAATTACTTTTTTCATGCTCTATTTGCATTGCTATACCACATCCAACATGGTGGAATCTCAAGATCTCAAGTCCCTGGCCTGTGTGTGGATAAATTCTAAAGCTGTTTTTTTTTTTTTTTTTTTTTTTTAAGGAGCAATGAACTAAAAACAAAAGACACAAGAGTTTTTGGAGGCAGACAGTAGAAACAAAAATTCTGTCTTATGCCCTCAGGAAAACACAAATCAGAATTTCACAGCGAGCTTTGAAAAGACAATGATTACAGTAAGATACAATTTTTTTTTACTTTAGCCAAAAACATTTCTTTGCTGATAAATCAAGTTAGGAGGTGATGATCAGACTACTCTTAACAGAAAGTGGTACCCCAGGAACCACACCATGTGCCTGAGAGCATTGTACAAGCACTTCTGGAACTCTGGCAGCCTGTGTCATTACCACTTACCTGAGCAGCCTGTTCAGTGCCCAGCCACTTCTGGGTGAAGAACCTTCTCCTAATATCCAACTTTAATATCCAACTCCAACTGTGTCAGAGGAGGCTCTGACACAGTCTCATGCCCTTTGTGGGGTGAATAACTATGTGGAGATATCTCTCTCCTTTGAGTATAGCAATAAGATGTACAGCTAGCTCAGACCAGACGCCAACATTTTAGAAAGCTAAAGTGAAATGAACATGATCTAGAGAGATGGCAGCATAGTCTTATTGGTTTGGGGTTTTTTTCCCAATTGATCTTCAAAAAAAGATATCCTGGTCAGTATTTGAGTGGGTGGCTTTAGGGGATCACAGGAGCTGCTTCAAACAGAATTAATGTTAGAAACACTCTTCATGAATCATCACTGAAATGCCATGCCAAATTGTTAGATGATAGAAACTCTGTTTAAGACGAGCAATGAAACACACCCAATGAGGCACTGTTTGCATAGCATTGCTGGTCTATTTTTACAGGCTATTACACTTCAAGGTTAGGGTTCTTCACAGTGTATGTCCTGCAGTAAAATTTGTGATCCAAGAGAAGACAGAAAACAGCAGACTCAACAAGAGGCATTTCTTTTTGTTATTACTAGAGGAAGAAATACTGGCTTTCTTGGGAAGCCATCTCACAGATCCTGAAACCCACTAATCTCTAGAGTCTGTATAACTGAAGACTTTAACTGATCACATTTGTAAGATATTTATTTCCTACCCAGCTTCTTCAGAAACAGTGCTGCTGTTGGACACATGCCCATCACAGGCTCCCATGACATCTGCATCAATTAGTAGTGCTTTTACAAGCATTAACTCCAGCATGAACTTTGAAATTTTGGAAATCTGTTGTGCCTACAGGGTAAAAAAAGACCAGCCTTCTCCAACACATTGTCTGCTCATCTCAGTCCTTAAAGTCCCATTGCCTCTTGTCTCAGTCAGTAGAGTGTCTGGGAATTGAGAGGAATATCATGAAGAAAAAAGATAACCTTTGGGCTTTAATTTCTCTTTTCTTCATCCTTGAATTGGCTAACAGCGGGGAGTGGGGTTTGCAAGATTTTTTCCAGTTTCTATGGCTCAAAGAAATCCTCCCAGGAATGTCTCTCAGCCATTAATGCCTGAAATTCCCCCTTGTATAAAATTGCATAAAATTAATATAGACTGTAACTCTTTCCAAAATGTGTTCATCCAATATTTAAGCTTTCAAAGTGATTATAAGGTTGGATAAGGTTCTTCTTCAGCTTTTGGCTCTGAAAACCAGTAATGCTGCTGTATAATTTGGAAAAGAAAATCAGATGTTCCGATATATAAACCCCAGGCACATGTCTGTCTTTGAATAATATATCAAGGATCTCAGAATAAAATCTCTTAATAATTTAACCATCAACCCAAAGTCTTTCATTGTTGATATGTACAAAAAAAGAGATAAGGTCAAGATGAATGTTCAGATACACCTTTGTACCCACTGATGTTAAAGCCACATCTAGGATATAAACAGTGTTTAGTGAGGTCTCTATCTCAGATCTTGACTGATGGCATTTTAACACAGTGGAATATGGTTATTGGGAATTAAAAACAGCATAGGTCACTGAGCAAACCACTGATCTGGAAACAGGAAAATCTGGGCTGTATTCCCAGGCATGTCACCAACCTATTGCTCAGCCATCACCAATTAATATTTTCCTTCTTGCTCCTTACACAATTTCTCTATTTAGCTGATAGAATAGAATCAAAGAGAGGAATTCTGTACTTATGGGCAAAGACTGATCCCTCAGCCAGTGCTACCCTGTCTAATGTAAAATGAATATGAGGTCCTGGAGAAAGGAGGCAGGCAATGAATGGCACTGGTTAGTGGACTTCAGGTTCCTTCCTCACCTCTATCTCCTGCGCTGGGCCTATTGCTGGCAGCATGGTTGTTCAGCTGCATGAGAGGAGTAAGAAAAAGTTTCTCTCCTGTCCTAATCTGCTACCAGACCCACTCCATGCACAGTTACCTCACTGCAAGGCTATTACATGGCTCTGTGTAGTAGCAACCTACCAGCCATTTAGCAGTTACAGAAAACGTGACTTCAGCTATCTAATACCAAATCCATTACTTGTTTTTCTGAGCCAAGGAACATTTTTCAGGCTCTGAAACTCAATTACACTGGCAACATGAACATAATTTGAAATTTTGCTTAAAGAAAATATCTTAACCTAGAAATCCAATTTCATACACTTTCTTTTGGGTATTTCCTATTGAGTCATATAGTTAATTAATCCAATATGCTTATTTTGATGTTTCCCTTCTGCTGTCCTTCATCACTTTAAGCCTTATGAAGAGACAGGTAGTAAATAAATCTGATGTATGGAACAATCTCACCAACAGTTTAAACAGCACCATTAAGACAGCAGTGAAGTGGATTATGATGTCAGAACAAGCAGAAACATGAAGTCATACATGTGGGCACAGTTTTTGAAAACACCAGCTCCAAGAAGCCAAACAAGGAAAGGAATCAGATGATCCACATACATTCACAGAAGAGGAGAATTTGTTTCTGTGCAGGCTTTCATTGCTCTGCTTTATTGACTGTTGCCAAATTTATATTTTTTTATGTTTCTGTAATTTTAGATTTATATTTAGATTTACATTTATAAGTATATTCTATCTGTCTAAATTTTCCTTTTTTAAAACTCAGGAGCTTATTCAACACTAAGGCAAAATGTTTAATTTCAGATTCAAGTTTTTTGTAAATGAAAATGGGTCTGAGGCAGAGCACTTCATCTTGAATCAAAGTGATTTTGCATTCTCAGAATGGCTTTTGCTGCTTTTTACATCTGGAACTGCTAAAACAAACAACTGAGAAAAAATATTTTAGCATTGACAAATCATCTTTTCTTCATGAAAAATGCATTCAATTAATAGGTACTGTCTAGTTTTATTAGGATTTCACACAGCTATCAAGGTTTGTCCAAAGATACCCGAGAAAAATTGATTCCCATTGCTCAGCTGAACTAGAATTTGTGTTTACTGTGAACATGGCAAAAAAACACTCAAGAATTTCCCCTCAAAAGGCACAGAGGCCCTTCTGTATCCTCAGATGTGTTTAGCTTGTTTCTCACAGAGTGCATAGCTACAATTCAACCATGTCCAAAATAGGTCTTCTTCATTTAAGGACAGCTCTATCTTGTGACATTTGATAGGATCTCTGTTTTGTGCTTTAAGAACAAAGCAAAGCTCCCTATTCCAACACAGAGACCACTGAATGTTTAGGTCTCCCTGCTATTTCCTACTATTCTCCAGGTGACTTCAACTCAGCCCAACAAGCCTGAGAGAAGCATTGCAAAGTCGGATAGTATATAACAGATATTTTCTGAGTGAGTGATTCTAAAATATGCAAATCTTTAGAGGAATCTTTTTAACGGAAGTCAGTAGCATCACCTATTTTTCTCATATCAATGAGGAGTTTGTTTGCTTTGTAATGGCCTGATTTTCTTGTTTTCCTGTGTTCATTAAAATCAGTGATTACAGGTAGGTTCTGGGAATGTAATAACTGATCAGTATGTGAAAAAGAGACTGTAATCCCAAAGTCCATCAAGCAATGGTTCCATATAAAAAAAAAAAATATTCTAGTGCTGTAACTGTTGAGAGATGTCCACATCATTTGTATTTGAATAAATCTATCTGGAAGTGACACAAAAAGAGCAAATAATGCTTGACAGGGAGTAAATGTGTTAGACAAACTCTCCCACAACTACACATATTAGTACATTTGGAGACCAGAGGGATTAATCAACAGATGGTAAATTGTCTGACATATATGCAAGCTGACAAGGTTTTACAACCTTCAAATGTTGTACTAAATAAGTTTTTATTGAATGTGAGATTTCTGCCCCTGAAGTTTGCTTTATATCACTGTTTGTTAGAGGACTGTTGTCAGCTTCAGGGCTAAGGTACTTTTGAGACTGAAAAATGCCATTTACAGCTACTGGTTGAAGGAGAGAAGACAAAATTAGAATCTGAGATGACTTCACTTGTTCAGGTGAAATCCTAAATCAGCCCTGGAGGCAGTTACTCTGGAACAAAATCAACCAACAGAAAATGTTACTGAGCTGCTCTTCGATCACATTTTCACTGCAGCCAGTACTGTAAACACCAAGCACACAGATGGCCAAGCATCAGCGTCAGCTGCGAACACTGCCTGCGAGCTATAGGAAACACTCCTTTCCTCATCCCTCCCTCCACCCTGGTGTAACTCCGCTGCCTCAAAGCTGGCACAAGCAGCAGGAGGGCCTGCAGGAGGGGAAACAAGTTCACAGCACAAAGCCTAGGGAGCTTTAGTTTCAAAACACTGGGTGAGAGAAGGCTTGCTGCATTCTAAAGTCCTGGTCAAAACAGGGTATTATTTCATTCTTTTACTTGTGTAGAAGATAGTTCTTCGGGGAAAGGCAGATTGGATAAACACTTTGCAAGACACAGCTGCAGTGAACTATAAGACAGGGAATTCCCAGGGGCACTGGAGGCAGAGCCACTTGGGAACCTCAGAGGACTAAAGGCAGCCTTGGGAGACAGGACCTGCTAAGAGCTGCTATAAACGTGAACCACAACCTTTTATCTGTCATGAGGCTCTTCTGTTGTTCACATAGTAGGAGTCTTGCTGCTGCGTGTGTTCTTCCCCTTAGGAATGATCAGAATTGTTACCCATCTATTTTAATTTGGAGTCACTTTGACGTCAAAATTGACAAAGCACCCTTCAAAAGCCAGCCTTATCGCTTGCTGTCTGCAATGTTCTTTCCTCTCATCCTAAATGGAAAAAACAGCATTGAATGCTTGTCCTGAAGACTTACAAAAAACAGCACTGCTGATACCACAACAGCATTTTCTTGGTTAGCTAAAGAAATTCACAGTACAGCATACAAGCGTAACAGGACCTAATCTCACTCAGTATAGAATGTTCAAATAATGTCAGCCAAACATTTATTGATCTAATCAAAATTAGCCTAGAAATAGCAGTCTGTTAGTTTGCTTGCTAGTAAATTTACTCTTTGAACAAGAAAGAAATCACTGTAAAGGTAAGGGTGTTTTATTTTTGCCATTTTTTCCACAACAGAATAGTTTGTTAAAGATAAAAGTTTGCAGCAGGTGCAGCAATATATATATAGTGTGTGTTGATAGCCAATGCTGCCTCTTTGGACAGATAAATGCACCTGAGCACAAGCAGCAATGCTAAAGTTCATTTAAGGACCCAATAAAATAAATGACCAGGGACAGGAAGCAAAATCCACAAGGAAAGGTAGGCCCCCATTACATGCCCCTTCACAGCACCATACAGGCTGTTACAGGATAAATGACCAGAACATGAAGGTAGTTTCCACCCAGTTTTCTTTACTTGGCAATGTGTAGAAATGACACTGACAGTGACACTGGTCACCAAGCTTGTGCTCCATTGTTGGCTGCCATTAATTAGCCTGGGCTAATCAGTCACTGAACTCTAAGCATAAACATTAACTTGGCTTCTGCACAAAAATAAGTAGTAAGGTTGTCATAAGTTCAGATGAGAGCTCTCCTATAGCATAATCAAAAAGGAAAGGGCAAGATTAATTTTGACGCAACCCTACACAGACTTGTCTGCTGTCCCTTCTTGTCATTCTTTTCTAGAACCATCTCATCCAGCATCTTTGTGAAGTGTCTGTGTTTAGGGTACTTTGCTTCCTTTTAAAGTCAGCATTTTGCTTTACTGGGGTCTTTTCACACGTGAAAGGAAAGAGATGGAGCAAAGTAAGTTTCTCTCCACCACTAAGCAGAATCTATTATCTTTGCTTTTTTTGGTTTTTGGGGGGCTTTTTTTGTTTGCTCATTTGTTTGTTTGTTTCCATGAGACTATTCTTCTCAACCATACAGCCATAAATTAAACAGCCATACAGATAGGACAACACACTGCTCTTCTGAGACCAAAATAAGAAGTCAAAGGGGAATTATCTCAGCCTGGAGAGGCTTTGTTGATGGAGGGGGAATCACATATTTCAGTATCTAGCTGTTATATGGGGGCTTTTTTGCAAAATGGTCTTCCACATGCTATGGCTCGACGCATCTTTACTGCAGTATGCTAGCAAAAAATGTTACTGCTTTCAGCGAGAGTAAAGCTTATGCTGATGCAAACTTTTCAGATCCACTCATTAATCTAGCATCTGGAAGCCTGTTAATCAGAGCCACGAGGTTTCTTTAATACTCCCAGTGGCTTACAGTCCTCAGCAAGGCTTTCCATTTTGTGAAACGATTAGTTACTGTGTTACACAGAGGGGGGAAAAAAAAGCTGAAATTTGTTACTGATTGTGCTCTCAGCAGTCACCCAGTTATAAAGCAATGCACCTGGAAATCCCTTCTCTGAAGTGTAGCACAATGAAGGCACTAAGTTGCCTATTACAGCTCCCTTCGGTCCCAACTTGTGTTTAATTTTTAAGGATATTGAACAGGCCATTTGAAACACTGTTAGCAGTAACTTTAAAAATCTTCAGAGTTTTCATCTTGAATGCCAGCAGGCTTATTTGAGCCTGAGAAAGTAGTGAGATCACTTACAGTCTCCTGAGAGTGGAAAAACCTCATGCATTTATGCTCATTCTTCCAAAGCTGCCTTTTGTGCCAACCTTTGTTATGATTTAGCTACAAGGCTAATCAAACCCAAAAAAGAAGACCAAAAGCTCTTTCTGGATATTACGGTACTACGATATATAAGGCAGTTAGTTGAAAGAAATGGTGAAGGCTGGTTTTTCTGGAGCCAAGCTGAAATTAGGATTTGCAGGCTAATAAACAAGACAGAGAAATTTAGTGCTATGGAAAGGAACTTTACCCTGAAGACAGTTCCCAGATGCACTTGAGCTTTGTCTTTTTTTTTTTTTTTTTTTCATTTGACTTAGCTGGGATTCATTCCTGCCCTGATCCAATGATTTCAGGGATACCTCCAGACACTTTGTTGCCCTAGGACACAAGTCGTCTTGAAATCACCAGCATTTCTCCACCTTTCCATCTGATTATAGGCATATATTTTAGGTGATGGAGAAATCATACTCCCTACTCTAGCGAATTAGTAGAATGGCTTATTCTGAAAAAAAACCCAGAACTGACAGGGAAAACAAAAAAGAAAAAGTTATCATGGAACACATTCTTATAAATTTTTCTTAATAAAATAGATTGTCTTAGGCCCAATCCACAGCCATCCCAAAGCAATGTAATTATCTCCTGAGACATGTGCTTGCTTTCCCCAAAGGTATTGTCACCAGTTTTGCATTGAGTCTTTTTATCTTCTGGCAATTCAGGCCCTTTAAGCAAGGAACATTATTCTGAAAACAACTGAAAAAATTCTGCTCTCATTCCTTTGCATCATCACTCTGTACTTTCTGCCCTCAGGCTGCTTATGCCTGGCCCTCAGAGAAAATCCTTTGCTATACAGCACTGACACTTGGTAAATATTTCGGAGACAAAGTCAAGGAAAATTATAGTGTTCTTAAGAAGCAAAAAATAAACACTGATTAAAAATATTTTATGAAAAATTAAGACATTTTAGATGCAAAAATATATTTTTATTAGATGAACCAATGTTGCCCTTACTCTAGCCCTCTTCTCTTTGAGAAGAAAATCCCCAAACCTCTACCTCATCAGAAATCATGAAAACCACTTGCCATCTAGTGAATTTTATGTGTAGATATCAGGATTTTATCTGTAGTTTAATGGTTTTTAGAGAATGCACCAGAATAACTTTTTAAAATGTACTGTACTATGGTTAAGTGTGTAGTACTCTATACTGCCATAAATTCACTTCTAAATATGAAATTAAGCTGGAAAAGTAGTACAGTGGCACTTAATCTAAATGGAAAAAGGAAGATGCATCAAGAAGACTTTTGCATGGGTAAAAAAATAAGAAAAAAGAAAAGAAAAAAGGGAAAATACACAGAAGTAATTTCTAAGCTTTATATCACACAATTACAGAATTGCTAGGGTTCAAAGGGGCCTCTGTAGATCTTCCAGTCTAACCACCCTTTCAAGGCAGGGTAACCTGCAGCAGGTAACACAGGAATGAGTCCAGGTGGGTTTGGATCCTCTCCAGAGAGCCTCCTTGGGCAGCCTGTTCCAGTGCTCTGCCATCCTCAGTGTAAAGTTCTTCCTCAGGCTGAGGTAGAATTTCTTCTGTTTTAGTTTATGGCTATTGCTCCTTGTCCTGCTGCTGAGCACCACCAAAAAGAGTCTGGCACTGTCCTCTTGGCACCTGACTTTGAGATATTTCTATGTATTGATGAGACCACCCCCTCCCCCCACCTCAGTCTGCTCTTTTCTAGATTAAACAGGATCAGCAGGTATTATTGAGTTATTTATCTTTCTCTTTTAGAAAATGAAATACGGCCATTTATCCTATTAAAGATCATCTATAAATCACAAGTACTTAGTCTTCCAGGGAACATTTCAGCTCCTTTCCATTAACTGTACTAAATGCGTTGGAGGATTTTTTTTTCAGAAGTAAAATGTTACTAAAGGCCTCATAATGATTGACAGAAAAAGTGTAGTCTTTTCACCTATCCTGAGACTTTTATAACACTGGCATGAACATGTGAACCAGTCAACTCAAACTATCTCCTGTTAAAGTAATTGGGAACAAGTAGAGCCAGTCAGACACATGTGACTCGTTTGGGGGCAAAATTAATCACACCCTATAATTTTCAGTTACTCAGAGCTGAGTATGATGGAAGCCAAGAAAACTGGCTTCAATGTGCATGTCTACATGTCAAATGAACCTCTGTAAGTTTGTCCAGTGAGATCAGCAAATTACTTTGAAATCTGTACTGAGATTAATGAAGACAGGTAATATTTCTACTGTTGTGTGGGGAGTGTATGAAGGGAGTATTACATTATATGGTCAAAAATTCCAGGAAGGTTACTGGGTTTTATTAAAATCTAGAGGACTATAATCCATTTTGCACCAGTCTCTTCCTTCATTTGCTTCATGTGCATTGCGACCCAAACCCATTTAACGTAATCCCAGGCACAGAGTTTCCTGCATCATTTATCTCCCTGTGGTGTTGCTCTTTCTTTTTTATAGTATATTATGGACAAATGGTGGTTGGAGAGGCCTTCACAGCTAACCAGAAACACAAACAGAGACTGGAGTGTGTCTTGTACATAACTAACAACAGAACAGGACAGTTATCCTCCATGTCTGACGATTTAGACTCAGGAATTCAGGTCTTGATCTGAACATGTGCCAAAGGCAAGAGATTTGACAAGCCCCACAAAGGCTATAGGGGAAAATACAGAGAAAGGACATTTCCCTGCCATTTCAGATGTCTTCTTTCTAGGCAGTTCAACCAAGAAATGGTACCTCATTTGGAGGAAGCACACATGTGCCTTTTGGGTGGCAAAATCAAAACATCTGAGTCACACAGAAGTAATATGACTTTCCACAAACTTCCTCTAATTACTTACCCAGTGCAGCCTACGGAACAAGGTGCTGGATGTAATCCCCCCTTCTCCATGTGAGTGTGTGCATGTTGAAACCCAGGTAGTCTCAGGTCCCATAATTTTGTATCCTGTAGTTTATAGCTTACAACCTCATTCTGCAGTACCTTCTCAGAAGTGTAATCAAAAGGAATTCTCTGCAGTTATATCACACACAACCAAAACATGATATCAATTCTATGCCCCATTTTAGCTTTCCCACAGACTTTTAGTGGAAAAGCACCTGGTCTAGTTATATTGTAGTAGAAAAGTTCTGTTTTCTGTAGGGGTATTTGGTGCCATTTTTTAATAGATTCTAAGCTATATTCTTGAGTGTACTGAGCCATTAATGTATTCAACTTTTGGTTTTAGTACTCTGCAGTCATAGCAGATGTTTAGAAAATTGTGTTCATAGGGTTGGATCTGTTGCATCTGCTTCTTCTGAGACATGCAGCCTTTCTAGCTCATTGCACTCTCTTTAAATTAAAAATAAGCCTAAAAATCTGAGCTTGTCCTTTATATTAATCAGGAAAAAAAGAGAGAAAAAAGAAAGAAAATTACAATTACATGCACTTTTTTTGTAAACCAGAACAAAAACCAGAGTGAAAAAGTTTCTTGGTTTCTCTCAATGACCGTTGCTCACCTTCGTCAGTTGACTAAAACCACCATCTAAATAAATAAAAAATAAATAGAGGTTGGAATTAACACCATTAAACAACAATTATGATAGGAAGCAGGGTAGCCAAGCCAGCATCAGCAATCAGCAGCCATAAGCTGCGTTGTCTTCAGCATCTGCTATGTCTTTGAACCCTGTAGAAAGAACAGTAGGACAACCGTTCTCACTCCTGCCTCCAAAGGACTTTGATATCACTTGACAGGTATGATTCACAAAAATTTGTTTATAGCTGTTTTTCCTGCTTCCTGTCCTGCAATCAGCTTCCACACACAGATGTTTGCAGCTCCCCTGTTTTCCATTTTCAGACAAGTTTGCCCCAAAGACAAAGGATACCAAGGATCTTGCTTGTCTTAACTTGGGTTTGCTCTGTTCAAGTGGGCTGTACTATAAGCTGCTCTTATAGTGCAGCTAAAAGTACACCAGAGGTCAGCCACAACTCTCTGATCATGTGGAAACCACACAACAGAGAAACTTTCACTTCTCCCTGTCCCAGATTGTCCCAGAATTTTGCTGGTAACTTGGTAAGCCATTTCTGAACTGCTCACCCTGAATCTTCAAGTTATGCCCTCTTGGCTTTAATTTGTTCCTTGTAATGTGGGGCATCTACAATGCTGACATTCCAGCTTGCCCTTTGACGGTGCCCAGCTCTCACTTTTGGCTGTGGTCCAAGGCACTTTTTAAGTAAGTAAGTGTGTTTATATATTGGGGAAAAAAGGGTATAATCATTGATTTTGTAGGTAAAAGCAAGCAAGATGGGAATTAGACTGGAAATATTCAGAATCACAGCCAAAATACATACAACAAGTGTATATCAAGAAATATTTAATGGAGGATTTTTGGTTCCAGAAATATGAGGTTGTTGAAGATTCATTCCATCTAGACTCTAAATGTTAGGTACCTGTCATAAAACATTTATGTACACTTGGTCTACATTACTGGAGAATCAGAGGAATTGATTTATGTGCTTTATGGAACAATTGTTTCTACCATCAAAGAAGCCTTCCTTAAGATGAAATGAATAGGTCTCTGGAGCTCACTTTACCCTTTTTTTCCTCTCTCTTGTCTACAGAGGAAGCCAGTGAAAGTTGCTTAGTTGCCCATGTATATATTTCCTCTCATTTCAGCAACCCTAGAGTACATAAGATGTTCATAAGGAACTGGCAGTTATGGCATGGGACTTGCAAGTTCTTCTAACAGTCGAGAGTGACAAGGTGGAATATCTTAAATTGTCTCTCATTACAGAAAACATTTTGCATGTGGGCAGCAGAGCCCACCCTCAATGAATGATTAGCTTGGGCTAGACTTTAGGTGGCTAAATTTGGGTGAAGTTAATCCTGACACAATTTAGGTGTCTTGGACTTGATTTGGTTGCTCACACAATGTAGTATCTTTTGAGATGTTTTAGAGTTATGCTGTCTGGAGACCAGCTGCCCCTGCAGGGTCTTACATAGGTCTTACATAGGTCTGCGTCATATCTGCCAACCAACATATCCAATTACACCAGATACCTCCATGTTGGCAAGGTACCCAAGTCAATGTCTGCATTGTCTCAGTTCTGTGGAGTCAATTTTCTATTATCCAGGCCTACAAAATCTGGCTCTGTTTCAAGGAGAAGCAGTCAGGCATAAAATCAAGACAAAATCTAAGGACAGACATTTTAAATTCACTTAGGAGATTCTATATTCAAGCATTATCACTGTGCCAACATAAATGGGATCCCACTGGTTTGGACAGGAAATAATTTCTGATCCCTTGCAAAAGACAAGCCCCATTTCAAAAATAAAGGCAAGAGCACAGGTGTGAGACCTGACTACCTATTTCCTAGATGGAAATCTAGTAGATAAGGAGGACACTTGACAAATTAGTACATTAATATTTTGCCTTTGGTAATAAAGGGAAAGAAGTATGTGACTGTCATGAGATAAAGATGAGTGGCTTTTTTTTTAAAGTGAGAATAATTTATTAGGGGAAGGAGGAATGAACTGTGGCACAAAGAGATAATTTCCACAACTATCAACTTCCAACTTTGTTTTCCTTATATACCAGGGTTCAAATGATTTTTTTTCCTGAATTTTTTAACAGCATTAGAGACATCTAGTGGCTTAAAAACATAAAAGAAGGACATATTCCAACAGTTCCTACTCCACCCTGAAATACATGGGAAAAAAATGGGGCAGTCACTCAATCCAATAAAGCTGAGGCAAAGGAAACCATTTTTCCTTTTGCATCTCCCAAAATATGGAGATGGGAAAAGGGGATAGAGGTGAGTGAATGATGCAAGTTACATGTGGGCATGGAAAGGAAAAAGCACTGTGAGATACTGTTATTTTAGCCTGGAGTATAAAGCAATTTACCTGAGCCATGTGGAATGTAAGCATAAGTCTCACTCAGTTCCTGAATCTCATGCAAAACAAAAAGTTGGTTTTTTGTTAGTTTTTTTTTTACAGCCCTTGCAATAGCCAACATAGAACATAACTGGAAGTTTATCCCAGGATATCAGCTGTTGCATGGAAATCAAAGTGGTTTCTTGAAAAGCCAAGTAGAAAATTTCCTGCCTACTGTTGAGAAAATCACTCTTAGTTAAAAAGTGAAAAAATCGTAACAGGCTGGAATCCAACACTTAGCTGGGAAAAAATAGGACAGTTTGATATCTGCTGCAATTCTGTTGAAATCAAGGAGTTATGCAGCAGGTCAAATTGGTGCAGCGTATTCCAATAATAACATAAAGTCTCTTGCTTAAAACAACAACAACAGCAACTAAAACCCCACAACATCATGTTGGTTAAATGGTGATTTCTACTGTGAGTAGTTAAAAGTTTCTCCCCAAAATTGCCTTCCATTCCAGCGCACTTGCAAAACCTAATTATTAAGGGAAACCGGGGTTCAAAGACATGTGGTGAACACCTACATGTTATCCCTAAAAGGACAAGGGACATTGAGATCTACGCAGTGTAGATGAAATCTACAGACTCCTCAGGCAGTTTTGCTATTTAAAGCATCAGTATGTATGGAGATTGTATAGAAAGTCAGCTCGTAATTATTGGTACACATTTCTGTACATTTTCCTTTAGGCAGTTACACCAATCGATTTGGAATGAGATAGAATATATTTTCTTGTTTATTGTGCATGAGATGCACAAACATGTATCTATGGATCATGACAGAAGGTGGATGTGTTATTCTGACTTGCAACACTTTGTTGCTTGGTGTAGAGACTAGGTGCATATTTTCCTTGATATTTCACCCTGGAGTATTTGCCACCCTTTGGGAAGAAAAGACAAAGGCACACTTCCAAAGAGTACCTGAGGATCCTGAGACAGAGGAAACCTCTGGGCTTCTGGGTAAGGCATGAAAGATGCAAGAGTAGAGACCCAGGCATAAGGGTCCCACAGAAAATGGGAAATCACTGAAAACAGCCTTGTCAAGATGTGGAGGAGACATAAACGAGAGATTTTTCATGGGTCATCCTCATAGTTTGTTCCAAAATAAAACTTAACATTGAGGATTTCAAAGCCTCAATGGGATGTCCTTGGTGTTCCCTGTTTCAGTGTACAGTGAGGGTGGATACAATTTCTGAATATTCATAAAATCACAGAATGGTCTGGGTTGGGGGGGACCTTAAAGATCATCTAGTTCCAGCCTCTCTGCCACAAGCAGGGATGCCACTGACTAGATCAGGCTGTATGTCAGGTATTGTACACAAAACAACCCAGTGGTTCTGCCCAGTGTGTTACAAAGCAGAATGAGCCCATGGTGAAATGGATTGGTACAGCCTACTTTCACCAGCATAGACAGACAGTTCTGCAAGCAAGGAAGTCTGAAACCTGATGTCTTTTAGGCTCTCTTATTAAGCTTTAGGCATGCACATTATCTATACCTTCCAGAAAATAGAGGATAAAATTGCCCTTGTCAGTTTTTTTTCTTCCTCATGCCTGCTGGGGCAAGACAAGCCTGTAAGCCCATGTATAAACTGCAGAGTGATTTAATACAATGAATCTACAGATGAATTACAAGTTCTAAGTTTTTGAATTAATGAGAAATATAGCAGGCTTTTTTCTAGCCCAATTGCTTGGTGTATTATTTTTATGACTGAACATTTTGTTTCATCTACTCAAATTATCCTCTAATTGTCACAATCTGGTTACATATAAGCATTTGGTCCAGGTTATCAAAAGTAACATATCAGGTATCTATTAGTTCAACAGACCAGCCTTCCAGTGACAAAAATGCGTGACCCCCATTGAGAAAGTGTTAAAAAATCACTGGTTCTGACATCACCATGTATGTCTCAATCTGCTTCTTCCTTTTTCATTCTGAAATGCGTCCATGTTCCTGTCAATATTATCACTGCTTCTCCACAATAACCATTATGTTCACTCATGTCAGTTATCCAGAGCACTTGCTAAGCTGACCCATCATACAGTAACTATGAGTCACCTTTTTTTTTGGCTGGTAACCAAGATGTTCCAATTGATTTTCTTTTTTTTTTTTTTCTTTTTTTTTTTTTTTTGACTAATTCCTGGCAAGATCAATGCACAACTGAAATTCCGTGCCACATGGCTCTTCATCGCGAATCGGATAGCTGGCTGCAGCATCAGGAGACAGAAGGACAGACAAAGAATAGGTGGAATTGAAGATAAGGTGTATATTATGCTGCAAAATGTATCCATCAGCCAAATGGGTTTGAGTTCAATGTATACTGCTGTCTCCTCCAAACCATTGCTCTGCCTTTCTGTAGGGATGGCATCACTGTTCAGGTGCCGAACAGTTTATTTTCTGTGCTGGTCTGTACCTGTCTAAGGGCTTATCTCAGTTATCTATATCTGGGGACACAATTTGACTATATAAAAGTATAAACTTGCAGATACATGATACCACATAACAACCTTACCCCTTATCTTGATTTCTTGGTAATAGCTCCCTCGTTTTCATCTCTTCAGTGGCTTTACCTTATCTGTTGTTCTTTGAATCTACCCAAGGGAACAGAATCAACCCTTTACTGCCTGATGTAAGTGACAAAACTGCAAAGAGAAGATGATAACCTTGATTATTCCTATGTTAAAAAAATATAAACAGGATGAGCATACAGTTTCAAGCACTAGTGCATGATTATGCTTCCCAACTAACTGCTGGCAGGAGCTTTGGCACTGTCATGACCAAAGTCCATGCTCCCAGACCACCTCTTGTATCAGTGAGGGTTGGCACAGACCAACCAAATGAAGTTTTCACTCACTTGAAATTATGGAAAAAGTCACATATCTAGGAGAAAGAATTTAGTTGCAGTGGGTGTGTTGCACCATGCTGCTGAGCCAGCTTGACTAATTTCATCTGTTAAACCCAGTGCTCCTATCAGCCCTGCTCAGTCAAACAGTCCCTCACTAATCTGCCAGAAATCTCAAACAGAACTAATCATAACCTCTAAGGGTGGTATTATTTCAACCTTAAGTCCAAAAGATCCTTTATCATTCATAACCTTGTTTACTTCTATTTATTCATTCAACATCCCAAAGAACAGGAGTAGCCATATAAATAGATTGATCACTTTTGACAATATTGGCATGTTTCCAGTGTCTTATTTCAAAATCCACCCCTGCAGGTTTATGGCTTGAAGAGAAAATGCACAATATCTCATGTTGGGTTTCTGCAACAAAGAAGCAGCTTGAATATGCTGACTGTATTATACAGCTTTTCATTTGGTCTCATTTTCTTTTAAAATAAGAGGGCATAAATCATAAAATCACCCACACCCCCTCACTGAATGGCTAGCTCCAGGGAACATATTCATCTGTACTTCATTGACTATCAGACAGCTATTAGTTTTTCCCTCAGCAAAATTAGCTATAGGATCAAGCTTGTTTCAAACAATCAGTAAGTAAAGCAGGCTTGTATAGAAACAATTTCCCATTTTCACTGGTATGGAAACTTTTTGGCAAGATTTCAGTATCCCATGTATCTGTCTAAAAAAACTCTATGCCAAAATATTTGCCATAACACTTCCCACCCTTAGTAGCTGTGTTGCTCCAAATCATAGAATTATTTTGGTTGAAAAACACTTCCAAGGTCATTGAGTCCAACCACTAACTCAGCAACTGCCAAGTTACCAGTAAAGTATATCACTAAATACCACACCTACACCTCTTTTAAATACTTTCAGGGCTGGTAACTCAACCTACTGTTCCAGTGCCTAACATCCTTTTTGTGGGAAGACATTTTTCCTAGTATCTAATCTAAACCTCCCCTGGCACAACCTGAGACAGTTTCCTCTTGTTGTATCACTTGTTCCCTGGGTGTAGAGGCTGACCCCCACCTGGCCATACCCTCCTTCCAGGCAGTTGTAAAGAGCAATAAAGTACATCCTGAGCCTCCTTTTCTCCAGGTGAAACACCCCTATCTCCCTCAGCCACCCCTCATCAGCTTTGCACTCCAGACCCTTCCCCTGCTCCGTTGCCCTTCTCTGGACATGCTCCAGCACCACAATGTCCTTCTTGCAGTGATGTCCCCAGAACTGAACACAGGATTCGAGGTGTGGCCTTGCCAATCTGAGTAAAGGGGGACGGTCACTGCCCTGCTCCTGCTGGCCACACCACTGCTGATCCAGGCCAGGGTGCCATTGGCCTTCTTGGCCACCTGGGCACTGCTGGCTCATCTTCAACCACTGCTGACCAGTACTCTCAACCTTCCTGGACTTTGCCTCTCAGGGCTACCTCCCAAAGAACACTCTCAACCAGTCTCCCAAATAGGCCAAAATTTTGAAGCCTTTGGAAGTCCAAGGCTGCAGTTCTGTACATCCCCATCTTTACCTAGGGATTGATAACTCCATCATTTCACGATCACCGCACCCAAGACAATTCCAGTCATTGTATCATCCACCAGTACTTCTTTGTCCACAAGCAAAAGGTTAAGAGGGTCACCTCCGTCTGAGTCATGAAAATATCATGTATCAGTAAAACACTGTTGGGAATTTGCACATTTGCATTGCTGAAATTTTTCTTGTAGATTATACCATAGCCATTCTTTAAAGCCTATCAGTTGTGTTACTAGGAAAATAAATCAGATCAGATCTATCTCAGAAATAAATCAAGTATGCCAGGTAACACTTACAAACCTTGCTGCTTTCATTAAATGACAGCAGGCTGTTCACCACTTTTGGGTTTTTTTATTTGATTTTAAATTTTCTTATAAGTGCTCTATTCTTAATGGCTTCCAAATCCATTACTCTCACAGGTCTTTCATATACAGTATATCTCCTCTGCAAAACCATACATGGAGCCCCTAGGTAAGCCTATATAATAATATTCTAATTACTGTCTAATGGCACTTCCTAGCAAAAAAAAAAAAGAAAATTTTAAAAAGTGTAATTAAGCAAAGCAACCTAAGGCCATACCAATCCTAGGGGCTAAGACTTGGATATTCACATATATAGTGAATTTAAATGCCTCTTTATAAATTATCACCCAAAGAAAATGAAAATGTAGCTTTTCAGATAGTCAAAGGTCATTAATCCTTGGTTGCACATTGTTTCCCGTCCTGATAAAAGAATACAAATAATCATCCATGGTTTACATTAAGTTTCATATTGTGTCAGTATAATCAAGATTCCTCTTTTCAAATGGAATTATAAATATGCTCACAAAGCTTTCCCTTTAGCACACCTCACAGTGCAAGATGTGCCCACTTCTTACAGAAACAATTTTCTGACAGATTATTTGGGGTGAAAATTATTATCTCCAAGGTGTGTTAAAGTGTGTCATTAATAGCTGCAGAGGTTTTTCCAGTAATCTAATGACTTCAACATTTTTAAATTCAGTTTTCCAAAACCCTATGTTTTCACATTTGTATTGCCTATGTACATAATTTATTATTTTAAAATTATGTTTACGTACATTGGATTGCCCATTCATTAAAAGAAAAATGACATTTGCAGTACCAAGTGCAGGAGTTAAGGTGTTTTTTTTGAACAAGTATGTTTCCCTTGTATATGGAAAGCAGTATTAAGAGCACTAAATCATCTTGTCTCTAGGAGCACATATGAACTGTAAATGAATGAGGTAGGCAATTTTGCTTAATTAGAATCAATAGTATCATCCTTTAATTAAAGAATATTGATTGTGTTATGCAGAGGGAAGGCTTACAGATGATATGCTTTCTGTTTGACTTGCAAAATTATGTCAAGGGTCAAATTGGACTTGTACGTGGAATACCCCATTCAAGAAGAGTAATCACTCTAAAGTCACCTAGGACCTTTCCTTAAAGCGCACAAGTGGAAATCCAATGCTAAATCTTTACAAAAAAAATGGAAGATTTTAACTGAGAAAGATGTGAGCTTTTTATATTTCTCCTCCAGAGGATCTTCAGAGAGGTACAGTACCCTATTTTCTTCCTGTTTCCTGTGTCAGGAAGATCAATAGGGAAGTGCGTGGGTCAGGAACCTCATTGCTTTTGCAATATGTCCCATACACATACAACAAACTATTTCATGACAGTTCAAGGAATGGTATGATGAGAAAACAAAGTTGTCTCATGTGTCATCATTTTGTTTAAGACCTGAGTGCTGTAGCTTCCAGCTATTATTGATATAAGAATGACATGCAGTCCCCAATATTCCCATTTTCCTCTGCACAGCCAAAGTGAACCACAGAATTGCATGGTACTGAACACTAAAAATTGTATTAAGCCACCAATTAAGTGCTGAAATACACACCAATTCATGTCAATAACAGTGACAAGGAGGCATGCTCTTGAAAAAAACCCTGTGCAAGTCGGAGACACTTCCTTCACAGTAATCAGCTGAGCCATACATCATAAGCAAAGAAAAAAAAAAGTTGAAAGGTAACTGTCTGCCTATCCACAAAGTCCCTGCAGAATGAAATTTAGCTGAGCAGGGAAAAGAGTATAAGTATTAGTAAGTTCCGGGAAATATTCCGTGTTTGAACATACATGATCACTAATCAGTAACTGCAGATCTTTTCAGCAGCCATTTATTTGCATACTGTAATTCTTATCATTATTAATCATTAATAGAATTACAAGGCTGTAAACATCTACTCAAAATTTGACTTATGTTGTTAAAAAACAAAACAAAATTAAATAAACATACACAAGGAGAAACAATTCCTGTTTTCCAGAAGTCCTCTGGAAAAGAACAGGAGGAGGAATGTGAAAACTGATGCAGAGGGTTGAAAAGACTCCCAGTTTAACAGTGGATTGCTGATGACATTTTACACCATTACTAGTTTAGTTCTCTTAGACCTTCTCCCCTCCATTCTTTGTGTTGGCAGGGACTAAAACCTCAGATTTTGCTCTGAAGTAAATTATGCCATCAGTTAAATGTGTTTGTGTACTGACTTCTGTGATTACAGAGCCTATGTCCTAAAATGGACACACACACACACATGTGCAGACTTCCCCTCCTGGGCCATGTCAAGGGTGGGAATCATGGACATGCAAACAATGCTGGTACATAGATCCCTTCACCTATGGATCATGTATGGAGGATTTCCATGTGTCAGTGTGCATGGCATTGCACAGGACAGTCTGCCTTTGCAATGCCCTGCTGTCTTTGCCAGTCCATCAGTAGAAATGATAATTCACGTGCCTCTGCACAGCTGGTGATGCCTAGAGAGGCTACCTAGAACAGAGGCAAGTCAGAGTTAAAGGAATAAAGTAGGTATTTATTAAAAATGCCTTCAAAGGATATACTTGGGGCAGTACAAAAGCCTGGCCATGGCTCCACCAGGGATGGACACCGAGTCACAAGTTTTCAAACTTTTATAAGTTTTGGTCTATTAACATATTGGGGTTAATTGTCCAATTACAACTTTAGGTTATGAAGTCACATCCTCCCAGACTGCTCTCCTCAATTTGCTGTTGTTTATACTTTTTGGGCCTGAAGCTGCAATGTGGAGGGATAGAATGTAAGAAAAGATAGTGCAGAAGGTAGTCTCACACCTGAGGAGCGAGATGCCCTTAATAGGACCCAGCTGTGTCCGATAAGAAGACTGGCACAAAGGAGTAGGTTAGCTGGTTGAGGAGAGAGATGGAGTTTGTTGGCTGTGCTGTGAGGAGATTTGGGGGCTGTGAAGAAGGGGTCAGTGCTGTGAGGAGCTGCCCATGGGAAATCACCGAGAAGGAATGAGAGCTTTGCAGTATGATGACAACACTGCAATGGTGTCCTTGGTTCTCTGGCTGGAAAAGGATTGTTTTGTCTAACTACCCTCCTGAAGAGAACTTGCTAATACTTTATATGAAGTTCAGATTCTGTACTACTAATGCAGTACAGAATCTGCTAAATATGATAGCTGAAACATAAGGCATCACTGGGACAGGGTTGTGCACTATGGACAGTAAGAATGAGCACCTGCTTGATGGAAAATATAAAGGTTGGTAGTTATTCCTGTTAATAAATGGGATAACAGTGGAACATCTCTACCAGAAAAACCAAAAGGAGGTATAAGCATGAGCATCACTCCATCAGCAAAACTGCAAGGGCAGCAGTTATCAGAGATACCTCCATTCATTTCCATATATTATGTTGTTTGGGAGTAACATTCAGGTCAATTTATCCTGCAGTCTTTTAAATAAAGCTATATATTTACTTGATTGAGCACATCCTAAGCAGTCTCCATTTCAAAACTTCACTTTATGGGTTATTTCCCCTCAGCTATCATTAATACAATGGCCAGGCTAATGAAGCACTCAGTAGAATGTAAATACAAATGAAGTGTGCTGGACTTCTAGTTAGCAGGCCTGTAGGGAGAAGAGAATTGAACAGGTAAATGAAACTGTGTCAATATACAACTGTTATGCATAGGACAGTTTGGAGGGCATTTAGATTTATTTCTTTTATCCTCTAGTCTTTCTTCTTCCTTGCTCTTCAGCTTCAGTTTGTGCATATGAGCCTTCGGGTTGATACAAACCCAGAAGGTTCTAGATGGAAAAGATGGTGCTGAGTTGGTTGCACAGGAAAGCAAATGTTGCTCTTTTCCCAGTGTGGATAAGTCTCCCCATAATTACATGAGTTATTTAAGCAGAGTTCTTTCTTACTGCCAAAAGCTAAGCGTATGGAGAGTTTGGTGACACAATTATGCCTATTAAAGTAAATATCTTCAAGGCTCTAACTTTCAGATGGGCAGTGTATTGAAGATTTTGTGGGAAGGCATCTCTCATGTTCTCATGAGGAATCTCAGCTCGTATTTCTTTTGTAAGGCATGGCCTTGAGGCTCTGCAAATCCCAAACACAAAGAAGTGCCATGGCAGCAGTTCAAAGTGGCTTTTAGTTCCCTCCGTTGCAGTGGTCAGAGAAAAATATGAGTCCCCATCCCCAACATCTGACTGGTTATGAAAAAAAGAGAAACCAACAGCCAAAAGTAGACTGAAAAGTTCCAATTAGGCAAATGAGGTTGCATTATGTCTGTGCAAGGAATGTGGTTTGAGTTATACTACTGCCCTTTGGCTCTTACCTTGCTAGTGTCCTACAAAGTACCACTAATCTCCTCTCAGCAGAAGAGGCTTTAACAGCTGAGTAGCAGCACTTTATAAAGACAAGATCACAGGTAAGGTAACCATGACTGACTGATGGTACCTTAAGCATATCGATTTGCAAATGCATCTATATTACCTAATGAAGAGAAATATATCTTAGTGATTAGGCTCAACTATGATGTATCATTTTTCTTCTTTTCTTTGTCACAGACTTAGGCCAGGGTCCAAGAAAATTGCTTGTCCATACCATAGTTTCTTAACTGCATCTGTAATAAACCTGCCTTTTTCTCGCTAATTGTCAAGCTGGGTTAAAACATACTAGGTGTACCTGTACAAAATCATCACAAGGTGTTGGAGGTTTCAACCTAGAACTGAAGGTAATACTGTAAAATCTGAGTTCTAAATGGTGGTGGAGAGCACACAAGTAAATGGGTTGGATGATAATTCCCTCTCCAATGCTGGTCCAATTCTATTCATGGGAAGGAGATTAGAAAGGTGTGCAGGGTTCTCACAAGTGGTTTCCTCGCATAGGAAGCTCTCAAGTAAAGCATGAATAAGGTATTTTCTACACTCTCTGCCAGCACTGATGTAATGACCCTATCATGTAAGACAAATCAGTGAATTAATTCCCTTCTTTGCTTGTTAAAAAGATTTGTTCTCTTTTAGGTTCTTTGGCAAGAACCAAGAAGTAGTTCCCAAGAAAATCCTAGCTCTCCCCCCACCACAAAAAAAAAAAACAAAAAACACAACAAAACAAAGTACAGAATTTGTCTTAGTCACCATACCATCTCCTTTTATTAATAGAGCCTTGACATGGAAGAGTTTTCTGGCCAGACATTTTTCACACCCCAATAGGCTCAAATAAAAAATTATTGCCAGCACAATGATTTAAATGTAACACTACAGCACTTGCCTAGCTTAGCTTGATTTTTTTAATGTCAGCTCCAATGTGTCTGACACATGCAAGACATAAATGAATATCCATATTTCCTTGGAACTAAAGGTTCCCTGACAGCATGCAGTATGGAGCATGCGGCACTCCTGATGGGTCGTTGTTGTGGACTGGCATTATTTTCACCTCCTTCTTTCTTCCCCAGCCAGCTTTAATAGTGGGAGCCAAGAGTCTCCACACTAACCTCAAGGGCAATTTTCTCAAAATATTTGATATAAAGCAGTCTATGCTATATTTACTAATTGCATTTGTCAACCTCCCTTGCCAAAATTTTCTTAAGTAAAAAAACCATTGGCAATAAACATGGGGATCTATGTATTTGGGTAGAGGAAATGTGTTTTACAGTGCATGAACTAAAGGTTATAAATGACAAATGGTGGCTTGTTTCATAGAGTTGGTCCGTGGGTTCCCTCTGCCCACACTGTGTCAAAATTGGCACCTTTCCCCTTTTTAAAATAACTTTTTCTGATGTATTTCTACTCAGCTTCTTTCTCCGCCTCCCAATCTCTTTGTTCAGTATTTCCTCCCAACACAGAATCATCACACCATTCATCTGCATCAATCTGTCTGCGGCTCACAGACTTTGCTGGGTCTGCCTCATCAAGTGCAGTCACTAAATTCATATCTTTTTTCAAGCCGGTAATTGCCTTCAGCTTCACACTGTCATTTCTGCTTGTGTTGATGTCTATTAGATTTTTGTCTACTGTTTCAGAAGTCTGTGTCTTGTTCTTTGAGTCACATAAACTCCAGCTCTGCCAGTAATTTACCAGCCCATCCTGTCTGAAACTGTAGAAATTATGTTGCTGCACACACAATTCTGTGTTCATCATGAGAAAAGGTGAAATATCTGATACTTGTAACCATTCACCCAGGTATCACCCTAGGACAGAAACACAGGATTTATGTCTTCCAACCTCAAGGTGTTGATTCAGCTTGAGATAAAACTACTACTAATATAATATGCCTACATGTCGGTGTCTCCATGTATAGCAGTGTCCAAGCTCCTATTATAGCAGCAAAGACTAACTCAATTAATTTGTCCTCACAGAAGCCTCTAGTGCTATCTGAGATGCCCTTAAGCTTTCTGTCTGGCTTTCAGCCACAGGTTTCAAGTCCCTTGTCGATATAGGAAGTACAATCTAGAGCAATTCAATTTATTCTAAGTCCGGCTAAACCCAGAGGGTCAGCAGAGTTGCTTTTCAGGCTCCAGCATAGCGATTAAATTTTCATTGACTAAAGCAGGAGTTTAGGCACTTAACTCACAGGTAAACACCTACATGCAGGCATCTGAGTTTAAATGTCTTAATCTGGAGCTGACTTCCACCCTACAGGCTCTGTTCGGTTGCCCAAACATATGGTGCAATTTGCAACACTATGGAGTGTCCAAATCATCCACAAAATGCTGACAGAATGACACAAGCTACAGGAGCACTGCTCACAGCCACATGGAATACCCTGGGGCATTTCAGATGGCACTAGAAATCAGAGTCGAGGCTACTGAAAGACTACATGTCTGCAGCATAGATGCCTAAACAGACTTGGGTTCATCGCTAAGGAAGGTGAGATAAGGTTTGAATTACACCTAGGAAAATTCAGTGTGAGGAAGATGTATTGAAAAAAATTAGAAGCCTTAGCCAGAAACTCTTGTGTATATATATGCCATTTAAAAATAACTACCAAGCCTAAGCTAATTACCTAGACCAATGCCACAGTATACAAATATAGATTCCTTCAGATGAAAATGTATACCACATAAGAAAGATGTCTAAATTAAGTAGGGCAAATTGCCCTCTAGAGCTGTTTATCACTCTCAACAGATTGTGGAAGGAACTTAAATTATCTTAAATACCTAATGTTTACCAATCTAGTGCTAAACAACGTCACATTCTGCCTTTCCCTGTGTGATTCAATAATAATTACCCAAGTTCCTAAGTGCTAAATATGTGAAAATTCTTTTCTGTATGCGCAGATTTTAAATATTTCTGTAAACAATGAGTTTCTGTCAACTGCCCTTATAACATCCATCATGGCAAGGTAGGCAGCCAACACCATGACTTCCCCTTATAAGTTCACTCTTGAGTATTTATATCTGTAGTCAATATTGCTGGTTTTGCAAACATTAGGCCTACTAAGTCACAGACCTCTTTATCCTGAACTAAACATTTCCTTTTACGGGAATGAGCTATGAGGATTCATGCTTACATAACTGGCTAAAAAGTCAGACGTGTAAGCACAGGATACAGCAGACAGGACAGCCTCCCAATAAAGAAAATTCTTTGCACCAGAATGAAGGGTCTTTCTCTTTTCTTGTATGTCGCAGTCAATTCTACCCACTTTTCTTTAAACAGAAAAGGGAAAAATAAAGGGCTTGAGTCACTAGTAAAACCAGCATGAGTCACCTGCCATCTGATCAGATATCCTGAGTGTTTTACCAGGCCTGAACATAAATATACTGTCTACATAAGGATAACAAAGAACAACATCTGTTGGAGTGCAAGCTTTGAAGAAAAGTCAAATTCAGTCTTTTTGTGTGTGATGACAAATGCCTTCATTTTTTTCTTCCTTATTATTTTTTTCAATTATGCATGTGTCAGCATATGCATAAACAATGCCTTAAATAATTTTCTTAAGGTAAACAGCACAGAATTAATAGATTTTTCAGGTTAAAATGGTGTTATTCAAAATCAGTTAATGTGTATGATTTATCCATCACCTCTGTGTGAAGTCTTTGAAAAGGTTCTTTTGTTCTAAAGTTAGGGGGTGGAATAAGAACCACAGTAATGTGTAGCAATGAGATTTGAGGAGGAGACATTCAAATGGCATTCATCAAGCCCCACTCTGCTAGAATGAACAAAGGGACTTCATCACTTGTATTTTCTGAATTGTGTTGTCAGAGGGCTAAGCCTAGAACAGATGTTCAGGCCCAGATCAATTTTACCAAGCCATAAAAATTAAATAAAAGTTAGATGTCTGAAGCAGGATTTTTCATACTGAAATAGTTGTCCAGACCAAGCTGATCATGCACATTCTCTTTGCACAAACTGAGAGATTTCCAATGGGCAGTTCACCTAAATTGAACATTTAGGATTAGAAAAGCAGAATAGATCTCTGTTTTGTGCTTTTCTTTGTCACTCCCAAAAGGACTACATTACTATTTTAAATTTGCTGTTCATCTAATGTCCAGATGAGAAAAGCTAAGAGAGAGAACATGCACTTGGATTAAGTATTTTCCCCTCTTGTGGGAACTTTTTTCTTACACCATAAATATTCTTATCTATAGATCAGAGATGAAAGCAATCTAGCTCCTCCTTGATTCTTTTCAAGAAAAAGCTAATTTAAAGTAATTAAAATAATGTCAAAATCATAATTTGATTTGATTACCTGCACTATTAGTTTGAAAGTTTAATCATGGAACTCATTGATTCATTCTTGGTTGTGACCTCAATTTGATTATTGTTTTGTGCCACTTTTGATTAGCTTAGTGAAACTGCAATACATTTGGTGCAGCAACACGTGCACATGTATTTTTTCTGTTCCCACAGTTTGACAAAATCTTTTAAAATATTCACAATAGGTTTATCCATCTAAAATATCACATAGCACACAAATGCTGAGGAAATTTTAAGTTGCTTTGCCATGATTGTAAATTAATAAATTATTTTGCTCAAAAGCTTAAAACTCCATGGATTACAGCTGATATGTGCCAAAGAACAGCAGCGGTTTATGGTCACATTCACATCCAAACCTTCCGGGAAATAATCATGTTAGAGAAGAATGAAGAGAATACCTGGTCAGAAAGAAGAGAAAATACCCCACCACCCCCAAAAAGAAAACAAAGTCCTACAAAGAAAAAAAATAAATTACAAAATCAATTACAAAAAATCCCCATACACCACAACTTCAAAATGGGAGTGAGAAGTAAAATTATTTTAAAAAACTTTTCAACAAGAAGTTTCAATAAATTTTATCTAGGTTCTTTTTCATTTCTTAAGTTGTTATTCTTATTTATTTTATGTTAATTGTATCTCACAGAACCAGTTGCAACTCTAGTACATATTGGAGATGGGGTTACCAGCCTCCATGACAGTCGTATGAGAGTGTGTGTTACACCAGTCAGAGGTATCTGTTAGAACAGAAATACATTTAATTCTTGTCTCCTACCAATGCCAGTAAAGAAAAAGCTCCATTTGTGACACATTGCCAAATTTCTTTGGAAACAAGGGTGCTCTTCATCATGCTGAGGCAGAAGAAGGGAGTCAAGTACAGCAGAGAGCAACTCTGTTGAGGCTCACTGAGCTGTTAAAACAGCAGAAAAGAAATAAGCTGTCACTCTCTGATGCAAGTTTCATTTCTCTGGAAAGCTGAAGGGGCATTGTTATAGTCAAAAATGTCTAAAGAGGTGATGGAGAAAAGGAGTAAATGTTTTTGATTTGACCAGTACTTCTGGATAAAACAAATCAGTCTGGGGGAGCAGAGCAAAAAAAAACAAAAACCAAAAAAAACCTTGATATTCCTGTTCTAAACAAATAGAAAACAAGACAAAGTAGTCAGAATTTAGGTCTGAGGATTCCTAAGACTTTGCCTCTTTGGGGAAGATCAGCTATTTAGTTCGCCATCTTTCCGAGTTTTCCTTCTATCATCCTTAAATATTTTTTTTCTCTTTTTTCTTTTTTTCCTTTTTTGCCTTTGGCAGCCTACTGCTGCTCTATCCAGTGAAGATGAAATTCACTCTTTTACAAATTGCTTCAGTCCTTGTCTAGCTAAAAGGTATGATGAGCACTATGAGCATCCTGCTCAGTTTTCTTCCTCTGCTCTCTTGCCTGTCTCCAATCAGGTACTCTGCCTATTCCCTCAGCTAAGACTTTCCGTTCCCCTGATATCAAGCATGCCTGTTCCCTGGCAGTCCTTGTTCTCTCACTTTTTCACTAATCCATAAGAAAAAACAGAGACAGCCTACAACTGGAAAATCTATGATTGCTGCACACACAGAATTTTTCTCAGCACTGTCAGGTGACTCAATTATGTCACCTGAAATCATTGATGTCTGGGCCTGATAGTCACTACTTTTCAATCATTTGGTCTTAAAAGGAAAATTTCTGTTACTAATGCACATTTATTTGGAGAACGAGGAAAAGTAAGAATCACTGGAACTCTGCTAATGGCATGTCACATTTTGTTATTGTGCTGCACTTGTTTCTTCTGCCTCGCATTAAGAACATTCAATTTCAGCTCCCGAGGATATTGGTTCCATACCAATGAAGCTAAAAATATTTCAGAATGCCCAGGGGGTGAATATTTCTATGTCCTTTTACTTAGATGAGGCTGTTTTAGGATGATGCTGTCTAGCACACAATATCTCTTGCATACTAATCAACGCGACAATAATTCAGGTCATTTGATTTCAAAGCATGTTCCCTAATGCGTTAACCTTTCACTGTTAACCTCCACTGTCCTCCTGCATGTGGCACAAAGGGATTGAACCAAGCAACTGGATGATGGGTAAAGACAACCGTAAATGGAAACTAAAGAATGAGGTTTAGATTTTTTGTATTACAATACATTTAGATGAAGGAATTGAACTCTGATATCCTGAGTCACAGTCCACTAGTTTAATCACAAGGTTATCCTTCTGCTTCTTTTCTGCAGACCATGAAAGCTTCATGACAGTCTCTACAGCACTTTGAATACTTACACCACAGCCAACCCAATTAAGCCTTTGTCCTGCTTATAAGCTTTTCATAGAAGCGTATCAGGAGGAGAAACACCAACACAACCCTTTAAAAACCAACAACATTTGTTCAAAAAACACATTCAAAATCAGCAGCACAAAAAAAAAAAAAAGCTGCTTGAGACTGAATCAACTGAAAGCCGTCTGTGTGGAACATTTGGAGAATCACTTCAGTTATATATATATTGCCAACTGTATTCACAGATTAGTTGCACTCAAAAAATGCAGAAAATAGTTTAATGAGTTCTGCATTAAAGTTAAGCCCCTCTGCTCTATTTTTATGTGTTTATGGTCACTGCCTTTAAAGCTTTTAAAGGTAAATGCAAATGCTCTTACTGTTCATAATTAGGATCTGGACAGTAGTTTTTATCTATTTTTTCATGGGTCAAAAGTATTCATTGCAAAATCAGATGAGAGTGAAAATTATTTAATTCCCAAAGCAGGTAACATTACAACTCAGTGTAGGCAAGGTGACATCATGTAAAATTTTTGACATATTTTTCAATCACCTGTGTTAAGCAGAGAAGCTGAAGTTATGGGACAGGGTTTTCATCAAGAATGTTTGCACTCTTCCAATGGGAATGTACAGCATATAGGGCTCATAAAATTATAGAAAGTTTGGGTTTGAAGGGACTTAAAAAATCTTCTAGTTCCAACCCCTGCTATGCACCTGGACACTTTACACTAGACCAGGATGATCAATATCTAATTTGCTTCTACACCTATTCATTTTATAACCATTTCCCTGTGTTCTGTCACTACCTGCCCCTGTTAAATGTCCCTCTTCACTTCTCTTGTAGCCTCTCTAGTCCAGGAAGGCTGCAACAGAGTCTCCACAGAGCCTTCTCTTCTCCAGGCTGAGCAGCCCCGACTTTCTCAGCCTGTCCTCATGGAAGAGGGCTCCAGCCCTCCGACTACGTTCATGGCTTCCTCTGGACCTGCTCCAATAGATTGACATTCTTCCTTTGCTAAAGTCCCCAGAGCTGAACACAGCACTCCAGGTGAGGTCTCACAAGAGGGGAGTGGAGGGCTAGAATCATCTCCCTTGACCTGCTGCTCACTCAACTTTTTATGCAGCCCAAGATAGGGTTGGCTTTCTGAGATGCAAGAACACATTGCTGGCTTACACTTAGCTTAATAGCTACAAGAACCCATAAGTCCAGGAGAACCCAGTCCTCCTCCTCAGAGCTGCTCTCAATCCTTTCACTGCCCAGTCTGTATTTATGTTGGTGATTGCCCAGACCCAGTGAAGGAAACACCTAAGATTTTTCAAGAGCTCTATCTAACATTAAAATTGTATGCTTGAGAAAAAATAGCTGTTCACTACCAGTTTCTTTGTTAGGTTAAAAAAAAAATCACTCATTCTACAGCCACAGAGCTGATGAGAAGCCGGACCTTACCTTCTCTCAAGTAACAGCCCTCCAATAAAATTCTTTGTGTTACAAAAGGGAAGCTTTTTGTAAAATTTCCCACAAAATTTAATGCAAGCAAATCTACTCCAGGGTGATGTAAGTCTTCCTTGAGAACAGAAATCAGTCTTCATTTCAGCTTTACCTCTTACATTACGGGCATACATTGCACTTAGATATAATATACACAGATGGACACGTCATCTTGTGTACATACATCCAAAGTGACATTTTAAAATTGAAACAAAGCCATTTGGAGTCAGACATTCAAAATGTCCTTTATTGAGCTAATTTTTATCCTATTTTCAAAATTAAAATAAATTAAAATGTATTTGTTCCAATGAAGTATTTGCCCTTTCCAAATCCTGACAAGCAAAGGAAATGTTTCCACTCCAAAGATATGTTATAGCACCAATTTGATCTATCTGTAGTCTTTGCTAGTTTACATTTATGACTCTTTCATGAAGCATCTTGTATTGCTTATAGTACCCAAAGCCACTCGCCAGGATATGAGATTCATTGTGCTAGAGTTTGTGGAACATGTAAAAGAGTGTAAAGCTGTCTGGGCAGGATTCAGCTGCCTTTTTACAGGTTCCTAGTGCAATATGAAAGACCCCAGAGTGTCCTAAAAACACATGAAGTGGGACATGTCTGGAAGATCTGCAGCCTGCAGGAACAGCAGCTGGAAAGGATACCCTTCTGTGCTTAAACTGATGCTGACTTCCTATATTCAGGCAACAGAATCCTACCCTTCCTATTGTGAAACACAGATTCTGAAAAAACCGAGGACTACAAGATTACAAACTATGTATTTACAAGAAGACAATGTTAATAAAACAAGTACAGGAACTCTGGGAACATAAAAGAAGCAGAACTGCATCAAAGCTAAGATCCAATTAGCCCATTAACCTCCCTCTGGCAGTGGTCAACAATAAAGTTATAGAGAAACACAACAAAACCAGGCTAATTCTGCAGAGACCCTTCCCTGCAATATAAGAGTGCAAATTAAGAACTTCTTAATAGAAGCAGATTAAATTGCAATCAAAACCTAACAATTTTAACGTGGTCCTTTATGAATAGAAACCTTGGATAGATTAACTGCTAGTAGTTTATCTTGAAAAGAAACAGAAGGCTGGCTTTGCTAACTAGGCCCAGGCATAAAATCCGCTGTTAACCTGACACCTCTGTGCACTGGAGCCAGCACCATGGCAGACTATTCCAGCTTTGTGCTCACAGTGACAGCTATTAAAACCTCAACTGAGAAGGATGCAGCTAAGCTGACTTTAGCATATACCACTGAGTGAATTTAAATGGTGCTGTGCCACCCAGACCAACTTTCACATAAGTGTCAGGAAATACTGTCTTAAAAAGGCGTGTGATATTTTTATTAATAGAAAATTTTATTATGCACATACATATTTTGTTTTTAATTTAGGTTAAATGTTTCACTTTTACCTGAGTTAGTCCTTTGGAAGATCTAGAACATTTTCAAAATCCCTCAACTGAAAATGTTTTGGGGTCTGGTAATCAAAATTTGTGAAGAATTCTGAAGTTTTTTTCCTTCCTCACTTACTGAAAACTAAATTTTTTGAATTATCAGTGTTTATAATCTCAAAAAAAAACACCCTCACCAAATGCCCCTTAGGATTCTAGTTATAATTTCATTGTTTATAACAAATGATTTCTGTGATTTCTTAACTGGCAAGCTCAGGCCTGCAAATTTCAAAATAATTCTGGTTTTCAGGATTTATGTCATCTGATGACAATGACATATCAGATTCTAAAGTCATAGAGCTGTTATTCTGCTCATACATTTCAAGAGCAAAATATTGATCCTGCCACAAAACAGTGATTTTTAGAGGAAAGATGATAAAGTGTTCCAGTTTTCAAATGTTGCAAAAAATTTTATCCTGCTAACCTGGTGTCATTGCTGCTAAATGTCATCACATCAATCCTTTCTTTGCTGTCCTGATTCATTGGCACAACATTTCCAGCATTGATGATGTTCTGTCCAAGGTCACAAGGGGGTTCATTCTTACTCTATATCAAATTGAATTCGCATCTGGTGACTCCCACATACACCTGGATGCCTTAGAAAATAAGTAGCTCCACACTGAGGATGACAGGGGAGCTTATAGTCTTCAAAAATTTAATCCACTGCTGTCCTCACTGAGCAAGCAGCTCCTGGCTGGCGAGCAGTACACAGCTAAGGACCACCCAGGCACTACCTGCATCAGAACGGTGACAAGCTGGTCAACACAATATCAAGGACTGGTGCATGTAGGTACTTTCACAGCTTTTGGGGACTTTGTGGCAACATTAGCCCAGGTTCTCCCTTGGAAACAGGTTAGTTATTGATAGACAGGGTTCCCCTGAAATGTGCCATCATTATTATTCAGTCAAAACCATTTTACGTGGTTGCATGCTTGTAGAGTGACTCAGAACACCAAAGGATGTGATTTCTGGTCATTTGCAGTTTGTTGCATTAGCGAGGATGTGAGGCTCCTCAGTTTAATTGCAGCAATTCTTTGAAAGTTAATTCCTAGTTCTACCTGTCATATTAGTATTAGTAGACCTACTACAGTGGTGCCTGGGGACAAAAGACACATGGAGATCTGATGCTGGTGGGCATCGCAGTCTTTGCCCTGTCAAGAGACCAAGGTGACCTCCAAGGAGAATTTGGAACAGACAAAGAAATGACCAATTAAGGAAAGAAGGTTATACAAGGAGGGAGCAGTGAGAGAAAGAAAGGAAAGCTGGCAGAAGAGGTAACAGACATATTGGACAGTGTTCTAAGGTAGATGGTGTGGTTACACACAGTCACAGAATGTTCTGAATTGGAAGGGGCCCACATGCATCATCAAGTCCACCTCAAGTGAATGGCCCAGGCAGGGATTGGACCCACAACTTTGACATTATTAGCAAATGGAGATTCAGCTTGAGATACAGAGCCTGAGGTAGGTACAAAAAAAGCCCTTTGGCGCCACTGTACAGACAGCCTCACATTGACATCATTATGTCTGCTGTCTACTGGTTCAACTGCTTCTGGAAATGTTTTCCAGGCTTGAGCCTCCAGCTGATGGTTTCATGAAGTTTCTCTTCCTCTAAAGTCATGAATTACATGGGGTTATGAGGGTAATATGAGTAGGTTTGCTGCTGTGATGGCAATGTAATTGTCAGGGCAAAATCATTGCAGGGGGGAGAGGGAGAGGGTTTGCTGTCCTGTTTCTGAAAGCAAAGAGTATTAATTGAAAGTAGACAGCTACTTGAAAGAGCTGAACTTCACATCAGCAGACCTTACAACAACCACGGATTCTCATGTACTGTGTTTACTTTCAATAATTGTTACCCCTTACAAGAACCTGAACATAAAATCTCAGCTAAACTTTTTCCTTGGCTGACCAGCAAAACAAAAAACAAAAGAAACAAACGGACAAAAACCCCAACAACAACAAAAAAAACCCAAATCAAACAAACAAAAAAAAAAAGGCAAACAAGACAAGAGGGGAGGGACAGGGATTAGCCTATGGGAAAATAGAAGTATGGAGATGTTATTCCCTAATAGTTTCCCAAATAATTCTTTTGCTTCTCACAGTTGCATGCAAACCACAATGCTGTTGAAACACCAACTTTCTTTACAGAGAGCTTACAGGTTATATGCATGTAAATTGGTGATATGGAAGAAAGCCTGTATTATCAATTGTCATGGCCAGAAGCTCTAAGTCATTGGACACTGGAATAGAAGTAAAATGAACTGTGCAGAGCTTTGTAATATATTTACTTCTTTTTTTAGTCTTATAAGACTCCCTGAGGAAAAAAAAAAGACAGTTCTATGGTGAAATTCTCTTTTGGAAGTAGACAGGATACATATCATGGGGGAATTCTCACCCTCTGTGCAGCAACCATCATACAGGTTTACAAGCAAGGTGATGTTTCCAAAAGTCAGGACGTCACCTTTTATTTCTCAGTACAGATAGGAGTCCATGGAAGCTATTAAATACACAGTAGAGTCAGAAATACCTGGTGGAGACACCTTTTTATTTTACTGACACTGTGAAAAACAAAAACAACTATGTAAAAAATACAACTCTGCAGCTGAAATCAACTGCATTGAAATTAAAGTAATAAGCTATTACATGGATTTTCCTCAAGATAATCAATAAAATATCTTTGCTCTGCTCCTTGTACAACCAAGAACATGTTTCTGTCTTTCTCCCCTGCCTCCTTTTTGAGAACCAGAGCCCTGGTAGTTCTTCAAAGCAGGTACCTGCTCTAAATCCTTTCCTACCTCACCTAAAAGTAGTCTGGAGAACAGAGTATGGATTTGACAGAAATTTAAAAAGGAGCTTACCTTCCCATTAACTAGAATAAATTAGGCCTTTTGGTTTTAGAGGGCTATTCACTGAGAGCTTTGTGGAAATTTTGAATAGGAAGCAAGCTTTCAGCAAGCCTAGAGTGCTGTGCCAATGAGCTGGCACGCTGGGAACAGTCTCCACTTGAGAAGTGCTCTGAGAAGAACTATGGGAGACTGACAAGGGGAATTAACTCCAGGTTTGGGACTGCTGTTTGAGTGAGGGATCCAAGAAGCTCATAAAATATGGAACAGGATCAGCACATAAGCTGCTTTGTATATGTGCAACAGTGGAAATTTAGTCATTTAACCCTCTTGAGTTAATCAGCAGCTGAGCAGTGGTTTTTGAAGGCTTTAGGTAGCTTAAGATACATATATGCTTCTCGGTTCATCAAGCTTAAAAAAAAAACCTCACAGTCTGTAGTAAGGGCAATAAAATCCCATGTGCTTCTTATGTCCAGGCTGCCTCTATGGCTTGGAGTTTTATTCAATCTCTTCTGGCAGGACTTATCAAAACAACAGATCGCTTTGGCTAATTAGCCAATATTAGCTAGAGAACTGATTTCTGCATTCTTAAAAAAGGAGGTTAGTTTTGACTGCCTGTTAAAGAAAATGGCATTGCTCTAAAAAGCTGAAATTCTCTAATGCATCAAGAATCAGCAAGCGTATATGGTATGTTTCTTTGATTTTTAGAAAGACAAGACAGTCTACTACAACCAGTGACTCCATATGGGTGTGCCAACATTTCTAGAGGTGGGGCAGAAAACTTTGTGACCCACAAAACACATCAGAGGTTCCCCACATCTGAGGTGGTTGTGGCAGGATGTTGTGGAGGCTGTTTCAGGAGCAGGCTCACATATACCTGCTGTCTTACCTCCTTTAAAAGGCAGCACCACCCTGAAGTCACCATGCCAATATGGTCCCAGCACCAGACCTGTGACAGGAAGTTGCCATAACACCTGCACTTGATTCACTTGTCTCAGGGGCTACAAAATGCTCCCCAGAAAGCTTGCTGTTTATCTGTCTGAAAAGCCCACAGCAGCCAGTTAAGGATTTTAATTGTATTTCCCTTTCAGTTGTGGTTACATGGAAATATAATTACATCTATTTTGTCCCAGACAAAAGAAAGAAAAAAAAAGGAAGTTAAAAAAGCATTTAAAGAAGTGGAAGTTTACACAGTAACACAAGATCCATAACGGCAGCAATTACCCCAACATAAGTCTCTAAAGAGTAAAAATGAGACATCACAGAGGAACAGATTATGCCATGTCTGTGGATGCTGGGGTTCATATGTCTTCCTCTGAGGCAGCCTGTCCTGCTTGCTGTTAGAGACAGGATGCTGGGCTGAACAGACCTGGAGCGTGATCCAGTCTGACAATTTCAGCATTTCTAAGACTTCCAGATAGAGAAAACATACCTTATTTAAACTACCTTAATTTTTCCCTTTCTTTCATGCAGATTTAATTTCCTTCTGGAAAGCAGTTACCCAGCTGTGGCTATGAAACTGGTAATAAGCACACAGCTTCAGTTCAGAGGTGATCAAGCACTGTTCCTATGTTTTAAGTAATAGAAGATGGGAAAGACAGGAATGGGGGTAGGTAATGAAGGCACTTTGTGGTGTTTGGATCAAGCATCCAGGGAGTACATCATAGTTGTCAGAGTGAAACAGCAGGGTCTGGTCTTCTTCAGATCAAACTTTTTTCAAAACAGGAACAGAAAGCATGTTTTTTCTGCTTAAAGAAGGACAGGAAAAAGGAATCTAAGTAGCTACATGCAAAATCATTTCAAAGCTATTTTTTTTAACTCCTGTGTAACACTTTCACCTTCCTTAATAACAGGAGGATGGATACACATAAAACTTTATGTTTTTAAAATTATCACTCTTGCCTTTAAGACATGGGGCTAGGTCTTCTAACAGAAGAAAAACAAAAAAGATACATTGATTAAATGCTGTTAATCCCGTTTGCAGTGCCTGAAGTTCTGGCACTGGTTCACTTTTTTACAAAAGAAAATGCATATGGAAAACTTGGAAAGGCTCCATGGTTGAAAACTTTCTCCTTGCAAGCCTTGCCATTGAAATTAGAGGACCAGGAATCTCATGTGCATTCCCTGTCCTTTCATTCCTTCTCCAAAACAAGCTCCAGGAAAACAAAGAAAACATTTAACATCTAGCAGAAGAATAAAAGGCAAGCATTAAAATATTTCAGGCTTTGGAATACGTTTCCTGTTTCCTTTCTATTGTCAGCAAACTGTTCTGTAATTACAACAAAAAATCAGAACTTTATGTCTGGGCACGATGGGTGCAAGGAGGTAGAGATTGTAATCAATCAAGGTGGGTATTAGAGGAACAGGAGGGTCCAGAACAACTGCTGGAAAGATTGTAGGGTCTGGGTGTGGACTGAGAGACCTGTTTGAGAGTGTGGGAAGTTACTGGGTGGACAAATTAACATGGCACAGCACAGCATACAATACACAGAATATTTCAATTGGAAGGGTACTATCATGATCATCTAGTCCAGCTGCCTGACCACTGCAGGGCTGACCAAAAGTTAAAGCATGTCACTGGGGGCCTTGTCCAAATGCCTCTTAGACACTGACAGTGTTGGGGCATCAAGCACATCTCTAGGAAGACTGTTCCAGTGTTTGACTACCCTCTGGGTGAAAATATCCTTCACAAGTGCAGTCTGAACCTCCCCTGGTGCAGCTTTGAACCATTCCCATGCATTCTGTAACTGGGTATCAGGAAAAATACATCAGCACCTCCCTCTCCTCTTTCCCTCATCAGGAAGTTGTAGAGAGCAATGAAGTCACCTTCAGCCTCATTCTCTTCAAACTAGACAACTCAGTGTCCTCAGCACTCCACATAAGACATTCTTTCCAGCCCTTTTACCAAATTTATTGCCCTCTCCAGAGGTTTTCACAGACCTTAACATTATTCTTAAACTGTGGGGCCCAGAACTCCACACAGTACTTAGAGTCACACCAGTGCTGAATGCAGCAGGACAATCACCTCTTCTGGACTGCTGGTGATGCTGTGTCTGACAGATACCAGGATGGGATGTGCTCTCTTTGCTGCCAGGGCTCCCTGATGGCTCATGCTAGGCTGCTCCCAACCAGCACCCCAGAACCCTGGGAGCAGTCTGCAGGACTGCTTTTCCCATTTGTCTTTGTGGCCAGCCTTATTCCATCCTAGGTGCAGAATCCAGCATTAAATTTCATCCCATTAGTCACAGCCCAGTGCACCAATCAAACCAGATTCCTCTACAAGGCCTCCTCTCCCTTGAGAGAGTCCCCACCACCTCCCAGTTTGGCATTGTCAGCAAACTTGCTAATGGTGCATTCGACTCCTGCATCCAGACAACTGATAAGTGTATTGAACAGGCCTGACTGTAGAATCGTATCCCAGCTCAATTCCCCACCAGCCAGATTTAGCCCCATTCACTACAACCCTTTGTGCTCAGCCCTTCAGCCAGTTCTTCTCCAGAGCACCATAAACCAGAAGGAGTCTGTGAGGAACAGTCTCAAAAGCCTTCCTGAAATCCAGGAAAATGTACGTGCCTGAGTGCAGCTGCTGGAGGGAACCACATTGTACAAATTATGTATGCATATATATATATGTATAAATACAAATATATGCACATATATATAATTGATGCATTTGTTTATAAATATATGCATTTGTACACACATATATAACTCCTGTCTATCAGCCACAGAAAGAAACAGCAGGGGACCATTTTTACCTATGTCATTTCATGATTTACTGTTTTTGCTGAAGTTTCCTGATCTTGAACCCAGCTCACATGGCTGTTCTTCTTTGGAACACAAGAACAAACTAAGAGTTTGTACAAGTCATTATGAGGTTTGTCAAACTGAGAACCAATTCTCTAGGATGTGTCTGCACAAGTGCCTCGAAAGCCTTATATATAGGATCATTACTGTTGGATCAAAAATTCTGAGAAATCTTCTCAGATTATTTTCAGAATATTTTTTTTTTCTTTAAAGAGTCAACACAGTTTACTTTCAGAAATAAATTATCTTCTTGAACTACAGGGAAAAAAAAAAGGTAATTTCCCCCCTTAATTAGTTTCTCTTCATAATGACAAACTGTAAGCTTTTCTATGACACATCTTAAAATATTTACTTTCATTCTTAGTGAAAACAACTAAACAGAATGGAAAAGATCTACCAGCCTATATGGAATTATTGATTACCATGTTCTGAACAGTCAGTGACTCAGCTAGAAAAAAGGCATAAAACTGCCCGTATTAGCTACCACGCTTCCAGATAGCATGTGGACATAATTCAAGGACAGCACAAAGAAAGAACTATTCCCCAAAGTCATTAGGATCAGAGACAGCCTGCTCTATGAATAAGTTTAAGCATAGAGACATGGGCTCTCTACCCTGCTGGTTAAAACTAGACTTTAACTCCTTTTATTCCAAGTCTAAAGGTAGCCACTGATACTTTCCAACAGATGGGGAGCAAGAGCTCAATGTATCCTTGGATAAAAAAGCGAACTCAACAGCCTAAGAAGTCACAAATTAAGACAATCAAACTAAGGAAATAAGTTCCAATTTCCAATCAATCTGACAGGGATGCCACTAATAAAATGTAAATATGCTGTATTTATGTATGTGTGTGTGTGTAAGTAGCCTTCCCCAACTTCTTGCCCACCCCAGTCCTTCAGAATAGCGTTTTTCCAGAATTGCACTTTTTCTATTGTTGGTACTTGACAAAAGCTTCTTAGGCCAAAACACTCTGCTCAGTCATTCAAGCAGCAGCTAACTTAGTCACAGTATTTGAGCACTAGCAATAGTTCTTCCAGATCTACCTTGCTAATAAACTTTGAAAGCAAGCTTAGGATCTTGAACAACAAGAGAGTGTAGTGGCTTTGGTTTGCTAATTTGAGGGTTTTTTGGTTAATGTACTAATGAGTGTGGTGGCCAATTACTAGTGTAACTATTGGAATGTATTTACTTATGCAGAACCATTACAGAGTGAGAGTAAGATGTCAGTTATCAGTATGCTATAATATTAATACATTTCTGTGCATATAGGATTAACGTGTGGTACAGAAATCTACTGGTTACATCATTACGTATAAGAACATGCACAGATTAACAAAGTTCCACTGTCCTCAGAATTTACATGTTATGAATATTACCTTTCTCATCTGTGAGGTTTTTAGCAGTGTGAATTCAGTGTATTATGAGATCCATCATAAGCATTTATGTATTGTCAAAGATTCACTCAAATCCAGGTAACTCTGCCTCATGAATATCCTTAAGAGCATCTCTACTGTAACTGATAGTTACAGACACAAATCAAAATGGAGTCAGTGTCTTGAAGGGTTTACACTCAAATTCTCTCCTAATCAAGTAAAATTTCAGTTGAAAGTGCCTAATACCTCATCTCTGCTTCTCTGCAGCTTCCACAACCAGTGTTCCACAAGGCAGCAGCTGAGAATTATGTATCTGATTTTGTCCGATTAAGTGTGACTTCAGAATCACTGAGAAGGAATCCATTTTCTGCTCAGCACTCCAAAAGATTTATCAGTGAATGCATCATGTCCCAAAGCACAATGCTATTGGGCTATAAAATATTTCAGTGTCTTATTAATAAGTTAATTGAATCCATTGTAATTTTCCTAGTATTCATGCAGCTCACTTTGTCATTGATTGACAGAGATGAATTTGAAGATATTTAAGAGCTTCACAAGCAGACGAACAGCTATATCTGAATTATCACAAATGAGGAATACTTAAAAAGGGACTGTAATAATCTTTCATTAGAAAATTTGCTGTAGTAGCCACTGCAAACCTTAGTCTGCTCCCACTGACAGCTAAAGGAATTCTGCCTACAGATTCAATGCCATTTTGAGTTCAAAATTACTGAATTCTTCTCCAGAAGTCAAGGAATTTGCAATCAAATGAGACAAATACCAGAAAAAAAGTCTGTCAAAGCCAGCTATGACTGAATCATGATGTTGTTGAGTGACTCATGCATTTAATTCCAACATAGGTGATTTATAATCCAGATTTTTTTTTTTCAGGGCTTGACTAGTATTGCAGAAACATCAAAGCTTCTAAACTTGTTTAAGAATCTGTCCTACTCATCATCTCTCCAGTTATCATCCAGCATCCATGGATGCAACCACCTGATGCTGAGTTATACCTTTGCTTCTCTCCTGGAGAAGAGAGGACCCATTACAATCTGCAAAACATGACAAAAGTCCCATTTTAATGCACTAAAAATTTCCTTTTGACTCAAAACTATATGATCTCTCCATATCAGAATGAGGACTATTTTCTTCTTACAAGAAATTCCCCATCTGGCCACCTGGTTTCCAGAACATAGTTAATTTTTTGAGACATTTTTGTTTGCATGAAGAATGTGGAACCAAGAAGCTGCCAGATGCATCCAGGGGAGATAATTAACAGAAGAATGAACACTGCACATATGGTGCATAAATGCCCCTGAATGGAAGATTCAAATGTCCTACAGACCTTATCAAGACACACCCTGAATTCAGAGGTCCCTAGCCTACAAAACATGTTGGGTTTGGCTCAAACACAGTCAATATGTCAGTGTCATGATCTCCATACAGGAGTTAAGGATATTTTATATCTGTACATAAAACAGGTCTAGATAACTAACCAACACCAGCTGATCTTTTGAGCAGTGCCAGAGAACAGTGAAGGCACCAGCTTTATCCTGCATTTTGCCTGCTTCCTGCAACATCTGTAGGGATCCCTTGCAAGCACAGCCGTCATCTACACATCTCATCAGTCACCATTACTGAAAGGATGGTGTATCTCCAAGAAATGTTCCTTGAGTTGAAGATTTGCCAGCTCAGAGTACAAGCAAGATCAAAGGGGGAGAAAATGTCTCAACCCCCAAAATGTTCTGAAAGTGTGTAGAGAGTGTCGGGCCAGCAGGTAATAGATAGGCCAAAGTCTAGGTCATGGCCTGAGGTTAAGCAAATTCAGCAGCATGTAAAAAAGGAGATATGACAAGATACAATGAGAAATTTTCAGATGTGAATCACAGGCAGTGATCACTGACGTGTGAGGGAGGCTAAAGTGAGGAGGGACAGCAAATGACATCAACACTGGAAGGGAGCCCTAGGGAGCTTTGGAGAGGGAAGATGGCAAGGCATGGGGAACCACCTCAGCAACACCAGGCTGCCCTGGGATAGCCACAATAACAGTGCTAGAAATACCCTATTAAAGTATAGATGTATCAAAACTGGGACCAGTGGAGAAAAATGATTTGATTTTGAGTGACTTATTTGGGAAGAGGCCTGGAGGGCAGCAAAAGTAATTGTCAAGAGACAGTAAGTGGGATAATAAGAGGGGCAAGTTGTAGAGGTACCTTTCTGGAAGGTCTGCACCCAGCTCCTGCAGCCTGAATCAGGGAAATAGCAGCTACTGTTCTAACCATACTGTGTTTGCAAAACCCACCTGTACCATTAGGAGGGCTGCTGGGAACAGGGTGTTTCCACTGTTTTGTTGGTACACATTGAGCTTTAGTCTTTGTATTAAATTCACAAAGCAGAGAATCCACTAAACCATTCCTCTGCCTCAGCATTCCTAAAACTCAGCTTTGCCTTTTGCCATCAAGGCATGACAGAGGTGAGGTAAACATCATTAGGTGACAGTTCCAGCTTAACACTGCACCATTCCTCAAATGTTGAAGAAACATTTTTAGGGATTAGGTGAAGTGAAGAGTACTGTGGAGAAGCTGGGAAGAAAGAGATGAGCAGCAGAGCAGAAAGGCATTAAGCTGCTCAGGGCATCCTTAGTGAGATCCTTTTCCTGGGGTGTAGGGTATGGATTCAGGGTCATGCCTGGCAGAACAGGAGTTCAAAATGTACTGTGTGATATTTCAAGCAAAAAGAAAAGAATATTGCCCAAATACTCTCACAACTCTCTGAGGCGGATTGGTTGTTTCAGCAATTCTGATTCAACCAGCTAAAGCAAAGCATCAGGTTTCTGTATATTATCCGGCCTGTTTTGCAAACAGCATAAAAGAGCAGCTAATGAAACAATCCTCCTGATTCCCAGCTTTCCCTTAACCTCCACATTAGTTATGGATTCTCTCTTAATAGCAGTTGTGAGCCAAATTCACCTTCCTTTCCAAGAAAATACCATCCTATTCAATACAGAATTTGCTGTAAAATTGATTTAAATCTGCCTTTATTTCAGTTTGGCTAAGCATAAGGGAGGATTGGTACATTTCTAGTGTAATGATCTTTTATCTGTAGGTTTGGGACTCAAACTACTCCTGCAGTGAAGAAAATGTTTATAAATTAAAACTGATGCCTAAAGTATTGTAAATACTGATTCAGTTCAGAAGATTTACGTTTTTAGCCTGGAGAAAAGGAGACTCAGGGGAGACCTTCATGCTCTCTACAACTCCCTGAAAGGAGGCTGTGGCAAGGAGAGTGTGACAGCCTCTTCTCCCAAGCAGCAAGCAATAGGACAAGAGGAAATGACCTCAAGTTGTGCCAGTGGAAGTTTAGATTGGGTATTAGGAAAGGTTTCTTTATCAAAAGAATTTCCAAGCATTGGAATGGCTGTCCAGGGAAGTGGAGTCACCATTCCTCAAGGTGTTTAAAAGACATGTAGATGGGGTGCTCATGCACATGGTTTAGTGGTAGAATTAGCAGTGCTCATTCAAGGCTGGACTTGATCTTAGAGATCTTTTCCAACCTAAATGAGTCTATGACTTTTTAAAGTGTCTATAGAGGCTGTCAATCATTCCATTAGAGAAGAAAAGAAAAAACAAAACAAGCCCCTCAAACCACTCACCC
>JAYDZK010000001.1:35633664-35661377 GCA_034509185.1 Euphonia xanthogaster
TCGGAATGTCCATTTCCTGCTTACCATATATTCCACTGTAGTTCATTAATTTCAAATTATAAAAAGCAACTTACCAGCCCCCTGCTGTGTAGTTAATAAACTTAGTAAAAAATCCTACAGTTCTCATCAGAAAATATAAACAACCTAAACAGGTAACTTGTGATTGAGTAGGATTTGTTTATCTTTTGGGAGCAGTTTATCAGAAGTTATAAGCTTAAGCCATTAGAACTATTTCAAGGTTCCAAACGACTAGTTTTATAAAATTAAGGAACTGCTTCTCCATTTTCACAGGTAATTGTAAGTAGTTTTGACAGATATTAAGGTCTCTAATTCTAGAGCAATTGTGTGGAAATTCTGGATACACAAACACAAATTCCCTGGTTTGGTAAGAAGCACCAGTTGGGTGTTTCTCTTCTCAAATGCTTAAAATATTATTCTGTATTAATTTGAACCCTCTTCAAAAAATATCAATTTCATAAAAAATGGAATCATTTGAGAATGGCTAAATAGTACCTGATCTGCCCAGTCAGATCTTCTATTATTTTTACTATATGTTCTTTTAAATTTCTTTTCAAATTTGCCCTGGGATTTTTTTTCTCTAACCTCAAAGGCTAGTGGTCAAATATGAATTATGTCTGTGGAAACTATTAAGTGATTTATGTCCTTGTACAAAAATACCCTAGGCGGGTTCCCTGCATGATGCAAAGCAATGCTGGGAACTATGCAAAGCAATTCCTGGGAACTACTCCTCTCATGAGTAAGTCTTGTGAGGAAACTTGCATTCCACGGTGCCCTCAAAAGAGTAAGATTAATTTTTTCTTTTAAGAGAAACAACTTCTTTCTGACATCAAACTTCAAATTTAATTAGAATTACGATAGCGTTCTATCTATGGGAATACATCTCAGTGCATATTTTAAGGTGCTTAACAGGGCACACCTGTAGAAAAAGCTTTTTAATTTCATGCAGATGTGCATATCTTTCCCACCTAGTTTACATAGAGGATATAGGGCTCTTTGCATTCTTTACAAAGGGGAAGTTTCCCTTCTTCAGAATTTGGATTCTTGGTCTTAACTCATAGTCTCCAAACTGTACCCTTCTCCACACTTAACAGCAGTTCACAACACTTCTGTTAAGGTAAACATAACTGGTAGATGCTGTATTGGGAAATGGCTCTAAGGACTGACTTTTCAGGAGCTACATCTACAGCAATAAATGAAACAGGCACAGAGGAAACCTAAAGTCCTGTCCCATGACATCCCCTTTTCCCACATCAGCATGCTCCTGAATTAGTTTTCTTCAGCTTGCAGTCCTCCAGGCAATGCCCAGCCATGGCTCAGGATATCATCAAGGCACTAAATTCCTTCCTGGAAGCTCCATGGCTGGGTCCAACGTCCTTTGGGGTGAGGAGGGAGCTCAGCTGTCCAGGTGCAAGCTGTGTCTTGCCCCTTGCTCTCCATACTACACAAGGGGACCAATCCTACCTGACTTAGGTCCAGACAGGACCAGTGACACCACAGATTGTGGCTGAGACACAGCTCACACAATTTAAGTCTGTTAGAGTCTGTGAGAGTCATAATTCAACATGATAAAACACTGGAGAGGAAGGTGTCTTCAAAGGACAATTCAGAGAACTTCCATTAAAAGATTCAGGGTAGACCACATGAGTATTATGTCACCTCATGTACATGAAGGGACATGAGCTTTGATTGCACTGGAAGTCTTGGCAAAGCAAGAACAATGTCAGCAGCCATTCGTAATTAATTGAGAGGCATTTCTCTGCCCATGGTCACAAAGTTACTGCCAAGGACATGCGTTCTTCTCACTGCCTACACACTCCAGAAGATTTATCAGAGTATGGATCATATCCCAAAGCACAGCACTAAGAGGCTCTAAAACATCCTGATGTCTTATTAATAAGTTAATTGAATTCCACTGTAGCTCTCTCAGTATTAACGCATTTATGCTTGTCATGGACTGATAGACAGAGATGAATATGGAGATATTTTAATAGCTTCTTACACAAACAGATTAACATCTATATATACATTATCATAAAAAAAGAAAAATTATTTTGGGAGTGCAACTCAAATTAAGAGGAAGTTGATATGGTAACCACTGCAATCAAAGTTTGTTTTTCTTTATGTCAGGGGAAAAATATGGGTTGACTTCAAGAGGACTGGAATCATAAGCTGCAATTTACTGCAGCAATTAGCCTAAAAAGTAGTCTTACTAGGAGACTGTATCACTGTCTTTGGCAGCTGAACATCTCCAAAAAAAGGAAGGAGTTCTGAGTTGTAGAGAAATGTATTAACCTGATGACAGTAGGCTTTCTCCATCCTGCTATTTTTGTGGTGAATTTGTTGCTGCTCATGGTAATTTTAAGCATCTAGTTGGATGTCCTCCACTATACAAGCTGTCAGATATTTCTCTGGAATTTCTGCTTGGATGCCATAAAATTGTGTCTGAGCCAAACCGAAACTGATTGCTCCAGGAATGCAATGTGAAACACCAGAGCAAAACCAAGATGGCATGACAGACATCTAGAAAACTATCTATTGTGTTGGTGGTGAGCAACGGACTACAGCCAAAATGTGGACACTCATGTGTGTCCCCAGCCAAATAGTAACAAATTAAATCTCTTCCCTGCAAGAATTGCACCAAAATACCAAAGTAGTTTCTCAGGCAATTTCCCAGGTGACCGCAGAGAACTCCAAACCAAGTTACCAATGACTTTATTGTCCAAGTGATTCACAGCACTTGAGAAAACCTCTACCTGCACAAAATGTGTCTACACAGTGTAATGCAGGAAAAACCTCAAGCTCCTGAGCCAGAAGCAGTATCACCATGAAAGAACAGGTCACAGAAGGATCCACTTAGCAGCAGGTAATTTCCTACAGAGCTTTTTTAAAACTGCACATTACCTCAAGATGACCTCTGTCTCCCTCCTGACATCCTCATGTAATGGATGCAGGAGTGTTACACGAGAATAAAGCCTGAGTATGTAAAACACTTTCAGAGACACTTTGCAATCCATGCGGAGAGGTAACAGGTCCCTGGAACTGGACACTTCACTCACTTTTCCTCCTCATTCTTCCTCTTTCTCTACAAAGCTGATGAACAAGCGGTGAGCCCTCCAGTGGCCAAAATAATGTATTTCCAACTCTGTGTGTGATTCCAGTCCACCCTTCAGATGCTCTAACAGGTTTTTCCCTGTGCACTGTAGCTAAGGCTATGATCAGAGCTAGCAGCTTTACATCCAGAGAATGCTAGAGAAATGTAGGAAGGACCCGATTACTTGGAAAACTCATGGAGAGACCAATACTACTGGAGAGTGTAGCAAATAGTCTCCATTGTATTTCCAAAGTGGATAAGGAGCAGCCTCTGGGACTGGGTTCTGGGATGAGAAAAGGGGACATTCATCATAACACCAGCAGGACAACAGAAAGATCCTGGATAAAAGGCCTTTCATTTAAGCCCTTCCATGTTTTCCCATCAAAGGCATTGATTATCCGGTATCTGAAATGTGCTCAGTAGCTCACAGGATGTGTGATAGGCTTTGACATTATCCAGAAGCATTACCATTGAAATAGGACATTTGGAGAAAAAGCCTAGAGAAGAGCGATGATAAATTAACAAGCAATCAAACATAGTCACCCATGGGGCTTTACAATCCTGTTGCTCTGCGTTTCTCCCTTTACAAAACCCCGTCCCTAAACTCACTCCTGGCACCTGTTCTGTAAGGGCAGGGAGGAGTGAGGAAAAGGGGGTTTTGCACCCTTCTTCCTCCTGCCCCTCAGAGCTCAGGGTTTCTGTTGCCTGTGAAAAGGCACCATTATTCCAGTGTCAGGCCATAGCAGAGCCTGAGCGATGCACGTGAGGTTTCACACGGCAGATGTGGCACCTCACTGCTGCAGGGGAGGCATTTCAGTTTGTGGCTGTGTCATTTGGACAGAAGGTGGCTTTGCAATGAATGACCTACTGACCACAGAGCACAGAGGCAGTCACAGCCTCTGGTGAGGAAGCTGCAGGGTTCATTTACAGCTGCACCTCCGCCATGCACTCAAAAGAATTTAGACATAGGTACATTAGAATAAAAACATAGGGTACTTTTTAACACCACTTCTCAGGTTAATGGCTGTAAGGTAAAGACTGGAGGCTACAGGTTGAAAGACTTTCCTTTGATTCAGAGGTATTAACTTTCAATCCTTTTAAGGGTGTACTTTAATTACAGTTTCCGCAGTCTTCACTACTTTTTTCCATTAGTGCAATTATGGAGTAATTCAGACTATTCTTCTAAAGAAAAAACCAATTATTCCTGATTTGAAAAATCTGTGGGTTTTTTTAAAGTAAAAAAATTAAAAATACAACGAATAGGTACTATATCTAAAGGTATAGTACCTAATTTTTAAGCCTCATGACAAATTAAGCTAGCCATTTAATATAGCAGCTCACATTTAGAAATAATTTAATCTGACATCATTTCTGGCACTACCTTAGAGTATCTATGGATTTACGAACAACTCTGGCTTACACCAGGTGAGAACAGTGTCAAAACTACCTCTACCATTTTTCTGTTAAAGAGCTTGCACACTAAAATGTCTCCATAGTCAAGGAAAGAATCTAGAAGTCAGTGTTTGGGGTTCCTTGTCTCCATAAGTGATTTACCATGTCAGGTAAGACCAGGGCCAAACCCTGAGCCAGGCAATTTGTTATTCTGCCTTTCTTGAAAGGGGCCAAGGGTGGCACCTTCAACTGTGCTCTAGTGGGCTCCGAAAATAAGGCCCACCAAGCCCAGCAAAGTAATTGCATTCCTCTCATGGAGCAAAACAAGGATGCAAACATTCAGTAAGGTGGTTCCATTGCCTCTCCTTTCTATAACCACAACAGGGATGGGACCATGTGTCTTTTGTGGTAACAAACATTTGCTTCCTCTTGAGCCAGGGACCCCTTCCAGCACTTGCACAGCGCAATTCACATGAGTTATACACACCAAGTAACATCTGCGCTGCAGGCTGAGCCCAGGGCTATCAAGCCCCCACACCTGAGAGACCTGGACTACTACACCAGATCTGTCAACCCAAGGAATTCTTGCCAAGCCTGTGCTGGTGTAGGTATGCCCTGAGTCACAAACCAGGGCCAGTCATGCCCGACTCTGTGCTAAAGCAGATTGTAGCACAGACCCTGTCTTGGGTTGCTTACAGACAACACAGAAGGCAGGGGAACAAAAGGACCCAGATGTTCTCAACTGCTGCAAACTGTGCAAAGAAATTAACCTTAGTAAAAGGTTCATTAAGAGAGTGTCATAGAATGCTCTGTTTTTCAGATACAGCCTTAACTTAAAAATCTTGGTGTTTAACAGATCTTCCATATATCCCATTAGTAGGTATAGTAGGGACCTAAAATACCAGTATACTCCTAATAGTATTTTAAATTTATTTTCTTCCTATTCAGCTACTCAAGCTACTCTGACCAATTTTGACTGAGCTCTCAAGTTGTGTGTGAAAAAGGAGAATATCAGAGCATGGAAATTTCATTTTTGTGAACAATTTATCAGTATTGTCCCTGCAAATTTTCTTATCTCTGGCATTATATTTTTCTTCCCTGGAAATGCTTTGCCCAGATCAAAGCATTTCAAGATTTTTCATCCTTCTAGACTACATCATATGTACAAGGTGTTTACAAATACATAATATAGCATTTTATTAATCTAATACCGTTACATAAAAGGATACTTAGTCAAACACGGAAGGAAAATATTAAAACTCAATGTGGCTTCTGAAGAAAATACAGCAGAATTTTCTCAAATAGTGAAAGGGAATACTTCAACACTGTGGGAATTTTTTAAACTTTTTTCCCAAATAATATACCTCTGAAATCAACACTTTGTTACAAAGCATTTTCACACAGATGAAACGAATGGAAGATTTTTAATCAGTTTCTCTTTCCTCTACTACTCCTCGTTCTACTCTCTAGCACTATCCTCAGAGCTGTTCCTCATAAGCTTGAAGTTCAAGAGAGACAATAGTAATAAAAAAGTGTGAATTTCTGGTTTCCATGAGGCCTTAAGTCATACACATATCCAATCCAGTGGGCAGTCACACCACAGGCACAAGAGGAACAAAAGATATTTGCCATGACTGGGGCTTTTGCAAGAAGAGAGAAGGATGAGGGACATGTACGTGGAAGGGAAGGCAGATGTACACCTTTCCCATCAACCTTTGCCATGAACTTCATAAGGTTTGGTCTAACACTTTCTTGCTCTGTTAGTCTTTATGTTTTGGAGTGCTCCTTTTTCATTTTTTTTTTCTGAGCTCTTCTCCCTGAATAAGGTGAATAAAACCTTTTCTTTGAGTTACGTTATTACAAAACATGACTGCTAATTAATCTTCAGCATCTAGGGAGAGATGGAAAGGAAGGGCTGTGTTGTTGTTCTTATAAAAGCAGGAAAAATATTTAATACTGTTATTTATAATACTAAGGCATAATACCAAATTTACTAATTTAAATACAGGATTCCTGATTTAATAGTGATAAATATATGTTGTTTAACACAATAAAAATATGTTACACATTTCAAAATGTATATTAATTGCTTTATACAGTTCAACCACAGAGTCCCTGTAATATGCTCACCATCAAACACTTCCTAATTGCCAGAAAGGACTACATGAGTTGAAGCCAGCTCAAGGCCACTGCTCTCTTCAAAATTGCTTTGCTATTAGCTCAGTTTTTGCATTAACTCTGTCTCTGCTGGTCTGGCTAACTCAGAGAGATGTAACCACTCTAATGACCACAGGGAGAAATATTTACACCCTCAGTTGATCTACTCAGCTGTTGGTAGTTTTTTTATCGACAACAAAGGCCACCTTCCCCTCCCCTTTTCTTGGTGAGGTAAAACTCACATTCTTTGCTACAGCTATGGTCAGTCACACCCTGTGTTGTTCCCCCAGCTTCATGGGCACACTGCCCTTATCCATCTCCTCTCAGCCACCCTCCCTTTTCGAGGTTTATTGGTTAGTCATAAGTATCAGCATATTTTCAAAAATACAACCCATTTTGGGAAGCCTGTAATGTTCTTCACACCCTGAAGACAATGATAAGATTTTAGGTTCATGAGCTGCACTGGTGAAAAGTACCAAAAAGGGAAAAGAAAACTATCAAAGGAGGGAAGAGGTTACAGAAGAACCTTTAATGTATTTAATATGGAATTATATTAAATCCAAACCGAATTATTTCATTATTACCAGTTTTTATTGTAGTATTCTCTTGGTAACAGACTAATTTTAATGCAACTGCATATTAGATTTCAGACTAGAAAGAAAATGCAGATTAACTTGAATATATATATTCACCAATAATTGCCACCTAGTGAAGAAAAGGGAAAAAATGGATATAATTAAACTAGAATGTAATGAGTTTTATAACTTCAGTGACTTTTGACTGAATATGAAACATTTAATGTCCCTATAGGGACTGAATGAGAAATGACTTTGTGTTACACTATCTCTTAGCCCTTGAAGATTTAAGCCAAATGAAAACTGTCAATCACTTTGCATACCGTGCTCCAAAAGGTCAGCTGTGAGTACTGTGTCTTCCTCTTGACCTATCTGGATTCTCAAAGTTGGGAGCAGCACTATGTTTATAGAACCTACAGCTCAAACTGCTACTTAAAGTAGCATTTTAGCTGATGAAAGAAAGAGTGGTTGGGACATCTGTCCTGAGTGGAGTCCATAAGTGTGTACTCCTCTGTCTTCCATCTGCCCCAATTCTGTCTTTCTTGCTCCTCCTTGTAAGTATCCTAAAGTCCTGGTATACTTTCCTTTCACTCTACTAACTCCAAGTTTCATTTTTTACAGGGTGTTTAAATGATTTTTTGTTTTGCTTTTCCCAGATCAAAGAAGCATGGTGTGATAAAAACTATCCAGAAAGACAGAAGGGATGAATTTCCAGCAAGGTTTGTCCTGCTGTTGCTACGTAGTGCCCTTTTCCCAGCTACTCAGCAAGGACACGGGATTCTCACCTTGGCATGTTTCGCTGCAGAAGTGGCAGATGTTACCCGTGTATTTCATAGCAGATTACACCAACTTAAAGGGTTACTGGGTATCCTCCAGAGGCTACTAGAAGCATAACAGAGCCAGAAGACACACACCCATGTGGCATTGCAACTGTGAAGAATGACAGACAGTCCCATGCCCTGAAAGTATGCAGGGTTTGATGGATCTGGGATCACCTTCGCTATGTCCCAGCTGCTACGTGTAATGGCAGTAGGTGCCCTCAGTCTTAATGCTTCAGCAAGAAACCCACGGGTTATTTTTTTATTCTCTGTGAGGCCTGTTTGACTAGTCCTTGGGATTTTAGATGGACCTGGTCAGATGCAAAGGAAACACTAACATTTGAAAAAAGCCCTAAAAACAGCATGAACCAGAAACATTTCTGAGTATAATTATATGGTTTTAAGGGAGAGAAGCCAAATTTAAAATTCCAATTACTGTCACCTTCCCTCTCCTCTTCTAAATAAATAGAACTTAAGGAAAAAAAAGAAACTGATTTTTTAAAGAATGTATTTAGATGCTTATTCTCAGAACCTTCTTTGTTCTTTACAAAGAAGAGATTAAACTTATTAAAAGGAATAGAGAAAAATAAAACACACAAGCCTCCCAACCTCATCAAACACAGGGAAAGGAGAGACAGGTGTCTATCTACTCCATTAGTGCACATTGCAACATGACTAAATACAGGAGTGCTGCTGGCAAAATGGAATCTAGGCAAATTGCCCAACAGATGGTACAACCTATTAGTGAAGAAACTTTCTAAAGGATGATAAGCTACTGCAGGAAATACAGACATTCTTATATTGCAAGGAAGGTAGTCTGTAGGGAGGTTGGACTCCCTGAAATATGAGTCCAATTTTAATCCTCAAAGGTACCTCAAATTATAAGAAATGCCAAGCTCTGGGCTGCAGAAGCACAAAGGGCTCTCCAAGGTGCGGTGCCGAGGGTTTTAGGCACATTTGAAGTGAAATTGATGTAAGACAGCATACCTCTGATCTAGGTGACTAGAGAAAAGACTGGTAAGATTTTTTTGTTCTTGTGGTTTTCACAGAAGGGACAAAAAGGAGCAAATTTGCTTTTCCTTCTTATGAAAAGAAGACAATAGACACTTAAGTTCTGGATATATTTCTCAGTTTTAAACCCTGTTAGCCAGAGAAATTCCATGGAGATTAATAAATCTGTGTTGGTTTCTGCCAGCTGAAACCATTTTCCACTCAGAAATGAATTATAAAAAAAGAAAAATTTTGCTTATTCAGTATTGTTTTTCTTCCCATAAAAGTGTCTGGCATATACTTACAACAGACATCAGAATGTCGGCCTCTAATTAGCTTCATTCATTTCATACAGTAACTATAGGTACAAAAAAATCTTAGCAGAAGTCTCCTCCCTTCTTTCTCTCCTCAAACCATTGTGTATAAGGCATAGATAGATTTTGAATTCATTAGGCCCAAAAAAAGCATCACTTCTTTGTGAAAATGAATATTTTCACTTTAAAATGAGTGAAAGGAACTGCCAGCCCTGAGTACACTAGTACTGTAGCCAGCCAAACCTAACAATGCACAAACAAAAGTACCAAATACAAGAAATACAGCTCCAGTCACAATGTAATATTATAATATCGGCAATAGCAGTCTGGCACAAAATCTTCTATTGCTGTTGGCAAAGAGCTCTTTAAGTATGTGTGCTTGCTTATCCAAATGAAAAACAAAAATGCAGTGCATGAGAAATCATAGTTGCTACATCTTTTTTCTCTAGTTATATACCCAGAGACCTAAAGATTGCTCACTTATTGATTCAAACATTGTATTGTCAAATCTTTTCCTTCGGAATGCAGCCATTAGTCACCTGACTATTCTCACTGAAACAAATTCTGTTCCAAGAAATATCCAAGTAGGTTAAAGCAGAAATAAGTTTTAAAAGTCTCTGTATCCCAGTTTTCTTCCACTGATTTCAGTGTTGCCTCTTACGAGCTTGACCTATGATTTGTACGTGTTTAATTTAAAGCATGATCTATGTATATAAAAACCATGCATATATATAAAAATCTAATTTTATATGTGTTTATGTAATACATGTGTAAAGAATGCCTGGCAGCAATTTGTATTAACTATCACTAAGGGCTCTGGTTCTCCTGTCACTTACTGAAGTTTACAGCAGTTGTTCCATCAGGCCTGATGCTCCTCTAAGGTACCTCATCTGAGAGCTATTAAGTATCTCCAGATGAAACTCTAGCCCTTTGCTCTCAGTAAGCATGAGCATCAGCAGAGGTGAGGAAAGGGAGGAAAAGTCCCCAAATTGTTATACATGGACTGAATGAAATGTTCCTCCAGTTCCTTTGCCATCTTCGGCAATATTGGTATTTAGTTTCTTGTCTGAGATCCTGGATCTCTCTCAAGAGCCAATGTGTTTTGTCCTGCAGGTCAATTCCAGCAGCAATTTATATATACATATATATCCTGCTTTAACCATCAGGGCGTCAGAAAAAGGCCGAGAAGCATACCAATTTACATTGGATTTTTGCTACCATTTAACTGACAATAATTCCTTCTAAAATATCAGAATGTTATGTCCTTTAGTCCAGTAAATATCACGTTCTTAACCCAAAAGCCATAGAAATCTGTGAAGAAACTTCCACCATACTCACAAGTTGTATATGTGTCATTCTATCCAAATAAAAAGAAACATCTCTGCAATCATTCTCAGATATGATTTGCTGTAAAAAATTGAGTCCCTGACCTTTCTGTGTATAGATTTAAGGATACAGTTGTCTCTTCATTAGACTGAATTGATAACTTGAAGTTTTCATGAGAAAAACTAAACCAAGCCTATTTTAACCCCACAGTCAAGTTGGTAATTCTGACAACATTTAACTTGTGGGAAAGCATGTTGTTCCATGCTGTCTCTATTTCAGGGGCTGCACCACCATTCCCTATCTGCTCCCATATTTAGATTTCCAGTTTCCAAGGCCCAGCTACAGATGGAACAGAAGGGGCATGCATACTGGGTATCAACTCAGCTAGAGGTGGAGATTAATTTGCCACATGTTGCTGAACCACATTTAGGCATTACTTGTTTTAAGAGCAAGATTAGCGAATAAAATAAGATTTGCTGTCTTTGGTCACATTCAGTGATTCTTTTGGTGCAGTTAAACCTCTCAAGGAACCATGTCCCATGCAGGATGCACTGCCTGATGTGGGTGTTCATTACAGCTCATCTGCAGGATGTCAGGGCTAAGAATCATCCCTGACCCTGTCTGAGTACAGACAAAGTAATGTATAAGACTATCAGTGAGCAGTTCACTCTAAATTTAGGCAGTAAAGAAGGCTGGCATTAATGCTTGCTTGAGCAAAGCAGAAATTCTGTTTCCATTCCTTCCTCCTTGTCACAGCGTCTCAGCATTGGTCTCTGCAAAAGATTTACCAGAGCCACATATTTATCAGAGCCACAGCTTTCCTTTTCCCATTTTGCAAGGCTCAAAAAGGAATTTACAGATGCCATGCAGTCTAAACGCTAGAGAGAATAGCAAATACAATGCCATAAATAAAGGAAAAAATTCAATTTAAAAACCCACCCAAAAAAATCCTTTAAAAAATTTTAAAACATCAAGAACTAAGTCTGTGGAATTAAGATAGAGACTGCATCACTGCTTGTAAAAGCAGTTTGAGAGACATCCAAAGGGAAGTTAATTCAGGATTGTGGCTGATGTTTCATGTCAGTTCTGACAGTAACAATTGTTCTTGTACATGTTGACAGTTGAAGAAGAGTGGCTAAAAAGGAGACATTTTCTAGTCTCAGCTCAGAAAGCACTGTTACTTAAGTCAGTTGAAACAAGTGTCTAGGAATTAATTAAATAATTTCAAATGTCAGCTATATCAAGCATTTTTTTTTTAATTCCTATACCTTCTATTCAAAGATTACCTTCACAAACCATTTGACCAGGTCAAAACCCACTTTTGCTTGATTTGACATATTGATGAGTGAATATTACAGAACAATAGTTATACAAACAAATGAACATGTTTGAAAGAGTACTTTTTAATTGACTTGGACAAAGCACAGAAATTTACAAGTCATTCTGCAGCAATTTACTCTCACAGACTTCTACATAAGCAAGTTGGTAAGCACTTTTATTATGATTCCTGATTTGTTTTACAATAATCTTCAAACACATGAAAGACAAATCCAGACAAAGTAACAAACAACATCAAAGGAAGATGCAATATCTGTTCCCAAATATTAGTCAGATCCATTCATTCTTCTGTGCTCTTCAGATTTTTTTTTTTGACAAATATTCTCCCACTTCTGTGGCTAAAGTACTGTCTGCAAAACACATTAATCATGTATAGAAAATGGACATCAGCCTTGAGACATAAAACCACAGTTCTACCTTTTATGGTCCTTAAAGATACATGGCAGCTTCTTTAAGATATGACATAAGCCCAAGGCCTCTCTGCTTGCTGTCAGTAAAGAACAGCTTGGTGATGAAGGAACAACTGTGCCTGATAACTCATTAATTTTGAGCTGAATAATTGCATTCTGCTTCCATAAAACATATTGTTCCTTCTAGTTATATTCCCCTACATACATTGTTCTCTTCTGTGGCAATGCTGCCAAATATCATGGGAACAGGTTGCCCAATTGCACTGTCATCAGCTGTGTTAGACTTTCTGGGCTCAGTTTTGACAAGACTATTTGGGGTAGAGGTGGGAAAAAAAGATATTTTTCAGCACACTGGATCACATAGATAAGCAAGCAGAGAAAGAAGTTTAAACAGTACTGACACTATGCATGGTCTTCTAAGTTTAGCCCCAAAAATTATTGTGTTGCCTCTGAGAACACACAACTTCTTAAAAATTTCCTCTTACATCAAGAGAATGGTGATTAAGATTGAGATCTGTGTCTGTGCTTTACTTCACGAATTTTTGGTTCATTGTTTATGGCCTCCCTCAATGCAATGGGTAGGATGATTCAAATACCTAAATTTTCATGTTTGTCACACTGTAGCTCACCTCTGACTACAATTCTACAATTTTTATGCAGAAATGTGGGGTTGAGATGATGGTTATGACAGATCTGAGTCAGCTTAAACTCATTTTAACTGAGATGGTTAAGGCAGGTCTGAGTTTGAGCCTCACAGAAGTCAGAATGTGGATGGTGCACGTGCTCTGACCCAGGGAGTGGCAAGCTATCTGTGCTCTGATGGCAAAGATATTTCCCAGGCACTCAGAAGTGATGGTTTCTTTAATCTCTCACTTCCAGGGACTATGGCAGGGAATTCAGACCCACTTAATAACCTCTGTTTGCCAAAATATCACCGAGACTGCCAGAAGTGGAGGAAAACATTTTGGGATGCTTCATCCTGTGTTGGCAGCATGTGACTACTTCTATCTCATTCTCTACACTGTTTTAACAGCCAGGCAATGTGGGGTTTACTAGGCAGCTGTAACAAAGAATCATTGAAAACAAAGAATCAGTTTAACACAGGGGAAGACACTGTGATATGGGTTAAAAGAAGCAACCCAAAAGATCAGTGAATATCGCTGCAGAGAGGATCCTGGCAGCTCTAAAGAAGACATGTGGGTGATGTGCTCCAATTTTCCCCTGAGTTTTAAAAATATTTTGCCCCAATAAAGTAAAATAATCCAAATATGGAGAAAAATAACTCATATTTAGCTGGAGACCTTTCCAAGTTTATTTGTAGTTGAACATGTTATGACAGGTATCTATTTCCTGCTTCTACTTAGAGGAGTAAGAGATTAATGAATTTTTACAACTTTAGAAATTAATAAACATGTCAAATACAGGAATTATTTGTTAAGTTCTGTCAAAAATATTTGTTCTTGTAGCTGCATTGTTGCAGAGCCATTGTCTCACACCCATGAGGTGGAGAGTTCAAGTGTCTCTAGAAGTTATTAATAAAGTATGTAGCACATGTATGATGGGAGAGATATATGAATGTACAAACACAAGACTAGTTTTGTATTGAAGGATTGTTGGAACAAAGGTGTCAAAGATAAAAGATAAATCATGTATCCACACAGACATGTGCTGGCACAGATACATATACAAACTCAAATACTCTCAAGCTGGTTCCACTAGGCCAATCCAGCCCTTCCTGTGGAAAATTGCAGAGAAGTTTGGGGTGTTTCACCCTGGAGGGATTTCAGAGGAAAGGGGCTTGTGAAGAAAATAAAGTACAAATGTAAGGATTATCCAACAGTGCAAAGAGTTTGAAACAATTTCTTATGTTTAACTTTGGACCTGCTGCCAAGCTTTATTTTAATGCAAAGGTGAGACAAAAAATATGATTGCTACAAAACATATGAATTTTAAATAAATTGGAAAATTAGCAGCTCATTTAATGTACAGCAACACTAAAAGAAGTGGTTGCTCATCTCTGGGAATGTATCAATGACCAAACTTATTGCCCTGTACAGAAAATGCAACTTACTATTAGGGGCTGTCCTCTCTGCCTGGTGTTTTATGGTTGGTGAACAGCTCTGCAGGGAATTACAACAAAGAATCGCTTAGCCTGGGCACACAGAAAGATGTTTCCTTAAAAACTCTGAAATGTAGGGGCAGATAAACTTCTGCTATCATTGTAGCCACTATTAAGTGTGAATTACTGATTCCCCTATAACCTGGATATCTAAAGGTCTGCAGGAGGATTAACTAAGTACTATAACACAGAGAGTGAGTTGAGCTTTGTAGGAAATAAAAGCAAATGTATAAAATTACATTTAATCACTATCAGCTATTCTTCAATGCATGAATGAATAAATGCTCCTGGGTCAGATCTAGTCAGGATATCACATCATCATGTTATTCACAAGACTTTGAAAACATGAATAACTCTCATCAGTGATCCTAATTATTCCTACAGGAGCTAAAGTTCAGTTACTAAGTAGAAAGTGTTGATAAGAGAAGAATTATTTTCTGGCAGAACGCATTTTAGCATCCAGCAGATAATGGACAACTGCTTACATTACACTGTAATGTTTTGTTATGAATTAAATTTATTTCTTGAGATAATAATGTAAATCTTTAATTTCTATGATGGGTTTAATTTTGAAACTTACCAAAGAGTTTTACATATTGTATTATTTACATTACTTTATTTAGAAATTAGATCAGGTTCAATGACCCCAGATTATTTTTTTATTTTTTTTTTTGCTGTGGTCACCAGATAAGTTTTTTTCTTAAGGACATAATAAATAAACCCATGGCATATCTGCAAACTCCTCAGAAAGTCTCTGTCAGCAACATTATGCATTAGCAGATGACAAGAAATTTTAAAAATTGTCTTGCATTGAAGTTTCTAAGCAGCATCTATTTAAAGCTGGAATGTACCTGTGTCTTATACGGAATAAACCAAAGGACTTTTCCAGTCCCAAAGAGTTTTGGGTGTTAAACCACCATTATCCATGTGATGAAACACCACATCTTCTTAATACCGTATCTTGGCTCCAGCTTTCTATTAGTTTGGGTTCTGGGATCAGCTGTTATCTCAGTTAAGCAAGCAAATATTATTTATTCCTTGGCTATTTCTCATAAGAAGATTAGGTGGTAGAGGCACTGAAATCCATGCCTGTTCTGCAATGCTAGTTTTTGAAATCAAGCCTGAGGTGATTTCATTATTCAGGGTTTTGTCCCATGGAAATGGTTAGGATGACTGTTGACCATTGAAAACAGAAATTACAGAAATTAATATGGTAATACCTTACACTGATTTTTAAATTTATTTTTTTATATATATATAGATGCTCCTTCTAAAATGTTCTGCATCACTGGAGATCACAGAACAGATCCCAAAAAACATGTGGAAACCTCTGGCAAAATTCCCACTCATTCAGGAAGAAATGGAGAAAGCTCCAACTAAGGTGCTGGAGCGCCTCAGAAGGAAAGCTTTCTGAAGCCTCATAAAATCAAATCCTTAGGTGCCCCTAGAAGTTTTCTGTGTTTCATGAACTGACCACCAAGGCGCTTCAGGCCAGCTGAAACACAAAAATCTAGAAATCTTTGGTTCAAAGTTCATTTGTCAGGTAAATTTATTGGTCATGATCAGAGCATATCCAATCTCTTGGGCTGTTTGCAAGTTTAAAATGATGGTGAAATCACTGATTTTAGAAATGATGCTAGTAGATTCTAAGACCTGTCAGCATGAAACAGTTTGGAAATACCAATCTGATCATCAAGGAGAAAACCCCAGTCATAATGGTGTGGGGTTGCTGAGTAAATATCTTTGTCTTGTGTTGGTCCTTCAGCAGGCAGTAATGGAAGATTTGGGGGATCCATCAAGCTAAGCACAAGAGGTACCTGGTCTCTAATCTAGTTGTTGAGTTTCTCAGCTGAGAAAGAGGTCCTCCTGCTCCTTTGTCTCATTTTGCTTTACATCAATACTGTAATCAACACGTGGCAATTGGAAAATGTGGAAATCAAAGTCTTCTAAGGGAAAGCAGCTGGATTATGCAAACTATAGGAAGGATACACAAGGGCATAAGGTTTTTCATAAGTATGACACCTATCTTCTCACATGGACATTTTCCTGCTCTTGTTTTTAAAGAAATCAACATTCCTTTTAAAATCTAGGCTCTCTTTTCAGTTGGCTGGGTGTGTCTCTCACAGGGTCTTCCAGTTAAAACAGTCAGCTGGAGTATTGCTGACTTTAGGTTTTGTCACTGCTGCCAAGACGAGTACTCTGAAGCACAAATGCTGTTCAGTTCAGCTCAGCAGAATATTTTCATATCATTCCTAGGTACCCATCATATTAAAATGGATACATGAGTCATTAAAAAAATAACATCTTTTTAATTCTCTGTCTTCCATGGCTAACATCAAGGAAACAGTCATCCTGTGCTACACTTAAATATCACAAAATTCACTTTATTTCATAAAAATATGTTATTCATGGTCACATATGCATGCATACAAATCTCATGGAAAAAAATTACATCTGAAGAGCATAAATGTTGATTATTCCTCCAAGGGGGTGCATGACCTGGATCCCTTCAGGCCAACTTTTTATTCCCTCACTGTGAGAAGAGATAAACCTGCAGCTTGAAGAAATTTTTACATGAATAAGGAAAAAAGAAGCAGAACCCAAGAAGAATTTGTGGTAAATTCACTGAGATGAATTTAAGACCAGTCCCTGAATAACCTTACTCTCATCTAGTTTTAATTTTCATCTCTTTGCTGATAGCCCTGTAAGCACTCTCCATTTCAGACTAAGTCTTTCCTTCTCATGCCTCTTTCATGTGGCACAACATCATCCCTTGTTTAACACAGAGAACGAGTTTATAGTCTTCTCCTACAATTCTTTATTTTAGCTCATAGCTTTTATCTACACTAGCAAACCAGCAAATTCAACTCTCTTCACAAATCCACACAATTAACCAGATTTCTTACCTTTCTCTAACATGGTTTGTGGCTCCTTTCCTTGCTGATAATGCAATTGCTTTTCCAAGCTGTGAGCTGTACCATGTCCCTCAGCAACCATTACAATGTGTACTTGGTCCTCTAAAGAATAAAACTGATTCTCCATGTCTGCCCATAATTCCTTGTTGCAGGCAATTCCCTGGCTACGCGGTGTAGCTCACAGTCTTTAATGTGGCACAGGCCAGAGCCTTACATAAATAAAATGAAATAAATCTTTCCTATTAAACGTCCAGTCAGGGAAAATTATTTGAGAACATTGGCCATTAAAATAAGGATAAGCTTTAGTGCAGTTTAGAGATTTTTTTTCAAACAGATGTGCTGTTATCCCTCATTTGAAAAACTTTAGCTTTTTTATATGAGGATGTATTGTTCATTTTCTTGGAAAGAAGAGGAAGTGCATTAGATATTGGAGAAAGTTTAAAATGAAATGAAAACTCTGGTTTCAAAAAAATCTTCTAATCCAATTTACTGTAACCTTGTACAGCAACTGCAGAAGAGCTATTGACAGACTCAGTTCAGTGTCCTGCTCATCTCCCAAGGTTAGCACATAAAAGCCAAGGCACTCTGGAGGAGAGAGTGTTGGTGGATATTAATCAGTGTCATGCCTTAGGCCAGTGGCACACCTGGCCTTGTTTCCTCTGCATTACCTCTGAAAGTGTGGTCTTTGGGTCTGTGACTGTCCTGAGCTGGCAGGCAAAGCAAGTACTGTGAGGACTGAGTTGTGTGATGAGTTTAGGATTCTCTGTAGAGAATAAGAGCATTTTCTTCTTTTTGCAGGCTGAGAAACATTACTGCATATTTTCTAATTTTTTTTTTTCCATCTGTCAGCATACTGAAAGCAGTTTGCCAGGGACTGGTTCTGATTCTATGCAGTCCTCTGTATTCAAAATAATTTAATAGATATTTGAGCTGGAGATGGCGTGTCTATACAGGTGTGTGCCAAAATGCTACTTTCTACACTGAACAGCACCAATATTCCTACATAAAAATTCCATATTTCTGGTGGCTGTGACAGCTCAGGCAGGCCCCTGATGGGATAGCTTCTACTTGCTCTGGAAAGCAGGCTGGCCTAGGAGACCTGTGAGAGCCAAGCTACAAGTGACTGCTTGGACCACTGCTGGCATGGACAGTTCTAAAATTGCCATGACAGATGACAGTCTGCATCTGCTTTCCCTGTGAAACATCAGCTCTGATTGAGACAGGAACTCATCAAAAGGTAACATTTCTATCTGCTATATGCCTTTTGATGCTCTCATGGATGCAGAAGTTCAGAACTGCTAATTAACCTGAATTCACACAAACTATCTCCTGAGGAGCTGAAGGAATTAGCAGTGAAGGACACCATCCTCCCCAAGCATGTTCTACCTCCCATCACAGCTCTTATTTAGTACTGGATGACTAGCACACTCAAAGCCATATTTAGGAGAGGAAAGCCATAGTTCTCTTCAAAAGAGAATTTCCTATAAATTAGTATGGACCTTTGATCCCTAAGAAGCTGCATCTGCTGGATCCCAATGTCTTTACTGGAAAATCTGGATGAGAAAGCTGCTGAAGAAGCAGAAATATCAAAAGTGGTGTTCCAAAGGAAAAGAAATGCAAATAAAGACAATATGGGACACTAGATTGTCTAGAGAAAAGAAACTAGCTTGCTTGTCATGAGGACTGCAAGCCAAAGAAAGCCAAAGAAAGAACTAGGGGTGAAGTTTTGTACATGTTTTTATAATAGCATTCAAAATAATGATTAATATACTACAATCTGTAGTATAATCTCCTTCATTGCTGCAGTAAGAAGTTGGTATTTGTGTGTGTATGCTGAACACACATGGAAACAGGCAGGAAAAATAAACATAAATTAATAACTCCATGATGCAATATACATGACAATGTACTAGGGGGCTCATTAATAATGGAACATGTGCAAAAATAAACTATAGCAGAATCCAAATAAAATGAACCTGGAGTGGTCTTGCAATGTAATATTAACTGATGTGATTAAACAAACATGTGACAAAGTAATAGTAAACACATGCATTTAGCTACTGCGGAATTCAGGACTGGCCTCTCAGACAAAGAAATTACAATTTTATATAATTACATTTTTAGGACAAACTAATGCCTAGTTACTGGCAAAATGCTTTCTTAAGTATCTAAATACTGCCCTGGACTAGCAGTGTCTGCAAATCACTATGAAAAAGAAAGCTTCTTTTCCTTTATCAATGATGCAGATCAACAATTTTTTTTCTTGTTATAGAAATATTTTTCACTGTCAGAAAGATGGAACCTCTAGATGTAAATGCCTCTAAAATGTACACGGTGCTTATGTATAAACTGTAAGATTGAAAAGAACAAGAGAAAACAAATAACCTAGACCTTAAAAGATAATTTTACTATTTTATGACAAATGAGTAAACTCACCGGAATCTCCCCAAATATACTATCTTCTGAAAATTCATCCAGACACCCACTGCAATACCTGCATAATAAATCCATGGCTCAGCCTGTGTCACATGGGATTCACATCCCCCTAACTGCCTCCAGAAGCTGCAGTTGCATACTGGGCACACAGGCACCTCCTGAAATTCTCACCTCTCCCATCTCCTAACCATCAAAGGCAACCAAACAGAAATATTTACATTTTGCAAGGCCTTATGCACTGAGGATGATATTTAGAAAGTCCTCGCAATCCCAGTACATCAGTGTTCCTGTCACAGAGCTGCTCCTCTGCTGTGTCAACCCAAATCTCCCACTCAGTTTGTGCTGTGGGAGGTGACACACTTAATGGTAAAGACTGCTGTCATCACACATCCTGCATTGCCACTCACTGCAGCAAGGCCTGTTGTGGGGTCAAATGTGGGGCAAGCGCTTTCCTTTTTGTGCTGCTGCTGTCTTTTATTGGAATCTGGAGAAATCATAATATTAATCTCAAAAAAATAAAATACTGTATTTCTCTACACCCCTCTACTCATGACAGTCAGTGTTTTCATGTGCTCTGCTGAGCTCCCAGGTATGGATGCACTCCTCAACCACATCTCTCTTTCATGTCATCATGAAATCAGGTGCATGGTGATACCTTCACCCCCTCAACCACATGCTTACTGGTGTGTCAACAAAGCCTCCTGTTATTTCAAGAATTTACAGCCTGTCAACAAAGTTTTTGGGGTTAAAAGTTCATAGATCTGGGATAGAAGATGGCAGCTGAGAGAACCATGGATTTCTATGCACAAATGTTGATATATACTGTTCAATAAAAACAATAGTGCATGACACTGCTCACACAGAATTCACTGTAAAACAATCAACCATTTCACTGTGATAAAGTCCATCTCCAGGTATAAATTAACATCTACATAAGTGTTTGAAAGTATTTTCTTAATTTCATTTCCAACATCTGCACAGAAAATAGAAGCTGTATCTGGCTTACAATTCAAGGGACATGCTATTGTTATGCAATGCAGTCAACATGAATTTAAGATTATTATGTTTTATTAAATCAAGAACATTTAGGTAGGCTATAAAGTTTACAAATAGGCTTCTAACCCAGACAACAAGATTGTTTTTACAATTGTTTTTTTACTTTTAGTCACATCTTTTAGGAAGTCTTCTTAGTGTGAACAAATCTCACACATAAACATGAGTATTATATACAAGCACAAGGAAAGACTAACAGATAGAGAAAGTTTACTGTGCAGCTGAATTACTTTATGGGCTGCCAGAGAGGAAAGGAGACTGGTATAGTCTGTTGGATCCATATTGTCTTGAAAACTAAGCATATGCTGACTACTAAGTAGTATAAGAAATTAGCATTGGTGTGGCCTGTGACTTTCAGAATAAGATAATTAGATGGATTGTAAAGACAGGGCAGTTTTCACCTAAATCGACCAAATTTCAGCCATCTAATCACCATTTAATATGTACATTAAATTGTGCTCTTAGTTCTGCTTCTAGAAATTGTTACCAGTCCTTTAAAAAAAAGCAAGAAAGCAAGAATGTTGTATCATATAAATTATTGAAATAACCCCTAAGAGATACTTAATGTAAAAATCCATTACCTAAACAAGATCACCAAATAGCAATAGAGTATTTTGGCAAGAAACATCTGTAAATGTATGGATTTTTCTTTTCTTTTAAATAAACTAGTGCATACCTAATAAAACTGCTGATACCTTTTCAGTACAAGATAAAACAAAAATGGTATATACAAATCCTGTGGAGAAGAAACTGGCATAAAATCACAGATGTAAAACACAGCAAGGGGGTGTTGAATTTCAGATATAAAAGTAAGAAAACACAATATGCATTACTCAGAAGCTTATCAATCCTTCACATAAGAAAATAAATAAAATGAGCACTGATTCATTTTCCAAAGAGTGACACTGGCTTCCTAGAGACAAATGTCAGACCAGCACACTCAGGGGAGCCCAGTATTGGATGAACAGGTCCATGTAGTCACACACACTCTACCCTGTGGGCTAGATAAAGCCACACGGCCACCTGTGCATCAGCTCACAGGCTTGTCTGATGGGCAGAACTTCCTAAACGAGCAAGTTCATGAGTATTGACAATTTCATGATCTGGCCCTGTGTGAATCAGTATCACAGAATCATAGAACAATTTGGGAAGGTATCTGCCTCCAACCTCCTGCCATGGTCAGGGACACCTTCTGCTAGACCAGGTTGCTCAAAGTCCTGTCCAACAGGACCTTGAACATTTCCAGGAATAAGGCATCCACAGCTTCTGGACAATCTGTTTCAGTGTTCTACCATCCTCTCAGTAAATAATTTCTTCCTAATATCTAAACTGAACCTGCTGTCTTTCAGTTTAAAGCCATTAACCCTTGTCCTATCACTATGTGCCCTTGTAAAAAGTCCCTCTCTGGATTTCTTGTAGCCCCCTTTAGGTACTGGAAAGCTGTTAGAAGTTCTCCATAGAGTCTTCTGTTTTCCACGCTGACCAACCCAAGCTCTATCAGCCTGTCTTCAATAGGAGACATCCTCCAGCCTCCTGGTCATCTTCATGGCCTCCTCTGGACCTGCTCCAGCAGGTCCACATCTTTCCTGTGCTGGGACCCCAGAGCTGGATGCAGCACTGCAGGTGGGGTCTCTCCAGAGCAGGGCAGAGGAGCAGAATCCCTTCCCTTGCCCTGCTGCCCACACTGCTTTGGATGCAGCCCAGGATATGGGCTGTGAGTGCACATTGCTGGCATGTGTTGAGCTTCTCATCATTTTTCTCTGGAAACCCCTAAAGAGCCTGTCCTATGTTAAGTGTGAGTATTGGCAGGTCACTCTGGAAGCCATCCCTTCCCTCCGTTGTGCCCAGCACACTGCACAGCTTGGTGTCACTGCCAAACCTAACGAGGATATATTCAATCCTACTGTCCATGTCATCAACAAAGATGTCAAACATTATGTCTTTGGAGACAAGATATAAGCAATGCAGATAAATGCAAACCTCTCAGTGTCTGATTATATGAAGTGATAAATGTACCCACAATTCCTGCAATGCCTATAGGACTTGAATATTCTAGGATTTATTCAGGCAAAACACATAATTTAATGAACAGAACTTATCAGTATGAAAGTCTTACATATATAAACATTACTAACATTGTGTTGCCAGAAGAGTGTTTGACATGAATGCTTATAAAAAAAATACTGAAGAAAAAAAACAGGGATTTTTTGTTTTGCTTCTGAATTTTCTTTCTTTCTTCCTTCCTTCCCTCCTTGTAATAGGTCTTGAGAGATTGCCCTTTTGCACATGAACCAGACAAATTCTTGGCAATTTTTTATACAGGAGAGCTACCATAATTTCATGCCTCTTCAAACACACAGTAAAAGCAATCAAGGGAAAAAGAAATTAAAAACTAATTCTGCTATTTATTCTCCTCATTTATTTTATCAGTCATCCCACTGTCACATCATCCCACTGAATAATAATCAACAAGACTTGATACGCACACTTAGCAGAGGGCAGACATCTCTGTGGCTTTCCAGAGAAAACTGCAAGCCCCAGGCAAATACTGATTCTCAAGGAAAGACTGGATCAATCACAGCAGATGTGATGCCAGTGTTAACATTTCTGCTCACTCAGCTATCTAGGCAAGCTAACCAGGATGCAAGTTTACCTAACTAATCATGTCAATACAGGGGGGAAAAGGGGCTTCAAAGCAGTTTACTACCACAGAAAGCTGCTGGTATGTGGAAGGTAAAGTAGACAGAGTGTCTACAAAGAGGTATAAAATTACAACAGAAGTATTGTGACAGACTACAGATAATTATTGTTTATAATGTCTGGCTGCAATTATTCAATTTTGTACCATTTCACATTTAGTAGTTTAGTGCTGGAATTAGGAGGCTAAAGATGACTGTTTGGAAGAATTCCATTACAGTCTCAGTCACTTTGTGGTATTGGTTCAGAATGCATCCGACAAAACACAAGGTCAAAATAAAACCATTATTTAGTTTGCTTTTGAGATCCATTCTTGCTGGGGAAAACTGCCCAAGCAATTTTAGCCTTAGAGAATCTTAAAACCCTGAGGGTATTTGTTGTGCTTTCTGTTTGCTTGTTTTGGTTTGTTTGTATGATTATTTGCTTTGTCTTTAATCAAATCGGTTGTGAAAATAATTTGCAAGGTTAGATATGACTGTACAGAAATTTCTGTTTTGAGTGGTGCCTGGATGCACATTTAAGCCTCAGTTGTCATTTGTGTGAAGCATATCTCTAAGACAATGGCACTCCTGCTTCTCTTGATGGACCAACACACAGTCAGCTCCAGAAGAAACATTTTGCTCCGTGTAACAGTAGAATAACTTCAAGTGGACAAAGCAGAATGGAATGAAATGTCCCTAACTCTATAGGACTGGAATTACAAAGGTCTCTTAAGGCACCTGTTGTGATTTCTGTAAGAGCCCATGATATTCGCCTTAGAAAATTAAAATGAAACTACTAGAAGCTCTTTAAAACATCTCTATATATTCATTTGCCTTTGCATCACTGTCTAACCACCTTCACAAACCTGGCCCTTAGAAATTTTGTTCTTACAAAGGGAAATTTTCTGTACCCATTTTTGTATCATTTTCTGTGCAGAGTTCTGAGACACCATTTATGATATTGACTTAGGCCAGGGACTGTCTGAAGCCAACTTGTTTTCCTTTACAGTGAAAAGGAACAGGTTATCATTTACTGTACCTCTGAGTGCAGTATTTCCTTGAACCATTTCACTAAAGCACACCTGTCTGTGACATTTAGAAGCTTGGTTTTCATTAGATGCCAAGGCTCACTGGAAATAAAACACAAAGAAGAAACACACTGACCTAGCGAAGCTCTAGACATCAAAAAGCTACGTCCTGACAACTTGGTCACCACCTCTTTGCATCCCTCTTGAAAAGTTGACAAGGGACAAAGACAACCAAGACCAGTAGCTCTTCATTTGTCAGCACTTCTAGATATAGAAGTGAGATCAGAGGAATCCTGCATTTCACAGCATGCCCCATGTACCCCAGTACAACAATCTCATTCTTACAGTAAATTTCAGAGTAGTATATAACATTTCCAATGTTATCAATTTTAACATTGGCTCTCCTTCTCCTACTCCACTTCAGAAGGATCCAAGGAAGAGCTAAAGTAGATCTACCTACCTCTGCACGGGTGCTACACATTTCGGTGTGCACAAAGCACTTTTAGGAACTTCTAGGAGCCAGCGCACTCAAACGCAGAAAACTCCAAAACAGCTAAATTTCACCACTGTTCATCCTTTCCCTCTCCTCCTGGCAACCAAGCTCTGTACTCTCGAACTTTTTATTCTTTTTACCTCGATTCCAGAAATCTCTTGCCCATATGCCTCCCCATGCTTTTTCTCCTCCAAAACCCGGTCATTCTGGCTGTCTACATATGTCATGAGATGCAACATATGACCCCTGACTTTGGAGTACTCCAAAAAGGCCACAGGAAGTGCTCCAGAAGACACATGGCTGCCTAACAGCTCTGAGAAGCTGATAGCACTCATTCAAAAGCACCAGAGCACTCTAGTTTTACTGCTGCTTCTTTCAAAACATTCATTGCTTTTGTAACCTCACTAGAAGTCTATCTTGCATGAATCACGTAAATACTTTTTCCAAATATAGACCCAAGTATCCTTACACAAAATACCCACTGCAGACAAAGTTTTAATGCAGTTTTAGAAATAATATTATTATCACGATTAGTGATGTCCTTAAATATACATGAAACATTTCACTGAACAACTGCTTGGTCTTTAAAGGAAATTTGCCTTTTCCCCTGGATATAGTTTTCTCCTAGCAGAGGAAAAGAATTATGCTGTCCAAAAGGAGTATTATAAATTTTACTACTGGGCTAAATACGATGGCGCATAAATCTGGCAACTGTGAAGTCTTGTTAAATAGATAAATGTTTACGGTTTTAGCCCTGCCATTTATCAAAAGGACCTTCTCCTACACTCTTCATCCTCACTGCTGTGAGCATTTTTAATGTTGGAATAAAACTCATTTGATTGTTTGAAAAATACCTGTAGAAAACTAGGCTCTCACAGATAAAAATACTTGCCTTCATAGTTTAATGTAAGTCAGCAGCAGCCTGCTGGGTTCCCAGACTCAAAGATGTTCATGGCCATGTCTGAGTCTCTTCCAAAGCACTCATTTGGTTCTCTAACACAAATATAAAATAAAATAAAAAAAAAAGTAAAGCAAAAGCTTTAGCTCTGTCTGTACTACTATTCAGGAAATCTGCTGCCCACTGTCATTCTTCAGCCGCTGGCCCAAAAATTTCCTCAGTTATTACAGATTTTTCCCTGCTGATACAGTCATCCCTCGTATCCCTTGCATACAAGGACACGTGCTGTTAGCTAATGGTCAGTATCTGTGGATTTCCCTGTATCTGGGACTCCAAGTCCAGAGGTGAAATGGAGCCCTATCCCATGAGATCATGATCTACCCATAATGCATCCTAATGCACGTTCATGCCAACTGCCATGAGCTACAGCCTAAAGCCCAGCCCAGAGACTTTCTCTAATCACTTCTCAAGGATGAAGACTTTCCTGGGCATCAGTTCACACATATGTTTCCCCATATTTTATTTGATAAATTATATGTAAGAGCGAATGGGGAGTCAACATGAGCCATGTGTTAGTGAATATGTAGCATCACTTCTTCGCCACTGCAGCCATACATAGGTCTTTAGTTTACTGTCTTTACCAAGTTAAATCAAATTTAATATTACAGGAACATGTCATGTCACTTATCCAGAAACCACCATTCACAATTTAGAACACCATAAAAATGATAATAAGAAGAGGAATTATATTTCTCATTGACTGCCACAGTTGAAATAAAGCTTATTCCTTTTTATTAAGCACTTACAAGGTCCTCATACCCTCTTATCTATTGCCTGAGGCACTCGTTCTCTCCAAGAAAAATCACTATTAATCCTTGTTTGTGCCAAGTCCTCACAGTACAATAGTGTGTCCAGAAAAAGGTGCCATTTAATTAAAAAATGTAAGGTCATTACAGTTAGAATTAGTGTGGGCTAGCATAGATCACTTGTGGCTTTTGCTTTAGAATGCCTGGAAATTTGTTCACAATAAATATCCCCAAATATTATGATTATTATATCAGAGATGGTACAAAAGCAGAGAAATCTAGCCAAAAATTTGATTATATGTTTTGGAGATTCTGGTTATAGACCTATGACCCTTTACCATTTGTTCATTGGTACATATTAAACAGATCTTAAATTTATCTGACTTTTTGGTATTTTTCAAATTCCATCTTGAGATAAGATATTTCTCTAATGTGGGAGATGCTTCTGTGGTTTATGTGGACTGCAACTCTCCTGTGTAGGGAATCTCTCCTCTGTGTCAGAAATTTGCAGTGCCCTGAAGCGCTCAATCCCATAACCACAGCAAGCAGGGAAGAAAATTGCACAAACACATTTAAAATCCCTCTTCCTCTCTATGGAAAGGGCTTGTGTAGAATAGATGCTCATTTATAGGAAAGAAAAGTGAGAAAAGGTGGTCATGGTAAAGACCTGCCCCAGACATCACTGAGGCAAACTGTGGGCAAACAAAAAATTGCAGTGCTAAAGCAATAGGAACATCTCTGCAAGAATGTGATATTAATGGAGCTTGCTTTATTTTTCTCATTTTCTTTCTTTCTTTCTTTCTTTCTTTCTTTCTTTCTTTCTTTCTTTCTTTCTTTCTTTCTTTCTTTCTTTCT
>JAYDZK010000001.1:35669003-35709060 GCA_034509185.1 Euphonia xanthogaster
CCCCATCCATCTCTCCTGACTTGCACAGTCTTTTTGTATACTTCCTTTACCACTCTCCTCACCTGAAAGATTACAGCTATAATCATGGATAGGGCCAGGTTCCCAGGGAAACTGTGTGGACTGTGGTTCAGCAGGCAAGGAGGCACGTCCACACAGGATCCTAGGCCCCACGTAAAGGATCCCACAGAATGATATCCATGTGCACAAAAGCCAGGCCTGCATCAGGAAAAACTTGCATGGTTTAAATCATGGGTGGGAGTGTAACGGTGTGAAGACACACAATAGTGGAAGAGGTGTGAGCCTGTGAGGACACTTAAATTTCCCCGAGAACCATGATTACAGTAGCAATCCTGTGAAATTTCAAGGTAAAAATGCTCAGTAGCCTTCAAAGTGTCCCAGTGATATTTCAAGCTGCTCATGTAGCAGGTATTATCTTGGCACTGACATGGCTCACTTAAAATGAACCCAAACCTAGATGGACATTTTAGGGTTGTGATCAAAGATGCTAGAAAAATAACTCTTTTGCTAAACTTAACTCCGTAATATCTATTTCCAAAACATCCCTGCTGCTCTTCAAGAGAAGAAATCACTACTTTGACTTATATCTTCTTATGATCAAGATCATACATTTTATAGACCCTTATTCTGATTAGTTGCTTGATGCTTCTCATGTTGTCATTTATACCTGCGTTTTAACCCATTTTGTGGGTTTGAAGGCCACTCAGTTGGCCCTGCATGGTGACTTTGATACCTGAAGGTTTTCAAAAGCAGCAGCCAGTGTCATGACAACTCTTGCAGGTTCAGGATCCCAGCTGAAAACTGTGCTACAGATCCAGGAGAGACCATAATGGCATTTAAGATTCATCTATAACCTCGCTGACATAAGAAATACCTTCACCATTGAAATCTATGGGGATCCTGCTCCAGTTCCAGGTGGACAAGAGGCATAGTTCCTCTTTGACACACATGACAGTGTGGCCATACAACCATCTGTGTGTAACCCAGGTATGGATCCCCAGGCCAAGCCTAGATGAGCAAGAAGGAGCAGCAAGGGTTGTGTAGGATGGAGGAGATGGTGCCCAGGAGCCGGCATTCACACTGTGCATATCTAAGGGGTTTCTTGCAGAAGACCTCCAGTATGGTCTTCTTGAGCCTAGCAAATGGACTGTGCTAGTTGTGCACATTTTCTGGGTTAGTATCAGCCAAGAAAATTTCAGATCAGATTCTGCAAACCTTCTACGGGATGCAAACAAAAGCATAAACAGGGAGACTCAGTTCAAAACCAGTCCCCTGATGTATGTATCATACCCTTAGATTAGCTCAGAAACCTGAGATTAGCTCAGTTGATTAGAACACAGAGGTAATAATGCCATGGTCATGGGTTTGATCCTGTTGTATGAGCCATCCACTAAGGAGTTGAACTCGATAATCCTTGTGGATTCCTTCCAACTAGGAATATTCTATAATTCTGTATGAAAATGCTAACACCAACAAAAAAATAACTGAATGTTAGACTGTGTCTTTGTGTGGGAGGTCAATGTGCAGAGTACTGTGTATTTCCACAACATTTTATCCTTTTGCCCTTCAGAATAAACTGGCAGCATGCACACTGTCTCCTGGGAACAGTGCTTTGCCTGTGTTTGCATCTGAATAATAGCTAGGAGTTACTTAGGAGAATGGTATTTTTAACATGAGCCAAAATCATGCCAAGAGCCATTCTGAAAATCGAACATTTAAACAATGTAGATGACAGAGCCTGAGTACCTCAAATACGCTTCTTGGCTGGATTTAGTGCTGGTGCAGATGTAGTCCTGGTTTCACAGTGTCCCACTCAGGGTGCTCCCAAAACCAAGTTGCAGTACTGATGCCCTGATCCAAGTATCATAGCAAAGCCATGACAGACCCAAAGCTTTGGAGGGATGAATGTTACTTTCCTCATTTTGTTGAGCTATGCAGCACCAAGAGCATTTGGCCTTTAGTAACAAAGACCTAACTAAGGTAACATTTTAGCTGTGATCAGTACTGAACCACTTTGAGTTAAATATGCCTGAAGTCTGTATTGTTATTTTAGAGATACTGTCAGATGCAATAGCCTGGTCACCTTTAACCAAGAACAATCAGTTCCCAGAGTGAATTGACAAAGTCTTTAGAGAAGTGGGTAGAATTGATTAGTTGCTGATGCATCTTTTTTACTTTCTTTATCTGCTCAAACAGCAGTGATTTCATCAGAATAACTGATGTTAAGAAATACTAGAAAGAACATCCATAGGGAAAACACCACTTTTTCATAGTAGAAAGGACTGAAACACTCCTCTAGCTGCCCTTATGGTAACAACAGACATTTGTCCAGTGTATAGGAGCACATCTCATCTCCTCCCAAACTTTTGTCAACTTCTGTCTGCCTGCACACAGGACAGCATGGTTAATTCAGTTAATTCCTGCTGCCCTTCCATCCTCAGGCCTCAGATCTATAAAAGCAGAAGGAACAAAACACACAGCCTCTACCTGCAGTACCAGAAAATGACCTTGAGGTCCTACCTCCAGTATGCTTAAAAGTGGGGGCTTTGAGGGCAAAAGATAAAAAGTCTGGATTCAGCTGAATGTGAATGTTTTATGATATCTTTGTAATCCGGCATGCTGGCACCACAACGGCACCTCCGATCTCTGCCATTATCTCAGCTGTCCATGTGAAATAAATGAAAGAATCATCTTTGCAGAGCAGACCGCCTGAGTGGCATATTCTTGCGAGACACTGCTGTGCTTGGAGAGGAAAAAATAATTTCCACACAAAAGTCACATGTCCATAGAATGTGAAATGAAAGAGGGTGGCACAAAAGTTGCTTCAGTGTTTTAATTTTCAGGTTCTGTAAATAACGTACAGGTTATGTTATTTAAGAAATTCCACATACTGCTTTGGACTGATAGATAAAGTTGGAGCTGTTTCAGATGATGATGGATGGACTCTATTCCTAGGCACACGAGGCTAGGACAGAAGAGATATGAGTTCTGACAGCACTGCCAAAGATTTCTGTCATGATGTCAGACGTTCTTGTTAATCTCTTGCTACCTCAGCTCCACATCTCCAGTCCTGCTGATGGATTATTTTCTTCCTTTATGCTGTGAGCAGCGTATTATGTACTTGTAAAGCAGCTGGTGCAGTGGACCAAGCCTGGAATGGGAGATCATGAGTCTGAGGGTGCATTAGAGGAAACCAGCACAGAACACAGTCAAAATGCAAATATCTTCCTAAATTGCATTTACGCAGTCTGAAGTACTGTTTTAACCTGATTTAGGTTAGACAGTTTTTTAACCAGAATCCTGCAATATTTAGCCATCTTAGCTGTCCACCTAGCTGTCCACCTTAGCTATCCTCTCAATTCAGGACCCACATTCCTGTCCAATTACTAAATCTTTTTGGAAAGAAGAGCATCTGGTGTTTCATTTGTACTGACACTGCACTGGAACCTCACCTTTTCCTCATGCCAGAGGGGATTTCAAGGCAGATGCTACCAGAACACATTGAATTTCCTCTAAATAAAACATTTAGTGCCCCTGCAGATCAAGTGGCTTTTAAAGCCACTGGGATATGGTGAAGTCTTTAGCAGTTCCATGCTCAATGAGCCTCCAGGGATATATTGTCAGAAGGGGCAGACGAAACAGGTGTGTGATGAGGTCGTATATTTTCCCATTTCTTTTGGATTCCTTTTTTTTCACAGAAGACTAGGTCATGCCCTGTGTTGCTCTTCCCTCTTTGTTATTAATTTCCCCATTTTCTATCACCAGGAAATCCTTAGTTCTCAGTTCCCAAAACTGGAAAAGAGCACATAAATTACTTGTACCACCCACCCTGGTGTTTTCCAGATTAAAATGACTGTTGCTGGAACTGTTGCCATCAAGCATAGCCAGACCAGCTGTTAGAGCCAACAAAACACAGGGACACACACACACACACACACACACACACAAAGAAAAAAAAATATAAAGCCAAAGCTAGAGCAGAACAAAAAGAAAAGAACAGGCCAAATGACAGTCAAAGGTGAGCACCCACACTCAGGCTGAAGCTTTGCCCCAACAGAAACAAAAGTTGCTGGTCCCTGTCCTCAGCAGGAAGTCCTGTCTCTCCAGCAGGCACTGCAGCCGCTGGGTGCCAGGGACTCCCCTCTCTTCCCTGTGGATGATAAGTAGCATATCTACACTCCTTTTAGATGAAAGGCATGAGTTTGTGAGGTCTGCAAAAAGTAGTAAGGCTGAAGGTTCCTGGCAATTGTATGCTGGAAAGGTGACAAATATCATCAGGTCTTACAGCACCTGTTAAACCTGCTGGAGAAGAGATCCATGCTCCATGTGCTGATGAACAGCAGATGGGTCATCATGTTAGGGCTATGGAAGCATCACTGCTGTGTTCATTTAGCATTCCAGTAGAGCTACGGCATTGAAGCATTGCCAATTGCCAGCCACTAGTTTCTTCATCTGTTCTTTCATTTCCATCCTCAGAAGAACGCTGGCATTTCCCTCCCACTTCCCATTTCCTTGCTAGAGCCCAGGGACTCCTGTTACCAGCCTATTTCTGAACCTTGTTTTCTAGTTGTCTTGAATCAATTTTTGCCTATTTCAGGTTGGAAAATCTCCAGTCCTTCTCTAATCCCTGATTTTATAGTGCAGTGTACACCTTGGTCCCAACTCATTCTTCCAGTTATTGCTGGAATAGGCATAGCAATTAATGAAAAGTTTATAACTGAAAACAAAATAGTTTTTCTTGCTGCATTCTTGCTGCATTTTTCTTGCTTTTCATTCCATAGAAGGCAAGGGCTGAAAATGACAGTATATGGGACAACTGTTACAGCTTTTTATCTGTATGCATGAGTGCTAGTGTAGGCTTTTCTTATTTTTCTAATCCACATAGCATTTTTATACTGTCTGTAAATTATGGATTTTCTTTCCAGATATCAGCACATCCTGTCAGGGTCTGAGGCACTTAGAAATTACAGTAATTTACCTTCAGATTTAGCAAGGCTTTATGTTTGTGGGAATAAATGAATCTTTGATAGAGTAGCTAAAAAAAAAAATAAAGAAAAAATCAATGAGGTTGACTTAAGAGATTTCTTTCTTTTGTCTTCATCCTTCCATTACTTAAAGAATGATATAATGTATATTGGATCAAATAAATGTCTCCATTAAATCCAAAGAAAGTTTTTTGTTCATTCTCAAGTATTTATTTCTAAAGTTGGATTGGTTTGCTCCAGGTTTTTTTGCAACTTAAACTTTAAACGACATAATTCAAAACAGGAACTCAGCTTAATTTCAAAAATATGTTTTAAATCCGCTTTTTTCCTCCATTTTCACAAGTTAAACTATTTGCTTAATTCAACCTGAATTAGCACATGTTGATGCATGCTTTGGGGAAAAAAATAACTATTAATCACAAAAATGTTGTCATACTCCAGCCATGACTGGAAGGAGTGTTGAGTGAGACAGGGTTGGGTTTATCTCAAGGGCGTCTGTCACAGCCCTTGCCTTGGCTGTGCTTGAGCTCTGCCATGACCAGGGACAGGCCAGCAGCTGCGGTGACAAAGCTGCGCCCCTGAGCACATGGGCTCCTTTATATCCCCAGATGTGATGTCTTGCTATAGAGCACAAAAGGAAATGGGAGTGAATAAGGGATTTTAAAAGGAATTTGACATTTCTAATCACAACCCATCTTGTAGCCTGCTCCTTTCACATCCAGCAAGGCTCAAGGAGGTGAGAAAAACTGAAGTACACTGGAAGGTTTGCCCCAGACAAGAGATAAGGCCAAGCTATTTAATCTTTAAAGCTTCAGAGCTGACTGCTCTCAAAGTGAGCTCCTGGCCTTCTCTGCTGGCCTTTTCCATGTAAAGTTATTCCCTGTAAATCCCTGCACCACATACTAGGACCTTTGCAACTGCCATAGTCCTCTCAAATCCCTTCTCTTCTGGCATTGTTGTGTGCTATCTTTTCCCTCAAAAACAACAATAAACAATAGAAACAGGCACAAGAAGAAATCAAGAAAAAAGCAGAAGGGTATGAATTTTCTATCTGCTGAAGGAATACATCCCAGTGGAAAAATAATAACAGCTGCACAATTAACAGAGAAGAGATTCCTGGTTTGAAAGCTCACAAAGCATTTGTTACAGAGTCTTAATGATTGAATTTATCACACCACAGTCATTGAAGAAGGTAAGTCCAGAAAATAAAACAATAGCTTTTGAAGGCAGCTAATCACATTAATTAATTATTAAACAATGCTCATGGACTATCTAAAACCAGCATGGTTTCTGGCGATGTCACATTCGTTAGAAAGCTCTTCCCATTGCTGAACAGTAGGAGTGGGGCACTGTGACATTAACCAGTAACTGTGGTGAGCAATAACCTCTTTCATGGAGCTGTGGGTGTGCATCATTAAAAAATAAATAGGGGATCCATTTTCCAACTCCTTCTAAGACAAAAAGAAAAAGGGAAATATTGGCAAATGTAGGAAAAAATTATTTTTCTTCTAGCCCAGATAACTTTAATTTAGGTTTTTGTAAACTACAAGCATAGAAAGATATATCCATTAGATAATGTACCAGGAGGGAGAAACAAAGACTGAAAAAGATTTTAAAATGACAAAGAATGTACTGTGCCCTCAATACAGGTATGAGAGAATTATTAGGAGAGGGAAAGTAAGTGTTCTGAATGTCTTCACTGGGACTGATCAGGTTATTTCAGCAGAACAGATTTTCCATTAGTAAATGTGATTACTTCTGTATTGATATACTCTGTGGAAATATACAGAATTTGATTATGGTTTTGTGGGGAAAAACAAGAAAATGTTTCTATTGTCCTTAAAAGTTTGTTTTGTTATAGTGAAAATACTTCAGATCTTGCTTCAACTTCCACACTGTATTAATCTCATTCTTGCATATATTGATATTATAATTAACATTTTACAGCATGTTTACTTTTTTGCAGGAGAATGTTGTAAAAAATTAAGCTTGTAACTAGTTGAATTTAAGTATGCTGGCAACTTTATTCTATGAGAGAGTCCAATATTTCATATCATGATTTTGCTGGACAGCAGAAAACCAAGAATGGTCTAAAGATCCCTGTTGAAGGCAAGTCTGTAATTTAGGTGCATGCAGGTGTGGGGAAATATATACTAGACTAATCCATATTACTGGAAAAAATTGCCTAAATCAATAATAACTTAGTATTTATAAATATTAATTAGTTTACTAAATGACTTGGTAAACTCCTTAGGTATTCTTAGTCATTAAAATCCTGGATAAGGGAGACTGCTGCCTGAAGTCACACAGTACCATCTTTGTTCTCCCGAGGGAAAGGCTGTATCTGCTGCTGGTGGTGGCAGTACCTGAAGGACAGAAGAGGCAGGGTGCACTGGGTGTGCCCCCCAGCAATCAGCAGAGACAGCTCTGCCCACCTGCCTGGACTCCCAATCCTGCCTGCCCTGGAGGCATAACCACCCCCGTGTCCCTGCTGCCCATTTCCTCCTGCACATGCAGAAAAAATCCATATACAGCGCCAGGAGATAAAATATTTGCTTCACTTTCTGTGCTGGTGTCCTTCAGAGATGGATGGTGGGGTCGGGCTACTGCTTTACATCCACATTGACACAAAATTGGAGGCATGGGAACCTGCAGGAGATGTGCTTGAAACCCTGGGACTCAGAGCTAGATTTTGAAAAGATTAAATGGCTAATTCTCACTGAAAACAGTGAAAATTTGGAATATGAACACTTTAAAAAATATCAGCTTTTTTTTAGCAGACATCAAAATAAAATCCTCATATACTCAGACTGAAAAAAAAATTACTAGCTTAGTGAAGTAAGCTTCCACTTGAATTTTCCCAGACTTCTGCTTGCATTTTTGTATTTTTGAAGACAGCTGTAACGTAAACAACCTTCTGGGAAGTCACCCAGAGTGTTAGCTGCAATTTTTGCTGCTAATGATACAGGGTTGCTGACAATCACCCGCAGCTGTGTGTCTTTAATGGCAGCTTGCCTCTTACCAGAGTGAAGGTGCGCTGACAGATCTCTTTACCCCCCAGTCCAAAGGTGAGACAGCAGCATTTACAGGTGTACCAAAGCCTACCAAATCTCAAGGTTCAGTCCAAGCATGCTTGTGGCCTTTAGAGACTGTCTGGGCTGCTGGAGGGGAGCAGAGTGCACAGAGGACAGGTATTACACACCCATGCTCAGGCAACAGAGCCTCATCTTACATCTATGTAATCAGCAGTGTCCTCTCTGCACCTAGCTCATCTGGATCCTGCCATCAAAACGAGTCATCGTTTTTCTGAATTGAGCCAGCTGAGATTCTTGGTGCTTAGTGGATTAGGAAGGTCCTAAAAATAACTGAGACTGTGACAATTAAAAGGTGTAACTTCGACGGCTGGTCAGTGGAGCAATGCTTCTGTTCTTGGCCTTCTCTGAACTGCAGGCCCAAGCATGATTCTTGCTAAGAAAACTTGTGTTGAAGTGCAAACACAAAACAATTCTGGCAGCAGGGACAGCAGCTGCAGCTAACCCTGAGTACTCTACTACTAGCAATACTCACAGCTACTAGTGTGAGCTGCCAGCACACCAGTACACACCTATGTGTAAACATCTAAATGCAGGTGTCTGAATCTGGAGTGAAAACTGCTCCTACAGCTTACACGCCTCTCAGGGAGCCTGGTTGCCTAAAGTATGCTTCTTGCAACATTTCCTGTGTGGCGAGTACCTCACTTGGCCTCCAGCTGCCATTCCAGAAAAGAGAACGATTCACCAAAAGTAAGCTGCCACTGCTGACAGTCCCATGAGGATTCCTCGGTAATCCTTAGCATCCAAAACCTGTGTTTAAACAGCTAAAGCCCTTCCCAAAGCTACATGAGCTGAACCCCAAAAGGAGTAATTTTATCAGGACAGAGAATGTTCATTCAGTCGCTGTCCTATTGGAGTCAACAACACAACAGGCTTTTATTTTTTTAAAATATCCATTTGTTTTTGCATGTTCCATTTCTTTGCTTAAAATGAATGCAGATAACTACAGAATAACACCTTTTATTTTATATAAAATATAAGACATAATACCTCCATCAGAGACTAGAATTTTAATTTCAAAATGCTTTCACTTAGTGTATTTGTCACTTCTTTTAAGGTCCAGTTTGATTTTAGTTTAAGTGACATTTAATCATTGTATTATTGAATCAAATTCATCTGTACAAACTCAAAAGCACTACCCGTCTTTTCCAATAGAAATCTACCTACTTTATTTTCTCTTACATTGTTTAATTTAACCCAATCTGCCTGTTATTTCCTAAAAAATTTACTGCAGTTTGTTTACACCAAGAAAAGCAAGCAAAAAACCCTAAATGCATAATACAGGAGACAGAGGCTTTCTTTTTGCTTCTTAATTTTTTTCTTTTATAAAAAAAATCATAAAATAATTCCAACAAACCTGCTGAGGAGAAAGAATTAGATAAATGGACCGAATTCAGCAAAAGCAGCTTTGAAATGTAGTAGGACTCTGTTATTACACAGTGCTCCTGTTTACAGCATATTTTGTCTTATTGTAAGGCAGAGTTCAGGCTGCATATATATCCTATTGAGCCAGACACTGATTCTCTTCCACTTAACTCTTCTTTATATGACAGCATTTTACCTGCCAGTAGGTTTATTATTAAGACATCTTCCCTGTGATTTGAAGGATTTGTTTATTCGAGGATTTTAAAGACTGCTCCAGTTTTAATCTTTTCTCCTTGCCGTGACAGAGATCAAATCTAAGTGAAATTACCCCTGTGCTGTATAGAGCTGCATCTCCTCTTGTGATTCTGTAAATGCAGATGCAGATGTGCCTCCCATACCTATCAGCAGAGTGCCTGCAACAGGATGGATTTGCAAGGCACTCGTGTCTCAGAGATCCAGTCCTCATCCACGGGGGTAGGGGGGGAGTCCTAATCTGGCAAAAACTAAAAGTACATGGGAAAAAACATACCATTTCAGGGTTTTACACTAGGTGGTCCACGAAGAATGCAGGAGGGGATAGTGAGAGCATTAAACAAAACAGCACAGGGGTGCAGCTGTGAGTCCAGGCTCACAGTAATCGTCAGCATAGCCCTGGTGCAGCTCTGGGCCGTGCCAGCATTCCCGCTCTCACCCTGGGACTGTCCCCAGTAGTTTTTGGGGAGAAACAAGCTGAGTCACAGGCATATGAGCTGCAAGTTGTGCCATGCCATTCTTCATCAAGACAAGAAAATAGTCCCTCAACCATTTTACTTACTGATATGAACATCACCTTAGCAACGAATCAATTTTCTGCAAAGACTCAGCAAAGCCTCTAAGCAATTTCTTCATCCCGATGAGTTCCTGGTCATGGCTTCTGGAGGGATTTTTTTTCACATCTCTTCACAACTGGCCTAAAGGCTTTGTTAGATTGAGACCTAAACAAATATTGAGACCAAAACTGGCAGTAACATTTCTATGCAGAAATAACCATCATGGTTTCTTCAAAAAAATCAGGCTTTTATTCCCTAACCTAACACAAAATAAGTATTTCTTATATCCTTTTTCCCTGTTCCTGATATTGTCTTAGATGTTTTAACAAAGCAGGCTTCTCCTCTGCTCAGAGCAGCTTTTTAGAAACTTGCATTCTTCATGTTTTCTGTTCAGATGAATGTTGTAGCTTTATCCGAACTCAAAGGGTCTAGTCAAGATGTACTAACCTCAGGTGTGAACCAGCCTGTACAGTTCCATGTTCCCTGGGATTTTTTTTTTTATTGTATGGCATGTAAAATGCTTAAATATGATCCTTCACTATCCTAGCAATGAAAACAGCAAAAAGATGTCTAGGTTATGAGATAAACACAAGATAAGGAAACACCTGGTTCATTTCTATTACTTTATCGGTTTGGGACTCCTGTACCTTGACAGTGCCCAAGTTTTAGCACATCCCTGAGCCTGTCTTCTAAACTGGGCATTTATTTCCTGTTCCTCAAGCTCAACTAAAGAACCTCAGACAGGACAGCCAAAATTGCCATTAATGTTTTAGCAAGTCTAATTTAGTAAGGGATAAATGTTAATTTTAAAGTGCATATTAGTGGATTTAAGAAAATACTTGCTTTGCTTAACTTTTCTTAACAGGTCTTACCCTGACCTATGGCTTAACCCAGTGACACTGCATGAATCACTCCCCCTGGCATCAGACCCATCATTCTTTCTCCTGCTGTTGTATTTCACCCCTTCCACCTGTTCTGGGAGGCTCCACAGATTGGAGTTTGTTTCCCAATGCTGGTGCTGTACCCTCTGGGAAACCTTTCTTCTCTCTAACCCTCTCCATAGCATTGATTCCTCTTTAAAGTGTTCCTTTAAGCTTTCTTGTACAATTTGGCTTCTGATTAATATTAAGCACCATTTATGTTCTTTGTATTTCCCCATCATTTGCAGCTACTCTGTGATAATACATTCCTGGCACTTTTGTTTCTTTTGAAATCCAGCTTTTTGTTCCTTCATCTTCATCTCTGTCTTTCTATATTATTTTCCTTGTCTACAAGCAAAAGTGCCTTTATTTCCCACTCATTTCTCATCTCTGTCCTACTAAATTCTGTGTTTTCACATCACTCATAGAGTGATCTGAAGTAAAAAAGGAATTATTTTTCTAGATGGAAGGTTTTTTTCTAGGTGCTACACTGGTTGCTTCCTGTGCTTGTTTTCTAGCCTTGGGAAACTCTACATAATCAGGAAAAAATCACTCAAAGTGGGAAAAAATAGGCTTTTTGATCAGAACTGGTGGTGCATAGTAAAGCAGAAGGTAGTAACCTCATTACTTGCTATTCTGGACAGCTCTTGCATGGGGTGAGAAGCTTCTGGGAGGCTTCAACCCAAGTTCTGTTCTTGTTGCTATGTGTCCCTATAGCAGCATCAGCCATAATTAGATGTCACTGTGCTACTGAAATGGCACAAAGCAAAAGATTCCGAAAGCAGAGAAGTATTCCCTTGTATATTCTCTGTATTCAAAATTATAGTTGTCGTAAAAGCTCTAATAAAAGATAAGCGCCTAATAAGCCTTCCAAGATTCCCAGATGGGGTTCCTGGAGAGGCAGTGGCAAGCTGTGCAGCCAGTGGCCACACCCAGTCCTGTTTGTCTGCTTGCAGAAATGACCAGATGTGCCGGCAATCACACAGTTACGTCAGGAGTGTTACCAGCACATAGCTTTCCACATAGCTTTCAACTAGATGCCCTCCGGACCAAAAAGAGAAAACACAAATGTTGTGATGGTGGCATATCTTTTCATGGCATATATTAGGGTGAGATCCCACTGACTTATGACCAACCATTAATTCATTGGCATAGATTGACTCGTACGTGGAATTAGTATAAAAAGATGTGTCAGAGAAGCAATGACTTGTATTTGGGGTTTGTGTGAGATTAATGAATTTGAGAAACAAAGAGCTTGACAGCATGAGGCTGTCTTTTACATTGGGAAAAAAGCATATCCTGTGGCTTGGGCACTGTGTTAATCCTCAAAAAGTCGCGTCCCATAAGTCTGCAAAGGTTTTTGTATTACTTAGTTATTTCATTGGACAAATGAGCAACTTCAGGAATTCTAATCATTGTTAGTCCACATCATGGTATGAAACAGGAAATTGGAGCACCCTATGCCTTCAGAAGTTGAAGTGAAAAGTTACACACAGATCATACATTATTCACAGAATATAAAATACACATTACTAGAACAAGAGAAAGCTATTTTCTTTGGAACAGTAAAATAAGGCTGCCTGAAAAATATGCAGTGGTATGTCACTTGGGTAGAGCCCCGAGTTAAACAGCATTCCCCACCTGTCAAGGCCCGTGTTTCCCTCGCCTGCTGCTGGAATGAGCAGGGATTTGTTTTCAGTAAAGACTTCTGGGTCATCCACCGTAGCACAGTTTGCTTAATTTTGTATTCATATCCTGTAATTACTGAAGTAAAAAGAGATGGAAATACAAAAATTAAAATTAAACCTCAGAAAAATAAAATATTAGATGAGGACAAAGCCCTAAAGAACAGAATCAAGGTACGTTTAAAATCAGATCTATTACTTTGGTATTACATTAGGGTAGAAAAGTTTAAATTAAGATGTCCTTGAGTATATCTTGGATTTTTGACTAATATGTCTCTGAAGATCCCAATGCCCATCTAGGGTATTGAAATTCATACCATGAAAGATTAAAATAAGGTGAGATTCATCTGAATTAACTTCATTAAATTAGGCGCCAAGCTGAAATCAAACCTTTAGTTTCTTTCTGTGGTCAAGGGGAAAAGAGAGGTATTGCCAAAGAATAGCTCATCTCCCCATATCGTATTTGCTGTCCCAGGAAGGGATGAACAGCTCTTCAAATATGCCTCTGGCATATAGACTATGTCTGGATTTAGATGTCTAGCTCATATTTAATGGTATATTTGCACAGACTGAAGCAAAATAAGCTGAATCCCTCCCGAAGGCGTGACAGTGTGAAATATAAGGTTAGGTAAAGTCCAGTCCAGCGTCTCTGCTGTTTTGCTCAGTGAAGGTAGGCAAGTCATTTCTTATATTCATGTTTTTTTTCCTGCTTCCTTCATTCATTTAACTAAACTTAGAGCTAATACAACAGGGTTCCTGGCTTCTGTCTGTGTTGTCTAGACACTGTTAATAATAATAGTGCTATAATAATGGTGTTTTAAAAATTCTTGATAAGGCAGGACATCAGGAATACTGTGTTGCTCAGCCATTTGCATACATAGTCTTTTACTTGAAGGTGATATGCAACATGCAGTTGCCACACCAGCTTTTGTTTCTTCATTCTTGTGCAGGTTTTTATGACCAAATGCAATATTTAAATATGTCTGTACAATGCATGAGGAAAGTCAGAAAGAGCTGCACATGTCTCAGTGAGACAGAAACTAAACATTAAAACCTTGAGATTTTGTCATAGGTCACAAATACTAAACCTAATACTGAAACAAAACAACAAAAAACCCAGAAAAATCATGATGGTGGGTTTGCATAGCCTCATACTAGTGCTTTCAGCAATACACTTATCCTGAGTCCTGCTCTTGGGCAACAACAGTTAATGGAAGTCCTGTGTCTCTGTTAGTGGAATTATATGAATAATGCAACGTGATGTTCATTTGCTTTTTTTCATCCCGCCATTCTTCTACTAAGCCAGCTGCCAGCTTTAACTGTCATTTCCAAGGACCTAAGGATCAGGTGGGATTATATACTCAGGCTTTCCTGATTAATAACTGTGTGAATCAATAAGGGGTAAGCCATTTAGCATAATACACCTATGAAATACTGAGTTCCCAAGCTCAATTTTTAGTTCCTATTTCTTATGCATCTTGATAGAGATGTGTCTGTTAAAGCAGAATAAACTGTCATGGCTGGGGAGTAGATAGGTTTCTTGTGTTATGCAGAGTACTTCCTTCTTGCTCTGACAAAGTACATATACCCTTCAAGAATTAGACACTTTTAGAAGTATTATTTACAAGACTTTATTTTCAAGAATACCATCAGAGTTTTGAACATTGTTATGAAGAGTGTGATTTATTAACAAAGAATTAGATGCTACACTTTTAATTTTTTCAGTCAGTGAAATTTTCTTTGGATCTTTTCAGCACCAAGTTGAGCTGGATATTTTAAGATTAAAAATAAATCAGAAAGCAGCAACTTTGAAACCAGAAGCAGTTCTCCACTCCACAGGTATCTGGAGAATGGAAATCTGTCTTCTCCTACTTGTCTGATGCCAGTCCTAGCTCTGTTCTCACATCTAAACAGCTAAAAAGTGGGAAACTGTATCAGGGTAAAACAGGTCCACAGAAGGACTTTAAACAGTTATCCTGAATCAATCAAAGAATCACAGAATGACTTGGTTTGGAAGGGACCTTAAAGACCACCTAGATCCAACCCCCCACCATGAGGAGGGGTGCCACCGTGATGATTGATGTACTGGATTCCCCACTCCTGCCCCTGAGCTCTCTGGTGTCAGGGTGCCAGTGACACCTCTCCAGCCTGCGCAGCAAACACGCTTGAAACCACGGCTGCACAGGCAGACAGAGTAAGCAAAGATCCCTGCTGCCCTGGTCCTCATCAAAGCCTGAGATTGATATCACTTCTTCCCAGAGTTTATGTGGTGCCTAAAGGCAAGAGAGCTGCAAGGAAAGCAAGTGCATTTGACAAGACCAAGGACTGGTCAGATCTGCTGTGATTTTCTCTCTTTCCATCTTTTTCTTCTTTTTCTTTACCATTTAGCACCTTTGTACTCTGGGGCTCAGTGATTTAATGTACTGTCACTAATGGCAATTCAGACCTCATATTTCAGAAGTTACATTACAATTCTATAACTATACTTATGAAATGGGCAGAAGGAGGGAAAAAAACAGCAAAGGGTAATAATCAGACATCTCTTTAGAAATATTGTTCCTAATTGTACACCAACACTAATGAGCTAAATGGGACAATGAAAAAAAAAGAAAAGGCAGCATTTGGAAGAGCCGGTTCAGTAATGAACTGTCAAGGCCTACTCTCTTCTCACCTAATTGAAATGCTGCTTCTGCTGCCTTTTTTATTGAGTTGCCTTTGGCTTTCAAAATACTTCCCACACACAGATTGACATGTGGATTTTATATTAACATCTGCAATTGCTGCTCATCACTTTTATAGCGTTGTTTAGGTATTGAGGTGGGATTGTTTTGCCTATTTTTTTTTTCTAAATAAAGGAAAGAAAATTTTGACCTTATTTATAGCAGTGAAAACACAAATTTTCAGGTCCACATGTCTTGGCCTACATAAATTGATTTGCATATAAGCACAGACTAGACATAATCAGGGAACTGTTTTTTTTTTTCCATTATGGTGGTTAAACAAGATGATGACATTAAGAGATGGATTATTTTGTTTTGCATCCCATTTTCAAGTATTTTCTATGTTTATATCTTCACTTGTTTTTAAGTTTCTAAGTGGCAATTTAAGGATTGCTGTTCTATGCCAATAAAAGTAGAGTTTTGGTACAAAGGAAGAACTCACCCAAACTCCTTATACTAAATGATGCTACTTACCAGCACTTCTGTTTCATCAACAGAAATAATGATTGCTTCTCTCATGAGAAATAAAAAAGAAATTTGTTTGCCCTCCCACTGTTGTGACCTTAGGGTTATTTCTGATGAGAGAAAACATTCTTTTTTTGGTTTTCTTCAGTCACCAGAGCTACTCTGAAAAGCATTTGTGCAAAGATAACATAAATCTTTGCATCTCCTAAGGTAGCCACATCACCTAAGATCTACAGGACAGTTTGTCAAGGAAAAGAAGATCCCTTTGTGTAGGGTTGCAGCCTCTGCTGCAGGTCCCTCTCACCCCTTACTGCAGCTACCCTTTGGCGCCCAGGGAGGAGTTTTCTCCAAGCAGGGAAGATTCAGAGCTTCCTTGGCATCTGTAACAAACACACTGCATGTCTGTGAAAGATGTCACTTCCAGCAGAGCCAGCTGAGGTTTTACCATAGACTTAGCAAGGTTTCCTCTCTTGCTTTCTTCCTTGTTGTTTTCTACAAGTACCTGCTGATTCTTAGCTCCCATAGCCTGGGATTGGGATTTCTCTGTCATCAGCTTAGAAAACCTCTGGTGTGTTACAAAGGGTTGATGTTTCCTCCCTGTGCAAAAGCTGGGATGATGAAGAGGAGAAGTGTCACTGCCCTGAATCTTAACCCAGGGTGGAATCCAGACCAAGGGCCTGAACTCTCCTGAGATGAATATTTCTGTTCTGTTCTATTTTAAGATCAATCTTTCTGAAACTAAAGACCTTTCTACAAATATGGATTTCACATTACTTTGGAAGGAAACAATCAAATGGATTAAATGGTGGAATAATTTACCCAAAATAATAAAATAAAATAGATAATAATGATAATTATAGTAAAAGAAAAATAAAAGAAAAAGCCTGCCACACACAAAGTAAAGGATACCAGTATAAGAGCAGCCCGAGTCCTTCCTGGAACTGCCTAAATGAAGGTGGCTGAATTAACCTAAGATAGAATCCACCCTGAATTAATTACCATTATAACTGATCCCTTTCTCGAACCTTGATTTTCATTATGCTTCACAATATGATTTGCTGTGTATTTTGTGTTTACTTATTGCCACTTAGCAATAAGTCTGTGAGTTACTCCCCAGGTTTAGCATAGTTTAGTGCTGTTTCTGTCTGTATCATAATTATTTTTTATATTTCATTAAGTTTTCATGTGATTTTAGATGTTCTCACAAATAATTTGCTTCATATGTTAATGTTTTCTTTGTGATCCCTTTACAGCTAAGTGCCAATTATTATAAAACCAGATATTAATTTTATCATAAACTATGACATTTATTGCATATAGTTTCGAATAAATAATAGATTTTTCACAAATAAATGAATAATTTCTCCTTCTATACTATTGTCCATGGACACATAGAAAAATGCTCTAAACATCCCAATGTAAGTAATTATTAGCTATCTCATGTGATCACATAACAAAAGGAGCTCATAAAGTGACTTGCTTATAGATTCTAATTTTAATGACCTAGTTCAAAACCCTATTGAGTCTACCCACTGCCTCCAGTAGGATTTGAATCAGTCCCCAGAAGTCAGCAGGAAGCGGAAAGCAGACTTTGGGAACTCTGTCAGGGCCAGGCCTTCTAATTAACAATCCAGAAAATGATTCATCATAATGAGAAGTATTTAATTTTATTTGATGTAGCTAGAAGTAGGCTATTAACTTCCAGTGTCACTTTGGATCCCAAAGGATCCTGAACTGCCAAAGCTGTGAAAAGAGATCACACTTGTAAATTCTGACTGATCAGTTTTGCTACTGAAATTTTATGTCATTTGCTGTCCAGTAGCTCATAATTTCTTTCTCCCAGCAGTTGTTGTCAATGAGTACTTTCTTCTAGCCAGAAACTGTCTCTTGGAGACTGAAAAACAGTTTTGCATCCTATCATCCCCCTCATTTTGGTAGTTTCACATCTGCAGTAGAAGATGTACTGCCTGAATATAGCAAATGAATACAGATGTAGCATATAACACCCCTCATTTATCTTTACTTGCTAATGATCATTATTAGCCGAAAACTGATGGGTTTGAAACCAAAGCTCCAACCCTCAGGTCATCAGTAATGATATAACTAATGATGTTTGGTGACCCTTTAATATTTTTAAATTAACTACCTCAGACTGTACCCATGTCAAAGTGATCCTTTGGTAGCAAAAGGGCACCAAGGGGCAATGTTTTCTTGCTGAAGGGAAGAAAGTCTGGGGACTCAAGCAATGCTTTAGCTTCTGCTTTCTGCTCCCCAAGCAGAAAGGAGAATCTCCCTTTTTAAAAATGTTTCTCACACAGCAGCAGAAAAGAACCTTCACCATAGCAGAGCCTGTTACTGACTAGGAGTGCTCTGTTTGACCTGAGACAATGTCAAGAGTGACCTTCACAGCAGCTTCAAGCAGCTTCCTTCAGGAGCCACAGGAAAGCTTTAGGAATACTGTACCTTTCTGCCAGCCTGAAGTTCCCTGCACATAGAGCCAAGATTTGGTGAGTATACTGTCAAGACTCTTGATAATATTAGCATTTACTCTGTTTGGGATGTGCAGATCATTCTCAGCTCTTTTTTTAGCATGGAAGCAGTGTCAAAGATAGATATATCTCTTTCCTATATGGCAACCCAAGGATTATGATGCAAATTTTTTAGCGAGATTTAGCTGAAACTGTCATATCCAGTTTATTTTTTCAGAAGCAAGTGTGCAGCTGCATTTCAATACAAACACAGTAAATACTGTTTCACGAACAAGTCTCTTTACAGTGTCTAAGTAGTGAATAGCAATCCTAAATCCATCTATAAGTATGTGCTGCCTTCTCTAAATAGGCTTTCTGCAAAATCTTAGGAATGTAATAAGCCCTCAGCAACCAAATTACTTTATTGCCTACTGCTTCACACAGTGTTGAAAATTATTTAAGACAGAGAAAAACACCAAAACAGAGCAGAATTCATTAATAGAATAGAACTTCTGAGGCAACATGGACTGCTACAGACCTGCTCCAGATCTGTTGCATCACCATGGAGAAGATATTTCCCTTTTTCTCTTTATCACCCATCGCTGATTTATCTGACAGACCTTGTCCATCTTCCTGGCAAAGAATGACTCCTTCCACATAAACAGGCAGGCAGAGCCCAGCACAATGGGCTTCTGCTTTACACTAAAGAAACATACTTTAATAACTGTGCCTGTGTCCAAATTTGATACGCAGGTTGCAGATAACTTCACAACATGTCAACATTTTGAGAAATAAGTCCAAGATTATCGACAATGGACTTAATTTGGCAGTTTAATAACTTAATGACTGCTTGTTGTCAGCCCTCTACCTATCCCTCATAGCAGAGGTACCGAAGCAAGAGTGTAGATATGCATTTCAGCTCAAAGTGCGTCAAGACTGAGAGTAAGCCCACTTCATCCTGCAGTTGTTTTAAGCTGCAGGAGTTTGCACAGAAGCAGCAGAGATTCACTCATCCATCCTGTTCATCTGAATATGTCTCTTGCTCTGACATGTGCTGGCTACACTGCAGCACACTTGGAGACTTACAGAGATGAGCCAAGGGGTGCTGAGGTAATAGGAGCAAACAGGGGAACTCTAGTCAAATACCTCAAAGGAATTAGTCAGTGTCCTCTAAGGAGGTGACACAACTGACAGTCCATCTGAGGAGCCTCTACACCAGTGCATTCAGTATGGGCAACAAACAGGAGTTAGAAGCCATGGGCTGCTATAAAGATATGGCCTTGTTGCCATTACTGAAAATTGGCGGAATGAATCCATGATTGGAGTCTGGTGATCAATGGCCACAGATGTTTTAGAAGGACTGGAGAGGACAAAGGGGTAGAGAGCTTGCTCTCTACATCATGGAGAGATTGTAAAGAGCTGAGAAAAAATAGCCATGAACAGGTGAAAGTTTGTTAAGAGTTAGAAACTGAGGAAACAAAGGAAGCTTTGTGGCTGATATCTACTACAGGCCACCTGATCAAAGTGAGCCTACTGATGAAGGTTTCTGCTTCCAGCTAGAGGAGGTATCAGATTTGCAGGCTATAATCCTGCTGGGACACTTCAACCACCCCAGTGTCTGCTGGAAAAATAACACAGAGAGCAGTAGGCAATCAGGAAACTCCTGGAGTGCACTGAGCATAACTTCTTAAGCTAAGTAATGGACAGATATTACCTTAAGTGACATAATAGAAATATCTCTTCAGACACCAAGGTCAGTGCAGAAGGAGGGCCAGGAGGGGCTCCAGGCTCCAGAGCTGCAATTCCCCTGGAGCCCCTGGTGCAGACCATGATGAGGCAGCTGTGTTGCTGCAGCCCGTGGAGGTTTACAATGGAACAGAGATTGAGATTACAGCCCATGGAGATCTACAATGGAACACCTGCAGTCCCTGTAGGACCCCATGCTGAAGCCAGTGAATGCCTGAAGGAAGCTGAAAATGGCCCCATGGAAAACATGCACTGGAGCAGGCTCCTGGCAGGACCTGTGGCCCTGTGGAGAGGGGAGCCCACGCTGGGACAAGTTTGCTGGCAGGACTTGTGACCCCACTGGAGAGTCACGCTGGAGCAGCCTGTTCCTGAAGGACTGCATCCTGGAGAGACCCACACTGGAGCACTCTGTGAAGAACCACAGCCTGTGTGAAGGAATCACATTGGAGAAGGTCTTGGCAGACTGCCTCCTGTGCAAGGGAAACCTTGGGAGCAGAAGAGCATGAAAAGTGTGAGGAGTTCTCCCCCTGAGGAGGAAGGAGAGGCAGAGAAGTGTGTGATGAAGTGACCGCAGCTCCCATTCCCCATTCCCAGTCCTTCTGTTCCACTGGAGATGAGGAAGTGGAGAAAATGGCAAATGAAGTTGAGCCCAGGAAGAAGGGAGTGATGGGGGAATGTGTTTTAAAATTTTGGCTTTATTTCATATAACCCCAAATTTATCTAATATCCCCAAGCTGATTCTGTTTTGACTATCACAGTGATTGGTGACACGATTGATCCCTGTCCTCATCTTGGCCCACAAGCCTTTCATCATATTTACTCTCTTTTGACCAGCTGAGGAGAGCAGTCATAGAGCAGCTTTGGTGGGCACCTGTTGTCCAGCCAGGGTCAACCCACCACACAAACATTTTTTATGGAAATGTTTCGTGATTTACAGTCACTAATAACTACTTGGAAAGCATTTCAAAGCTAGAAAGGATTACAGCAATGCTAAATATGGTAGCGGTTATCCTCCTCTGGTCAGCAGCAGTTGCTATATATCAGCATTTTTAAGTGACACATTATCCCCACACTTTTACCAACAGGTAGACACATGCAGATGGACAGTAGCATAAGTAACTCATATGTAATAACTCATTCTTCAATCTTTCCATGAATGGCACATGAAAAAGGGGGAAATATGCAAAAAATTACTTTTACAGAGCTACATAAACAAACCTACATCACAGCATAGGTATAATTAAAGCGATATTTGAAAAGTTTTCGGTCATGTACACTTTCTCTGTCTCTCCCTCTCTTGGCTCTCTTCCACACTTATTTATGTTATTGATTGGATGAACCTGTGATATGAAAGGTAGAATGGATATCTACTTTTTAACTCATATTTCTACATGTCCTCTATGTGTTCTTTGGCTGCTTGGTAGGTCTACAGAATCTTGTTGTCAGTATTTTGGTGGTTCAAGAATAATGTCAAGAGTGGCCTTCACAGCAATTTCCTCTCTGCCAAAACTCTTTTATTCTTAATTAAATGTTGCACTATAATGTGTTTGGACATATTCACTGCCTTGTAGAAAGGGGAAAAAAAGTGTATTCAAGGAATGGCCTGCCCAGAATAGATTCCATAAGTGATAAAGTATTCTTATTTCCTGTAATTTATTGCTACATATGACTGTAGCCATAGAATCAAGTGGTGAGACCTCATTAGGTCCCTTAAGGTCAGTCTAAATTTATGCTCACACAGAGATATCCACTAAAGACTGAAATATCCAGGAAGAGCTTACAGCATTTAATTCATTTTTCAAAATCTAAGTCACAGCACACATCACATGATCCCCCTTGACATTGGCACTGGTAAAGGTGCCCGATTTATTTTCCCCATACCTTCAGTATGCTATTTTTATGGCCTTAGTCACTTTGACTGTGGTCCATGGCAGTCAAGCTAATTTAATTAACCCATTCCATGGAAAGTGGAGGGATCTCCCCTTCACAACCACACTCCACAGGTCAGCCTTCTCCCATTCCTTGCTTGCTGTTGCCCTGTCTTCCTCCTCTCCATCTCTTGTACAAGAAACATCTTTAACTCAACTCATGAAAGCAATTTTGGCTCTGTACTAATTAACTAAATGAATGCACCTATTGTGCACCAGAACTCGCACAGTGCAAGTGGTGGGGGCCCACAGTCGGAAGTCAAGGGGAAAGGTGGAGATAGCAGGATGGAGTGGGAACTATCCAGGCCCACCACGATTCATACCAATGGACGAGGATTCACCTCACCTGAATGCAGCCAGATGGGAACAGGACCAATTTCAGGCTGTCTCCTTCCTTCTGTAGTCTGAAGAAAAAGGATGGCACCCCTTCAGAACACTTCATCTCATCTCATCCCTCTCTGCTGACTACAGAGAAGACTTTGAAGACTGGCGTAAGCTGAACTTTTATTGAGTAATTTAAGTGCCTAAACAAGTGTGTCTAAGTGCCAGAGGAGACACTCTAGTGTGTCATTTCCATCAACCTCAGATGGATATTTTGGATGCCCCAGAGCGTCCATCATGGTACTGATTCCTAAATGTGGGCACCTACATCACTCTCCCAACATCTCCCTTTTGGAAGTGCAGTTACTTTAAAAATAAAGAGAATGACTCGTCGGTTCCCCCTTCTTTCACACCAGTATTAATCTGTGAACCCAGGGAGTTGAAAATATAAAGAGAAGCTTTCTATCTTTGTTCCAGGATCCTAGTCTTCCAGGATTAGCCAAAGTGATGATCTGATAAGGACCCTGCATGTTCCTCTCTTGTGTCTGCAGAAAAAAACACTGGAGGGAATTTTGTTCCTGCTGTGAATCCCCATTGAAAGCCATCCAGCCCCACTGAATTTTACTTATGCCAGAAAATCTGCCAATGGAAATTGTCATTATCATGCTGCTAATTCTGCTTGGAGATATAAAAAATGTCATTTTTGTGTTTTCCCCGATGGCTCCCTTTGCTATGGTATCTAAATATCTCACCCCACATTCAACTTTCTCTTCTCAGTTTTCAAAATGTCACAGGGTCTACTATGGTCATGCACTCATACTTTAATATGCAGCCAGTCACCTGAACATACTTTAGAGTGTCTCCCTACTTCTGCCAGGCTTTCTGACCAGGATATTTTTATATAATTTTGCAGTTATACTTCCTGGAACCAGGCAAAACCTCCAGTGCTTTAAACCTACATCAATACAACTGAAAAGATTAAAAAAAAGGCAGGGATATTTTTAGCAAATATGCTCCTGGCCAAACAGCACAGACCCTTCATGCCATAACCATAGATAGCTCTGGACAAAACCATCAAAAAGGTTTGAGTGGGGGAAAAAAAAAAACAGTAAGGACGAAAAGCAATTGTGATTGAGATGCTTTTACTCTAATGCATGTGAGACTTGTTCCAAGCACTGAAGTCCAAGTTTACTTCTTTGGCTAGAAAATTTTTGAACAATTTTCCCGGGTTACCTAAAAGATTCAGAAACATTGGATTCAAGAATACTGCTGGGAGGCTTCTTTCAGTATCTCCAGATAATGCTACATGAGTGCTCAAATGAGGTAGGAATTGGTTTTCAGCACAAAATATCTCCTAAAAAAATAGAGCTCCCTTTTGTGTATCTTTCAGGCAAGATCTTTAACCAACTTCTACCACTTAGGGGATTGTCTTAACACCCAGGCTAGTGAGTCATTCCATCTCTGGTCTTATTATTTTATGTTTTTTAGCAGTGTGTTATTGTAACATTCAAAATACCTCCTGCTAAACAGGGTAACTCCTGAATATTTTTATCTCTGCAGTATCTCTTGCCTGTAGACACAGCCTGTATAAATATTTCCCTTTTGTCCTCTGAAGTGTCCCAAGAGCTTCAGCTAGATTAAATTGGATAGAAACCAACACAAACCAAGATTACACCTGGCAATTGGGAAATCTAGAAGGAATTCCATCACTTTACAAATATGTAGGAGCAAGTAGGAACTGGTATTCCAGTGGCAACATTCTTTCATATATACACATATATTTTCTGGGGCACTGAGATGTTGGGTGTCTGTTCAGTGTGAGTATTTGTGTAACTTTTCAACTATCTCTGCAGGATCAGCAAACTTAAAATTTAATTCCCAGGCAGATGTCCGTAAGGAAGCTTAGCACTGAAAAAAGCAGCATGTCCATGAGATCATGGCATGTATAAGCAGAATTAGCATAGAACTACAGAGCAGTTTAGATTAGAAAATTTTAGATTGTGTACTCCAGCCCCTTGCTTCGAGCTAGATCCAGTCTGCTCAGGTTTCTCAGAAACTCATCTGTTTGTATTCTGAGAATCTCCAGTAATGGAGACTCGACAATCCCTCAGGGCAACAGCTTTAAACCTATTTCCTTACATGTAGTCATCATTTCATATATTCTAATTTTTGGCTGCTAACCCTTGTTCTATGCACCTTGTCTGCCTCTATGCATCTCTGAGAAGAGCTCAACTCCATCTTATACCTACATTTTTCTTGTGCTGAGGAGCCAAAATATGGGCACAACACTCCAAATGTAGTCTCACACATACTGAGAGGAACAGGAGGTTTACTGCCCTTGAGTTCTTGCTAATTTCTCTCAAGCTTATAATACAAAAGTACAGCTTTGAATATGTGATCCAGAGGGCATCCAGAGCAATCCTGGTGTAACACTAAATGTGAAAGCAGAGCAGGAATGTTCTTGGGTTATCAAGATGGAAGATTCCTCTTAATCAGAAATAACTTTCCTCTCTTCAAAGAGACTCCATTTGGGGAATTAGATCTAGACAGATTTTTTTTCTACACATATCCTGATTTTTTAACCATGAATGATAAACTTCATACAGGATGCTGCCAAACAAAAGTTGCAGTCTATTTTACATATAAAATCAGTTAGTTTTAAGGAACCCTTTTGACCCTGAAAAACTTGAATTTTTTGGCTTCCAGTTGCTACTGACTGTAGCATAAAGTGTGCTTGATTCCTGTGCATAACAGGACTCATTTGCAACATTCAGACAAATAACTATATGAGCAAATATGGCTAGTTTAAGCAATATTTGCAACAGATAACAATTTAGGTGCCATGAAATTACAGATTGATATGTCTGTGAGTAGGGCAGTGTGGGATACTCTTCAAAGCAGTTGACAAACACAAAGCTGTTCCCAGCAGGCTCCACAAGAACAACAAATTTTGTTCTTTTGGACAAGCTGTTAATTGATCATCTGTGTAACTTCAGACAAGGAAATAGAGTGTCTCTCTCTCCTTCACCACAAAGACATTAAGTGAGACAAGGTAGTAAAGGCTCTGCTCCCCTAACAGACCTGCATAACTAAAGGAGCACAGTAAAGAGATTAGTACCAAGTGCACTCTTGTGCTAAACCAGGATTCAACGAGATATATGATCTTGCTCCAGGCACATTCTCTTTGGAGGTTTTCTTGATAAAATCTCCATGCCATGTTCACCCACGCAGAATGAACTGGTTGTGTTTCCACTGGGTTAAATAGCCTGAAAATACCCACAGTGAGCCAAGGATATGTTTCTAAGGATTTGCATTCACTGAGAATGTACTATTCTCTGTTATTTTTCTTTCTGCTAACCCCTTTTGCAGATACTTAATTGCTTCCTGGTGGTTTTGTAAGCATTTGTTTTGTTTTATCATATTGTTACACTCTCCATAAAAGATAAGGCAATTCTCTAGACATCTCTAGCAGTCATCTCTGAAAAGGCTGTCCTCTCTCTTTCTGCTGACTTTAGACAGGACTTGTTCCAAGACAGACCAGGACTGCACAATGCACATGATGCACAAGCAATTCAAGTGGAGAGAGTAAGGCAAGGGCAAGATTGGAACAGTCTCCAGGCTTTTTATTTAAGAAAGGAACTCCAGTAAGTTTTCTGTGTCATTTCCAGGATGTGATTTAGTGAATTGAGCCAATAACTTACTCAGGGTAGCAGGTTGCACTTTTACCTTTGAGCTCTGCTCTGTAGGAGCTTGACCTCTGTGGCTGTCAGTCATTTATCTTTTCCAGTTCATGCCCTTTTTTCTTCAAATTAATAACTGCAGATGTTTTTGAGCATGTGCTCTCATGGCTCTATTTGTAGGAATTTTCAAAACTAAACTTACTATAAAAATCTTCCTTTATCTTCTGTTAAAAATCCAGGGGTCTGTTAGCTGGTATTTTTACACTGTTGTTAATAGTATAAGTATGTCTATGGTAAGGAGGAAATGGACAGAAGTATATTCTTCAGGCAGAAGAGAAAGTTGTGAATGAAAGGCTGTCTGCCTTCCCATAGCCCCTCTAGGACAATAAACATAAATCTCCATCAATACAGGGTATTAAACACAGTGATATGAATTGGAAATGCAATCATATTTTATTATTATATAGGAAGTCACAACAATGACAGCTACTGGGGGTATCTGCTGAAGCACAGCAGCAGAGGTCAAAAAGAGCACAAGGCATGTCATCTACTACACAGCTCAAAGGTTCTGCTGTAGTCAACACCTTCCCCATCTCCCACCCCTCACTCTTGCTCTTGGGCAGACTGTAGACAGGAGGTCATTCATGAGCCTCTGCACATCTCTGTGTAGCCCTGGGTATGAACATTCAAATCCATTGAAATTCTGTGTTCTGGCAAAACAGCAGATGCATTGGATAACATTGAGGTCGCAACTATCCTCATGTCCTGTCTCCAGCAGCGACATAGCAGATGCCTTTGAAATAGCTAAAAGTCAGAGCAATGATCATCACAGCTTCCCAGAATATTCTTCTATTGTTCCACAATCTATAACACAGGAAGCCCCAGAGCCCAAGCTAGTGTCTTTATAATAGCTCTGAATATGTTTTTCTTCCCTGAACTTACCCATGCAACCATTGAAACATTTAGCCTTTATGTAAATGTTTAACATCTGCAACAGCCTTTGGCAATGCATTATACACCCTAACTTCATGTTGTGCAACTCTAACCACCTCCTTGTGTTTGTTTTCAAGGCATTAAATTCAAGTGTCATTTGACAATCTCAAATCATGCGCAGGAAAAAGGCAGCAGCACCACCTCTAAAGCTGCTGACACTCACTAACCGGCCATCTGAGGAAAGGAATACTTTCATCCCCTCACTGGTGTGTTCTTAAAGCAGATGGGCCAGGAAATCTGTACAGTGAAGGTACATAGCTATTCTGGGCTTACCCTTGCACTTCAAGAGCAAATAGAATTATATGCGATCACTTTAGGTGGAACTTTATCGTCAAAAATTGCAAGATTTATCAAATCAACTTTGTAACTACAAAAATACCAGAACTACTAAAAAGCAAGATTTCATCAGCTTTTATACTTCTTTGTATTGAAGTCCGTGGTTTTGAGGTGGGGTTTTTTCAGATTCTGATGGTATTCAGCTGGGAATGTCTTTCTGGAATGTTTTTTGGAGTTTTTTGTTTGTTTGGTTGTTGTTCGTCTTGTTGTTGTTGTTACTTTTTCACCCTCATTCCTTACAAAATCCTAGGTCCTATGCAGGAATAATATCTATCCAATATGAGGCTTTATCGTGTCCATCATGGATAAACAACTCTCACTTAGCCAAATTCATTTTATGGTCTTCAGAACAGACTCTTTACCTCAGGTGAAGGCAAGTAACAGGATCTTTGTCACAAGGTCAATTTTCAACCATTCCTTGTTTTCCAGCTTATTTGCCAAGTGGTCTCTGAGGCTACAATAATTTCTCTGTAACACTGCCTTTAGATGATTCTCTAAGCTGCTCTTGTAATATGTTGTGCTCCAAAATGATCTACACTTCTGCTTCTCCATATTCACTGATGATTGCATGGACCTTCACCATCTCTTTTGTGGTCCAAAGAGATTACATCTCTTCAACAACTATTTGACAGATATATGTATATTTCACAGATTTCTTTTTCTCTGCTTAGTATTTTTTCCAGATTTACTGTATCTTTTAGTTGAATTGAGTGGGCTAGATCTCATATCAAGCTGAAGATAAGGGCAAATCCTGGATTTTTGAAATCACATGACACCTTTTTTCTATTTTGGCATGGTTTACTTTCCTAAGAGTTCTTACCTTCCCAATTGCTGTGTATATTTTTACTGCTATTCAGCCCTGAGCTGGATTTCCATATACTCAACTATCCTAGTCGCAAAAACTTTATCCTTGAGTCTTATTCAGCTCAGAGCATCATCATATTTGCAAAGCTGGGATCCACCTATACACCACATATGTATCTAGATTTGGCAAATGTCATTTGCCTTTTTTTTTTTTTTAATCTGGTCATTCAGAAAGATAAGGACTTTCTTCAGGATTTCAGTCAACTCTCAGCATTGAATAACAGTAGTGTCAGTAAACTCTATCACCTCATTGCTCCAGCCTCTTACCAGACCATTTGCAAATGTGGGATGTCACAACTTGTAGGTTTGTTTTGATAATTTTCCTTCCCTGTGAGAAATGAACATTTATTCCCACTTTTTTTTTCCTATCTTTTAGGAACTTAATTATCCAATTACTTTATCCTTTCCCATCTTCATGTCGGTAGCAGTCTTCAATGAGATGTTTTCTTGACTGCCTTTTGCAAATGTTAGTAGACTATGACATTTAGACTTCTCCATGGTAAGTTTCTGATTTCCCTTTTCACACATTATCACAGCAGATAAGTGATCTGTAATCTGTTTTCTTGGTCAGCTACAGCCATTACTAGCCAAATGGTTCACATACAAGTTCAAGTGCTGTTTATCCAGAAAAAAAATACTCCCTGCCAAAAGCTTGGATAGTGTCTTTTCTATTAGCCAGATGTTAATTGTAAGTTCTTTCTGAATTCTAGGCTTAATGTTGAGCTTTCTTGGTGATATCCACTCTCACCAAGCAGGATGTCACATTAGACAATCCTATTAGCTCTTCCTGTAATGATCAGAGGAGTCCTAAAAGCTACTGGCAAAGCTCAAGTGTCATACGAAATAAACAAAAATCACTCTTGATCACTCTGTGATGGTAGTAAAAAAGAACACTTTTGTGAGATTCCACTCTAGGAGCACTTGAAAGGAGTAATCCATGCACACAAGAGACAGCAAGGGCAAAAAACATGCTTGAACTGGCACCAAAATCATAAAGAAGAGCAATTACTCCCCTGCACCCTGCCTCCTGCTGGCTGACTTTTGACAGAAGAAGTCGAAGTATAATGCAAGATTGACAAAAAAATACAATGCAAAACAGTAGCAACAAGAGGCCCTATGCACAGGTGCTTGTATGGTCTGAGAAGGAACCTAATTGAAATCTCTGTGTAACACACAGAAGGCAATTTGGCACCGGAACTGACCAGCAAAGTGATAAAAGTTGGATGCAGAATAAGAAGTCTAAAAACTGTGCTTAACTGTTGCAAGATTCCCAAATTTTTTTTTTCCTTCTGTGAATGGAAGAGAACGCAATGAAAATAATGAGTCTGAAAGGAACAGAAGGGGGAGAAAAAAGCATGCAAATTAATTGTTGGGAATAAAAAACCTGAGCATAGAAGCATGAGTCTAATACATGCCTTGCAATTAGCTAATTGCTGCAAGGATCACACAGTCACAGAATGGTTTGGATTGGAAGGGACCTTTGAAGACTGACGAGTTCTAACCCCTCTGCCTTGGGAAGGGACACCTTCTACTAGACCAGGTTGCTCAGAGCCCCTGTCAGCCTAGCCTTGAACACTTCAGAGACAGGGCATGTTAGAAGCTCTGGTTACTATCATTAACATGAACGAAAACTTTACATATATTCTTTCTTGTATTGCAGAACAAAGAGAAAATTTCGCATGATTCTATGATTGTACAAAATTTGACATTTAAAAATCAGGTAGGTAGGCTTACATATCTCTCTGCTGCAGTTTTTTCTTCTGTGTTTCTAGTTGCAGGCATGCTCAGAGACATTGTAGAATTTCAAAATGTAACACTGGAGAGCACTTGCACTCTAATTTGCAGTCTAAACTTATCTTTGTTTACTTGTTCATATTCCAGGAAGTCTGATACATCCATAAAACTTCCAGTGCTTTTATATTCTTGCAGGTCAGAGAGATAATGCGAAAACGCTTCTGTGTTGAATACTTCCATCTTATTCCCAAAAATGCTGTGCCAAATCCACGTCTTCAATTGACACCAATGAATGGAATAGATCCTTTGTGAATATGAATCAATGTAGTTTCATTGATTTCATTTTACTTGAGTAATTCGTGTCACTTGGGAGTCTGGCTCAAGACTTTAATTGGCTCTAAAAAGTGAGGGAAAATTAAATATCAAAATAAATCAAACAAACACAGGTACATTCAGTCAATATTTGGTACATTATACCTCATATTCTTTCACCAGCAGGTCTCTGCACCACCCAGCTCAATGTCTTTTTGATGTTGTATTTCGGTCAATTATGGAATGCAAATGTGCAGTATCCAGAGTGAGTTCAAGTTCTGGAGACTCCAGGAACAGAAAGGAAAAGAGGGAATTTTCTGTCCTATAAATGTGCCTCTGTGAGTAATTGAGTTGAATTTCCGAATTCTCTCTAACTCGCATACAGAGAAGTCAGTCAAACACTGACTTTTAACAAAATTCCTTATGACATCACTCTTCATGGTCATGAAATGAGCATCGAGCAATGTTTACTTTGTTTGTGCTTGTTGTTACACACTCCTCAAAGGAGAGTGGGATAGAGTCCCCGTTATTCAGGTGAGGTGCTTTGTAGCCTAAGGTAAGATTAAAGTCCAGCTAAGCCAGGCATTGAACAAAACACAAAGAGAGACTTTAAAGACTGCAAAGAAAAACACAGAAGAAAAGAAAGAGCAGTGCCCACCTCTGCAAACCCCATGAGCACTCACAGGTTGCAAGCCAAGCTCAAAGCCCTCTTTGAGGGCTCTGAACTGTGATTTGGCTAGTGTGACCAGGAAAGGCTCTGGTAGAGCTAAGAGCAGCACTCCAAGTCAAATACCTTCTCTCCAGCTATACTTTATAAAGAGAAGTAGAGTGGGGGGCTAGAGACATGAAGGTAACAGTTGGAGACTCCAGGTTTTCATTTTATGGATATGGATTTAAGAGGATGATTGAGGACTGCAATTCCTGATGCATGCACAGTGCTGCAGCTAGTAAAGAATACAGTTATACAAACCCAATACTTGACACATTTTGGCCATGTGACAGCTCTTGTTCTCCATTTACACTGGGGCCATGTAAGGATTTTTTCATGCTCTTTTCAGAGCATCTATTTTGCAATTCTGATCTTTCCAAATGCAGCAGATGGCCTTTTTCCAGGAGGTCAGGGCCCTATCAGATATTTATTTTAGGGATTTCACTTGAAAAACACAGATGTGGGAGAATCATCTAGGCAAAACATTTATTTTTTTTCTAAGAAGATTGGCTTCCCCTGTAAGCCAATCAAAGCTATTAAAGTTTGAAAGTATGTTGTAGTCCGGTGTTATCACCAGCAGGTTCATCTTTTGATTAATACAGTCTCCAAACTCCTCTGTGCATAAGATGAAAACCCATACAAGAAGGGTCACAAGCCCCACAATTAATCATAACATTTATTTGAGACAATTCAGACAGAGAATTGTTTTATAGAGAGCAAAAACAACAGACTCCTCCAATCTATCAAATTTCTGGAATTTACTCCACGTTAACAAGATTCTGAGCAAAGAAATGAAATTTTGTGGTGAACACAGGAAAGCAGAAGTTTTCAGTACAGACATTTGTTTCCCACCTCAGTGGGCCAAATTTTATATCACTGTAAATTGACTTTAATATATTTAACTAATTATTTTAATTGACTTTATGTGCCAGTTTTTTGGGGGTTTTTTCCCAGCTGATTTTGGTGAAGTGAGCTAAACCTGGTTCAAAATTGCAACAGAGCTTTTTTCCCTCTCCCCTGCTTCTTTCCAAGAAAGCTGTTCTCGTGTTGCTAACTGGTAGCTGTACCTCTCGGTCCATAAAGCCAACCATGCCATGAGCTGATGGCTGATCTGGCCCTCTGTTCTCAGGACTTGGCAATAGCAGGATTTTTCAAAGCCTATGCCAAAGGCCAGGCATAACGTGACCATGAATAACAAGCCAATCTTTACCCTCTCCAACAAACTTCTCCTCAAGAGGCAACAATGCAAGAAATGCATTAGGTGATGTACTGATACCTAAATATTTATTCAAGCATTTCATTCTGCGTTATATTCAGGTCACTGCTTCCCTCACAACTGCAGACCAATCTTGCATACTAATGCTGAAATTTCCCAAATTTTATCTTAAAGAACACTAGATATGCCTGACTGTTTTCAGAATATGTGAGGAATTTGTTTACTTGATTTATTTCAGTGGATTTTCTTTTCCTGTGTTGTCTGGAGGGTACCAAGGATTGCCACTTTATAGAGAGCTTTTAATAAAATGGGAGGAAAGCTTCTGGTCCTCAGTTCTAAAATCCTGTTGCGTAACAAGAAAGAAGTATATGATATATATAAATAGTTTAATCATTTGAAGGAGAAGACTTTCAGGTAAGTACACTCTCTTTGGAGGGAAGCAAAGATGGCACTTGCTCAGATGTCAGAAGCTGATGGCACCCTGCTGATCTAATGGACCATATGCAGATTATTCTCCCCCACTGAAGTGTGAAAGCATGAACTGGAAGGGAACTCCTAAATTATTATGCCCTTTAGCTGCAGGTACCATGGGTAACACCTGTACCATCATCAAAGGGATCTTAAAGAAGATGTACCTCAAGTCTTTAAAATATCAGAGGTATTCTTATTCATACCACACTATACTTTTAATTAAAATTTCACTTGGACATGGTTTATAATGGGTTAATAAATGATGCTTGGAGCTTTAAAGAAATGACTAAAGAATGCATGAACATTTTATGCAGTCTAATGGCTTGATTGATTAACCCCTATTACATTCAGAATTGTCATTTATTGATGTCCTTATAACTAAGACACAGCCCAAATCTATAAAGGATTTACTGTCACTATCATTCATTTATTAACCCTTTACATATGTTTTATTCATAGAATCTTAATATCAAACCAAGTTAACACCCTCTAACATTTTGGACAGAGATTTGTATCAATCAAATATGAAATAAATAAGAAATCGTCTCCTCTTATATTGCTTAGAACTATTTCTAAGAAAATACTGAAAATTCCCTTATTACTTCTAGCTTCTCAAAATATTGCGGGACTAAGGAACATACTGATCTCTATAACAGTATGCAATAAAAATCCATTATGATGTTGTCTGTGTTATTTTCAGGAAAGTTAAAACCTTTTTTTTTTGTTCTTTGGTTTACATCAATGAGACTCTTAGAGACAATCTTCATGTCTGAATACTGAAATGAAAGGAAATACTGAAATGAAAGATAAGTGAGGATCTATAGACCCTCTCTGGATCATACTTAAGGGTCTTCATTCTAAACAGATGATCTCCACAAAGCACTTTTGAAAATTAAATACTGTTGAAAATAGCGAAATACACAAAAAGACTAGCACTTATAGTTGGTGAATAAAATCCATATTTCTGTAAGATATTCCCCTTACCACAGAATTACCAAGAATGGTATATGTGGGAGAGAATCTCTGGAGATCTACTCCAAGCCCCAAAGCAAGGCCAGCAGGGGCAATTGTCAAGTCAGGTAATAGATATCTCCGGAGATGGACACTACCAAATCTCTTTGGCCTGACTGTTTCAGTGCTCACTACAGTAAAACACCTTTTTTTTCTCAAATTTGAATGGAATTTCTGTGTTTCAGGTTGTGCCCATTGCCTTTTGTCTCCTCAGTCAGCACCACTGAAAAGAGCCTGGCTCTGTCCGCTTTGCACCACCTTCAGGTATTTATAGCCATGAATTGATAAGATCTCCCCAAGTCTTCTCCAGGCTAAAACCATCCAGCTCTTTTAGACATTTCTTGTATGGCAGATGCTCCAAATTGTTGATTACTTGAGTTGCCCTTTGCTGGACATGCATGTCCAAGTCTGTCTGCAGTGGGGAGCCCAAGCACTGGTCACAGAACTCCAGATGTGTCTCACCAGAACTGATCAGAGGGGAGGGATTAGCTCTCTTATCTCTCTGGCAATGCTTTTTTTTCTTTGCAGGTGATCACAGGTGTAATCACAGCTTTACTCCCTGCCTTTATGCTAAAGATGAGCAGGTAAACTCTATTCAGTTAATTCCCTTCTACCCTCTCTGCTTTCCACTGCTTCCTTCTGTGTATGTCAGGATCCACGTATGCCGAGGGCCAAAGCAAAAACCTCCTTCCTAACGCCAGTTCTCCCTGAGCAGCTCTCTCCGTCAGATGTGCCATGCTTCCCAGTCATGCATGGATCTTACCTTCATTTCATGCCCCCTCAGTGGCCATCCATGGTGCTCACATTTCAATCCAGCATCACTGTCCCTGGAGCCAGACCAGGGTCTTCCTCCCACAGCTGAGCTGAGCAGCTGGGTTTGGCACCTTTGCCTTTGGAGAAGGAAGAAACCATCCCAGCCTCCAGGCAGAAAATTTTCTGTGTAAATAGATGATATTGAGGCAGTTTCTCTCTCTATGGCATGATGGGCCTTTCTTTGATACAAGAATATATTTCCACAGAAATCAATAACTATAATACAACTGTCTTCCATTTCAAAGAATTGCACAAATGTAACTATAGGTGATCTAAATTTCCCATTCCTTTTTTCCCTTGACTCTAGCTATGAACGAAAAGAGAATTGGAACCCATGAGTTACTGATTTATCTTTTTCCTGAGTGTTTACTAGGCTGAATGCATTTGACAGGAGACTGCTAAAGAATGTTTTTAATGGTGTTACCAAAATACATTCTAAAACCTGCTGGTTCAGTAATTACCAAGTAAGAAGGATGAGAGAAGGATTTTTTAATTTACCTTAGAACTGCTGCTATGGACACCGAGTATTAACACAACTGATTCTGATTGCCATGGCATTCAGCTCAAATCAAACATATGCAAATCAGGTCGTCTGGTACTGCACCCGTTTAAAAGCAACCATGACAGTGTAGAGGCTGAGTGTCAGAGAGTGAAAGAGCACAGGTGATCTTGAAGATTATATTGGTCACTAGTGAGCACAGAAAAGAAAAGAGCAGTCATTGGCTAAGCAAGGATAAATTATCAAAAATTTATTTCACACTGTCAATTTTTTCCCCTCATAACTTATCATGAAGATGCAGCTGAGCAGTAAGACCCAAGTCAGCATGTTGGTTCCCAGCACCATACACTGCTTTGTATCAAGGGAAATACAAACCAGTAAGAGGTCCTTCTGGTCAGTGTGAGGACACAGCTGAGCTGAACTGAAGCCCGCAGTCTTCTGAGAACTATTTTAGCTTTGTGATGATTTCACAATCTGAACTCAACTTTTTGAACTTGAGCCACCATTTATCCTGCTGCTCTGGCCAGATGCCACTTCTGAAAAGGACCTAAGCAAGACACACAGGGGTGGGTACAATATTTCTGTAGATTTAAATCATCAAGGAGGCAGACAGAATGAAGTGGGCAACAAAAGTAATGTCATCCACTGCATCTGCCTAGAGTTTTCTCTTCACTGGTTCCCCAATTGAGGACAGGATTTTAGCCAATACCAAATGAGTTCTGAAAATCTAAAATCTAATTTTTAGCTGTCTTTTTATCCAGAATTACTTGCCACCCTTTCCTGAAGTGCGTTTTAATTCATGACCAATACATGCCACCATTTAATTCATTCTGACGAAAAACAAGCAAAACCAAACTGCAAGGGTGAGAGGTGGTAACACACAGAACAATCTAGACAATGAGCTCTGCACAGGTCAAAGCACAGCCTGTCTCTTTTTTTTTCCACACAAACATGCTCTCACACATGTGAATGACTAAAGCACCAAACCACTCTATGGGTCTTCGAGCTTCAGCCTGCAAGGTCAGTGCTATGGAATGGGAACTGTTAATTTGCCAAGACTTTCTGAATATGTCCAAAATTAGTGGACCTGGTGGCATGGTATTTGCCAAAAAAATTGTTTTGACAAGACACAGAATACAATATTTTGGACAGTGTACAATTTGCCCAATTATGGCTTTGCAATAGTTTTTCATGCAGCATGTAGCAGAAAACCCTGATCTGAGCTTCAAAAACACACCGGATTCTCTCTGCTAAAATACTAACCACAGAGAGAACATAAGCACTAAATTCTGCCCACATCTAGCCTACATTATGTGGTGTGATTACCTGATTGTTTTTTCTCTGTGTCCAGATAGCTTCCTACTGGACTGTTACTGAGGATGCAGGGTAAGGATCTTCCTCTCTTGTGCATATTGAATTAAAATTGGCTTAAAAGCAGCAATCTTAAACCAGTGTGCAAGTTCCTCTTCTTTTCCCTCATGTGCCTGTGCCAACAGCAGTGCCAAGTGAGAGCAACCATAACCCTGGTAAAACATCAGTGAGCTGTTTGCACCATGCTGACAATTTTAATAATAGCCAAACATTTGTAGATTGTCACAGTAAGAAAAGGGCAGACAGGTTTTCAGATTTTGCTTCGTCCTGGTGCTGCCAGCTAGATGCAGCATGACAGCAGTTCAGACACATTCACACAGGGCCAGGTAGCTGCAGGTAGATATAAAGCAGATATTCTGCAGGAGACAGTATGCAAACGTATGTTGGGAGTGGAAAGGATTTAGCTGTAAGAAACAAAAAACTGTATGTCTCTGTCAGGAAATCAATTTCCCCTTGGGGTCCTTCCTCTCTCTTCTGCCGGGTTGTTTGTATGTTAATCAAACAAATTACTAGAAAAAAATAAGCTGTCAGGAAACCAAAGAGCAGGACAACATCTTACATCCAAGTCACTTTTTATTACCTGCTACATCTTCCCATGCAACCAGCCCCCTCCTCACCCTGCCATCACCACTGTCACCAGCTCCTGTGTCCAATGAGACTGTCTGATGGGAAGTATTGCCAATTCAGTGTGGGATATATAAGCTGCAGAGAGGATTCTGTTAGAGCCAGCCATGCCAGATTGTCATTTTAATAACGAGAATCAGTGTGATTTGTCAGGCCAGGGCAACCCTTGTACTGCAGAAGTTTTCCCCACTCTGGTTATTCCCACTTGATCCCCACCCAAGCAGTGGCAATAAACACTGGAGAAAGAGAATTGTTTGTGGCCCATTCTGTTGTCAACAGCCACAGAAATTAAAGTAATATCCCCAAGCTACTCTATGGTATTTATTCAAGGGCCAGAGAGGAATTCTATTTTGAGAGAACATTAAAATGTAAATGGAGGTGAAATTCTCTATTTCTCCCTTTCTCTCTTGCAGAACAAGTCTCAGACATTGTTCAGTGCTTCAAAGCTAACAATAAAAGACCGTCGTCTTATTCAAGTTGCAATGTTCAGTGCTTTTGTTCTCCAAATCTATTTTACCACGTGGAAAGGCTTTCTGAGGAGTTAATATACACTGTACAAGAATTGTCTCCGTATAAAAGAATTGCTACATTCTAAAAATAGTGGCAGCCCTGTTATATGTATTTGAGATTTTCTCTGATGTTGGGATCAAAGTTTGGAACTACTGAACTAAAAATCAGTTACCAGTATGAATGACACTAGCCTTTAAGCAAGACCATTATATGCTAGATGAATGTGAGCAAGGCCCACAGCAGGTAAATAGGTCACATCTGTTTTTTTCCTAGATATAGTATCAAAAAGTGCAGTATATTTTAGCATGGTGTAGCGTAGCATAGCACAGTGTAGTGCTGTGTGGTACAGCATGGCATGGAATGGCATGGTATGCCATGGCACAGTTTAATGCAGCCATATTCTCCTAGAAGTTATGCTGTGGCACGTGGGGGGCAGGGAGGTGATTCAAGACAATCTTCATGGCTCAGCCAAGGGCAACTCCTGCCTGACCAATCCAGTGGCCTTCTACAGGGGAGTGACTACAGCAGTGAACAAGGGAAGGGCTCCAGATACCATCTTGTGTAAAACCTTTGACACAGTCCCCCACACCATCCTTTTCTTGAAATTGGAGAGAGGTGGATTTGATGAGTGAACTTTTCAGTGGTTACAGACTTGGCTAGACTGTTGCATCCCCATGGCAGCAGTCAACATCTCAGAGTGCAAGTAGACGTCAGTGATGAGAGGTGTCCCTCAGGGGGTCCGTGTTGGGACCAACGTTATTTAATCTCTTCATTAATAATATAGATCAAGAGCACTCTCAGAAAATTTGCAGATGACACCAAGCTGAATGGTCCTGTTGACACTCCTGAAGGATAGGATGCCAACCAGGTGGACCTGGACTCTCTCGGCAAGTGAGCCCATGGGAATCCCATGAAGTTTAACAAGACCACATGCAAGGTGGTGCACTTGGGTTGGGACAAACTCTGGTATCAGCACAGGCTGGGAGATGAGCAGATCAGAGCAGCCCTGCTGAGAAGGACTTGGGCGTACTGGTGGACAAGAAGCTGGACATGACCCAGCAATGAGAACTCACAGTCAAGCAGCCAAATGTGTCATGGACTGCAAAAAAAGCCAGCAGGGAGAAGGAGGGAATTCTGCTCCTCTGCTCTGCTCTGGTGAGACCCCACCTGGATCGAGTATCCAACTCTGGTGTCCCAGCACAGGAAGGACATCGACCAATTAGGGCAGTCCCAAAGAAGGGCTACCAAGATGGTTAGTGGGATGGAGCACCTCTCCTATGAGACAAGGTTAGGAGAATTGGGATTGTTCATTCTGGAGAAGAAAAAGCTTTGAGATGACCTAATTGCAGCCTTCCAGTACTTCAAAGGGGCCTGCAGGAAAGAGAGGGACAATTTACAAGGGCATGAGGACAAGTGGGGAGGGCTTCAAGCGGAAAGAGGGTAGGATTAGACTAGATATCAGGAAGAAACTCTTTACGATGAGAGCACTGAGGCAGTTGAATAGGTTGCTGAGAGAAGTTGTGGATGTCCAGTACCTGGGACTGTTCAGTCTCAGGCTGGATGAAGTTCTGAGCAACCTGGTCTATGGAAGGTGTCCCTGCCCACAGCAGGGGATTGGAACCCGATGATCTTTAAGGTCAATTCTAATCCAAGCCACTGTATGATTCTCTTATATAATTTATAATATCATAACATAAGTCCATGTCAATATCCATGCATCTTGTGCATTGGATACACTGTCATGTCCCCAGAAATCTCAAACTGTTAAAAATTGTCCTTAATGGAAAGACAATTCCTTTACTCTAAAATAAAATTGTCACTTATGAAGGTTCTGTACATGATCATCAGGGATACATTTCCATCAAATGCAGAGAATTTTTTTTTCCTGGGTTTTTAAATTGAGATAAATACAGAGCTCTTATAGCTGCAAAACCCACCAAACATACCCTGGAAGTGTAAGTGGTGTGGATAAGGGGAGGCAGAAAGGGATTTTCCGAGTCAAAAAGTTCCCAGAATGAGAAATTGTGGGAATTAATAAAATCAGAAGGTTTTGGGAAAGCTGCAAAAGTCAGGCCTCAGAGACAGCAGAACTGTGATCAGAGCTAAGCAGTAATCATAAGATTGGTCAGTAGAAAAATTATGTAAGAAGTAGAAAAGTAAGGACAAACAGAACAACGGTCTGTGTATTAATGCATGTCTAGAAAAACTCCCTAAGCTGCAGAAAAGTATATCTAGCGAGACATTAGGAAGTTCTAAGCTTAATAGTGGAGCTCTGTGCATTGTGTTTTAAGGCTCACAAGCAGGTACTGTATTCGAAATAAGCAAGCATTGTTTAAAGAGAAGGTACGTGTGCTCATAGCGATTGGATAGAGCTACTGTCAATATGCTTCTG
>JAYDZK010000001.1:35719121-35788571 GCA_034509185.1 Euphonia xanthogaster
TGCATCTTCAGGAGTTTAATTCAATGACCATGTTACTTGGCTCATTTGCTGATTGCCAATTTTGCTGATTATTTCTTGATCTGAATAAGTCCCTTCAGGGAAAAAAAAAAAAAAAGAGGTAGCAGATTCATTTATCTGCCCTGAATGTACTAAACAATTGACTGATTTCAATCCCCTCATTTGAATTTCCAAATACAGAAAAGCCTCTAAATGCCAATATATTCCTTTCCACACCCATATGTCAGAATATGCCAAAAAAGTTCGCTAACATTTTTCATTCCCATGAAGTGCAGAGTTTTACAGGTTGTGAACAAAGATCATTTTGTCAGCTCATAAAATAGTTTTATGTGAGGAAATACAGCAGCAATTCTCTTCTATTTCAGAATTAAGGAGTGAGAATCTTAATTAGACATAGGGATAATATCAGCTAGTTACACAGAACAGAATAAAATGCATAAAGGGTATAAAATCTCATGCTTCAGGACATTAGTCAAGCAGTAATGGATGGGTTAGCACAGAAATACCCCTGGGGAGAAGGCAGTTTTTTCATTTCCCCCTTCATTTATCGCCTTTGAAAGCTAACTCATCTGAACAGGTGTAAATGAGTCCAGTGGGTCTAATGAGACATATGAAAAAGAGGATGGGAGTTACGGTGAAGATCACTAGTTTGGAAATGAAGCTTCTTGAGAAGAAATAGCTGAATAATGCATTAGCTTGCCTGATAGCCACCCCTGCTACTCTTACCCCTGCTCCTCGCCCCACATTTCGTCACTGATTACCGAGGTGAAGTAATTAGGCATGTCGATTCTCAACTACCCATAACCTATTGCTGGCTCCCCAGCAGGGATGAGCCTATTATGTACATATGAATGCAGCAGCTTTCCCATTTGTACGGACCAGTACGTTTTTAGGATCAATTTAGCTCACCGTTATAATATGCAAAGGAGATGTAATGTGTCTTCTTACTAAACCAAACAATGTCTTTCAGTGAATTTTTTGTCTTCATCCCAGCATGTGCTCTTTCACTGGAGGAAACACGATGTATTATATGAGTTTGGGCGTCAGCTACAGCTTGTCTACAGTGATGGTTGTTTCTATGCAGAGATGACTCTTGCTGCAACATCCTAATGACAAGGCACAGATTGTAATCTCAGTAAAACTAAACGAACTGAGCCCTACAATCCCCCACAGCAATTGATTTTGGCTAATAACTTGTGGCAAAAACTACCAGCATCCAGTCTCTCCTAGTGTTTTACAGGAAGATAGCTGTAAATCCTACAGAAAACCCCCTCTCTGCACTGAAGACAAAGCTTATGTGCATAAACCGAGCTGCCAATAAATTCAATGCAAGTTGTCCATAAGCCAGATTCTCAGCTGGTGTGGACTGGCACAGTTCCATGCATGTCAATTACCAGCAATATGATGTCTGTCTCTGCTGCTGGTAGGCCGTGTGCTAATTTGCAGGAGGAGAGGACACATCACACTGGATGGCTCTTGTTGGGCTGCAGCAGAGCACAGGGAGTTAACTGTTTGCATGGTTTGATGATCACCCTGTTTCACCCAGGACTGCAGTGACTAGGGCTTTGACCCAGACTTGGTTCCCTGCTCTGCAGGAGGGGATTGAAACATCTCCTTGGTTGCAATTATTGACCCCTCAAAGTGGATGATGCAATGAGTGGCTGCCAGCATTTCTTGAGCCCGTTGCAGCGTCATATTTGGAGTCAGGAAAAGCAGGGCTGTGGGTAGCCCTGTGGCCTGCCTGGTGCACAGACACTGCAGGCAGGAATATAAGCATTCTGTGAGCTCATAACAATTATTTATCAGTTAATGTACACAGCAGGCAGTGAAGGGTAACAGGCTACTAGGCTCAGCAGGACCACACTTGCTGCCCATGACAGAGGCACCCTGTGAGTGTCTGTTGTCCAGGCAGCCGTCAGTCAGATGGGGAAGTGTCAACTTCCTCGTTGGAAATAACTGAACTATGACCTTCCTGAATTGCTCTCATTTCTTGGAGTTTTGTGCCATCACATGTCAGTAGTTTTCTCCTGAGGACTTAATTCTCCTTCTGCCTGTGTTTTGAATTTTCCTCTTTTGCATGGCTTTGGCTTATGTTCCCTTAGAGCTCGACAGCTGCTCTTTTCATTCGAGCTAAGCTGAAATCAGAGAGCTTGGTTTCAAAATCCAAGCTGGAGGTCACAGGCAGTTAAAACCCTGGGATGCATGCCCCATCGCCATCTCCAGCAGTGCAGTCCCACTCCTCCTTTCACACCTTTACAGTTGTGCAGCAAACCTGGACACAGGATCAGATCCAGGCACAAAGAATTATTTTTTTCTTCCACATGGATGTAGCTTGCAGCCAGGCCATATTCCTGGCTTCACAAGGGTTAACAGCAGCACTTAGGAAGGGAAACAGAACAGCTATCCAAGGAAAAGGTGGGAGGATAGTAACCTTGTAGCTTTAATCAGAAAGGGGTCTGACTCTACCAATTATGAAACTACAGTTTGAGAACAAGCCACTCAAAAAGCCTTGTAGCAATTTAAGGAACTACCCATAGGAGATGTGAGTCTTCCTTCCCGTGGGCAAAATAGGGAAATGAACTCCTGTCTTCCAGTACTGAAACAGCTCACTTGTTATTGAAGGACTCATTAAAAGGGAAACATTTCACTTCCTTCCTATATTTTGTGAAAAGACTTTTAAAAAAAGTCCTCCAGAGACATTGGTATCATATTTCCTAAAGATTTCCAAAATTACAATGACATTCTTCATTTACAAATCAAATTTAATGTTTCCAGTGTTTTATTATTTAGAGAAGTTAAAATATAGAAAAAGTTGCATGCTGGAAAAAAAAAATCTCTTCCATTTAGCATCCAAATCAAGAAAACAATTATCCATGGACTCCTATCCTGCTGTGCTGCTTCAATATGTATTTTATAGAAACCATTTCCTACAGTTCACGCTGTTCTCTGTTTTCACTGTTTTATGTCCCAAAGGATAGTCTTAAGGAATTACTTGACCTTTAGTGTCCCTGAGATTTTCAGAAAGAATCTGCTGGAGATGCCTACTGAAACAGAAGGTGGAAAAGAAAATGGACTGAAGACAGCTTCTACAAGTTTTTTTTTCAGAGACTGAGTTCAGGACCACCTTTCTGTAAAAAAGTGGGACAGCCTGATTTTCCATATCAGTGTCTGCTCCTGGGGGTAACAGTAGGAAAAAAGAACTTTCTGATCCTTCTTTCATCTGTACTGATGCTCTGAAGAAATATTGCATACAAACTTCATCACCATTTAACAGCACTAGTTTTTAAAACTTTTGCTCTTAGGTCTTCTGAAACTTTTTACTAGAAGGAAAGATTACAGTATCCAAACCAATTCTTGAAAAAAGATTGAACTGACAAAGACATTTATTTATTTGTGCCTGTTGTCATTGAAATGTCTGTGTTGGTTAGACTGTAATTAAAAATTCTGTTTGACTGATGTACAAGGGAATTTTTTCTAAGTTTTTCTTTGTCCTTTGAAATAACCAGGTCCAGAGCATATAGCAGAGCAGGTGTGGACACATGATCTAACACAGCTGAGATACGACAGGTGAACAAATTACCACTATGCAGCTGAGCTCCCACATCTGGACAGTTGTGCCTCCTGGCTTATTCCAATAATGAAACAGAATATATTAGAGGAAGCAAATATGTTTCCCCAATGGTGGGGAAAAGCATGAAGAGTCAATTATTACCACCCAGCTGCTGGGCATTGATTTCTTATGCCACAATGATTTAATCATTCTTGATTGTATGCCAAGAAGGTACATGCAGTCAGTGCTATGAGGTACCAGATGATGAGTGGTAACTTTCTGGCTTTACTCGTCTTGATTACACTTCATTATGTGTAACTTTAGATTCATTCTCAGGAATAATACTGTAATTTGTGCTCACGTTGCCTAAAAGGGCTGGTATGGGCTTCTCGAAAGCAGTTTGGAGTATTAGAAACCTAAATTCTATTGAAAAAAGGGAAGTATTTACATGTGATACAGTACTTGTCCTAATGTATACCTGCCAAATTGCATTCATCTTGCAGCTTGTCACATCAACATGTTTCAAGATGCATGACAAGATGTTTTACAACCTTAAGGTGTTTCTGTTTGTGAATTATTTTACACTGAAAGAATTTGCAATGAGTGTTTGCTCAATCTGGTTATTTTTATGTGCAGCAACTTGTAAAGCTTTGTATTTCTGCAGTCTTTTGGACAAAAAACTTGCAATATAATTGACAATAACAATATTAAAATTGTTTCCACTGTATATGTTTTTAATTTCTTTCTTTTCCTTCTACCATTTTTTTGTGACAAAATCTCTAATTGAAGTAGCAAACACAAATAGGATTGTGTAGTAGCCATTTCCATTAGAAGATCAATGTTTTACTTCTTGTTCTTTGTTGTAAGATGATATTTGACTCCCTAGAGATATTTTACAAAGTTGTAAGGAGCTTTTGGTTAGCATTTTGGCCTGTTCTATAAATTGGATTTCACCTGATTAAACGTCTTTAGTGTAGACTTCAGCAGCTAAGGAGATTCCTAGCTTTGTCTTACAATTTTTTGGAAAGAAATAGGCATTGAAACAGAATAGATTATTTCACCCTCAGCTGATCATCTAAGATGGGACACCTAAAAGAAGGCATCCAGTTTGTGCTCTAGAATGCCTGAAACTTTCCACTGACTGAGGGAAGCTGATGGTGACAGAGATTTATTCACAGCAGGTGTCCAAAAGTGAAACAATGTGATCCGATGCTCTTGCAGGTTTTTCCCAGGGTCTTGTTGTTGAAAGGAAGCGGAAACTGTGCAGAGTGTGCCACTGCTGCCAGATCTCTACCACTACAAGCTTCATTCCACCTGCCTTTAGCAAACAAACATTGCTGATCGTCACAATGACAAGGAATTAAACATATGTGCAGTGCCACCATTCCAGCCTCCACAGCTATAAAAATACCAGAGTATCGGTTGTAAGTATTCAGTTGAAATGTATTACCCACTAGAATGTTAAATAAAGGTTATCTAATACTTTATTCTAGAGGTGGGGGAGGGATTTCTAACCTCAATCACATAATAATATTGAACGAGCTGCATTTCAATCTTGTTGGCCAATAAAACATTGATTACACAGCTGATGCCACAGTAGAAAAATTATATCTCTCTGAGAAAGCTTGTGAATATTTCACACAACAAAGGAAGTGCACTGTGCATAGAAACATTATGCAATGTGTTACACAAAACCAACATAGCATGGAGTGTATTATTTCCTAATATTTGTTTTTATGGTACTTCTAAGAGGTCTCTAAGTCATCTGTTTAGCCTGAAGAAATACCTCCTGATTGTTACAAAGCCAGCAAAAATCTGCAGCTCAGAATTCATAGGCTTTCACTAACGCTCCTGAAAATTTTAGAGGCCAGCTAAATCTCAGCCCTGATGGAGCTTGTGGCAAGCTCCACAGATCCAAATTCTGGCTTTTTCTGCACATGTGTTCTTTTGACCCTGGTCTATTAACCCTTGCTAAGTCATATTTAATAGAGTTTCTGATGTACCCATGCATTACCACTTCAGAAATTCATCTCTGAGAGAAAGAAAGTCATTCTCCATGTTATTTACAGTTCTCTTATGTAGGTCATATTTGGAAAAACTGAAAAATATTTTTTTTCTTTTCTGGAATAGGAAGATTTTCAGAAAATTGAACAGGCCCAGTCCCTGATAGCTATGTTCCTAAGGGCTCCTGTGATAATCCTCTTTCTATGCTCTAACTGGCCATGTCCAAGGAAATACAGTTGTCTTTTTATTCCAAGGAGCCGCATTTCAAAAACATACCAAGATATTTCTCCGTGAGGTCTTTAGCTGTTTTTGGAAAGAAAGTTAATGAACCTTCTTTTTGGCTAAGGCTTTCAAAACACATCCCACCTTCCTTCTCTTTCTTGGCATTTGAATGATGTTTAATCAGTAACAAGCACTAAACAAAATGAAATAACCAGGAGAGGAAATTTGGGATCAAATTATCTAGTTCTTTTCATGTTTTATTCCAGAAATCATCAGTAACAGATTGTGTGATTGGTTCCAAACTCATTTAATAGCCAGCTAAAAACATTCCTTAAAGAAGCCAGCAACATTCAGTGACTCTGAGCACAAAAGGGCATTCAGGGATTTTGTTTCTCAGCCCAAGGAAAGTGTTCAGAATCCTTTCCGATAAGACCATTCCACAGCTTTAATTTCTCATTAGAGTAGTTTCCAAGTCTAAAGTCAGATTTCCATTCAAATGCATCTTCTGAATACAAGTTACTGTCCTGGTAAAGTGTTTGTTAATTAGAAGAACATGTAGTATAGATGTCTGCGTTCTCTTGATCCACTTTAGGTAAGTGTGCTTGCCCTCTTTGGAACACTGTGGAATGTGTTCTACCGTGTTCTTTTTCATATGGGCACCAAATAACTTGTGTGGCTATTGGATGAACTGGTACTGAACAGTCCTCAGGCAGTATAGGTATGTTTCTGACTTGATAATAAAATGTGGGAAATGCATATACCTTTAAAGAAAGTGAGAAATCCACTTGGAGTAATTAAAATCTGAGGTAGTAAAGGATCTCAATTCACATGTACAATGGCATCTACAAACACCAAGCATTGCTTACTGCTCTTATGCAAAATTTGTTGTTGCATTACATTGTGGGCTGAGAAGAAACAAGCTAGAGAATTTTCCCACCAGCTCTGAGGCTCTGCTTCAGGAGAGAAGGGGTGGGGAAGGAGCACAATCTTCACTTTTATCTCCCTCACCCTGGGCAAGATAAGCAGATGTTTCTGGTATGAGGTTTGACTTAGAAGAGAGAATAGAGAATATGGGCTTTCCAAATAAATGCTCCTGAATATTAGCTTGCTCCCTTTGCTATAGGTTCACAGTGATTCCCCAATCTTTTCCTTGACAGAAAGTAATAAAAAGAAAACTAAAAGAGAACTTTCTTTGAAAGCTACTGCCTTGCAGCTCCATCACAGCCTTGTTCAGCCATAGCCAAGCTAAGAAACTGCCCTTGCCACACCATCTTGGGAGGCCAGAGCTGAAAGCTTTCCCTGAAAAGGCTCTGCTTTCATTGCCAGCCCACAAGTAAAAGGCACTGAGTGAAGCGTCAGACAACAAATAGCAGAGCCCACACCAAACACCAGAAGCCCACAACTGTGTTTGGAAAGGAGGAGGAGACAAGGAAGTGAGATGCCTGATAGTTTCTTGTGCAGTATGAGAAATCTCATTTGTAACAAGTCAACATAAATTCTTATGCCTTTCTGCTTACATGCAGGTTTTGTGCTAAGCTCCACATATTCATGATTTATTCCTGAACAAGTGCTTCCTCTTGGGTATCACATGGACTGAAGCAAGGTCCTTCACTGACATTGGAGATGTTTAGACCAATAGGTAGCTGAGAACCCTGAAGTACCCAGATGGGTTTAATTTTCTAAAAATTACCTTCCTGGAAAGCTAAGTTTCTCAACAGAGTAAAAACCACAGGATTACCCTAATGTACTACCTTATACGTGACTCCCCTAAGAGGTGTAAGCATAAGTTTGACACAAAACACTTCATTTATGGTAATAAATCCAAACATGTCCATGAATGTTCTTGCACCCTGAAGCAAAGTCCTCTTTGCTAATAAACCATTAGATATACACATGGGCTTTTCACCCCATCTCTTTTACTGAAGTCCCAAGTACATCCATGATGTTTAACTGCCCAGGAACCACTCCCAAAAGATAGCTGGCTTCACCCCCTCTCGGTGGCTTGAGCACCTACCTACTGTAAACAGGAACAGAGCAATACTTCCACATCCAGCAGTTTTCACCACCATGCTTAACCTGGTGAGATAGACACAGATCAAATAGGTTAAGGTGCTAAATTAATATATAGCAGACAACTAAAAGTATCTTCATTCTCACAGTCCTGGAGTATCCAAATACTGCTAAGGTGTGACAGGGTTCTAATGTCCCTAGAAATTAATTTGGTTCTATTTGTGCAGAGTTTGAGAAGCCGGATGATACTTTTGGACATTTTGACCAAACTCTGTGTGACAGTCTTTAATGTTGGCTGTATTATTCCCACAATCACTTTAGAAAATACAAGTACCCATTTGCCAACAAAAGACAAGGCTGACCTGTTTGCACTACCAAAACTTGAATGTAGCTGAAAATTTAGTCTTGTGTGGCATAGGAAGTGTATTATTTGAATCTTGACTGCAAAAGTCTCAGTCATTGGGATAATGAATTTTGAAACAAGACAGCAAAGCCTTTGCAATCCGTGCTTTGCATCTGTTTCTTGAAATAAAAAGCAGGTTGTGGCTATTCTTTGTCACACCCAGTAGTATATAAAATGTGAAAAGGATTTTTGTCTTCCAGTCCATGGCTGTTAATAATTCTTTTTAAAATCCTCTGTTTATGCCTCATTTCCAGGTTGAATGTGGTTTTACAGGACTTGCACATGCAATTGCAGAATGGATTCTGCAATTGAAAATTCTTTCAATTCTTGAAAATAACCTGTGATTAACCAAAATGAAACCCCTGCTCATTTTTAATTTGATCTCCCACATCTTTCTAATTATTTGGTGCAAACTATACAGTGATTCACTAGCATGATTAGGTTACAGTGTGCTTGTCACATATAAGTCCAGCACAGCTTACAGAATTGTCAATATTTAAAAAAAAAATTATTTTCGTTTTAGACTTCTCCCTTTCAAAGGTAAGTTTTATGTTTGTTGCCAGGAAATTAAATCCTACTTTGTCCATGAGTATCTTTCTGAAGTATCCTTATTAATCATTGTTGTCACAGGAAAGTGACTGGAGGAAAAACAGAAAGTCAGCAGTGATTAAAATAAATGTTGAGAGAAATGGAGCAATTGCATGGACACAGTACTTTTAATCTGTAACGAAGACTGATGCTTGTACCAGAAACAAAGCTATCCACCACTATGGTGGTCTTCAACTGCTCTTCAATCGATATCCCATCTGCATCCCAAAAAGCAAGCTTAACTCTGTCTCACCCTTCACAGAGGGAGATGGTCACTTATGACCAAGGCTGTCAGCTGGCTCTAAGCGGTGTCACTCCTTTGGTTTTCATGGAGTTACGCTGCTTTAGGCTGGCTTAAGCCCTCAATACACATAGCAGGGTTATTAAGGGGCAGGGGAAAGGTATGTGAAACACCTGTCTGAATACAGCAGGACACTCACCTCTTCTGACCAGCTGGTTATGCTGTGTTTGATGCACCCCAGGATGTGGTTTGCCCCCTAGGCAGCTGGGGCACAGTTTTGGCTCACACTGGGCTGCTGCTGACCTGCCCTCCCAGATCGCTCCCTACAGAGCTGCTCTCCAGGCACTCCTCTCCCAGTTTACACTTATACCCAGAAATACATGCTTGTTCTGGCACTTTTTCTCCCCCAATTTCAACACTGCTGTTCTTCAGCCCTCTGTCAGGGAAAAGAGATATCACAGGCCTGGTGCTTTACAAATGCTTAATTCAACACTACTTTGATGAAGCACAACTCCAGTGAGTTCCTCCCCCAATTTTAGGACTGCCTGAATCAGCTGAAACTGCTGTTATGTCAGATTTTACCACTTGTAAAACAGGGATAGTGTTTCCTGTTACCTTTGCTCTGCACATTGGAGCCCCCATAGGCAAAGTGTTACATAAATGTTCCACATTTACCATATTAAATAGTAAATCAAGGGCAGGACAAGTACAACAAGCCGGAACAGGTCTTAAATCTGCAGCCATAAGCAGAGTTGTGTGTGCAAAATGTTTCAAAAATAATATGAAAATGTGGGAATAATTCTCTGTAGTGAAGGAATAAGAGTAATTGCAGAAGCATAGGGGTGAGATGGGAATTGTGGGAATTACCACTCACACAAAATTAACTGCAATAGTGTTTTGCAAGCATACAGGACGTGAATATGAAAAATTAGCCAAAAGGACTGGAAAAGTGGCCCAGCAGAGATGTAGCAAAAGCCAGAGTCTTGGTGGCTACTGTTAGAAACTGAGGTCTTTATGGCTCTGCTTCATATGGACTAAATTAATATTACTGACAGGATTCTGCATATATTGGAGCAATTAATTTCCCCACCAAAAAATAAATACTGCAGCAGCTAAATCCATAGGAAAATTTCTATGAAATAAAGAATTAGGTCATTGTATATGATTTCAGACAGCCATCACACAAGTGATCTATGGGAGTACAGTGGTTCCTGGAAGTCAGGCGGTATGATATCCTTAATTTGTCTGAAGAGGTACAACTCCATTTCCAGATGCAGGTCAGGTAAATGTTCTTCACTTCAAAGCATACAGAGGAAGATTGGTAAACGTTAAGTAGGACAGATTGTATTTCCATAAAAAATATACTGAGGTATATAAGAAAATATGATGTTGGCCTATCTTCCTGGCTTTGAGTATGCCTTGAGTGAAAGGGGAGATCAGTCTTGGACACAGCAGAACCAGTACAGCTGTATTCTGGAGTTGAAAAGCATATGCAAAAGATATTCAACTCCTGGGTACTGCTCAGTACAGCTCTATCAAGAGCTCTCTGATTACAGGTTAAGAACATCTGTTAATGAAAAAGCAACTCTTCCCCAAAAAAGAAGGTTTGTAGGAAAGGTTGTTTCTCTTTGGACAAGCTTCATAGGAATTCCCTGAGGAATAAGAGGAGAGGCCTCAAACACTTAGGTAATTAATGTGAAAATTGATAAAATAAGTTACCTATTAATCCAAATAAAGACAGGTTATGTCTCACTTCCTTAAAGGCATAGTTGTGATTGCAACCCCACTAACAAATATGTTCTCCGTGCTTCCTAATGGCAAAGGAGGAGGCTGCATGCAGAGGCCATGAGCAGGGACATGGGACAACATTGTGCAGGAGCAGTACATAGCACCACAAAAAGCAGCTCCTCCGGGGCTCATGCCCGGCACAGAAATTCCAGTGGTGGCCAGCACTGCTGCAGGCACTCCTGGAAGTTGCGGAGGCTCCTTAATGTCCAGTAAAGTACAAGTAAATCCTGGCTGTGCACATCTGTTCAAAGACACTTTCAGCATTGTAAAGTGACTCCCAGAGTCTGGAATGTGAGAACTTGGTGCCTGGAACTGGCATTTGAAGGTCAAGAGCTTGGAGATAATTTCCCTCTTTACATATGAAATCTGCAAAACAATAACCTTACACAAGAATCATGTTGTTTCATGCAGACATCAGCTATAGCTCAGATAAGGAAGAAAAGTAGAATTGTAGAATCATAATTTATGGAATCATAGCAAGATTTTTGTTCATAGAGCCCTTAAAGATCATCTAATTCCAACCTCCCTACCACGGACAGGGATACCGCCCACTACTCACCCAGGAACAGATTCACTTCTAGCTGTTGGAGTCTAAAGTATTCCCAGGATGTATACTTAGGGAGAAGTTTTCTTTTCTTGTAAAAATAGTCAGAGTCATCAGGACCTATAATTCTTCAAAGCCCAGAGGTATTTGCAGTTATTAACAGCATTTTCTGTAACTCCTACACCTTGGACCTCTGAAAACCAGGAAATAACAGAAATAACCCATATATATACATTATTTACCCAAACAATTTTAATTCTGCTGACTCTGATTGAAATGATAGAAAGGAAGAAGCACCTGCCAGTAGTTTAGCTGCACCCAGTTTATTAGCTATAAGTGTCCTGAAGGGCTGAAGGTATAAAATGGAGCAATCAGGAGAGCTGTGATTGTGATGTGAAGTGCTTCAGGCATCCTCTGTGTGTGTGGAGAAAGGAAGAGCTGCAAATGTACCTCAGCAGGGGCTTCAGTGCCTCATTTCAGCAGTGTGCTGAATAGATTATGCCAGAATCTTAGCATAACTTCTCTTTTTGTCTTGGGGATTATAATCCATTAAATGTGAAATGAGTGAAATCTGTGGAAAATGAAAGAGGGGTGTTAGATGGCATTGTATATGAAAGGTGAAGGGATTACCAAATGAAAGGGAAGAAACCTAAACATTAGCAGATGTGTGGCTTTTTCAGAGCACAGAAAGTATGTTACATCAGGCATTTCCCACTCTATTAATTTCCAAGACAGGGAGCACACAGTGGTAAAGGCACAGCACACCACTTAGAGATGACAGAATTATGGATGTGTTGCTCACCTGCATTTGCTTTTAAAGACTCAAGATGATTGAACTCAATGTTACAGAAGTATGTGGGGCACTGTAGAAAGCCTTGTGTCTAATTAACAAGTTCTGCCACTCTATTTCCAAGGGACTGTTTTGCTTTGTCTGGTAGATTGGTTTTTAGCTCACCTTCCTGCTGTTGATGGAAGAAGGCTGGAAGGTCATCAGGAAATTGGGATCTGTTTCAGGAAGAAAAATTGCTTTTCAGACAAAATAGTAATCATGCACAAGATGGTTTAGCATGGACATACTACTATGTTTAGATAGGGGACACAACTTTCTTCTGGAACATTCCTTTGCCTGCTGTATGCATTGGAAGGAAGGTGTGAAGGATATGAATATGCTTGGAAGTGTTTCCAAAGGGTTCATTAGCCCCCTGAAATAATCCCAAATGTAATCTGTGTCCTCGCATGTTCTCATTTCTATTCCAAGGTGGGAAGAATGAGTGGTAATTACAGGTGTGAAAATTGCCTCTCTAAATACAGATCTCTCAGCAGGATGAGAATACCCATGGTATAAATACAGATGGAGGAAGGAAGCTCAAAAAGCTTTGAATTGCTTTCTTGCTATCACTGCTACATGGCAGCACTAGCACCTGAGAGTCTGTGATGTGCATCAGGGGCACCTGTTCTCAGCTACTCTATCCAACCAATCTCTTTTAAGTATATTTCAAGTACCTTTTTTCCCCTCTATTCCCTTTCCAGAGAGACAAAACAAAACTTACAAAAGAACATAAATCCTAGGATTCATAGGCATTCACAAAAGACAGAAAAGGGGAATGCAAAAGCCTCTGTTAGATTGACAGTTGCAGGCAATTCACACATTTCCAAAACCAGAGCACACTAGACCATGCAGGAAGGTAACCTCAGGCATTCCTCTCATTCTAATTGTTAGATCCCATGAGAAAGCAAAGGCCCCACATCCCACCTATGCTCTCATCTTACTGTGGCCATGGTCCCTTAGCTTAGCACCAGTAAACTCTTTCTTCTATACTTTTAGATGCTTTCTCCATGAGTTCTTGCTTCTCTCTTTGAAAGAATTTCTATTTGTAGATTGCTTTATTTTGCAAGTGCATCCCTAATTTCCTGCTGAGTTCAGATGAGTTTATTCCCCACTCTTACTATGCCCTAAAAGAATATTCAAGGTTGACAGATACACAGATGATGACAATATGAATAGCTTATAGCAATAGAATGATTTAATTTTTCTTTTTGTTCAACAAAATGAAAATGCATTAAAAAAGAGAAAAAATCCATGCACTGTGTTTTCAAAAAAGACTGGGCTCATTTTCAGGCATTTTACATAGAAGAGAAATTAGCTGTTTTTCATGGTAAAATGAATATTCAGCTCTTAAAAATATAGGCCAATGTCATCAACAAACTAATCTGCATTGAAATACAGAGGCTACCAATTCAGTTGTTCACATTAAAACTTTGATTTAAAGTGTGATTTAAAGGCCATTAATGTCAGCGGAAGACTTTCCACTGACTTCTAAAGGATTTTTCATCAGACCATTACAGATGTAACATGTCTGGGCCCATGGAAGAAATAGAAGTCAGACATGAAAATTAAATCACTTAATTGTGGATTGTGGACAGAAGGAAAACACATTCACCATATTAAGATGAAACATGCTTTTTCCTCTAATGCTTGGAGAAGCAAGAAGTGCAATACACTAATACACATTCCAATAAATTACCTATTCAAGCACTTGTGTATGCTTAAGTGGCAGACATTAAGATATTTTCAGAGAGATGACTAGATCCTGTCATTTGGCACCTTGATGCCACAATCTTCTGCTTAATTCTAGTCACACCTCTCCTTCTTTGATAGAGTTCTTGTTGTAAAGTCACCTTGTGTCTCCCACACAGCCTGATCCATTTTTTACTTTACAGCTAGCCTGATCTGCCTTCTGTGTCACTACATGAGAACTACACCAGAAATACGTGCTTGGAGGCAGTGGATAAACTGTGGGGTATTTGTAAGGCAGTCTTTGTAAGGATGAGAAACAACAGGGCAAGAATAACTGCTGAAGGATTAAATGTAATGGCCACCCAGCTACAGTTTTTCAATGCATTATCAGCTCAGCTTGCTGATAAGGTGACAATATTAAGAGGAATGAAAATTAGTACATCTGCCTCTATTTTTTATTAAAATTGAAAGCATGCAGATGAAAAATACCATATCCTAGCCATCAGATTTTTCTCCATTCTGAGAAAGATACCACAGTTCTCTTGGAGGTAATGGGGTTCTCAAAAACACTGCAGTAGGTCAACTAGTACAGTCGTTATTTCCTACCTCACCATAGGTGCTGGGAAGTTTTGACACCTCTTGTGTTGTCTGCTAGCCAACACAATGCTAGCCAATGTTCTTTCATGTAAATTTCTAAAATAAGCAAAATAACAGCTTATTCTGATCTGTAATTTTAAAGAGAGAGAAAAAAAGTAATTCATAGAGATAAGGAGGGAGAAGAACTGACCCAGAAAAAATTTCCCCATCTTCTCCCACCCCACTCTAATTCTCTGAAAAGTTTGTCTAATAGAAGTTGAAAGTCTCAAATGATGCCCTGACTGCTGGATCTCTACCTTTAATGAAAACAAAAGAATCACCGAGATTTTGTTGAAAAGATCAGAATAGAAAGAAATGCTCATCATTGCAATTACACTGAAAAGTTGTGAGAGACAGATGGCATCTAGGTAATTGAAAATTTCTACACATGGGTATTCAGTTCATGGGAATTGAATACCTCTCTCCATTCCCTACCAGAAAAAAATTAATCCTGTTCAGTGTACAGAAGGCTGAAAGGAGATATATGAGCCTTCAAAAATGTAAAAAGAAAGCGATAAATTGTTTTTCCTGTTTTCTGGGAGCAGACACAAAATGATAGGATTATGTCAATACAAACAGAATAATTCTAAACTCACAGAATTTCATAAATATTATTCATGAAAACAGATTTCCTAGAGAGTGATGAACTTTCTGACTGAGGAAAGAGAAGAGGAAGGTTATCATAGGTAAAGAAGGATAACAATTGAAGCAGAAGACTGATGTCCCTTAGAATTCTGCAGTTTTGTGATTCACCAACCACCATTATTCACCTGTTCTAGCTATTCTAGGTTCAAATCTTTTTGAATGCCTATTACCTCCTTAAGACTTACTAAGATATGAGGCATTACCATGAGATAGAAGATCTTTACTCCCGCCAGTGGCATCCCAATTAGCTCACTGCCATCTTTAATGAGAAAGGGCTCCTGGTGATGAGCCTGGTCCTAAATAAATGACCAAGCATAGCATTTATGGTCATAGTAGATTGTCCCTTCATCAGAAGGCTTTAAAACAGGAAGGACCATCAAGCTTAAACACATTTATTAACATAGAAAAACACAGTTGTTGTCCTGTCTGTGATGGAGGTCAGGCTAAAGTAATATTACTTGTGGTTTCCAGTGAGTAGTGTCTGAACCAGCACTTGATGGCTTGGGGATGAGCAGAAATGGAAACTCCCGAGGGGCAGGAAGCTATATCTGCCTGTTGCAGAGTTCAACAATAGTGTAGATGGACTTTTCCTGTTCATTTCTCTTCTCTTGACCAATAAATAAGCAAGCATGAGCAATTAAACCATGAGTTGGGAAAACTTGCTGACTAATGAATTGGATTTTTTCTCATTCCTGACCTTGCTGGGCCATTCCACCAGTTTAGAGGATCATTAATCAACAAATCTCTTTCATTTTATCTTTGCCTGGAAAATGAAAATGTTCAGACTTTGTATTAGTGTCATGCACATACAGTTTATAAAGTCATATTCAATGAATAAATATACACTTTAATAAGTAGTTTACCAGTTGTTATTGACCTTGGTCAACAGACTGCCTGAATGCCACGGCTTCTCAGCTCTCACTACCACTCCTCTTTTTGTATTCTGCTCTGTTACTTTTACACAGTATTTACTATCAACAATAAATTTAACATTTTAAAATTTTCTTTCATATATAATGTGACTGCTAAGACTGAAAATATTTTATTTTAGGACTCCTTCTGTTATTAGGAGACAAATACCTTATTTTTTTCCTCAGTCTTCCTTCTGAAGAGGAACAATAGAAACCGATGTAACCACTAGCAAACATATATTAGTCTCTTGGCTTTATTTCTGAAGCTTCTCTATTAGAGCCCACTTAATTAGATGCATAAATCCTGTAAATGATGTCAATGTTCATAATTAAATGAGACAATTGTGAAATCAGTTGCAGCACAAAATGTAGATAAATGTAGGAAGGAACAATAAGGGATTGCTTTATTATAAATCTGCATGACTAACACTACCATAGTGATGTAGCAGAGAACCTATAACATCTGCTTCATACATATGAAAATTCAATTAAATTATCAGCAATGAATTACTGTGGCACAAATACCAACAATAAAAAGTTTGACCTAATTATTTTCAGATTTTTCAGAAGGAAAAGGTCACATTTCAGTACAAGGAAGTTGGTAGATTCATTTTTGTGATACTTAAAAGCTTAATCCTGTAAAGACTTTTAAAAATATATCTTTCACTAATGGAAAGAATACAAAAAGAATAAAGAGACAGATTTAAAATTTACTGCTTCTCAAAATAAAGTCAAATAATATAAAAATGAAAATACAACAACATAAATTGTTGTAGCAATCAAAGCTCTATTAATTAGAATAGTTTAAATTTATAAAGCCCATATCTGAACTCAAGGTGCATATTATTGTTTCTTTAAAAGAAATATCTATTTTTCTGAAATCAGCTGGATGGTACTGTCACTCCAATAGTTTGGTGGAAGAGGAGTTTAGGGGGGAAAAAATGGCCAGGAAAGAAGAATTTCAAATATTTTCACTCTCCCCATGTTCACACTTAAAGGACATTTATGCACATTGCAAGCAATCTTGACTTTGCTTGCAATGTGCATAAATGCACTTTCATTAGTATATTCACACAAATGTGAATATACAGAGATATACATGTACATATACATGTATGCATATATATACAAAATTATATCACTCTCCTTTTTCTCCCTTTTGGCCAAGTTTAGACTACACTGACTTCTAGTCAGCGTGCCATCCTTAGAGAATACACACCAGACAGATACTATGCCATCAAATCAGAAGTAAATTTTAATATTTATTTTCAAATAAATCTTGGTGACAGATGGACTGTTCTTTGCAGGAATAATAATTTGGAGTTAGGTCCTCCAGCTGGATTTGGCAGCGCTGTTGCAAAAGCAATCCTCAAAGTCTTTGGGCAGATGCTCAAGGCCACCATCATGAAGTCCCAGCTGAATGACTGGCTCCTTCAGAGCACTTGGAGTGCTCTGCAGTTCAGCGCTTCAGAAAGACCCTGCTGCTGATGTCACATCCACTTTTGTGACAAACACAAGAGCTGAGCCCAGGACACAGCCAATGCTCCATGCCCACATTCTCAACTTTGGCAGTACCAGACAGCAGCATCTTCTGCTGGTTTTTATAGGTTGCCAAAGCCACTGTCAGCACTTAACAGAGAACAATATCAATGGGCCATATGCAAAGCATTTACTTAGCATTATTGAATGCCAAACAGGTAGATGGAGGAGTCACAATAAAAGGATTTATCCCTGAAGGTCTTCAAGTAAAGCACCTAAGCAGAGATCTTCCTTCTGCACTAAATGAACACTTCAGCATGGCTTTCATCCTTGCATGGACACACAGAAGTGTATAAAATCATTCTTCTCCTCCTATTCCAAGTATCAGCTAAAAGCCTAGGGACAAGGGTTATCATAGGCCTGATAGACAGCAGGTAGTACACTTGCTTGGACTTGGAAGTTGTTGCAGAACTCAAAGCATGCCTGACTAGAGCATAGCTGCCGAACCATACTGCTATTTGGCCTTGGAGAAGACAGCTCACTGCCCTGATTTTTCCCCAAAGAGGTTTTCTGAAAAAGGTCAGCTCACCCAAACTCACAAATGCCACAGAATTTCTATTGACCCAGACTTAAACACCCAAATCTCTAAAGAGAAAGCCCTTTAGATACAGAGGGCTCAGCCTTGAGGAAATCTTTGGCTCTGAAGGCAATGGAGTTTTAAGAAAGGTGATGCAAATCTCTGCAACGAATTTGCTTAAAGAAATCCACAGATAACTCCAAAGCATGCATTCAGAAAGAGCTGAGTAGAAGAGCATTTGGAATGTATGAGAAGGTGATGGCACTCATTTGTAACTCAAAGCTAGCGGGCCACAAGCCAGCTCTGGCTCAGGTGCTCTCTAATCAACCATGAGTGCATGGCTTCCACATCAGAAATGGATGGGGTCCAGATGGCTCAAGGCACAGGTGGGAAGACACAGACACATCCCTGACAGATGTGCCCTCAAACCTGATCAGTCTTCCATCAAGTTGGAGTCCAGCATGCTCCAATACAATTCCCTCTGGGACTCCACAGCAAGGCTGGTAGCTTACAGGTTTCACAGCCTGTTTAGAGCCAGCTGTATTGGATGCATAAAGCAGTAGTGCAGGAGACAAGCCATGGTGTTGTAAAACAGCAGGAGCCATATTCCCCTTACCTTACAAAGGCATATTTTGCTTCTGAAACTTGATTTTGGGCCTTGTCATTGCATATAATCCACAGTAGCCCTTTTTGTGTCACATGATATAGAGCACTATATGTTGGTGTTGTGATGCTCAGTCACTGAGAATACACCTGTGCTGCTTGGGCATTCCTTTACCATAGAAAAACAGATTACCTAATATAAAAAAAAAAAAAAAAGAGAGAGAAAAAGAAGGAAAAAAAAATGCAATGAACCCGTCATCATGTAATTCTGCCCTGAGGCTGGGATGGGAGAGAATGAGCTATTCCTGACAGACATCACATAAAGCACCACCTGCAGATGGTGGTGACTCTCTGGAGGGTTCAGGACACCTGCACAGGGCACCTGCATGAACTAAACTGAGTTTTGCCTTCTCCACACACACACACACACACACACACCTCTGCTGGGCTGTGAGGCTCATATCCTAATGCATAGGTCTTCCATGGCACAGCGCCAACACATTAGCAATGTTTGCTTTAATTATCTAGATTGAAGAGAAAAAAAGATCAAACCTGTATCATAGATTTGGTTCCAAACAGAAGGTAGACAGAGTGCCATTATCTACAGAAAGCCTATATTATCAACTGAGATATAGGTCCTATCCTGATGGATGCCTAATATACTTGCACTATTAACTGAGAGCTATACAGAGTCAATGCAGTCAGTATGGTGAGTAGAGTTTATAGTGATAAAAAAAGGTAGTAATTTACTCTGTGATGAGTACTGGTCCCTATGCTTAGCCCATTGCCATTCAAGCTGTACTGAGGGCATTAAAAGTTAGGTGAGACAAACCCACACCTGCCCTTCACAACAAGTTGCTATGGCCTGTGCACATCCGTTTCTTTACCTGCATTGATATTTTATGTGTGTATACTAGCAGCTGATTTCAGCAGAAATCAGCAGATTTTTTTTTTTCTTTTTTTTTTAACAGCAGACTTAATAGCACAGAATCGTGGAATGGTTTGAGTTGGAAGAGGGACATTAAAGACAACCCAGTTCCCATCCCTCTGACATGGACAGGGACATCTTCTACCAGAAAACCTTGCTCAAAGCCCCATCCAACACGGCCTTGAACACTTTCAGGAATGGAGCACTCATAGATTCTCTGCAGAACTTGTGCCAATGCCTCACCACCCACGCAGTAAAGAATTTCTTCCTAATACCTAATATAAACTTATTCTCTTACCATTGAAAGCCACTCCCCCTTGTCCCATCTCAACAGGCCCTTGTGAAAAGTGCCTCTTCAGCTTTCTTGTAGCCCCCTTTAGGTACTGGAAGGTACTCTAAGGTCTCCCTGGAGCCTTCTCTTCTCCTGACTAAACAAGCCCAATCCTTCCAAGTTCCAAGGTGAGACCAACTGGGTCTGTTTTCACAGTAGAGGTGCTCCAGAGCTCTCATATTTGTGGCTTCTTCTGGACTCACTCCAATTAGTCTATGTCCTTCTTATTTTGGGGGCCACAGAGCCTGCAGTATTTCAGGCAGTCTCACAAGAATTCTCACAGGGGCATGGCAGAGGGCCAGAATTCCCTCCCTGGCCCTGCTGCCCACACTGCTTTGGATGCAGCCCAGGACATGGCTGGTTTTTGGGTTGCCAGTGCACATTGTGGGTCATGCTGAATTTCTTACCAACCAGCAACCCCAAGTCTTTCTCTCCAGTCTAGTCTTGAAGAATTCTTTGCCCAGCCTGTATTTGTACTAGGGATTGTCCCAACCCAGGTGCAGCACCTTGCACTTCACCTTGGTGAATTTCATGAGATTTGCATAGGCCCGCCTCTCAAGCCTATCCAGATTTTTCTGGATGGCATCCCTTCCCTCCAGAGTGTTGACTGCACCACACATGTCAGATTAGAAAAATTCCTCTCTGAGGAATATAAGTGAACCTGGGATCAGTATTGATTTTTAACAGCCTTTGCTTGTTCGCTTTTTCTTTTACCTGAAATTACGTGTGATGGTAATTGTTAACACATGTAGCAATGCGCTCCTGTCACCCTCCCATCACTCCATCTCACAGCCCTGCTGAGACTTGTTTTCACTTTTGTCATTTTTTAATTTACTGAAATCAGGAAATCCCTAAACCCTCTACCATGACTAGAAGCAAGTGTCCCAGATCTGACTGACGTACTGGTGAGATTCCTCTGACTGAGAGCAAGCCTCCACCTACAGCATCTACAGCTGAACCTGTCACCTTCCTCTGGGCAGGGAATAAAATAGTACAATTCAGTGAATTCTCATCATATTGTTTTCTCCTCTGGTTTTGAATGTTTCAGTGTGGCATGAATTTTACTAGGCCTTAGAAAAATATTTCACTTATATAAAAAAGAGAAAATATTTCAATTTTAAAAACAAAACAAAAACAAACAAACAAAAAAAGAACCCACCAACCCCCCCGCCCAAAACCCCAACCTAGATCCTCCTTGTATTCAACGTTTTTTACTTCAGTAGTATGTTAACAAGACCAGACAGGAGAACTCAGACACAAAACCCAAGGACATTAATTTTTGTTCCAGGTGGACTTTAGATTTACATCAATTATAATCAAAAAGTATGGTTTTAATTAGTGTTTTCCCTTTCCCAATAAATATTCAAACAATCCTAACAGTAAAGTGGCAGATGTATTGAGATTCAGAGCTAGTCAGAGTCCTTTGTGTTTTCGCTTTGCGTAGGTCTGGCTTCTCAATTTGATTACACTGCTGTAAATCATGACCTGGTCAATAATGTTACACAGAAGCAGGGCAGTCAAGAAAAATGTTGGAACCTCTACAGGAGCTATTTGAGCCTCCAGTCTCAAAGCTACAAGGGCCCATGTGCCCTGAACATCCTGAATTTCACCGGGTGTTGCAAGTATTTTTATGCTTTCAGTGTTTGACTTTAATGGGTGCATTTTTTGGTTACTGAATAATCCTAGATTATTACAGAAGAGTGTAAAGCAGCATGGCAGATTAAGAATTAACATCCAGTCAGATAGCAGAAGTTGAAATATACATAAAACCCAAGATATGGTGTTGTCACTCTATGGTAGGGATGTATCTCAGGATTAATTTGACACTTTTCAGCTTGTTCTTTTTTAATCTTCATTCTTTGGCAGCAGGGTTGATTTAGGAAAGAGACACTTAATTAATTAGGATTCCAAAGCTATACCTCTCTGGCTCAGTAATATCTTCTGCAGCCAGGCCTTACCTGTCCTATTATTTATTCTCCATCTGGCAGCAGTCTCAAGGGAGGCACCCCAATTCTTGGATGGTCTCTGAACAGCAACAGACATGGTGGCAGCACAGCTGAATAGCTCCCTCAACTCATGCCCTATGGCTATCCAGAAACAGCATCATTTTCACACAGTAGTTTCAGCTTTTCCGTCTCCCTGAAAGTTCAGATGCCCCTTTTTATTTACAAAATATTTTAAAATGTCTGCGAGGTCAAAAGTAGGAATTAAGTTCAATAGCCAAAGAGTATAAAGACTTACTGGGCTTGGGGACAGCTGCAGCTACCAATCTCTCTAAAAGCACTGCATATCACACTCTCCAGGACTCTTCTCTGGCTGGTATTTCACTTAAGAATCTGATTCACCTGTAAAGAATGACATGCTGGCCAGTGCATTGATAATGTGTCAAACTGTGCTGAACAGTAACTGCTCTGCATCTTTAGAAATACCCACATGCATTTCTATATTGACATTCAAAAGGCCTCTTCTAATGTAGTGGGAAAGTGAAGAAAATGAGCCTTACTTTTAGTTTGTCATCCCAAAACAAAACAGGAGACAAGTGGATCTAGTCAGGAAAGCACAAAGAAACCACCAGATTTTGTTTCTTTTCATTCAGTTCCATTTCAACCAGCAAGCTGAACAATGAAACAGTTAAATAGTCTGGATTAAGCATTTATCTTAGAGTGTTTGCCTTTTTACACATAAATTAAATTTTCTTGTTTAATCTCTGCTTTTCTTCTAATTATCTCTCTCCGCACACACTGTTGGCTCACAACTAGCATATCTCTTAAAGCAAGATGATTAAGAAATATCTGTTGTTGTTGAGCTTTCTTTTTTTTTAATTTAATTTCTTTCTCCTGGAAATGACAATACTATTTGTATGCAGAAGTGGTTATAACAATATATAAAAGGCTAGAAAAGGCCAGTAATTTAGGCACCTTCTACCAGAACAGGACACAGCTTACATTTTTGGCATCACATTTTCACAGATTTTTTAAAGCAAAAATTCCTGTAGTAGTTCTACCTTGACACATATGATTCATTTTTCAGCTTAAACACTGATCTTTGGTGTGCATGTATGGGTAATGTTTTAGAACTAACTGCTAGGACTTTATTTTAAAGAACCCAAGTTTCTTTCTTATACATTTTAGAAGTATGGCTGGAAGAATGGGTAAGAAATGAGAAAATTCCGACCAATGATGTAGTAACATGCTTCTAGAAGCTATATGGGTAACACAAAAAAAAAAAAGAAAAACAAAAGAACCCCAGGGGTGGACACTAAAATTTCTTCATTTCAATTGCATAAAACGTAAATACAAATAGTTGCTTCTCTAATGAAAGACTGTCTCCAGCCCTAGACTGAGCTTTGAAAAAGCCTTCCTGAAGCACTTCCTTTTATATATGGAAGCACATGTACAGGTGTAAATATATATTTAATATCAATATATAGAAATAACAGTACAAAGCATTCATCTCACTGCCTCACACTAGGAGGGATTAGCTCTACCCACACATTGCAGATGTACTGCTGTGTATGGATTAAGCACTCCCCTTGCTGTTGGTGTTAAGTTTTATGTGATCATGTCCTTTAGGAAAGAGACAGCCTTTAAATCCTCAACTGGACAAGGCTGCAGGTTGATAGACAGCTACATCCACTCATGCATGCTCTCGAAAGCATATACACTTTTCTGCAAGATTGTGTACCTCTAAAATATGTTATTAGGGACATTGTCCAAATCCCACTAGGCTTGGGGTACTAACCACCTTCCTAGGAAGAGTGTTCCAAAATATAATAATAAAATGTGTTAAGTCATGCTAATAAGATTTAATTTTTGGTCAGGCTTCTTGGACTAGATGTCCAGTTTAGGTCCCTCCAAATTGAAATATTCTATTCTATTCTATTCTATTCTGTTCTATTCTGTTCCATTCTATATACTCAGTGAATTTTTCCCTCAGTTCTGAATACACAGCAGAAACACCAGGAGACACTGAAGAAAAACTAAATATCCTATTAGCTCCTGTCTATATCACTGTGAAATTTCATCCTGATTTGTTTTTTCTTTTCAAAAATATAGCTTTCAGTTGACTTTCCTTCATATACATCCCAAACTAGTGCTTCTCACTGGCATTTGTGTTCCAATCTTACAGCTCATCAGAGCATTTTGCTATCATTTGGCTTAAAGCATCTCCAGCCTTGCCAATTAGTTGAAGAAGAACCATTATGAGACAAATATATCATCTGCATTTTAACTGCGTGAATGGAAGGTTATTGAAGTAATCACTGGCAACATCTAAGCCATTAATAAAATATGGTCTGGGAATACCAAATTACAAATTTCTGTACCTAGTTCCCAAAATAAATTTGCTCTTGAAGGTAGTTCTAGCTCTCATGATGACATAGATGAATGATGCTGATTAAAAAGAAGTGAAGAAAAGATTATCACTTCAGCATAGAAACCACTGGTGTCATTATCGGTGTCATCCATATAAAAAGTGTTAAATTTTTCAGTGGCTTCATTGCCTTGCTATGAAATTGCAGGTGTCACTGTATACTGGCAGTGGAGCACAAGACAAAGTATGAGCTAACATGGGTTAGACCATAAACAAAAGCCCACAAATCAGGAGAAGATATGATAGTCCTGTGGCTTTAAAATGGTCTCTTTGTGGGCTTCCTCTTGTGAATGAAATATTTTATTGCTTTTGCTGGTGATGAGATGTTCCTTACAACAGGAACAGACCTCACTTTGAAGGGACCGGTATCTCGTTAATGAGTAAAGATGTAAATTATCAAGAGTGCTTAATGTTGTTACCACAACCCAAGGACATTAATAAGCTTCCTAGAGAGGGGATGAGTAGGACACAAGGCTCAGAAGTATTGTGTGTGTCTCTCTCTCCACTACATATTTTCAGGGAAACTGTAGATATGCCTCTTTCCTTCTGTCTACTCGTCTTTCCTCTTCCACTCTCTCAGTCTTCTTGTCAATTTAAAATTTAAACTCATTGCAGAAAGACTGGCTCTCACTATGTGGTTTGTACAGTCCCTTGCACAATTGCACCAGTGTAATGTAAATTGTGGTATTAAATATTCATACAAAAGCTTCACAGTGTGGCTGCATGAAATCAGAACAATCAGGGAACAGGCACAAGCTGAGCACCTAGGTAAGATGAAGCACCGAGATTTCTATCACAATTGCTGCTTCATTACAGAGACTGTGCTGACATAAGCTGTGTTTTCATTGTCGTGAGCCCAATTTCATAACCATGTTTTAGAGTTATGAGTTCTCCTAGCAAGCCATAATGTTTTCACTTTTGGCTGTGCAATCACATACTGTTAGCTTAAGACATTTAAACTTTATAAATGGCTCTGTAATATGTGGTCTTTTCAGCTATAAAATTGTTCCTTAAAAAATAATCTGAGCCATTGGTCAATGCAGTCAATGTCACCTAACAGCAAATAAATTTTGGCAATGAATTAGAAGTTAACTACATAACTGTGAGCAATTCCTTCAACTAAGAGTTAGACATATATTTTCTTTCTGCCCAATAAAAACATCGCTAAAATGCGATGCAATGTTCCTTTTCCTATCTGTTGCTCTGCTTCAGAAATTATAAAGGATTTCTAATAATGAATTATTTCCAGCAGTTTGCAGGACTTTGTGCTGAGAATTTTAGCTGGAAAGCCTGGATTGATGCAGCCTGTTTAGGAAAACTTGCCTTACTCAATAACTCAGATGAGGAGATTGAATACCCACACATGAATGGTTTCGTGATACAAAAATACACTGAGTAAAATCAAATCCACACTCAATAAAAAGCACTTTTTTGGTCCTTTATTGAATTATTGAGCCCATCTCCAGCTATGCTATCTGTCTGTTTAGGTTGTAAGCTGATCAAGGCAGCTTTTATCTCCTGTTCGTCCTGAAGAATGCTTTTCCTGTAAATTATAGCTAGAAGAGCTCATTCTTACCCAATACTTCCTTAATTAAACTTAAATTTTAGAGGAGGTAAACAAGGCTCTATGTCCATCAAAATGAATTTGTATGCATCATAGTCTATATAAATATATTTCTGTCACAGTGGACATGAATTGAAATCTCAGAGGTTTGACTTAGGGTAAATATTTGGCATTTTAAAGCTTTAGGCTCTCCAGTGTGCTCTCTAAAGGCAGATTTCGGGCAGTATTTCAGAAATTATCAAGAATTCTTAGACCTAAAAGACAGGCAGACAGCAGACTTAACCAAATAATTCAGCATTTAGAAATTATCATCATTTTAAGAGATCACAACAAGCTGTTACATCTCTGTTATTCTTACCTGCTCCTGGAGCTTGATGTGAAAAGAGATCCCCCTGTGGCACACTGCCTGTAGAACCTCGTGGGTGCCACTGTGAGATGACAAAGAAGGAACAGCAGGGCCAGTGGCATTATGTTGCCACCAGCATCAGACCAGGAAGGGATAAAAACCACCCAAATCCCCTCTTCAATGTCAGAATTATGCACTGAATTTTAGAGTGTCCAGAAACCTCCACTGTCGACATGAAAATCAAGTGGCACTCAGAAAAATCCTTATAACTTACCTTTCTGAGAGCTCATGAGATCTTCATCTCTCCCACTGTAATCCAGAACAACTGAAAAAAGTGCTGGTCTGAACTGGCATGCTGTGGCTTGCCCAAAGCTTCCTGGTCCAACCTTTGACCAAAGCTCTATGATATCAAAATCTTCACCAGCTCCAGACTGCAGCTGTTTCACACCAAAATCCAAATTACATACAAAATATATTTTTCTCCGAGCTGTCAATGCACAGATACATCTTTGTGAGAGAGCTCCTGGCCAGTGATAGAAGACATCATTCATTCAGATAGAAGAGATCATTCATCACTTCTACACCCAAAAAATAAAGGGAAGGGCTGAGCAGGTCAAGGATGACACAGTGCCAGAGAGAAGAGAAATCAGAAATTGGGTGTGGTTTCAAGCATATTTCAGTTTAGCTGCTGGGCTGCATATTGGCACAATACGTTGTAGTCTGTCTTGTTTCCCTGTTACCTACAAAAGGAAAATCTGGGCATATGGTTTGGCCAGGAAAGGCCTGAACTGGATCCAGAGAAGTCAACAAATCTTGACACAGAGAGAGATCTGAGGTGGCTGGTATCCTGGTGCTATGGGCTTGGACTAAACACTGGCAGCATGCAGGTCTAGGATATTTCTGCATTGGTGTCTTTGAGGACTTTGAACTGATGGTATAAAAAAAAGTCATTGTTTTTTTTTTTATTTTATTTTACTGTCAGCAACTGTTGCTGCGGCTGCTGACTTCTGATTCAATAGCAACGTAGACATATTTCTTTAATAGGAAAGGTTGTTCTTTTTTCCCCTGAGAACTTTATGTTCTGACTGAGTTTATTCATGAACCATGGAAACATTATTAACATTCACTTTGAGCAAAAGAACAGCTTTTACTGCATCCAGAATCATGGGATGTCTCACTTGATCCCATTTCTGCCCATCACATTGAGCACTCATTCCCCTTGACAGTTTACTCCCAGTAAACAAGTGAGCATGTTCTGGGAAGTACAACAATGTACCTTGGGAAAACAAACAGTTTTTAGCTGCAAGAGAAACAAAATGCAAATGTTTTTAGTGATGAAATAGAGACAAGACATTTTCAATGTGCTTCAGAGGTGTTCCTGCAACACTGTCACTGACCTATTAGGATTTTCAGCAGTGTTTAACCATGTGGAGAAGTGTCTGTGGCATAGCTCAGCCTTGTAAAGCCCAGAGCCTGTTCTTTCACTGGCACCATGTAACCCTTCCTTTAGATTCAAGTGTGAATTTCCCAACCTAAACACTGAAGGAAAAAAAAAAAAAACAAACCCAGCGGTGACAATAACAGCACAAATCAACAAACCACAACACCTAAGGCTTTTAAGCTTTCTTCCCCCCAGTTTCAAAGCAATTCTTGAGGACTGCTGCTACATTTATATTTTTTCCATGTCTTGTACACGACATATTTCTTTCCATTGCATTTGTACAATAAATGTTCATTGAACACATACCGGGGCAATTAGACATTATTGCAGCTATCACATTTGTTAATAGTTATTGCCACCAATCCATTCCACTACCTGTCACAAGCTTCTTTAACTGAGCTGGCAGTCAAAGAAGAATAGCAAATTTAAGGGAAGAATTCTCCTTCAGAGTCAGAGCTATAAGGATTATTTCCTCTCTTTCTTCCCTCTGTTTCCAAGTCTTACGATTTGCATATTTATGACATTTAGCCAAAACCAACTCTCTGGATTTCCAGGTTTTCATTCCTTGTTCTGATGAAGTGAATACATTTTTATTTGGTCTGTCTTTGCTCTGAAAACTGTGTTGGTTAACGACCTTTAAGATATTTCCAGCTTTATAGCAGTCTTAAATGAGCCATGTCTGTAGAGAGGCATTGTGACTGAAGAGCAACCTACAAGGTATTCAGATATATCAATATCACTCTTTCTGACTATGGTGTTGCCCAAGTGTTTCTAGACTGCCTAATTTCATTCTACCTATCCATAGGTATTCTACCTATCCATACCTATCTATGAAAAAAAATACCCAAACCTGACACATAAAATAAAAAGCCCTACAAATAGCACAGAGTTAAGTCATGATGGGCCAGCTGTTTAAAAATAAAGAAAATTAACAACCTAGGCATTCTCATTGAAGCATCAGCATAAGTCTTCAGAGGTCTTCACATGTTCTACTTCAATTCACCGTGATAGCTTCCAAGCATAGTTTAATCATCACATGAAGGTCACAAAAACTAAATGGGTTGGACAAGAAATAAGAATGATGTATATAAGGTGTCTGGATAATATTAACTGTAATTTTTTTGAATTAGGATCTAGAGTAAGTGTGGTTCTTAAGATTTTTCTCTCAAATTAATAATGAGTCTGCTCTGGGTTATAATTTTTAATTTAGAAGGGAGGATTTAAAATAAGAAGAAACAACTTGAACCATGATGCATTATCTGTTATTTTGTGGTAAGCCAGCTGCAGTAATGAAAATGATTGGATAAAGACATAGGAAAGCATGAAGAGTTCAACCTGATAAGCACCCCCAAAGCCTGTGGGCATTAGCCAAACTGCAGCTGAGGAGTACATCAGCTGACAATTAATTCCAGAAAAGAAGCTTCCCAGTGATATTCCCTGTTTTCCACAGTTTTATATGCTGCTCCTATGACCTATGGAAAATCACCTGTGTTCAAAGCCAGCCACCAGCATTGTGTTGGCCTCCAGCAGAGGAGGCAAAGAACCCAGTGTAGTGTGGATCCTACTTACCAGCAGCTCATGCACAAAAAGCTGGCTTACCAAAAGGGAATTTCCTACTGGGTCCCAAACATATTCTTAACCTCAGCATCCCATTTGTAGGTTCTCCTTTCCCCAGAATGGTGTAAGGATGTGCTGTAAAAAATATGAGGGCTTTGTTTTATTTTTTTTTTTTTTTTATATCTGGCTGACAACTGGTTTTGCTCACTGCCAGTAGATAGTAGCTCTCCCAAGGAGACAGTGCTTGCTCACCAGTCAGCTCTGTGTCAAGCATGAAGATCAGCCACCTTAACAAAAGTATTTGCAACTTGTGCTTTTTTCAGTTGCAGCTGGAAAAATTGTTATTTCAGTTGTTTCCATGGCTCCTAAAAATGAAGGCTTCCACAGCTCCAAGGACCCTTTAGGATAGGCCTGAAACAACTATGTTTTCAGAAGCACTCTTTCTTCTGAGTCACCAGTCTAAGATAAGGAACAAAAGCAGGAGGAAGTGGGAGCACTGGGTGGGGAGATCACTTGTGGAGTAAGGAAGAGAGCTTGACCTTCCCAGACAGAGCTCAGTACCCTGTTCCACCACGCACCATGCACTTGGGCAGGTAAAAACCCTCCAGCAATTTCAGGAAAGGACTGTTGGCATTAGGCACAAAAAGGCAACTGTGGAACTGAATGAAGAAGGGAGAAAGCACAGGGGCCCTTGTCCAGGAGCTTGTCTCCCTTCAGCAGGGCAAGAGATGCTGCTGGGAAGGGAGTCAGGTGGAGGATTTTGGTGCATGTGGACAGTGAGCAACTGACATCCCCCAAGAGAGCACCCGGAGGAGATGGGTGTTGGACTCATCCTTTAGATGTGCTGTCCTCTTGCCTGAGTCTCAAGCTCCCTGATAGATTGGGTTTTGAGGTATTGCTGTCAGCCCTTTGCATGAAATTTCTGTCTGTTTTATAACTCTATTCAGCACCAACTTACTTGATATGTCTTTCATATCCATAAGGAAAAAATAAACTGCTATAAATTTACCCAAAAGGTGACACTTGTCAGACATTCTCACTCATGCAAAAAATCTGCTTTTAATTGTAACTATTGGTGCAGAAGGCATTCCTTACTGCAGCTGATCCACTTTTACACACAGAAACATTTGGTTTGTTTACTCCCACAGGGGAAAAATATGAAGAATATAGAAATGGCACAACTGAAACATGCACATCACAGAAAGGCTTCACCACCACTCCAGCAGGACACATGCCATCAGCTGCAGCCACAACGGGACCAGGTTTGGCCTTTCAGCTACTTCTCCTCCCCAGTACCAGGTGAACATCCAGCTCCCTAAAGAGGTGGCCTGCAGCCACTTTAACTCCTCTGCCATTTAACCACTCCCTCCCTGGTTAAAGTAGTGACATTAGTGGGTTTATACCCCAGTATTGGATTCACTGTAGATAGACACCCCCGAAAGGTCACCATCCTCAAATCATGTGCCTGAAAGTCAGACTGGAGACCTTCAATGAAACTGTAGATATTTTAAATGTTTCTTTACACCTTAAAGCTGACTGCCGAAAAATACACCCATAAATTCCCCCCTCTTTCTTCACAGCATTCTTAGCAACAGGAAACTTACGCATTTTTCCAGCCTACAAACTCCTGTCAGCTCCACCTTTCCTTTCCAGTGGGGTACCAAGCCTGGAAGAAATGCTGCTGGCAGCATTGTCAAGGATTAGAGACACCATGTCCATCCCCAGGACAGCAGCCAGTGCAGGCTTGGCCATTTGGGGGAGTTGCACAAGGCAGATAGCTGGAGCCTGAGTCCCCAGAGCAACTCACATTTTTCATGCCAAAAAATGACGGGAAAACATCGGAACAGTGATATGAAGAGTCAGAGATAAGCTGACACCTTCCAATATCAAGACTGGGAAAACAAACCTGTGCACAAATAACTCACCAAAGTAAACACATTTATACTGCTTGCTCTGCTTGTGCAGAAGGCCTCACCTACACCTGCCTTGGGACCTTTTCCGAACTTCAATCTCTGAACAGCATTACTTTTTCACCTATTAGGTGAACCAAGTTGACAGTGATTTCTAAGGAGGAATTTTGAATCCTCTGTATATTAAATGTTTGTTTTTCTCTCTATTTCTTGCTGTCAGTAGATTGCATATTTCATTCATGGATAAACCACCTTATCTCTCATATTACTTTATTTTGGAGCTACTTAGCATACTGATATTTGCAGTTTTAGGTAAAGTTCTGTTTAACCTTTCCTTTGACAGTTTGGCTTTCTCTGTGGTAAGCAATATGAATATTTACTCTCCCAACCCATATCTGTGGTGAGCTGTGACGCTAATGTATGAATTGCGAAGAAGCCAGGAGAATTTGTCCAGCTAGTGGGAAGCCAGCAGTGCCCAAATTCTTGCCATGGGATATATCTTAGCCTAAATTTCCTGCCATGAGGAGTATTATGATGGCATGTGTTTAGAGTGAGCAGTTGATCTCAGCAAGCACAACAGCTCATTTTCTTCCCAAAAGGCTTTGAGCAAAATGTCTTGACCTGGCCAGTTTTGGGAGACCTTAAATGGAATTCAGTAGCAGACTAGAGTCCAGATGAGCCCTCTTGGTGTGTCAGACACCCACCAGAGGTAATAGATGAGGTATTTAATGCATATAATGGTTATATGGTACTTACTTGCATGACCATGTCACAAAACTGAGTCACGCTATGACAGAATTATGTAGATGTAAGACACAGAGGTTTACAATAGGACAAGAAGGGCACACAAGCTCAATAAACCAGTTCACTATATTCTCACAGCTAGTTCCTGTAAAAGCATAGATCCCAACCCTTCATTGCCAGCACGGCAGAGTTGTTGCACCCTGCTTTCCTTTCAGACGACACTGTGGAGTGTCAGCAGGCAGACTAATATTCTCTGCTCCTTCACAAGGAAACACACCATTGTCCTGCCAGCTAATAAAGTGTAACCACCTACAGAAAGCTGCAACAGTCAGAGCAAAGACTGATCAAGCCACTTACAGCACAGTTCTCTAAGCCACTGACAAAAATAATCCCTGACACTGAGCATCATGGTCAAAATCCACAGTAGTGTCTATCTGTATATTTTCAAGGCTTCAGGCCCTTTCTCATTCTCCAGTTAAGATGCTTTCATGAAACTGCAGAATCTACAAACTGATCTCTTTGGATTTGAAGGCAATAAAGAAGTATTGCAAAAATATCCACAGATTAGTTTGTTTCTGATCCATCTTCCTTCTCAGCCTGGCACATAACCAGAAATTGTATATAAAAAAACTCAGCTGAAGGATTCTGAAATGCTAAGTCATATAATTCTACTTCTATCTAATTTCAGTAATTGTGATGAATTGTATAACTACATAGCAGCTGATATTCTAAACTAAATTGGCAGCCATCATTCAAAGAAGAGTTTAGAGGCTGCAACTAAAACAACTATTTCCTTTTTTTTAATGCAAAAGATGGCTAATACTGAAAATACTGTCTTAGTGATCAACTTCTCTCTTATCCCTTAGATTATCCATGAACATAAAGGGAAGTTTCGAAACAGAATTTTTCTATACCTTTTTCCTTCTTCCTATTTTTAAAGATGCTTACAATAAGAGTACATAATACTGGAAAATAGATGCACTGTGAGTCAATTTGTTGATTGAATACTACTCTGTTCTCCAAGGATTCTTACTGAAACCATTGGGATCACTCCTGGGGTAAAGAGATAGTGGTGAAAGAAAAATATCAAACTCTGGCTCGTTAAAATGGAAAGAAAACATGAATATAAGTTTTATGTCTTCCTGTTGTTTGAGTTTTATTATTATACTCTTAGCATAAAATTTTGAGAAGGTACTTAGGTTTTAAGATAGCTGTGGAGACTATCAAAATGACAAATGCTAACGAAAGGTAAGAAAGGGAGCTATTAAAAAATAAGAGTATTGAAATCCATATCGATCGACAGGCTACTCAAAGCAGAGAATTCATGGATCATTACATATTTCAATTCAAAATCCAAGGCTGAGATGCTTAATTTTTTTTTAATAGGCTCCAAGTAATAACATATCTTTAGTCAAAGAAGCTCAGTATTGCACATTATAGTGTAATAATATTTGGCTTTAAAAACTTACTTCCAAATAAATTAAAAAAATGAAGACACATTAAACAAGTTTAGAAAGAAATCCTTTAGAGAATCTTTTTATTTCCAATTCTGCAACAAAAAGCCTTTGGAAATGAACAGATATACCTCACAAAGAGCTACATACTATCTTTTACTGTAATAGAACTGATGGAATGATGCAGAATAGTGAAGTTTTGACTTCCTCTCCATCACAATGGCAATTAGCATTTTACGTGTTAGATTGGATAGCATTTTCTGAAAGATCTGATAGACTACTGTCTTGGAAAACATTGACCATTGTCTCTTTACGAACAGACTATATTAATACTTTGGCAAAATCTGATAATCACAGTTCTTACATAGTTATTCTTGGCCATTGAGCCAATGGACCTTCAAAAGAATCTACAAGGTGTAATTACTATTGGCCATGAAGTCAATGGATAAGACTTCCAAAAGTATCTACAAGATGTACAACTGTAAGTTCTTGTGTCTTAATATCAAGTTTTGCCCTGACGGTAAGTGGCCTTCTTGCCTATTTAGGAGTGCAGCTCCAGAATTCTAAATCCATCACATCTAAATCTACTTTTAGCCTTATCAGTTGGCTATGACAGTGTCTTCTGCTCTACCACAAAATGTGCCTTTTCAAATGAAAGGAAGCTTTTGTGTTTATGGAAAATGATCTGACCTTCTGGGTTCACTTTGTGTAAGAGGCATGCAAACAAGATTTCCTACTGGATGCATGACATGGGTACACTCCTCTGTAGAAACCTAGCACATGCCCTGAGCTTTTCCAAATGCCTCTTTTCCAAAATACCATTACTGGGTCTTGAAAAAAAGCAAGAATCAACACAGAATCCCAGCGTACAGCCAGTGACATCATCAAAACACCGAAAGGTTAAAAAAAAGTAAAACTAAAGAAGTATTTAGGTGGCAAGATTTTCCAGAATGTACTGAGTAGAGCTAGTCTTCTTGGATCTGTCCAAGCTGAGTCAAGGCAGAAAATTAAATGCCTTCATTACCCTCCACCAGACTTGCAGAGCAGAAATGAACTCTTCAGTCAGCTAAAATGTTATTTTAATCAAGTATGATCTATAAGCAATATTTACTTAACACCCTGGCTCCTGGCTATCTTTCTTAACACTAGTTCCAAAGCAATTGTCTTTCATAAGAAAGCTGTGAAAGAAACAAACCAAAACAAAAATTGTTCTTTAATTTATAACAACTTGCAAAAAGACAGAACTTTTTTTTCAAACTCCAGAACCTTCTTTGTTTTTAATAAAGATGATACTGAGACTTTCCATGCCTACTGAGAAAAAACAGAAAGAATATTTACAATTTACAAAAAAGCCCTCAATATTATCTAAATTTAGAGCATCACACTGTTATCTCACTCACATACTTTATTTCTCACCTGTTAAATTATACTTGCTGGGAATACAGCCAAGGAACAACTGCTGGCATTGTCACTCTTTGTAAGAAACAACATTACAGATATTACTTAGAGAACATGGGGTGGATTGCAGGCTGCTTTTAAAATTTGGATTGGAAAAATCTTGTAGAATATATTAAAGAGCAGACAAATTAGCTACGTAATTAATCCTCTGCTTTGTTATTTGGAAATGGCTAAATCTAATAACTGTGAAGAATTGTTATGGATGTTTGATATCTTGCTGAAGAAAATATCTATCAAAATACATCTCCCACCACTTGGAACCCCAGAGTGAGTGTTATGAACACTTCTCAAAGAGATGGGGAAGGCAGAAAGGAAAAGGCTAAATATTTTCTAATACAGGATTAATTCTCTGAACATTATGCAAACAAATAATATTATTTAAAGTTTTCTAAATATTTTATGTCTTGAAGTGGACCAGAAAGCACCTGCTCTTGATTCATCCTCTTTCCGTTGCTGAAATGACACGGACAGTGACAAGCTGTGCCCAGGATGGAGGAGCTGTAGAGGCAAGGGGACAGACTGCACTTGGGGTTGCAGACACAGCCCACTGCAGCTGCTCTGTGAGGCCACAGATTACCTCATTGCATTGAAGCAAGAAAAAAAAATATTGTGACTAATCTTCCACTGCTTCTAATCTTCAACTTTTATGCATTCTTTATATTTATATATTCTTATGCTAATTATTCTTAAATATTTCCTAACAAACTTTTGGTAATAAACTGTCACAAAATTAAAAGATAAGAAAACAACTTAACTTTGCTGTTTTTCAGATAAGTATCCTCTCTGTAGCTTTATCTAGCAAATGTATGACAGTTTTCAATGTAGAGTACAACTGGGTTATGCGTGGGTTATTGTATTTCCAGGACAATTTTTCATCTCTTGACATGAATTAAGCACCCGACTTTAAGGCCCTGAAGACCCTTAAATCCAAAGGGTGCTCCCAATTAAGACAGGATTTTACATTGCACTGAGCTGTTTGCGATGGGTGCAAATGTGCCATATTACTGTACATACAATGGTCACACGTATGCAAATCCTGCATCTCTAAACTTCCTAATCTCACCACTAACCATGGATTGATACATCCCATAGTATTTTTCTGAGAAACACGTAGTGCAAGTACCTACTATAATAATTCTGGGCATGAAATTAGAGAAAACAAAGATAAACTTTTCAAGGCAATAATTTTCAACATATATACTCCTTTCTTGTCTACCAAGATGCAATATTAACCAGCTATTAATATTGCATATATAAAAATAAAACTAATAATCCAACTTTTAGGATTATATTGGAGTTTTCTTTCAGATTTCCCAAGCTGCTTATGTAAGTCTCTCAGTTGTTCAGAAATGAAAATTTTGTAATTTTTTAATGTCTAGTACATTTCTTTTAGCTATAAATACAGTCCCACTGTGAATGGCTTTGTTTCATTTTTAAATACAATCCTCAGTAATCACTGGCAAATGGCTCTGCTTCAAGGCAGTTAGACACTCTACTTAGATGCTCTGCAAAGATTGTTTGTCGAAGATAAATACTCCAGAAGGTTGTAAACAAGATTCAGACATAACATAGATGCATTGCTGTTACAAGTACCATGACTTTGGTGGATTCTCAGACCCTTTAGGGTTGCTGGGAATTTTGCCACTGACCTGCCTGAGGCCAGTATTTCAACAATTTGCTCTCTTTTAGTCTAGAACCCTTGAGGATTTGAGAGCACCCCACAGTGAAAAGGAGATCTAATGTTTAAGACACAGATTCCCACTACAAAACCCTCATGAAAGCAACAGTACTGCATTGTCTGCATCATGGTGGAATGGCTATGAAGGGTGAACATCAGCTCCCAGATTAAAAAATTTCCTTCCTGCAGCAACCCCAGCTGGGGATGGTTGAGGAGGGACTAAGATCCCCTGCGGTTACACAGCATCACAGAATCATGGAAGTGGGAAGTCACCTCTGGAGATCGAGTTCATTTCCCCAGTCAAAGCAGAGTAAGTGAAAGTAGGCAGCTCAGGGCTGTGTCCAGCTGATTTTTTTTTTTTTTTTTTGATAGTTCAAATGATCGAAATAACCTCTCTGGGCAACTTGGGTCAGAGTCCCAGAGTCTGGCCACTCTCACAGTGAAAAAGCTCTTTTCTCATGTTTAAACCAATTTCCTGTATTTCAGGTAGGCCCATCTCCTCTTGTACACACTGGATACTGCCAAGGAAAGTCCAACTCTGTCTTTTAATCTCCTTCATCAAATACTTAGAGATAAAATTCCTCTGCACTTTTCCTCCGGGCTGAGTAGTCCCAGCTCTTTCAGCCTTTCCCTGTGTAGTCCTGATTCAAAAAACAGTTAAGCATGTGCTTATCAGGGCTTTGTGTTGAAAGGTCACCGTATTTCATGGGGGCATGCAGACCTGTCGAAATTCCATCCAAAATCAGAAAAAAACAAATCCCAATATTTAAAAATTGTCTGAAAAAGAGAAATCTATCTATTAGACAGGGCTCCCTATCTAATCTCTGCAGTTTCTCAGCAGCAAAGCAAGGAAACCCCAAAATCTCCAGCCTCATAGCCTGTGGAGCTATGGAGTCCGCAGCAGCCCATCTGGAGAGCAGCCCTTTGGTCAGGACTAGAGACCCCCCTTGTCATCAGTTCTGCAACGCTCCAATTTCCATTTCATATGTTTGAGATAATATTGTTCCATTGCATGGCTTGTTTATTTCAAAGACAAAAATACACAAAATAAATAAATATCTCCCAAGGGATTTATTTAAATTAAAGCACTGCCTGTAGAACAGAACTTTAAATTAGAAAATAAAATTGCATAGAGGCATAAAGTTGACATTTCAGTTTAATTAGGAAGACTCCCATACAAATACTTGTTGTTAATATCAAACCAAGTCAGACTCCAAACTGCTGATAATAATGAAATTAAAATTAGGTGCACAGATGAGACACTAAGGTAAAATTTGGATTGCTCTTCACTAATTCTGATGGGCAAAATTCATCCCATTAGGGAAGATCAATAAATGGTTCATACATCACCATGCACCACCTGAGGCCTTGCTTGATGTAGGACACAGGGCCCTTACATTAAAATTCAGAAATGTGAGCTCTCTACTCTCTGAATGAGTATTACTAAAGTGGTAAGCCTGTGATAGTGCTTTATATTTCTACATGGAAAAATTATATTCTCACTCACATAAATTATTCTGTGACCTATATATGACAAGCTTTAAAAACACTCACCAGCTACCATAAATGGAAAGTCAGAAGTGAATTTTTTCTGCACTGAGCTCATGTAGGGGAATGGATTTCCTTCACTTGGAACAATTTAATTTACACTTACTTCATGCAGGAAATCCTTGTGTCATATTAACAAGTTGAAAATGATATGTATAGATGTGCCCAGCAATATGATACTTTATCACAACAAAAGGAGTAATGTTTCTTTGAATGGAATTCAATTTTAAAAGCAGACTGCATCAGCAAATAGCAGACTGGCATTCATCCAGCTATTTCTTTGGTGGTTCCTAGTCCAAAATATTTAGAAGATTGGGGTGTAATTGAAGAGCCCCAGAGAATACTGTTGTCAGGCATGTCCTCAGAATTCAAGCCCCTTTCTAACCAGACCAATCTGATATTAAACCTTTGCCTAGACAGCCTATATTCCTCGTATAGATCCTGCAGAGAGGCAGACACTTCTTAGACAGGGTTTCACACTCCCCTTGAATGCCAGTCCCAAAATGCACTTGGTTCATGGGTTTCCCCAGGGCCAGGAGAACAGCTGGGACTGGCAGGACTGCAGGTCTGATCTCACCCATCATTACCCTGGCCACAGGGCTTCATCACCACACAGAGCAAAACACTCTGTGCTGGTCTAATTACTGACCAAAAATACACATCAACAATATCAGGGAGCAGGTCATGATTCCTTCACCCACATTTGCCCAGATCAGTGTTCATGGGGCTGTGTTTCTGTTTCCAGTTTACAGCTTAACTCTGGACAAATAAAAGAGCAGCAGCAGAGCAGCAGAGCCACCTGGATGAAAGGGAAATTCTCCAACAGCATTTGTTGGTTTTGTTCATACAGTAAAAAAATATTTCAACTTAAACATAGTGCACAGATGTCATTTTTTTGTTCATTTCTGCTGGCTCTCAGTGAAACATTGACTATCAGGACTGATCAAGGCTCACGACCAGCCAGTTTATTATATTTAATTCTTTGAAATATCATTGAAGTGCTTAAAATTATTTCATAGGAAACATACATCACGCATATTCAGGACTGACTTCCTTTGCAGTCAGAACAGAATTTAGTGGCAGCTGGAATTTTAAATGCAGATTTGTGGGAAATAAAGTGTCCAATTTGCATAAATTCCAATATTCCAACAAGAAACAGAGCAGCAGAACTTCCTAGGGTGCCTTTTCAGAGTGATTTCCTGGGGTGAGATGTACCCCTTTAAAGAATAACTTACTACAAGCCTCAGGAAAGATGAACTTCAAACAAAACCCTGACTTTTGATGACACTTCTTGTCTAGTTGCTAATAATGTTGAGATTTACCTTGTAAAAGCTAAATATGAAGATATGGCCTCAAAACTCTAGGTACACATAAATTCTTTAAATAGTACATCCTTCTTGAAAACAATTGCAGTCCTCTGACACTACGTAACATGCAATGTTTTAATTAAAATAGGTTGGGCACTGCAGTTTTCTTGCACAACACTTAATAATCTGCAGTTCACCAAGGAAGGTATGAGAGGTTGTCACCTGCACTTGTCTTGGATACAGGCCCTAAGTCTTGAACTCCCTGCAATAGGATGGTTGGACCATTCTGGCTGGGTCAACAGGCTGAGAAAAGCAACAGGGACTAGGCCACAGACCAGATGGAAATGTGCTGGATGTATTTGGATCACCATTCTTCTTAACCACTAAGTGATCCATCCTTTTGACCTATGAAGGAAATCACATTAATTGGGAAAGGGAAAGCATCACACAACAAAATACTGTGGACATTCTCCACCTACATAATTTTTATGCCAAATGACCACAGGCTCCTGTACTTCGGAGAACTACTCACGTGAGAGTTCAGCAGATGGACTGATGAGGGATTTTCCAGTGATTGGGTTACTATCCAAAAATACCATTAAGGTGAGTAATCGGAGCACCCAGATTTGGGCCAACTTATCTACATCATTTCCACTGCAGCTTTACCAATACTGCAGAGAAAAGCAGGTTCTCCTGATCTCTGACTCATCTTCCCTTACCCAAAAACTAAAAGTTCTGCAGGAGGCCAGCTAATTATCTTTGAAACCTAGATTTAAAAGACTCCAATGTTATCTTTGTCTATATCTAAATGTTACATCTTGATTTTGGTGTGACTTCACTTTAAAAATGGAAGAGGACATTCTGACCTTCAATGATATTTTGTTTCGCTGTTTAACTTCTGTATTATACATTAGGCAAGTGAAGAAAATTTTAAAAAATTGAATGCTTTATATTTTGTTATCAAAACAAATCCTTTCCATTTTCTTTATATTAAATGTTTTCCTTGAAGCTTGGGATAGTTGGTGATTTTTTATAAAAAAGGAGTGTTATGGATATTATTTAAACAAACACATAGCTTTCATTCCATTTTGGAATGAAGCAAAATATATCAGCATTGCATAGTGACTGAGAAAAGAGAAAATGTTGATCATACACAGCTTAACTCAGCAGTCATTTACCTCCAGACCAGAAATAACTTCTTTATTCTAAGCCAAGTCACTGGGACTGTATGGTGGAAACTGAATGAAGCTTATTAGCTTGAGATAAGTATAGCAGAGGTCAGGGTAGATGATGAACTGGCCAGTTCTGGCCTTAACTCCAGGAAATTTTGCTGCCTGCTTGGGGACTGAGATATTGCAGTTTCCACAGCTTGTGTAAAGCAATTTGTCAAGTCTCAGGAACATGAGTAAAGCCAAGCCTCTAACAGGATTTCTAGTAGGATCATCAATTGTTCAGATTTAAAATAGGGAAAAAGGAAGAAAAGAAAAAACTCATGACATATTTCCAGGTCTGCAGGTCCTTGGATTTATGTCTTGCCCCCAACTACTGATGCAGGTCTTTCCCTGGGTATCTGAAGTATCAATCAATAACTGACTCAGTTGCCAAAGTAATTTCAGAAATACCTCTCTACTTCATTCCAGGACTTCAACATTCTGAATTTTCATTCTCAAGGAGTGTTGCAGCCTCCAGTAGTCCCACCGCAAAGCTGCCAGAGCCAAACCATCTGCCCAGAGCCCAAGCCAGCTGCTTTCTTTCTAATCAATTTCTTGTATGTACTTGGGATTGAGCTGCAAAACAGATTAATTACTTAGTCAGGCTCCAGCCTGGGCCTCATCTTTCTGTTTCCTGAGGGCTCTTCAGAGTCCCTTAAACTGTAGGTTCATCCATTCCTCCAAAGTGTCTGTTGGCACATGTTGCTAAGAGCTCAACATATGAAGCATGTCCATCCATCCATCCATCCATCCATCCATCCATCCATCCATCCATCTATCCAGGCACACAGCAGTGTTTGTGGACATTGGACCACATGCACAAGAACTGCTGCACTTCCTCTCACAGGGCCTGACCCAGTCCTGTCTTGAGACACAAGAGATCCATTTCTGCATCCATTTTATGTGATGGACGTGCATCTGGGCCACTCATTAAAGGAACGTGTAAGAATTTGGTCAAGATGGTCCATTTTGATACATGCACTCATTTCATGGATTTGCTATGCATTCACAGGATAACACCTGCCTTGAACCCCAGGCATGTGATGGGGTCAGCCTCAAATAATACTGAGCTTAAATGGTACTAGTGGAGCTTGTATATGGCACCTCCCCTCCAGAGCATTTGGCACCACAAGGCTGAGATCACTTTGCCTTGCAGAGAACACTCTGACAGATAAGACCATTCACAAACGTGGGCAGGGGAAATGGGGCTTGCCAGAGGTGTACACAGACAGGTTTGATGCCTACAAAAGGCTTCTGATCTGTGAATTCCCCATGCCATGGTACATCCAAGTTTACATGCCAATGATTTGTTCCTAAATAAAACCTGACAGATGTCCAAGGTCCTTTTCTAACCTAAAACTGCGGGACATTTGAGAATTCTAAGTGAATCTTGGGAGTTGTGGCTGAACATTAGGGGCTACTGATCTGTATCAGCACTAGGCAGAGACAGGAGCACCCTGCAACAAGTGAGGTGATTAATCACAGCACCATAACCTTGGCCATATGACTGATTAGATCCCATATAATGAAATGCACTAACCCTGTTTCTGAGCTTGGCATTGAAAATCACTTTTTTCATTTTTTTTTTACTCAGATGAAATTGCAAGAGACCCTTTGGTGTGGCTAAGGCCCATTTTTTGAATTCTCTTTTTTCTTGGCTGCCACTGAAAGAAAAAGATTTAGGATCCTATCTTCCTTCTGCTTTTTGGCACTTTTAGATGGATATTCTCCTAATTTCTAAGTCTTAGGTGACAATGGCAATTTAAAGTCTTGAGTGAACTCTCAGCATGGAAGGAACATAAATGATTTTCTATTCCAACAGCACCAAGGAACAGAACAAGGTCATGTACTGTCATCAATTTTTTTAAATTTCTTTATTTAAAAAATAATCCAGGGAAAACTCTTTTTTTTTTTTTTTTTTTCAAAAAGGAAGCCAAATTCACCTCTGTCTTCATCATGATTCACTGGATCTGCACCTACCAGAAATAAGTTAGAAGATAGCTGCTTCCTTTGAAACTAAGACTTCTTCCCCAAAACACATAGATGCAATTTATCTCCCTGCTAGTCCTCTGCTGTTCTGATTTCAGCATCTGAGACAGAGCTGGCAGGTCCCTGCTGTAGCCATTGGTCTCATAACTGAACACCCAGGAACAGTTCTGACATCGGATTAATAGATACCCCACTTTGAAATAATAAAGTCATGTGCTGAAGGAGGCAATGGATGGATGGATGGATGGATGGATGGATGGATGGATGGATGGATGGATGGATGGATGGATGGATGGACAGATGGATGGATGGATTTTTGGTTACAGATCAAGAGCCCAGTGGAAGTGGGGGAGAAATTGCCTCTTCCAAGGCATGTTTCACATCATCTGTTTTAGCCATCCACCTGAGAAAGAAATTAAGCACTCTAGAGGTTCTTGCTGCTCTTCTTCTAAAAAGCAAGGATTCAAGACTGACTGCTTCTCGCATTGACAATTCTATTGGAGAGGTCTAAATCCAAACTGGGGAACTTCTACCCACCTTACTTTTCCTCTCCCATAAATGCATGGCAAAGCTCAATGTATATGCTGAACCTCTGTAAAGATAAAGGCCCATCCTTTTACACACACTAATCTCCCAGCTGTACCTCAGAGCTGAAAAATAAAAGATTATGCCCTACCTTTTGTTTGGTTGGTTTATTATACTGAAAAAATCAAACAGAAGGTGCCCTAGCTGTGATTTGCACTGAATGATGCGTAATACTTTTCTTCCTTTACTGGGTATGCCAACATTTTTTTAATAAATAGAGAAAGTGTTAAAATTGTAGTGTTAAAGTGTTAAAAGTGTTAAAATTGTATGTAGGTGAGATCGATGCCTTTATATAGAAAAGTTAACTAAGTTTACATCAGGAAATTTATTTCTTGCCAGCTTCTTAGTTTTGAGGTAGGAAGTAAGTTGCTCATGAAACCATGTACTCTAACACATCTTTGCATGGATTAATTTCTCACTTCTTTTCTCTCTTCAGCCAGTAATTGTTTTTAAACCTAAGAAAGCCATGCTCATGGTTCTTTTTTTTTTTTTTAAGTGATGTTAAGTGGGAATTGTTACAGACATCACAGCTTAGTCATTAACAAAGACAAACTAGCAATCCAGACAGACTTTTTTTTTAAATCTCAAACCTCTGTTTTGCATCAGAGCTAATTATATCAACTTTGAGCCTGGCACAATTCACCACTATAATGGAAGGGAGGTTTCAATGGAAACTTGCGACTTTATAAAGAAGCTTGGCTTTAAGTCACCCCCCCCAGTGAAACATCAGGAGATCAATACTGCACAGCACCCCAGTGTACTGGATTGTTGTGAACATCCTGCTGGCTACAATTCAGCTTTCCATTTAATTGTGCTCTTATTTAAAATTCTGCTGTCCCCATGGAAGAGCAAGAGAAACCCGACAGGCATTTTGTAAGGTTATGAACAATGAAAAGTCTCGATAGATGTCAGAAAAAAAGATAGTAGGCCATAAATCATCACTTGATAGTATCAGATGAAATAACTTGTTCTCTCTCCCACCTCCCCAGGGCAAGCAACAATGTGTATGTTAAATGGTGAATTTACCAGTGATGCAACATCCCCACTGACACTAAGATATGAGGCCATTTCAAAAGTGATGGAGAATTTTTTTTTCATCTTAAAATTCTTTTGATTTTCCAGGGACAAGAACTCTCAAGCGACAGATAAAAATAGGGCAGAGTGGCTGCAAAACTTAAAAATCCAGCCTCACAACTGATTGCATTGTATCTGCCTTTGAAAAAGCTGGGAAATAGATACATTCATATCGTAAGGCAATTTCTTTTCCACCATCTCTTTGATAATCACGAATGCTAATGGCATGTCTGCAATATTGACTTGTCAAATTATGGCATCCCTGGCACTCAGACTGCCTGATGTGGTCTCTCCATACCTAGATATATACAAAGCAGTGAAGGAAGAAAAACATTCCAGCCTGAAACTGAAGGGGGAATCATTAACAAATGCTTCCAAATCAAAACAATTTTTCATTTTGCCTCCACATTTTCGCCTTCATTTCATTCCACAGTGGCAGGGAGGAATGTTGTCATCCTGCATTGGTAGCAACATCCTATAAAATGCAATACCCAAAGGAAAAGAAGAATATTCTTTTTTTTTGATTGAAAAATAGAGTCAGATTTTCAAAGGAAGGGAGCTAAATCATGCCTGCCAAGTGGCGAATCCTTGCAGGCACATGCAGCCACAGCCATGCAGAGCATTCATGCAAAGTCCTGCCAAAGCTGGGCTGAGGAACGGCCATGCTCCTCCTTATTCCTCCCTTTATTTCTCCCCACAGAGCAGAAATGCAACCCTGGGGCCTCTTTCCCACTCTGTGACTTCTGGCATCCTGTGCCACAGAACACAGGATCTTGAAACAGGATGATGGCAACTAACCCCTGTCTGCAAGCTGAGAAATAAAAGGGTCCCAGAGGAGATACCCATCTGCAAAGGAGGTCTTGCAGATAGGAAAATCTTTGGGTACCCCCTTACCTGCACAGTTAAACAGATAAATCATTTGACTCAGGAAAAGCTTTTTGCAGGAAAGAACCCACAATTTGGAGATGTACACGCACATTTGCACACTGTGGATGTTTTGGTGCATCTTTGGATAACAGTGTTTGCAGCCTTCTATGAAGATGAGAAAACCCAGCTCCCTCTTGTCAAAATTAAAAGACCTGTGTATAAATATTACTATTCTGCATTTCTCCCAAGGAGAGCCTTGCACATGCCTGGGGGTGGAAGCATGATTCAGAGAGATCCCTCAGGGAGCACTGAGCACAGGGCACGCTGGCAGCAGATGCAGCAGCTGTCAAACAGCACGGTGTGTCCATCCTCCTCCTCCTCTGCACAGACAATAGCAAAAGCCAGCCCAGAAAGCTGGAGGGGTTGGCCATATTGCAGTCCTCTGACTTGAGGACAATGGTGACCCACAGGGCTGAAATTCCGGGGACAATTTTCAGGGAAGGAAGTGTCCTGAAGGTTGAAAAAGAGCCAATGACTGTGATACTTCAAACTTTATTCAAGACTTTCATTTTTGCAGGTTTTGAAGAGCATCCGAGTAAGTTAAGGCCACAGATGGGATGAAGTGAACTTGATTTAAATTTGGATTTCACACTGCACATATGCACACACATACATGCACACAGCACAGCAGCTTCTCTGATCTGAGAGACAAGTTTGAGCTGCTCTTGAGACAGAGATCAGCCATGGCACTGAGTCCCCAAGTCACCACACCCCTATGAATTATAGTCACAGATATTGGGGAAAAGGGTGAAAGGGAGAAGGAAATATCTTTACTGCTGCAAAAACAAGTTTTAATCAGCCCATAGAAAATGCCTCCTCTTTCCCATCTGTCTGCTCATTACCTATGACAAATGGAAAGTCACACCTTCTCTCAGCTGCAGGTTTCTTCCACTGATCTTTTGCATGGCACTTTTCATATACGAGCAGACAAGGATCAAGCCATTATTTCTCACCACAGCTCTGAGAGGCTTATGGCTTCTTCCCCTTCCCACAAAAAGAAATGTCTGAATGCTCAGGAAGTCCTTGAATTTTCCAGCAGCTTAAGTTTCTCCTTTACTCCTTTGCACTTATATCTGCAAAGAAGACCGGGAAATCACATGAAGTTTCTGATTTGGACTTAGACTACATGTTCACACTTATGTGGGACTTTGAAGGAGAGTTTCAAACTGGGAGAAGAGTTTGTTCTTTCTTATTTATTCATATTAGCTGCCAGGTTACATCAGGTGAAGTTGTCACTTGCCTGATCCTTCATGGGTGTTTAGGCACCTGGATCTCTCAGAAATAAAAAATAGTGCTCTTGCACCTCATCGTTAAGGCCAGAGATTTGGGTTATTTAAATTATTTAAATTAGGTTATTTAAATTGTTTTCTCCATGTATCTGTGTGATTTGGGGGAAGAAAAGTTGTACTTTGCCTTGTGCCTTCTCTATGTCACAACAAAGTGGCTTACTGCAAGAGGGCTTTAAATTAGAACAGCCAGCTTAAGCACTTGTCTTACACTGGGGTAAATGATGCTGTGAGATAGAAGGGTTATAAAGCAGGACGACCTTTGTGCTTTTGTTTCATCACTTGTGAAGTTTGTCTGATTTGGTCTTCTTTGCATTTCTAAGGTCAACTTGAGATCACCAGGAGAGGAAAAAGCAAGATAAGATAAATGTATTCTTCATATATGAAATAAAATAATAGATCTGGCAATTGTAACTGAAGATCCCTGAACACTTTATGTAAGAATGCAGCTTCCATATTAATGTTAGATTATATTCCTACTTATCAATTGTATTTTTATTTAAAATATCCTTCTCTGATGGTATTAAACACCATTGTCTAATAGTTAAGAAGCTTCCCCTCAGTGCTGAAAAAAGAGGCTCCATGTGCAATTTAAAAACATCTGTTAGCATGTGGAGAACACTGGTCACTTGAGATGAAGAATACAGAATACGATGAAAGTCTTTCATTTATTGCATGTGTGGTAATTAATAACTTCTTATTCAACTCTGTTATTCATAAAATGTGCAGAAATTTTGTGTTATTTTTAATATGGCTTCTCTTTTTCCTGTTCCTGAGTACTAAAAACTCAGGAACAAAACAAAAAGAACAAAACAAAAAGAAAATTGCAGTATCAAATCCAAACAATCCACACAAAACTTGTGAATTTCTAACACCAAAACAAATGCAGTACTTTTTATCTTTAACCTCCTTCAGCAGCAGGGTATATTGACTATATGCAAACAGCACTATACGAACAAGATTAGGCTGTTCATACAGGGAAAAAACCAAATCTCCAAATCAAAGAAACATTTTAAAAATGCATTTATGCATATACTACAACTTCCTTTTGCAAAGGGCACAAACATAATCTGCTTATCAATTTATCTGTGGTTGTGTACTGGGTCTTCATTTGTAGCAATTGGTTCTCCTTGGGAAGAATATTTGTACTATCATTCTGAAAATAAAACCATCAAATCTCCTTCCTAATCTCTGCAAATGCAGCAAAGACATAGCAACTATGTCCTTAGAACAAGGAAAGAAACCTATTACTCCTCCAAAGTAAACAAGAGAAAATGTTTCTCAACCCAGCTAAATGCTGAAACTTCTCAGCTATGTCAGTGCCCCAGTTAAAAACAAACAAAAGGGTTGCAAAAGCCATTGGAGCCTTTCAGCTTCAAGTGCATACTCAGAAAGGTGCTCCTTGTGAAGTTAATGTCTAATGAATATTGCAGGAGAACTTGCTGGTTCTGGCTCTATCAAAATCTGGCTGCATAAAGCAATAAACACACAAAAAGGAGCTACAAGTGGACCTTTTATACTCAAGCTGGAAAAAAGTTTAACTGGGAAAACATTTCAGAGGCATGTTTTGATTCCCAAGCACTTTAATTAATGTATTTATGTATGTATTTATTTATTTGTTTGTTTATCAAGTTATATTTAAAAGAGAGGGAGAAAAAAGATGAAGTTGTGTTTTCCAGGTGTGTGGAAAGTGATATAAGGGATGACAAAAAACTGGAGCTGCATAATGTGGAATATGACAGGGGAAATAATTAATTGAAATGAAGCATTAGAGTAACAGATGCATCACTCAGGCCAGAGCCATGTGCACACAGAGCTTTGCTAGAGGGGTAAATGTGCCCTAGAAAGAGAAATCCTACATTTTACTACAAACCAACTGTGGGGCTAGAGTAGAAATGAACAATTATGGGATAAAGGGGTTCATATTGAAATTACAAACAGAGAACTTACACATAATTTATAGAAAATCATATGTGCAATATATTCAATATACCACCACCATTTCTCTTGTGCTAAACCTTCCATTGAGTACTATATTCAAACACATGAAGGCCTCCCTGCCTTCACACTGCCATTATCAGATAGGTGCTTAAGCAAAGGATGAGGGGGAATCAAAACCTCAGCTGTCCCTCTTATGCCACCCTCCAGCGCTTTCCTCTCGTCTCTCATCTGGGGAGTCTCCACTGCTGCCTCTGAGTACAGTCCCCACATAACTACACTCCAGGCAAGGAATTCCCTGCCTGTCAGTACCTTAAGTGTGTCAGGATTATGAACAGCCACGAGGTGCCACTTAAAACACAGTGGGAAGACAGAAGCACTGGAGAGAGCTGGTCTCATTCCACTGACAGTATTTTGCATGCGGGTGCCCAGCAAGGAAATCAAACCCTGGACACACTTTGCATGGGTTTGTCCACCTCCCTCAACTTCCCACATTTCTTTAGCAGCAGAACTATCTCTCTGACTTCTGATTACCATTATATATTTTTTTTGAAGGGGAGAAAGATTGTCTCAGTAGGAGTAAAATAATCCTCTTGTGCATCAGAGAAAGCAGCCAGGTACAGGCCCATGGCACACACAGGACGAGAGAAGATTTTGGAACTGAGAAAGCAATTAGATGCACAGTGTTTCAGGATTTCTTTTCAATGGTTTGTTGTGGTTCTTACCACAACACAAGCAAGATTTTTATGGAAAGCAGATAACACTCATAAAAATATCTGCTTCACTACAACTTGATTTCCTGCAAAGATTTTCCTAACTGCAAATTTTCAATCAGTTCCAGACACAATCATTTGCAAATGGCATCAAAACTGTTGATTTTATTTCAAATAAACAAAGAAACAAACAAAAATCCTTCCCCTTACTGAATCATAAAATGCTTCTGGATGTTTAGATTCAGCATGTCACAGTTAAGAACTAAAGATTATCTAAAAAACATCTAAAAAATCTGATAAAAGCAGAAAATTACTATGATTTGTAAAATGATCAGGCTGGAAAATCTTTTAGATCTCAAAATTGTCTAGTTATTAGAAGGGGATTCTAATTAAAGGGAACCTGGACTGTCTGTAACCACAGCAGTGTGATCACAACATCAGAGAGTTGCTCCTTGCTTACATGTGCATGCACAAAACACTGGTAACAGCCTCTCAGTGCCATAGACAGTCAGAATAACCACCTCTGGCTGAAATGTTTAGGAGCAGACTTCAAACACAGGGGCTGTATTTTCATTAGCAAGGAAAGTTATGTTCATAAAACTCTTTGGCTATAACAGGCTCTCTGCCACTGGTGATTTTTAATTTTCCAGTTTAAAAATCACCAATGGATTTTGTGGTCTTTGCAAGATAACTCTGGTTCCTTTTCATATCAGCGTTCATAATTGTGTATGATTAAATTATTTTTAACTGCAATAATTTCTTCCTATGAATGGCCAAAAAAAATGTTTTTGCTGAAGTAAAAACATGGCTCCAGTCATGTTCCATAAATTCATCACAACACTACCAGTGCTTCCAAAAGACAAATTCCCACAGACCTTCAGCCTAACAAGGTACTGCTTATGGAACTGTGAGAAGATACAGGAAAAGAAGGAATTAATAGGAGTAAATACACTCAGCCCTCAGCTCAGGTTTTTGATTACACTCAGAAAATGAGATCTCAGGCTTACATGAGTGCTAGAAACTAAAAGAATCTTCTGGCATCTGGCATGGAAAAGAGATTGAGAGTGGGGAAAAAGGAACACAAGGAGATCCAAGTTTCTCATGTTCAGATCATGCCTCACCCTGAGTCTGTTTGCATAAGACAGAAGGACCTGAAGGGCCAGGCACAGCTAAGACACACCTTGCAAGCCTCCACTGTGGTTATATTTCTCCCTGGAGGAAAACAAAGGAAGTTCTACAATCCTCTCCCTCTGGTTCTTAATCCTTCCCCTCTGACTCTCGTCGTGCAACAACACAGCAATCTCCCACAGCTGAGACTCTGGGCTCATTTCTAACATGTCCGAGATATTTGGTGGATAACTTTAAAGATACAAGGTCAGTGAGCACTTTAATGAGTCTCAACATTTTTATAAATCTATTTAGCACCTATTTTCAATTAGCACTGATTTAGCAATCTATTTTCTACAGCCTTCAATGGCACTTATGCATCTGCTTATAACTTTGACAAATGTCCATCCTTCATCCTTATGTTAAGAGAGAAACAGAATTTGAATCGAAGATTTGTAACTTGAACTTGACATTGCAGATATGTAGTGACTAAGAAAAGGAAATGCCCAGATGCTCTTTCCAGTTTATGACATAATTTCCTTCTGCTTACTTTGGAGCAGCCTATCAAAATAAATTCAGTAGTAGCAATAACGTTTTGCATTGTTACAGAGCTCATTACAAGCAAGTTAAATAACTGCTGCTCTTCAAACACTTTCACCACCACCCTGGATTTAGGATATTACAGGCTGGTGAGAGATATTAAGTAACACATCTCAAACCACTCTTGACATCTGTTGCTGAAGCAGGAATAGACAGCAAGTCTCCTGGGTATTTACCCATTCATTTCACCACAAAACGATCATTTCTGTCTACGATATGAGTTCTTCAGTCAAGAGATTTCAATTACACAGCCCATGAACACAATTCGCATTTACCCTTGGAGTAAAAAAAAAAAAAAGCCTTGATTGAAGGAAGGACCAACTTCCTTTTTTTTTTTTTTTTTTAGATTGGGATTTAAACTAATGATCTTAGACAGGCTTGACGGTGCAAAACAAAGGTTGGCAGCTCACATCTGGGAATATTCTAACAGCATTAACTTGCCCCAGTGTCCCAGAAATGAGGAGAATTTGTTCAGGGCAGCTGAGAAAAGGTGCCCATTGAGGAGCACAAGAATATACAATCAATTGTGATCTCCACCCTCATCTGAGATGAATCCTCACTATATGAACATTCACACTATCTCCAGCTCAAATAGGGAAGTTTAAGCCCCTTCCAGATAAATGCTGGATAGAACTAAGTACTACAAAGCTTTTAATTGATAGTTTTACCCCATTATATTGGTGACATTTGGGGCCACTTGGTACATAGCAAGGTGAGACCCTGGACCACATTCTCACCTTTAAATACGTAGCACTTTGCTACTGTCCTCAACAGCAGAAAGACTGTTCCCTTAAGCTTCAGCACTGAGAGATAATGAGGGCCTTTCTTCTCCACTGAAAATGGGGATTAAACACATATTTATAGAAACATGGTTTTCACATGCTGTGCTGGACCAGCGCCAAGATGCTCTGCATACTGCAGGCTGATGCTATATTCTTAACCCAACAAATCCCAGCAACATGATCAGAAACAGATTTTGCAGTATGAATTTCATCTAAGGGAAGTCAGTGCCTATTGCCTAAGATGCAGTAGAGCTAATATTGCTGCCAAGATTATCTGACTACTGTCAGAACTGCTCATCTTTCAGCAGACATCTTGAAGTAGTTGTTTTACCTGGTACTACTTTGCCAAGCTTTTCAAAATGACATGAACTTTGTATAAGAAGCTATTATAGAGCAAGTCTTTTTTTCTTTTTCTCCCTTAAAAAGACATGCATTAGAAGTTGGAGGTCAGGGACTTACCTGAAAGATTTGTGGAAACTGAAGGAAATAAAATTAATTCCCCAAGAACAAGCCCAGCATAGTCCAACTTGCAGTGAGAAACAGCAGTTTGCATGGTTTTGACAACAGCCTTTGGGGAGGAGAAACTACAGCCACATTTCTATAAAGACTTAGAAATTGTATTTTTAACTACTTCAGACTCTTCTCTTGGAAACTGGTCATTGCTCAAATAACTTGTTACTCTTTTGCCCAGAAGAAAGACTGATTGGAGTATGTAGATAGGGTACAGCACATTCCAGCTGTCCCCGCTTACCACAGAAAATATATCCTTTCCTCACTTCTTTACCTCTAAAATAGTTTTAACTTCATATCTTTTGGGTGAAAGGGAAGGAGGATTCTTCCATTCTACATTCTAAACTTCCATGTTAAATAGTGTTTGAAAATGACTTCTACTTTATTAGCAGGCAATAAAGAGCTGTTGTGCAATTCTCCTTACTCCCTGTCTTCAATTTTCATACTCTCTGAAACAAATTCAACAACCATCTGTAATTCCACTTCTAGCAAGTTGAATGTCAGAATTCCTGGGGTTTTTCCAATGCTAGAGAGCCCTAGGGAAGCAACCATTAGCTTATTCAAATGTCAAGGGATGTGACATTTTCTACCATTGATACATCACCTTTCAACATGTGAAACTTGAAAAGTCCTCATGTCTCCAAAGCAGAGGGACCATAAAAGTAGCTTCTAAAATCCTCTTTATCCCCGAGGAAATGCATGCTTATGCAAAAGTTCAAGGAAGAGCTGAGAGGACAAAACTTCCTTCAACTCTGTCCATGCTAGGAAAAAAGCATATGCCATGAAATATGATAGCAAATACACCGTAAAGGCATCATGGAGATAGAGCATGGGTGAGGCACATCTGCATTTTGCTGGTCAAAATGACTGCACTGTTCTTTGGCCCTATACATACATGGTCTGGAAAAACCCAAAACATTTTAAAAAACTGACTCACCTCATTGCTGATGGCAGCAGAAGCATAACATGGCTGTTCCTAACTCAGGCACACAAATTGCTGGGCTCTTGATCCAGTCAGTGACGTGACTCTCTCTCCAGCTGCATATTAGAAAATTGGATTGCTATGGGTCACACTGAAGGTTCAAGAGTCAAGGTATTTTCACTGCATAAGCACACTGTGTTGCTTTCTGGACACATGCATAAAAAGGAAATAAAAGAAAATAAATAAGGTTGCGTGGTTAGTGCTCCAGGGCTGCCAACTGTTGCTGTTTTATTGAAGCTTGAGAAATTTACTGATTTACTTAAAGTTGCAGCTCCTTGGGTCTGGTGTCTATACATCAGTTTTATTTCCATTTTTCAAGAATGATTCTATTTTTTTACAGCTGAAGAAGAAATTTTGAAGCTTGAAAAATAAGAAGACAAATAAAAAAGGAAGCCAAGAATACAGTAGGAAGCGGGAGGAAGAATTGGCTTTTCAGTATTTTGATAGTCTCCTGCATTTATCTCATGCATTTGGAAGGTGTCTGTGAATCCTGGATTTTGAGTGTCCAGAATGTTCAGCACTGAGGTGGGAGAATATATTAAACAGCCCACGATACACATATTTGAAAGAGATCAGACGTGTTAGGTAAGGAATAAGCCAAAGAATCCTCCCATTTTCTTGCCTCCCCTCTACTATTAGACTAGACATTTGTTTAGATACTGGCATACATAAAATGGGCAGGAATATGTCCATTTTCAAGGACTGATCTCTAAATCAAAGTACTTGCTGCTCTGGACCAGTGACTGCAGCTGCAAGCTTGCTTGTGTTGGCTATAGCATGTGCTGCAAGAGGTACTGACTATGTAGGAAAGGAGCATGTTTGCCAGTGATGCCTCCTCACTGCCATAAGAACATGCCTTGGGGGGAATGTTGCAGAAGACTTTTCACTTCAGCCAACAGAACCTCTGATCTTCACAGACTTACATGTCCATGATCAAAGCCCCATCTACCAAATGATGATTTGCTCACAAGGAGAACAAGAAAACATGGAAATGGCTATGAAAGAGTGTGTGTTGGGTCAAAATTTAGTGAGCCAAGGCTGGGTGGGGAATAATTTTTAGGGAAACATGACAGTATTCTAGCCTGGGAATGCATGAGATATTTTGCATGGAGCACCTTCTTCAATGAATAGCATGTATTCCACACTGAAGAAATTTCACTGAAGTGAAGGTATTGAACTTCCCCTTATAAACCAATGAGACAAGAGAAATTTAATGATGCATAAGTGCTGTGCAACATTTCCCAGGCAGAGAAGTGAGACCAACATAGGAGTCAGCAACTGAGATGTCTAATTCCAAGGTTTCTTCTATTCACTTTGTGCAATTGCATGCAAGAATAATCACTGAACTTTACTTTTACCATATGTAAGGAAAGATTTCACCTTTTTTTAAAATTCCTTCCTGATATTCTTTTTAATGGAGACTCTTTCTTCTTCCACATTTTTGTTTCATTGCATACTACTTTTGTGGTAAAAGAAGCATAAAGACAAAGCAAAATTTTGCAGACACCCAGACGGTAAGGATTGTTTTGATGGCATGTTGTCTCTCACAAACAAATTGCTGCTGACTTACTCTACTGTTCCCTATCCTCATATGCTGCATATACAGAGTCTTGTTTGCAAATTTCCACTTTCACTGTTCAGACAAAAACACTGGAAAATGTACCACTGGGTTATGAACCAGTCAGTTTGAAGAAAATGTGCTGGCTGGCTCTTTCTGTCAAAGTATCTGTCACAGGCATATTACACATTTCCAGCCAAAAAAAGAGAAAAAAAAAAGAATAAATACTTCAGCCTATTAAAAAAAATTGAATGCTTTTGCCATGATATAATTAGCCTCTGAAAATGTGTCAAATTAGGGGTTTCTGTTTTCTTCTCTATTTCATTTATGTACCTGTAATATATGGCCAACAACATAAGGGATAAGTAGTTAAAAGATAATCTTAGGGCACAGATCACTTGAAAGTTTTAGGTAAGTGGAAAATATATTTTTGAAAAACACACCTTGTATACAGAAAAAAAAAAAACATATTTGCCAGGGATTATGAAAATCCTATATCTGCATAGAAAAAAGGATGCTTGAACCCAAGGTGAGCTGACAGAGCTGAAACCATGAGGTCATCTGAGATTTCAGCCTGCAGAGAGCATAGCAGTAGGAAGACTTTTAAGAAAAGCAAATGAGAAAATAGGAGATTTCCTGATACTGCTTTGACAAAGTTACTGAAGGTGCAATGACCATGCAGGCATGGCTGCCAGCCTCCTCTTAAGCACAAGTGTCTCGTCTTCTGCAGGGTGGCTCAGGGTTCATGTACTGACAGCAGCCATCAAGGTTTCACCTTACCTGCACTAAAATCCATGGTGGTAACCTAGGTTAGATTGCACTGAGATTATTGGACCTGCAGGTGCTTGGTTTTGTACCTCCGGAGAGATCTTAGTGCTGCCAGCACGACTGTGCCAACAGGACAGCAGTGCCATCGAATGCCAAGGTCACAAAAGGTTAAAGTCATCAGCATTTCAAAAGACTGGGCACCAACTGTCCAACAACATGCTGGTTCTAGAGGAAAGTATTCTTCCTGCTGAATTCAAAAATACCTAAGCAGACTTCTGTGATAATGTTATCTGTGCATGACAAGTATAAAAATATATATACAAACACTCATGGTGCTTCTCAAACTTTCTGGACCAATAGGATTTTGAAGCCCTTGCAGATGATCATATTCCACTATATTCAGCTTTTGACTGAAGGAGTTAAATTGTGCTCAGAATCATGGCCCAAGCCGTCAGTGGGCAATTTCCCTTGTGTCACCACAGCAGAGTTTGGAATTACTAAAGCAGCACAAAACCTGCTGTTTCACTGCTGAGGATGGATTCTGACACTGAGGCTGGAAGTCAGCAACATCAAGATAGCTTTTCCGTGCCTCTCTATCTGAAATTCATGAGTGGGACTTCAAAACTGCTAAGCATTATCTCACTTCTCCCACTTGGATATCAGTAAAACATGGTTAGATGTGCCTTCACTCTAATGATGAGCTCTTCACCATAATGATACATGGTGAATTAAGAGATTAGCTGAATGTTTTGCCTCAATGGTGACAAGCATGACAAATGCATAATTTCAAAATTAAACATCTATGGACAGAGCAGCAGAAAAGGAAAAGCTCAGAGCAAAGCACTGAGGAATGGGCAGTCCTGTGTTACGGGTGCACCCAACACAGCCTCTGTGTGCCACCACACAGCTCTGTCCCTTTCTCATGGTTCACTTTTCCCCTCTCCCATCACTTCAGGCTGTGAGTCCTGAATCCTTTAATCTCAGCAAGCAGGAGCAATTTCACAAAGACAGAGGCTGGCCATTTGAGGTGGAACAGATGTGGCTGTGCTGCCTCTTTCATGGGAGGGACAGGGGACTTAGAGCACCTCTGTCTGGGGGTAGGGTTCTGTGAAACCCCCTCTTACAAGGGGTCAGACTGCAGCATCCAAGGGGGTTGTCCAGTCTTGGAGCCTAGAAATATTCTGCTTCAGTCTGGTACATGGCTGCAAGCTGATGGAGTTTAATGCATGGAGTAGGTACCTTTATAGATTGAGAAAGCACAAGGAGTTATTAAAGAACAGGAGTAAACAAGGCTTCAAAGCCAGGAACGTGTAAAATACTTTGTAATTAATTTAATACTTTTCAATATTTGTAAATTTTTAATTTAATATTTTAATACTTTATAATTAATAAATGACCACACCAATTACAGCCATCTAGTGGGCATATGTATTAAGCAATGAGCTGTCAACAAAGTGGTGTCCCTCGTATTATTGGAAAATGTGCCTCTTTCAAGCTCTGATCTATGTTCCTAATTAAACCAGCCACCACAGGAGCACAATGCTTTTCAGAACAAGGGCTGAGCTGCAAAATTTGGATTCTTTTGAGAAGCCTACTTAAGGTTGAAAGTGTTTGCGTCAAGAGCTTCGGTGTATCTCTGCTAATAGTGTAAGCACAGGCTGCAATTGCAATAATCCTTCAGCATTTTAAGTGCAGGAATAAGGAAAAAAAAAAAAAGCTCTCCTTCTCCATGAACACTTTGCCTTGAATTTCATCAGCAGGGGATGCATGCATTATTCAATCATACACCTACCACTACTATGAAGTTGCTCTTAATTATACTCCAAGTGGAACCTCTCAGGTAATCAGAATTCAGGGCTAATGCATAGCTATTCCCCCATCAATTTATAATAGACACAATTAATTCAATTTAGAATTTCAAGTTTTAGTGATTATTAAATGCAAACAAGTGTTCATTCTTTTGCTTGAGGGTGGCCATTTTTTTAAGTGCATCTCTTTTTATGGCTTAGAAATGTAAAAAGTAACAATTGCCACAAAAGCAGTTAGAGCATTAACATTAAGGAATCATGACAGAGCATGAACTTCAGCATGCTTGGACTAAACCCTGTGGGAATTCATTTTACCCATCTACCCTCTAAACGTCTGGGCAGTCTCCTTCAGTTACTTTGTGCCTCTATTGCTCTTCTTCTGTTTTTGCCTTGGGAATGATTTACAGCACAACACATATAATAAACTGGCAGGAATGATCCAGTCAGAGATCCTCTGCTACCAACCAGCATCCTGGCATCTCTTTTGTTTCCTGAATTCCTGCTAAACATGAAAGATCAAGTGGTATGCTTCTCGAATTCCTTAAAGCAAGGAACCATATGTCACTCTTAACAGTGAATCAAAGCTTGTAGCTTATGGCAGTATGGCTCCCAGGAGGGAAAAAAAAAAAAAAAAGAAAAGGAAAAGCAAAGGTGTATTTAGAATCCAAAGAAAAAGAATCTAAAAATCCTTCCATGACTGAGAAGGCATTACACCTCTGGAAGAATTGCAAAAAAAATTATCTCTTTTCTGCTTTTTCCTTCTAAGTTTAAAATATATCTGACTTATATAATTTTAAGTTTCAGATTTACTGAAGTGTAATTATATATTATACTACATACCAACACAACACATTAATTCAAGGGTTTTGCCCATCTTTAGAAACATGGAATAAATCTCCAAAGCTGTTTGTGTTTCATGCTCACTGTATATTTATAAATGGTGCATCTATCAGGACCCTTATTTCCTTCCCATAAGGCCTTAATGTAAAAGCAACCTTTAAAAACACAAAGGGAATGAAATTAACCCTCTCCCCCCTCAAACCCAACTTTTCTCCCAGGCAAGCAGAAGGAATAGTTGGGAAGAAAGGGAAGACAAAATTCACAATTCTTCTGAGGAATCTCAGCACTCTGTATTTTTAGTCATCTCTGGCTGTCACAACTGTGAAGAAAATCCAAGCTGAGCTTCACTAGAGCAACGGCGTGGGCTTGGAACAGCAGAGCAGCCTGAAACAATCCCTCCAAGAAATATAAACTGCTGCACTCCTCACATCCAAGATGCTAACTCAGATGCTCATATGCTAACACTGTTAACTGTTTCATGGCCCACCAGAGCACAGGAGAAAGCCCACGAAGCACTGCACAGTTTGTGCCTAGCTCTTTTGCATCGGTTTTCAGCATGCCCAGGAGGCCCTCCAAAGGAGCAGCTGGTGTACAGGATTTCCAGTACATACGCTGCTCCTGAGCCAGGCCCACCCATCCCCTCCCATGCTGTGCCATGGAACAGCACTGGGTTGGGTGGAAAGGCTATCTGAGCCTTTTCTAGATGCAGAAGTAGCTCAGATACATCAATACAGTAATTCTGCCAGAAGATCTGCTCTGCACTAAGCAGCCCTAAGCGCTTGGGTCCAAAGCTGCCATCAGTGACAACACTGCTTCCAGTCTCCACAGCATGGACAGGACCAGTCCACTGTGCAGCTGTGTGACCGGGGACCTATGCCAGGCTCCTGATAGGTGGCCCTGGTGTACCTTCTGGGTCTCAATAAGGCCAATCTCCTTCCTCCTACATGGGAAGAGGCGGCACAATGCTGTAGTATCTTCAAGGATTAGAAAAAGAACAAGGACTCTCCAGTCATTATATTCCTCACTTCATTTTTTACTTAGGAGTCATTAATTTATTCATTTATTTGTGAAGCTTGGGGATTAAACATTTCCAATATAAACTATAGAAATATTACCATCCTACTAGAAATAAGCAAAATATGAACCCACGAGATTAAAGAACAAAATCACAAAACAAAAGTACAATTAAGCACACATTTTTAAAGAACTGGAAGTGTTAATATCCTGAACAAACTACTAAAGGAAGTGGTGAACTCCCCACCATTTGGGGTCTTTGGAGCAGGACTCTACACCTTTCCTGAATTTGTGTGCTGGACAAAAACAGGTTTTGGGCTTCATGCAGGGTAACTGAATGAAATTAAATACCCTGTTATGTGCAGGAAGTTCAGTGATTTAATGGTCCCACTTTGCCTTCAGCTTCCTGTATTCAGCTGCTCATAACTAAGGGCTTACTAAGGGCCAATGTTGTGTTGAAAAGTCTCCTTTTTTTACATTTCTGTATGTGTATGTGGGTATCACATCTATAGGAATTAATCTCCTTATGAATGATCAGTTGCACTGTCACTCAAGACATGCAGCCTTTCCAATGTAAAAGAAAGCAATACAAAATGTTAATTATTTTTTATGCCCGCTTCATGGCCTTGGATTCATCCTGGAGCACACATCCAGCAAGGCACAAGATTAACCATACCTCTTGGAGAAGCACAAGATGCCCTCATTACAGGAACTCCTTCATGCATCAGATGCTCTATTTTTAAGCTCCTCTGCTGCAGTGAGCCCAAGGCTGAGGGACAAGTCTGGGGATTTCCTTGACTTTAGACAATGATGTTGCACTTCAGTGATGTTTCTCCAATGCAAGGAATGACTCATCTCTAGGTTGCAAATTAGACTTTAGGGCATGTAGAATCAGCATAGTTGTAGCCATATTGAAAACACAAAGTCTTTCTGGTCAAGGTTTTCTCAAAAAGCTGAAATAGCAAAATCAGCCAGTTGAGCTTTGTTCAATGGAGGTACCTTCCATCAGCACAATTCTATCCTCGGACCTTTTTCTGCTGCTTCCAGTCTTTCTCTTTTATGGACCCACCATCTTATATGTCTCACATCTTCTTGTTGTTTTTTGGCCCTGCTATGCAGGTGCGATTATTTTCACAGCCACGTTCAAGTCCATATCTTCTCCCAGTCTTTTGGAAACACTTGGTCTTTCTTTGCCTGCTCTCAGAACTGCCTTTATCCAAGCTGCCTGACTAGCCACAGACATTTTCACTGCAAGTTACTAAATCAGTTTAACTTTTGCCTGCTCAGTACCCAACAGCCAGGCCAAACTACACAGTGGCTTTTACAGAGAGACAGACAGATATACAGAGGTTAGGGCCACAGGTGTCCATAACAATGAACCTCACAGAGTGCACTGAAGCACACACAAAAGCAGAGCAGGCATCATATAATCCACAGTCTGGGCTTCAGGGGTATTTTTAGAGCATCTATTGATGAAGTGGGGGGCAATTTTTTGTGTGTAATTTAAATTATATGGATGTGATGGCAGAACCCAAACCTGACAAAAAAGTGATTGTCAGAGAGAGGAGGTAACTTAAAAAAAATTGCTCAAACTGCTTATTTGTCATCTGTATTATTAACACAGTATGTGTTTTTTCAAAGAAAAGCCAAGGTGACATTGAAAAATTACTTGAAAGGGATAATAGAAATTGTAGGAAATAGGGCTGGAAAAGGATCTCAAATGCCTTTTATAACCACTTTCACAATTTGTGACAAACAGCAGGACAGTGGCCATCTTCAAAACTTTTTCAAGAATAGGACAAAATTCTTCATAGTTTTCTGCAGGACTTGAATCCTCCTTACCTCTTATGTATGGGGCTGTATGAGGCATACAGACCCATTTCACCCCCAAAATAAATCAGCTATGCATGCAAATTTTAAGAAGGATCAGAGACACTTTCAAAGTTTATGTACCTGCATTTGTAGTTTATGTACCTACATGCATTTCAAATTAGCACTGTAGCTACATACATATTGTTTAATCTAGCCCATCTTTTTCTCAAGTGATTTTCAAAAAAAAATAAACAACTAGAAATGGCCATTCCTAATAAAGGATGTGGTTTCCCAATGCCAGGTGCTGCACCAGCAAAGGAACCTGGTTTCCTGAAGCAGTTGATGGGATGATCCCACAAGAGTTCTGTCAACAGGAGGAAAGGCAGCACACCACAGCCTGGGGATACAAAAAATACCCAGTGTAAAGGGAGGAAAATGTTTGAGGCCAAATTATTTGTAAGATGAAACTCTCGTGGGGTTTAAAAAGTATGGCAAAAATTTGTGCAACTATGCAATAGAACCAAGAAGTAAATTTGGATAAACACCTTGAGAGCAGAGAGGAGGTCCAGCTTGCTTTTTCTGTATTTTCTAATTCAATTACAAGAGAACTGCATACAGCAGGGAAACACAGTCCTATGGAGTGTGAGTCATCATGATCATATTTGGCACAAATTTTAACATTATATTCCTATTGAAAATAACCAGGAGAAGTTAGGAGTAAGACATGTAGCAAAATCAAATAATAAAATATATTTTAGCAAAGAAGCAGGAAATTGAAGCTTTATGCCTCCTGAACCAAGCCAGCACAGTGATGGGCATGATTCAACAATGTTGCAGCTTCCTATTTTAGTGTCTTACTGAGGCAGTAGAAGAGCTAAGCACAAGCATGCATTTAAGTAAAATTAAAGGCTAACTTCCGTGATTTTCTTCCTTCTGTAACCAATTTCATAACTAAGCAGGAAATCTTGCTAACTCATTGCTTGTTGCTTTAATTTCAAGCCTGCCTAGGTCTTGAAAAAATAATTCAGTAAATCTGATAGGCAAAAACCCCATGCTTTCCCAGAAAACTTTCCTCGAAAGCACTGATAAAGTTAAAACCTGCTGGAGGGGCTGCACCCCAAAATACAAGCATGAATACCAGAAAAGTAGCTGTGCTTCCCACCATTCTGCAAAGGACTGGGAATCTCTAAGACCTTTCCAGCTGGCATGGGTCACTTAAATGTGATCAACAGGCAGGAATTTAAGAGGCAATCCATACCCATGAACAAAACTGGTACTAGAAAAACTATCACAAAATGTAAAGCACAATTTTTTTCCTCAATTTGCAGCATGTATTTGTCTAGCTAGGTTGCTTCTTATTCTCAAATACGTGATAGATTTTGAGTGATAATTATTTTTAATTGCTGTTTAAAGATATTTACACTCTTAAAGAATAATGATTTTTCAGCATAATTAGCTACTGATTTCCTGAAACTGAGGCTGTATTTACCAGCAAGCTGCAGTGATATCAAACAGAAAGCCATTTGTTTTATCCCATACTCATACTGTATTGGCAATCATCACCAGGACCTGTTTCGGGTACCTGGAGCAGCATTTGTTGACAAGGCATGTCCTTTACTTTCTCAGCCTGTATTCTGTGTGGAGAAACTTGTCATTTTGAACACTACTGCAATCACCATTGCATACCAGCAATGGTATTTCCCAAACACAGCACACATGCATCCCTTTTAACCAGACATGATGCCTTTCATAAAAGGAGCATCTTTCAGAGTTGATGCTTGACCAGACCTTGTACCACTGCTCACACAAAGCAGATGAAGTAAGTCATCAAATATGACAAACTCCTCAGAGTGGTGATAAAGCCTGCTCACTTAGTTAACCGAGGGTTAACCACTCCCACCTGACTCAACCTTCTGAGTGCCTTTTGAAGTTATCATCATTTGTGCTTTTGGCACTTGCAACCAGTTGAGCGCCCTTTGAGACAGCACCTGTAAAAATTAGTTATTCCCAAGCAAAAACTGGAATCAGTTTTTCCTGATCTCAGCACAGGCCAGATGACCAAATTTGGTCATTTCATTCTAGATACTTCCACCAGAATAAAAGGCAAAAACTTCACCCTAACTTCTAAGTGCAAAGGCTGAGAGAATCAGGCTTGTTTAGCCTGGAAAAGTGTCCTAACTGCGACCTTTCAGCACCTAGGGAGCCTACAAGAAAGACACTATCTACAAGAGCAAGAAGTGTCAGGACAAGGGGGGATGGTTTTAACCTGAAAGAGAGCAGTTTTAGATTACAGGTTAGGAAGAAATTATTTACCATGAGGGGGGTGAGGCACTGGCACAGATTGCCCAGAGAGGCTATGGATGCCATATCCCTGCAAGTGTACAATTCCAGGCCGGATGAGGCTCTCAGCAAGCTGGTCTATTGGAAGATGTCCCTGACCATGCCAGGGTGATGAAACTAGACGATCTTTAAGGTCCCTTCCAAACCAAACCAAACCAAACCAAACCAAACCAAACCAAACCAAACCAAACCAAACCAAACCAAACCAAACCAAACCACACCACTCTGATTCTCTTCTGACCTGGTTTGAGTTCAGCCTGTCTCCTGTCTGGCAGCAAGCATATGGTCTCAGATCCAGTTTGTAGCCAGAGTTGTCCTCCCCTGGCTTCACTGATTTAGAGCAACATTGCCGGCACCTTCCAGAGCAATACTCCTTGCCAGGCAGCACTTCCTCTTTGCTCCTGACACATGAATCCTTATCTTCTTTTTAGGCCTAAAACAGGTGAAATAGCTCTTGAAAGCCCACAAGCGCCAGCTGTGAAACCTTTGGGTTTATTTGGGTGAATTTTCACAGTGTCAGTCACACATACACAAGAAGAAAGAAATCCATGAAACAAGGTTTTCCTGCATGCTGAGACTCTCTTGACAATCTAACAGCAGAGTGATCTCAATAGGGTTAATCTAAAAGGAGGCCACTTGTCATCAAGAGTAGGGCTGAGAAGGACAGTAAACCCTCTGCTATCAATCTGGTAGTATTTCTCATAAAAAAAAAAAAAAAAAAACAACAAAACCACCTGCCATCATCTGGGCATCTTCATGGTGTGTTAAGGCTGCAACATGCTCTCTCAGACAGAGCCTAGAGATGCCAGGCTTGCCTTTGGAAAGCAGCTTACCTTAATAAAGTGGTGTGATTTTCCTTGGTCTTGGCACTCAGAAAGCATACTGGGCAAGCGGAAAGCCTGTGGAGATGATTCTCTACTGTTTGCATGAGACTTTTCTAATTTCTTTTTTTTTTCATGCCTTTTTCTCTTTTTTTGTTGCTACCAGCTGCTTCATATTCTGCCACTTGCTACAGAATAGGGCTGTTCCATCTTGATAGGATCCAGTTCAGTGCATAGACATCACAAAATTGGAGCCGCAAACGGGTTCATTTTTCCAGTTTACAGATTTTGTTCAAAAACCCAGCAGCAAGTCCTGAGGCACAGTGTGCCAGCACCAGAGACTGAGTGATGCAGAGGTGATTTCTGGAACATCTCTTCCATTTATAATTAAATTCCAAAAATATTTTTATGACTTCCTTCTTTTCCTTCTGCTGTGATCCATAAACAGAATAGACATTCAAGCTGAAAACTGCTGAAAGATTCTTACTCATTCTCATGAAAAACAAAGTTTTGAGCTTTCCTGGCCTTGTGATGTTACTTTTGTACTCATATCAGTGATTTTTCAAAGAAAAATGCCTGTTGGAATCAGATCCAGGAATTTTGCTCACACTTACATAGGAATAGAAACATTAGAAATCCCACCCATTCAGGACCCTCATTGAGAATGAATTTGAAAATAAATCAGGAAAAAATACAGGAGATCCATCTTCTGGTCAGATTGGTAAATATGGACAAAATATGTAATGTCTGCAGGCAGTGAAACTGAGGCAGCCTGGTCTCCTATGGATCTCTGCCTTGCAAATGTACTCTTAGTGCCTCAATAACACTTGAGTTCATGTTGTGGCCCTTATCCCAGGGATATTAACAGCATCTCTCTCATCAATCCACCCTCTGTTATATTAGAACTTGTCAAAAAATAATCTCCTTGGGACCATTGCTAAATGTGATTGAAATTGCACAAGCCAAAAAAAACCCAGGGGAAGAGAGTGACAGATAGATGCACAGAGAATATGAGCACAGAAGCCCTGTTTCAAAATGAAAGCAGACTAAAAGCTGGTGTAGTTACATTCAAAGTGGTATCCTGCTAATTTAAATCTATCAGTGAACACTTCCAAGTGCACCAAAAAGCGCCAAAAGAACAGGTTGTTTGCTTATAAAGGGAACGCCTTAACCATTTAACTATCACTTTTGTCGACTGATGGGGAAATGCAGCGTTACGTGGGCAATCAGACTGGAAGTTCACAAACACTCTCTGCAAATTTAAAATATGCAGGAGCATGAAGGAGTGTAAAAAATTTAAATCAAAGGAACCGGCTCCTATCTGGATTGAATAAATGAAGGATCATTGAAAAATGACAGGGTTTGTGGGAAAACAGTAGTTAGAGAGTATGCTTACACATATGCTTGTAAGCTTATATACACTTCTGCTTACAAATAGCGCCAGGAATATTCTCAAGCACTGGAAATCAGTCCTCTAGCCTGCTAACTTGTCACAGAGTCCCTGACACCACACATCCCAGGCCAAGTACCTTCTTCCAGCCGTGGATTAGATGTTAGCATGGATCAAAGGCCAACAGACAGCTTGGTGGCAGCCTCCCAGTTTTATAAGGTTTAAAAAGAAAAAAGTTTAATAGTCTGGAGACAGCCCAGCACGACAGAGCAGTACTCCTCCAGCTGATCGCACCAGCCAGTGCTGAGGGAAGGATGCCACATACTCTGCACAGAAGCCCAGTGCCAGACCAAAGCCTGCTGATGCTGTGGGGAAACGTGAGTACCACATGTTGATGTCAGCACCACTGCAGATCATCTGACTTTGTGAGAGATATTGTGCAGCTTGAAAAAGTACCTGGAGAGGAAGAAATGGGAAATAAGCATCCATATAAATTCCCCACCCCCCTCCCTCACTCTAGCTTCAACAATCTTTACAATCACAGCCCAAGAGAAAAATCAGACATCCCCTTGGTAGCTGCCCAAACTACGTCAAGCTCATCTTGTCCCTTGGAGGCCTCCCCAGCTTTGTGCCCTCATTCCGCTATTGCCTCTTAAGCCTAAATAAACTTTAAGACAGGGCTGACTAACAGCCTCAACACTGGAGAACACCACCATGGAAAACAGACTCAAGCTGTTATACTCAATTTGTTTCCTTTTTCTTTTTTTCTTTAATGGGCAGAATTTTGGGAAATAGGACAGTACAAACACCTAGCACTGATGCAAGTTCTCTTTCCAAATCTGCTTCCCCACTTCTTGCTCTTCTTCTGTAGGAAAATCCCAAACTTGAGGTCCAGGTATCTTTCGAACCACAGAGAACTGCAATAACCACATCATGGAGCCACTCTTGTCACTACCTTTGCAGACAAGACAATATGAAGTTCAGAAATGTGTATCTACCTCACCAGCTTAGAACACCCACCAAGTGAATGTCCCTTTTTGAAAGTGAGAAGACCCTCGCTCTCAATTTAATAAACTTGTGCACCCACTCTGTGGTCTGAGATGTGAGGGATAAAATTCAGATCAAAATTAAGTTGTACAAATTTCAATAAATACTTGTAAGTGCAGATAATGCCTAGTTCAAACAGTGAGGTGATGGGGCTCTGCCCAATCAACACGCCTGTCCAAGCACTGACTAAGTCTCATCTCCTTTCCTATACAGGTTCATTTTCCTTGAGGTGACTCCAGCCTCCTGGAATCAATTCTCTTCTATCCTCTGCCTGCCATGATATCATTCCATCTCCTCTCCTGTGCAATGCAGGACTATATTCCTGACTGCACCTTCCTTGTTATTTGTCCCGATCCATTCCAAGCTGCCATCTCAGTGCTCCCAGTCTATGCTCTCTCACTGCCTATGCTAATCTAACCTAAAGGTCTCACAGAAGAATGGGATATATTAGTACACGCTGCCTTCCCCATCCAATAATCCTTCTCATATGAGCATTTATTTTCAGTGCTTTGCCCTCAATGGTGTGAAGGTTCACAGACATTAAGTCATCTGGACATTATAGGTAATTTCTAGAGAAAGGCATAAGCTACACATTGGAAAAAACAGTCACTTGCTCTTTTTAATTGAATGATGAAGCTATCAGGAATGAAAGGAAAGGCTCCCAGCATCACTTTCATGTTAAAAAAGTAACTACCACAGTAAGTGAGGGGAGCATGATAAGCAAGGACTATGTGCTTGAGTGGTGATGGGAAAGTCTTAATCCTTTGCTGAAGGCATTTAAACTGAAGGACTAAATTGCTTCCATGTTAATTTTGATGTTACCCTGTAATATCTCTGAGTGCTCTTTGGTGAAGCTCTAATACCTTTGCAAAAGTTAATGTTTTATATCCGATTAACTCAAATGGGTAAGATATGTTATAATGATGGCATGTATTTAAGAAAGACAGGGAAATTAATGGTATGGGCATAACTCCCCTCTACTGTTTTAGATGGAAAATCCGCAAGAAAAGGACTCTCCTGTTCTAATGCCAGCTCAGGTACAAGAAGCCCTCACCAATCCACTTAAGCCCTGTTTTCAGTTTCCCAAATGACATAGGAAGGGAATATTTATCCTTGAGAGATTATAACTAACTCTCATCTTTTGAAGATAGAAATCTTAACAGGCATGCTCTATACCATTAGGTGTACAAAAGCAATGACAGGAAAAAATATTATTAAAACAGATTTTTGCATCAAATGTTATATACTGTGCAAACCAAGCAAGGTAGAAATTTTTGTTTTCTCACAGTATGGAATGCTATGTTGGTTCTTGGAAAATACTGCCTGAATTGATTTTTTTTAAATGTATTTTTGTTGTTTGCATCTCTTTTTCAGACAGTCCTTTCCTTACCTAAAGCAAGGTCTTCATAGCTTTTGTTGCTGTACTACACTCTGTCTTTTGAACCATGGTTCTGTGAAAGGAATTGGCAATCCCTTACTACTTTTAGTTTCAATGATGACTTTTCTTCATTCCTAGAGGAATACTTCATTGTGATCTACAAAACCCAAATTAAAAAAAAAAAAAAACAGAGAAAATTATTTAAATTATTTCAAGTGATGAGGAGTACAAAATAACAAATGACTAAAAAGGCAAAAGTGTTGAAGCAGGCATTTTTTTCTACATTAAATCTCACCACAGAAACATGTTTGGATTAATTTAGGGGATGCTGGAATCTCCCAGCCCTCTCAAACTGCAGCAGATGATGCTTGGAAAGGAACTCTTCCATGCTACACTTGAAATGCTATGCTTTTCTAGCTTTCTAAAAGCAATATAGAACAGCAATCCAGACTCCTTGGACTTACTGATTTCCAGGAATCACAGAAAGGCCCTGTTTTGGTCTAATTTCTTCTAGGAGAAGCAAAATCTGGTTTTCTAAATTTCTTAGGCATGCTTGATAAGGAGCCATTCTTCCTCTTTGATATAACTGCAGTTTATCTATAGAGCCAATGCTATCAAACACCTACTGCACTGTACTTCAGAGGTGGCTTCACGTGTGTGGTGAAGAGGATGATCCCCATCTACAGCTCATAAAGAGTTTTATATAAATGTCCATTACCCATGTAGTGGCAACAGCCAACAGTTTTATTAGGCAATATAAAAATATATTAGGGATATAAATTGCAATGCCTCAGGACAGAGCCAATCAATGGCTCTCGAGTTAACCAGAAGAAACTTTCCTTTTGCAAGTTATTCCCTCATCATCTGTTAGGCTGTTTCTTGCCTCCATCTGCAAAGCATCAGGAGACAGTCACGCTCAGTGCCAGGTTGTTGAAGCCTAATGGAGTCTGATTGGGTCCAGTCTAGAAAATCCCCAGTTCTTGTCACAATGCATAACTGAAGTGTGGCACTTCACTTTGTCAAATGAGTGATCTCCAGTGAAGACAAACCCAGGAATTCCCACATGAAATTCATGCTTGATAAAACAAATATATAGAATTTTTTTCAACTTTTTATTAGTTTAGATCAGGACATTTCCTTGCTACGTTCAAGCCCCTCAAGTAGCAGATGAAATGACAATAAGCTCCTGCATTTCAGATGGTGTTATTCATCATAACAGTATGATGAACCCTGCAGTCCAGAGAGACACGGTCTCAGCTTTTGCCTTGGGATTCCACTAAAATCTATTGGGATTTCTTTATATCACAACACTGCATTACCAATATTTATGACCCACACAACCTGAAAAATTGCCTCCAGCTCTCCAAACCACCCACTGAGCTCTTCTCTTGAAGGCCAGGCCTCAAGTGCCTAAAACACTCCTGTCAGGTTTTACTTTGTTCTAGGGTTTTAATGTATCTCTCACAAAAGCCTCATTTCCCAGGTGGCCCAACATATGCCCCTCAAGCTCTCTTCTTTTTCATTTTCCCCAGCTCTCTCCTAAGTTGATCTCTTAATCCTCTCCTCTCCTCTCCTCTCCTCTCCTCTCCTCTCCTC
>JAYDZK010000001.1:35799758-35919009 GCA_034509185.1 Euphonia xanthogaster
GCGCGGGCCGCGCTCCCGGCAGGCTGCGCTGGGCTGCGCTGAGCGCGGCGCGGCGCCGGGCGGGGAGCGCCCTACTCCTCTTCTTCCCTGCCTCTCGTCACAGCCCGGCGGCGCCCAAGGCGGCATGGAGACCCAGCGCGGGAGGCCGCGGGGCAGCGCCCGGAGCTGAGCCGGCCGGTGCGTACCCGCCTAGGGGCTCGGGGAGGGGCGCGGAGGCGGTGGCAGAGAAACTTTCCGCCGGGCAAACTCGGCGGTGCGCGGGGGCTCGGGGGGCTGCGGCCGAGACTCGGGGAAACTTCTGCCACGGGGGCTCCGCCGCGGCAGCGTCCCTGCGCTGTGCCCGTGTCCCGCTGCCATCCCCGCGCCGCTCCCTGTCAGCGGCCGGTCCTGCTCCCACTCTGCCCGCAAGGTGCAGCAGTGGGCGGCTGCCCCGGGTGCGCTTCTCGCTTCGCACCGGGGTTTAGCTCGCAAGCAGGCAAGAGCTGGCTTTTCGTGTTTTGAGAATTTCGTCGCCGCCTTTTAAGTGCTTTTATTTTGTAGGGTTTTTTTGTTGTTGTTTTTTTTTTTTTTTCTTTTAAACTTGTGGCATCTAGGGCGAGGGGGTGTGCGTGTCTGTCGCTGCTCTTCAGCTGCAGTTGCTCTTGGCTGAGCCTGGGGACTGGCTGCAGCTGCTTGGGCTGGGGAGAGACGGGTGTTACCGGAGGAACTGCCTGTTCTATCTGTCTGTCTGTCCATCTATTTTTTTCTCAGTGTTTTTAGGAGGGAGGGCTCGCCTTGCCCTCCCCGTTCGCAGGCTCCGGAGCCGGGGCGCTGGCTGGAGCTGGGGGAGCGCTCGGTCCAGGACAGCGGGGGCAGCAGCCGTGTCCCCTCGTCCCTGCCGGGCTTGCTGGGGCTGCTCGCTGCGGGTTCCCACCCCCTGTGCGCCCCGGAACTCGGACCGTGTGTGAGTGTGTGTCCGTGTGTGTGTGCAAGGGCTGGGGTGTGCATCCCTGGGAAGGGAGCCTGCTCCGGCTGGCGATGGGTTAAACGTGGTGCTCCCAGCTCTAAGTTCTGCTATTAAAGGAAGTAATCCAGCCTCTCCTACCCACTTTTTGAATCCCGCTGGATTATTTGCAGGAGGAGAAGAGAGACGCAGTGCCCCAAGGAATGTATCAGTGGGTGTCTTTTACCTTTTTAAAATTTTTTTTTATTACTATTTTTTCACGGTGGCTTAGTGCCCTTGCTTTGTTGTCAAGAGGATTAAGCGTTGCTGATTGTCCTTAGTCCCAGATTCAATTAAAATAAATACAGATACATGGGACTTAAAGGGAAGTCGGCATTGGCATCATGGCAGAGGCACTAAAGCATCAAGTTTGGTTAAAAGGAAGGGATTTGAGGAAATGAATGCTTCTGTTCATACCAGTCTGCTTTCCCTTTGCAGTGCTGTCAGACAGCTTAGAGAGGTGTATCTTTTGATCAGGGTTTCTGTGTTCTTAACAAACTTCTGTCCAACAGAAAGAAAGAGAAAGTCCTCCCTACAGGAACAGGTGTTATAACTTATCTCCCATTCAGCAAATGCTTTATGAAATTTGGTCTGAGTCTTCAGCAAGGGAATTAAAAATCAGGAGAGGATGAACTATGAGGAATGCAGGGGAGAGTTACTGCACCATTCTGCTTGCTGCCTGCGTGCTCTGCTTTCACTGAGGAACCGTTCCTGGTCTGGGGCAGTTGTGGGAGGACGTAAGCATTAGCTGGGAAAGCAAAGCAGAACAAGGCAGAATAGCCTGGCTAGTACTTGTCTGTCTCTTCCTGCTGACATTCAGAGGGCTGCTCCTTCAAATTAACAAAAATTTCCTTTTATTGCTTGGAGAGGACTTGGTGGTGGTGCAAGGAGAGAAGGAGTATTCCCTCAGATCTAGCTTGCTGTTGCAGAGTGTTCCTGAGAAAGAGCTTGCAGGTGTGATCGTTGTGTTCCGAAAAACACTAGAGTCTTGTTGAGAGAGCCAGATAGGAGACAACGTACTGCAGGACTGCAAACTATAGATATCCCTCTGTCTGATCCTTTGGTGGTGCTAGTGTTGTAGAAAATCAGCAGGTTGGCAGTGCTTGTCTTGATGCAGTAAACCGTTGTTTTATTTACTTTTGTTCCTGTTTATTTTTAAGCTTGATTCTTAACAAAGCATCTGTTGGCATTATAATGACTGTGCTCCGTACCCCCGTGCCGACAGCTTGTAGGATGGTTCCTGACCTGTGTGTTGTGTTACTGTTTTGTCATCCTGTGTGCTGGACAGGGATGGGATATAGCTTCCCCCCCCCCCCCAAGTTTCCCTAAATTGCTGGCTTGCTCTGTTTGTCACAAGAGGGACTTCTGTTCCAGCAGGTTATGTTGTCCTGGCTCCTACCATGTTGCACTACTGTGACCTGATGTACTCTGGTTGATGGATTCTGTCAAATACAATGAAATTAACAATTAGGAGGCAGTTAGGGTGTTTAGCCATTGCTTTTTAGGAGCAGTTTGTAGGTGCTGTTCCACTCCAGATATATTTCTGTGCTGAGTTCTGATATGTCTTTAGACACATGCCAACTGCAGTCATACAGCTTGTATTTACAGGCAGGTTTTTGTGAAGGACAGAAAGTTGGTTAGGATAAGGTTTGTTTTAGAACCATGTGCCAGTGTGAAACATCATGCTTCTGCATACAGGTCTGAATCCCTTACAGTTCAGCAGTGTCTTAAATTTCCTAACTGTTTGATGAGTATTTGCTTGCTTATGTGAAGGGTTTCATGACTTCTGCCTGCAGCACATAATACAAAAGCTCTTGGCACTGTTCAGACCCTTATTGTGCTGGCTGGAAGTTCCAAGGCAGAATGGGCAGGGACTCAAAATTGCTGCGACAGAGGTGAAATCCTGGCTGTGCTGACTTCAGAGGGAGATTTACCATAGATGACAATGGGCCAAAACTTCAGTCCAGAAGTAGTTCTCCCTTCTTGTTGGTAATCCTGGTGTGTTCTCTAGGGAAGCTTTTGCTCTTCTGTTGCCACCCAGACTGAGTCTGTGAGTCTCTTAGGATGTCATGCTGTGCCTTTCACAAGCACAGCATTCTTGGGAAGGAAATCAGGGCAGATAGGAGTGAAAACAAAACCCTAAATGTGGACACATGCTGACTGTCTTGCTCCTTGTGTCCTGAGTCATTCCCAGGAACATGGATCAAGAACTCTGAACTGAGCACAATTAGCTTCTTGAAACTGCAGAGGAGGGATCTGTCAATGCGTGCAGCCAGTGCATCTCCCAGTCCCTGCTTCTGCATTTGCAAATTATCGGTTTAGTGACAGACATTCAATATGTGAAGCAACAGTACATTCATTAATTCAACCCTACTTAGCCTGTGCACACTGAGTTTTCTGTATGTATGTGATCTAGTGAGTTATTCTCAGAGACACTTCATATATCCAGCATCTACATAAATTTTTATGTTACATGACAGTGACAAATGGGAAGTGTTTGCCATTTTTTCCCACAACTTGAATGGTATTTGGTACAGAATATCAGAATATGTATTTAATCAGTGCTGATTGAGAGCTAGTCCAGGTCATGACCATGTAATAAAACTGATAGTCACAGCAAGAATGTGTTGCTTCAGTTTATTATATCCAGTGGAATAAAAGATGGTTTTTTAATATATTCCAAAAACATTGACTGGGATTGAGGTATTTTAATCTCTCTGATTTTTAAAATCTTTTTTTCCTAGTGGAAACACTGTGGTGTCTGCAATTGCAGTGTAGACAGTTTTCTTTTACAGTACGTTCTTCTACCTTGCATTTATACCAAACTTTTAGGTATTTTGCTCCTGTATGATGATAAAAGAAATAAAAATATAAACTAATGTGAAGCTGAGTAGCCTGTTTTACACATGCATCCTTACTTTAACAGACTAAAATAAGAAGAATATGTTGAACATTTATAAATTATACCTTGTTAATGTCTCTTAGCTTGTTTGTTATGAGGATTTATGCCTCTAAAACAAAACAGTACTAATTCTTATTTAGTTTATGGAAGTGCACAGGCCTCATTTTGTCCCAGTATAAAAAATTACAGATGTCATAAAAGCCATTGTGTTAGATCCTGAAGTCATATGAGTGGTTAACATCTGGATGTGTGTATTAATGCAGATAAGTTTTGGGCACTGTTAGTACTGTCAGGATGCAAAAGATGGCAGTGCTGTGAAGAGGGATCTGAGCAAACCCTGCTGGGCTGTCGTTGAAACCTCTACCCTGGGCTCTGCACGGACTTCCAGCTTCTGGGTTTGCGGTTTGATTTTAATTTTTTTTTACATAAGTGCAAATTAAAGAGTTGATGATAACCATCATTGTATCTTTGCTCTGTTTCTAAGCCCTAAGTAATGTATTCCCTTCAGTGCTTGAACTTGAAGGCTGAGCTGGAGGCAGGACTTGCTGGGTGCTGGACTAGAATATGCATCAAGTGATCAGTGTGAGAGAGATGCTGTGCTTAGCTTGCTTGTTTTTCTTCACTTCTTGTGCAGTGCTACAGGCTGGGGGAAGAGTGGCTTGAGAGCTTCCCAGTGGAAAAGGATGTGGGAGTGCTGGTCAGCAGTGACTGAACATGAGCCAGGGTGTGCCCAGGTGGCCAAGAAGGCCAATGGCACCCTGGCCTGGATCAGCACTGGTGTGGCCAGCAGGACCACAGTGACTGTCCCTCTGTACTCAGCACTGGTGAGGCCACACCTCAAATCCTGCGTCCACTTCAGGGCCCCTCACTGCCACAAAGACATTGAGAAGCTGGAGCGTGTTCAGAGAAGGGCAACGGAGCAGGGAAAGGGTCTGGAACACAAGTCTGGTGAGGGCTGGCTGAGGGAGCTGGGGGTGTTTAGTCTGGAGAAAAGGAGACTTGGGGGAACCTGATCACTCTCACGACTGCTTAAAAGGTGTGTGTAACGAGGTGGAGGTCCATCTCTAAAGCCATAGGACAAGAGGAAATGGTGTCATGTTATGATAGGGGATATTAAGATTGGATATTAGGAAAAAATTATTTAATTGAAAGGGCTGTCAATCATTGGAAGAGGCTGCCAAGGGAAGTGTCACCATCCCTGGAGGGATTTAAAGGAGTGTAGATGCAGACTTAGGGACATGGTTTAGTGGTAGACTTGGTGGTGCTGGGTTAGTGGTTGGACTGCATGGTCTTAGAGATATTTTCCAACATAAATGATTCTATGATTAGACTAAAATCTAAACTACAAATTGCAGGGGGTTTTGGGTGAAATTAGTGTTGCATGGGATTAGTAGCAGTGCTACCACTGATATGAAAACTTCCTGATTTCACTCTTTTTTTTCTTGAAAGAATCAAGAGCAGACCTTGAGTAGGGTTGCAGGGATGTTGAGAGATGTAGGGTTTTGTGTTGGAAAATTCTCCATCATCTTATCGAGCTGTTGTTGATTTTGCTGCTGTTCTTGGTGTATGAGCCTGGTTACCATAATAATTATACCTAAATATGTCTATGCCTGTACTGCCTGTCATCCACAGTAAATCAAAGGCATGGACCCTGCAGGCACTTAAAACAAGTTAACACAAATGAAAAACACCAGTGGCTTTGCCTGGGAGAAAACAATATTTTATTTCTTTCTCCTAGATGATGACACTACTAATTGTATGGCTTCCAGTGTGTGAGTGTAACTTCCTTTGACATCAGTGCATGTTGGCTTAGTCATTACACATGTGCCAACGCAGTGCAGCCCCTGCTGCAGGGATTCAGTGGTGCTTTCTCCCTGCTCCTGCAGAGTCCACAGCTCTGTCCCTTAGCTGCAGAGCTGGTGTGAGAAATGTGGCGATACATGGGGTGGCTTCTCCAGACTGAAATCCTCCTTCCTTTTCTACTGTCTAAGCTGATTTCTCCCCTTTTTAAAAAATGCATCCCTGATTTAAAAAAAAATTAAGTATTTAAATGAGTTTAGCAGACCATCCTGAGATGTTCTGGGCTTTCTAGGCAGATAGGCATCAACAGGCTGAGCTAGGCCACTTCTGTCTTCATGGAGCTGGTGGTGGGATTTAATGCTGATTGTAGTAGGAACTGCTTTTGGACCATTCAGACCTCTTGAAATCCTGCCCTGCAGCATTTCCAGCTTCTTAGCTTGGTCCTGTAGAGCATGTGGGTAGAGGGAAATCTTTTTGAAGACTTCGTGTAGTGCTGGTGAGAAATCATCTGTCACCAGCACTGGAAATGCACCAGAAACACAACTTGTTTCTGCTTGCGCTGTGCAAACCAGCCATAAATAACATTTCTTCCATGTCTTTGCAGACTTCAAAGAGTCTTCCAGCTGTTGCAGGAAGCCTAGTGAGAGAAGGTAGCTGCAAGTTTAATTGTAGCTTCAGGACTTTAGCTCAATCAAAATCCAAACAATCTGAGAAAAAATTACAAACACTTGAATGTTGTCAGAGGTTAAAAGTGAGCCCTCTGCAGAACAGTTATTAATGGTTTAAATCTAAATATAAAGGAGCTTATTAATATTCCTAAATAACATTGAACATAGATGATTTTTGCATTTGAACCATCTGAGCTCTTCGCATGATTGTGCGGGTTATATTTCTTGGTAAGTGCATATAATAACGTTATAAATGTCAGTTTTGCTATCAGATGTGTAGTGCTGGTATCTTCTTAATATTAAACATGATTATGTCCCACATTGCTTAAACAAATCATGGCACCCAGAGTCTAAAAGAGGATGCCTTTGTATTCTGCTACAGGGTGAATTTTTTTGATGACTCCTCACATTTCATGGAATCCTAAAATGGTTTGGGTTGGAAGGGACCTTAAAGATTAGGTAGTTCCAACTCTCCTTCCATGGGCATGGACACGTTCCACTGGATCATGTTGCTCAAAGCTATCCAACATGGCCTTGAACACTTCCAGGGATGAAGTAGCTACAGCTTTGCTGCGTAACCTGTTTCAGTGCCTCACCACCCTCGAAGTAAAGAATTTCTTCCTAATAACTAATCTAAACTTGACCGCTTTCAGTTTTAATACATTACCCCTTATTCTGTCACTACCTACCCTTGAAAAATGTTCACTGGTGTACCTATGGAATCTTTTCTTGTTGCCCTTTACATCCCTGGCCAGAATTAATTCTGTTAGTTCTTTGGCTTTCCTAACCTGCTCCCTGGCTGCTCAGAGACAGTCTCTCTGTATTTCTTTCAGGGTGCCTGTCCTTGCTGCCATCCTTTGGAAGCTTCCTTTTTGTGTTTGAGTTTGTCCAGGAGCTTCTTGTCTATCCATGCGTCTGTATTTAAATAAGCAGTTAATAATTTTGAGGTATGCATGTGTGGGGTGGGTTTGGTTAATTTGGTTGATCAGGTTTGGTTTTTGGGTTTTTTTGAAAGCTGGTGTTGGAAAGTCTTTCATTCATCCTCTGTGTGGCGATTAGGTAATGGCAGCTCTTGCTGCAGTCCAGGTGAGTGAAGTCACTGCTTGCCTGGCTGCATCTTTGTGGTGTGACTGCTTGTGAGGTAGAGTTGCCAGCTTGTGTTGGGATGACCTAGTTTTATGGATTTTTGCTGTAGTGCAGTGATGGATACACTGGTGGTCAATAAACTCAGAGCTGAGGTTTTACATGGACATTTTTTACAGAGGTTTGCTGTGATATTTTTTAGTCAGAATTGAGACGCTGCTGTTCACTGCTAGGATTTTCAAGGAAGCATAATTGCTGTTTTCATTTAGAGAAGAACAGCTTTTTCTTTGTTCTTTCACTTTGTAAAAAAAAAAAAAAATTGTTTCTTCTGCTTTGTCCTTGATAGAGGGTGTTCATAATATTGTAGTAGTCCAAACCTAGACAAGTCTAGGTTTTGACAAGCCCTATCCAGAAGGAAGTGTTCTTCTAGCAGAGAAGCTAGAGGACCGGGTCGAATAACAGCAGGACTAATTGTTACTATTGTTATTTTAAGCTGGAGTTTTTCATTTAGGGCCTGGATGCCAAAAGAGTGAAAAGGCAAATGTTGCTTTCCAGTAGCCAAAGCCTTCCATGTCATCAGATACTGAATAGCTGGAGACATTGTGATGGTGAAGCCTTTTGACACTTCTGTCACTCGCCTGGACCCAGGGTGCTGAATAATTCCGAGATTTTTGTGAGTCTTCAGGGAGGAGACTGGTTTTAAAGTCTTACTGTCGACCTTCCATGCATGAACACAGTTCTCTCCAAATGATGTGTGAGCTTTGGATCACCTTTGGTGCATTGGATGGGGCTTTGCCAGCCTGCCTTGATGCCCTGTGCAGGCTGCTTCCCTCGCCTTTGCATGGCAGCATCTGTTTGGGAGGTTCTTTACCCAGCATGTTTGGTGCAGGGAATATTTAAAGATGCCCACAAGGCTCCTTTGGTGTGGTTTACTGCATGAGTAAAAACCATGGTGATTCAAATCATTAGGACTATAAGCAAATTTTCTGTGTGCTTTTGCAGCCATGTCGTGAGGTCAGGAGGGAATGGTGAGGCACGTATGCTGCTGTTGGGGCTTTGAGGATTGACCTTTGCCAATCCATGATGCATCTGCTTGGCTGTGGTTTGTCTTCAGGTGAATTGACACGGTGAGGTGTAGCTGGACTCATGCTGGGCCCTGCTCCTCTGAGGTTGCACAGTGCATGCTTGAGTTCTGCTCTGGAGTAAACCAGCAGGTCACACTGACAGCGAGAGCCAGAAGGGCTCTGCTGGAAATTAAGCCATTGGTGATTCCCTATGGATTATCATGATGCAGGGAAAAGACCTGCATACCATGTTAAAGCAGCAGGATGCAGAGTTCTGTTCCTTTCTCTCTGCTTCCTCAGCTGTTTTGAGAAGCTGCATTCTGAAACACCTTTCCAAGAGCTGTTTCTCTCTGCAGTGGTTTAGTGACAGCTAAAATGATTCTTGAACATTAACAAATATCAGCTGATCCACAGCTGACTTGTTCACGTGTAGACTTTGTGTATGGAAAGACTAAGGAAAAAGTGAAAGGGAGAAGATTGCAAGGTGATCTTCTGTGAGTAGAATGTACTGCTCTGTCTGGGCATGGGTTAATGCATGTGGAGGAGTAAAGGGTGGGGAAAAGAAACAGTGGGAGGATGCAGTTTTCTAGTGGTGGTGACTCAGTAAAGGAACATGGAAGTTTAGGGGTCCTGGACTATGCTAGGTACCTGGCTGAGGAATGGGAAGAAGGAGAAAGATGGATAGGGAACTGCAGCTATATTAGCCTTTTATTGGCTTATTATTTTTTTTAAGCTGTCTTAAATACCTGAGATTTTCAGCATAGCTAGAACAACGTAGCTGATGTCTCTGTTTGGTGTTCTTAGATTGACATGCCTAAAATGGGCTTTCAGACTTAGTTTTTCATTATCTAACCACATGCAAGTGGAAAATGTGTCTGGACATAGATTCTGAGAGACAGTGATGTACAAAGGATCAGGCTGAGATTGAATGAAATTTGACTTCTCGAAATTTGGTAACTTTGGGAATGCTTCATCCCTTACATTACTGGTTTGTTGTTTTGTATGTAAAAATGAAGGTGATAGTAATAATAAAAGCAGTGTTTCTACCTGTTCCAAGAAACTTTAACTAAGGCATTACTGTGATAGGCAGATGAGCTAACAAAATGCATTGTTTTGAAGAAATTCACATCACTTTTCTCTAATTCTTCTGAGAGATTTCCTTTTGGCTCTCCAGTTGCTGTGATGCACAACTTCTCTTCAACCCGAGTTTAAGATGAATTTAGCATTCCACAACTCCTGCAGATGTAACAGTCTATCACAGCTTGCAGTGTGCCCTGCAAAGAATTCACCTGCAGTGAGGACTGGCCTGGCTTGCATCCACATTAAGAGGGTCTTGGCAAAAGGAGGGAAATTGAAGTATCCTGCAGTGATCCTTTGTGCATATAATTTGCCATTCTCACTTTGGTTTCTTTCTTATCTACAGTGCGCTCTTCTCCCATGCCCAGCCGCAGTTCCATGTAAGAGTTCAAAAGAGAGCTTAGCTTTTTACATTAAAAGTAATTTTTCTCCTGATTAATGTGTTGCTGGAGCTGTAGGAGCACTGTTACTCACTTGCACATGTCAACCCTGCGTCTTGAGGGCTGTTCACGTGTTGCCACCAGGACCAAAACTGCAGCAGGAGGTGAAGCCCTCTCCTGAGCTGATGAACCAAGGGCTGGTGGCTGGTGCTCCCAGGGCAGCTGGGGCTTGCACAGAAGGCAGGCTGGGCAGGGAGCTGCTTGTGGCCCCAGAGCATGCTGTGCTCAAGGCCATCCTCACAGATGCCCTTCAGGGGTTGCATGGAGATGTGCACTGGCTCTAATAGGAGCCATTAAGCAGAAATGATGTAGGTCATTATCCTGTGTGGAGTGGGAGTTCTTGTGCAGTGTGTGTGTACGTTGAGGATTGTGGCTGTTATTGTGGTATGTCCTTACTGGATTTAAATAATGTTGCTCTTACTTGTTTTAAAGTTGTTCCTAATAGGGTTGGCCGCCTTCAGAGTGCACTTTATGCGTGGGCTGTCTTTATTGTACTGACAGTGTGACCGTGTTTGTTGCTGAAGGTCAGCAGAAGTCCTAGTTTCTGCTGTCCTCTTGGTTAAGTACATCTTGGCAGTTTTGAAGTCATTTTCCATCCACCACAGTGAAACAGAGGTTAGAATCTGATTATTTGGATTTCAGACAAAAGGAATAGTGACTTCTCGTGAATGTTCCTTTCCTTGCCAGTAGAGGCTGGATGACTTAATCTCTGCATATATCAACATGTTGATCAAGTTTCACACCAAAATATCCAGGGCTAACTACAACAAATATTTAAAAATATGAGCCCGGGTTGTAATTGAAAACCTTTCTTGGTTATACAGTTCTGAGTGTAATGAAATGACAGCTCAGGGCTGGATTTTTAGGATAGCTTTATCTGCAGTAATACTCAGCTCTGGGTCTATCAAAACAGTGTTCTAAACCCAGAGCTGCCTGTGGCATGGCATTTGCTCAAATATGCCTTTATAAAGTCAGTGCCAGGTTTCCTATCCAAAGGAAAAATGAAGTCTTTGAGTGTATCTGCTTTTCATATGTCTGCTAGGAAGTCCTAGGGCTGAGATTCTGTGGAAATGGCAAAGTTGGATTAATTCTGGGTGTGTTTCCTGAGGGAAATGTGACTGGTTGGTTTGCTCTTTCCTTCATTTCTTTGGGCAATGGGCATAAGGCTGAAGCTGATGTTGTGGGTGGAGATGGGAGCAGAGCCCTTTGCAGAGTGCTTGCTGAGCACCTGCTGTTTTTACAGAGCAGACTTTTAAACCAACCATTATGCAGAGTTGCATGCCATCCCTTGCAAATAGAGGTACTTCAACCTGCTTATTCCAGCAGGTCAACCCCAGGTGATGCTGCAGGAATCGGGTGGCTGTTGAGATCCAGATGCAGAAATGCTGTAGACTGAACTCATCTCATCTTTGCCATTGCCAGCAGGAGCACTTCATTTGCAGTAATGTTGGTTTATCATGAGCCAAACAAAACCACACAATTAAGCTAAAAACACACCAGACTCTGTGTTTTAAAGGTATCATTCAGTCTGTTAATTTAAAAGAAAAACCTTTTTTTTCTAGCTTGTTTCCTTTACTGATTATTTTTTAGCTCTTAATTAGGTCATTGGGACAAAAACAGGAATGAGGTGTATGTGGGGTTTGCCACCATTTGTAAAAACAGTAACTCTTTTCTTCCTGACACTGTGGACCCTGAGTTGGAGCAGATTTCATTGCTGACTGTGCTGTGAACATATAAAGGTTTGGGATCTTTTATAATACCCAGACTTTGAAATCTGCCCTGACATACTCACTTTAGTGGTTACAGAATGAAGAAATAAGTCTACAGACCAACAGTCCCTCCAAGGAAGCCATTTTACCATCCTTGTCCCCATGTGCCCATGTTTTTCCACTGAAGAAAAGAAACAGAAGGGAAAAGTCGAAATCTTGAAACTCTGACACATTAGGGAATATTTCCCAAATTCATTTGGAGAGAAATGTTATTGCCTATTACCTTCAGGTCTTGCATTGTCTTATATTGTACAAGCCTGCAGAATCTCTGAGGGTCAAGATTTCAATGCTGATGTTAGCTTTTCTCACCCCTAGCAGAAAGTCCCAAAGCACTGTCTCCTAGGAAGGGATTAGTAGCAAACCCTCACACTCTGTTTAAATGGACAGACCTGTGCTCCACCTGCAGTAGTAGTACTGCACAGACTGCACAGGGATCCTCATATGTTCTAGCCATTGCTTTCTTTAATGAGTTCCCAGAAAATATCTGCTATATCTTGATATTTAGTGTTGTGTAAGATGAACTTTTAGAAGGAGGGAGATGATGGAACAGTTCGATAGGAATGACTGATAACAAGTGAAAATGCTGCTAAGCAGCCCTGAGCTGCTGCTATCTGGTATGGTCTCACTGGTCATCCCAGCCAGCCCCTTCTGGAGGCTTGTGTCTGCACTTTGGAGACGCAGCTCCAGCTCACAAACCTGTAGTTTGTTTCACTGATACATATCAAAAGGCTTCATGAGATGGGACAGGATCCTGACTTGCTCCCATTTTAGAAATTAAGGAATCAAGGCAGAGGCAGGTGAACTGACTTGCTCCATGGCCTCACAAGTACTAGAGGTTGAGTGAGATCAGGGACCCAGCTGTCCTCAGATTTTTGATGAGCAGAAGACTGTGCTCAGCAATTCTGCCCAAGAGGAAGAAGACACATAAGCTTGATCTAGCATTGCAGTGATTAAAAAGTCACTCATGTTGGTTAGGGTACTGTGCATGTTGATTTAACTTCAAGTTTCCCTCCTGCTTTTCCCTTTTCTTTAAGAGACTATTGATAACAGCATTGAAGTTGTATTTTTCCAAACAAAAAGTGGTTCAGACATTGAGGTAGTCAAATATCACCCATGAGCTGCGGTTTTTCCGAGTCCTGGGAACTGATGCCCTCCCCGCCAAAGAAGACAGGTCTCCTGGCCTCCTTATCATCAGCAGAGCTAGAGATAAAGGAATTCCATGCATGAAAGGTCACCTCAGCTTAGTAACACAGCCTGCCTCTATGGTTAATGATAAGCACTTCCAGGTGGGTTTCATTCCTTCCTTCCCATGTATCTGGCCAGGAACTCGGGGTGGGTGATTCATGCTGCTTACATTGATTACCGTGGCAGTGGAGTTGACTAATTTAGATTAGATTCATAAATTTTAGCTGGCTGAATTGGATGAGAAAAATTCCCCACTTATCATCTTGGGTGAGTTTAGTGACCTCCAGTAGTGCTACCACACTAGTATCTGTTAGAGAACTGTACTGGTGAGAGAAAAGAATAAAGAAAGATATTTAGGAAAACAAATGAGAGAGACTGTGTTACTACTAGGCTTCTCTTGATTTGAAGATCCAGGATGGTGAGAAACTGCTAATATACTTTCTGTAGATATCTGCTGTTGAGAGCATGAGGGCATTTGTGTTTTGTGGAAGTTCTGGATGAAAGTTTTTGATAGTGGTAAGCATGCTTAACTTACAGGAACTCTATTTGGGAAATAGCAGTTAGGAAGAAGGCAATAGCAGAAATTAAAAGAGAGAGGAAATTCTATTAATCCCTGTCTTTTTGGTAGCAAGTAGGTCAGTGAGCTGAAAAGGACTCTAAACAGACTTGCAGTCCTCACACAGTAAGGAAGATGAGATGGCAATTTAATCAGGGGTTGGTTGTATAAAGCAAAGAGGAGTCAGAATTGCAAAAAACATGTTTTATTTTGGTTGTTGAAAATAAAGATAAAACTTGTGTCAGCCCTGCATTCCCATGCAGAGATAGCCAAACCCATTTTCTTTGGGTTTTATGGATGGAGGGACAAAAGCAGATTAATTGAGGCCATGCAGGATTATTGTGTTGCACATGTGATTGCTGACCTTGGTGCGAGGCAGTCTCTTTTTGTGTCCCATGCCACAGCGTGGGTGGCAGAGGGACTATGGAACCCCCCTGCTCAGGGCTGCTGTCACAGGGGGTGTGCAGGAGCCGAGGTGCCTTGATTCAGAAAGCCATTTGTGTGATGAGCAAGTGACGACACAATTCCCGCTCCCCAATGAGCGTGAGGGTAAGAGTCCAATTATTTTGCCCATAATGAGGAGGTCACTGAAAGAAGGACTGGAGTTTGGCAAGGCAAAATGGGAATGCTCTCTTGCTTCCATTTTGCACTGGGAAGCCTCATTATTTAGTTATGTGATTATGGTTGTAGTTCTGGCTCTTGAGGTTTGAAGTTATTGAAAGGATGATGTGATTGTCGTGGTATATCTGGGGATCACATAAGGTAGAGTAGGAAAGAGGCTGTGACCATGTAACTTAGCATTTTTTGGAAACATCCTGGGGATGATGGAGGAATAATTCATGGGTCAGAATATAGACATGTCAATACAAAACAGGATCAAGTTTATTAGTATTAACCATTACTTATTTTAATTTCTTTAAGGAAGGGAAATCCCAAGCCTGTCTTTATGCAGACTGATGTTTATTGAATGAGGGATTCAAATAATGACATTTCCACCTAAGAAACTTGAAGCAACTGGAAGAGCTGAACCGGGGATGGGAGGCTGGTGCAATGACAGCAACGGGTGGGGTGTGCACTGGTACTGGTGAGTCAGGAATGCTCTGGGGCTGGCTGGTGGGTACAAAGCTGCAGCCATAGAACTGTCAGCACCTTGGGAAGCCAAATCTCCTGCTTTGGTGGAAAATATGGTGAGAAATCGTGAACGAGCCATTGTTCTGGAAATGCTTTAGAACCTCGGAATCTTTACTTATGTTTGTCTGGTTGCTTTGGCTTTGACAGAAAAGGATTTTCACTCAAATAGAGTTGTTTAGGAACACGTTTAAAATCACAAGTGTACTTCTCCCATTTTCCATCTCTTCCAAAATTTTCTTCCATTGTTTAGGCAACAAGGTGGAAAAGAACAAGAGATCGTTATTGCACCTTGAAACCTGCTAGGTATTCTCCAAACAGTTTAAAAAACTTTCAGAAGCTTTAATGAGATGCTTTAATAAAAAATAAGTGTGTGCATGCACAGAAGTAAAAAGCATCCTCATCTAATTTTTCTCTTTTTATTTTTGTATAAATTTACTTAACACGTAGAGAGGCAGCGAGCTGTGTACCTGTTCAGTTATCACATTAATGAAGCTCTAAGTTGAAAGAAGATGAAGTTATAAAAATGAAGTGTTTCATGGCATTGATTTCTCTAGACACTAACAAGGCAGAATTTTAGTGAAGGTGACAACAAAGTAATGTCTCTGAGGGCTAACATGCCAAATTAAAGAAAATGTAAATAAATTAACTGAGTCATCCTGTTAGTTTGCAGGCTGAGGAAGTTATACAGACAGTTTCTGGAGTCTTCTAGAGGTTTGTAAAACTAGTGATGCAGTACTAAAGGCATATGAGATATTAAAATAATTTCTTGCTGTATAACAGGTTTATATTTTGGGAGTTTCTGAGAAGAAGTTATTCTTTATTTAATGCACAGCTGTGTGGTGGAATCAGTTGCAGGAGCAATGAAAGTCAAACCCGCCAAATGACTGGGGCAAAAAGGTAAGTCCAGTCTTCTTCAAAATATCAAATGAATCCATAGAAGGGTTAGGATACCTTAATGAAAGTTATAAATGAAAAAATTTATTAGTGATGTGGATGTGACTCTCCTGTCTCCAGAGGGAGATGGAAGTCTATCTCTGCCATAGGGTCTTGTCTCTGCAGCCCATCCTACAAGGGATTTTAGGACAGCCTCTTTGCACAGCTGTCTCTCAAAGTAAACCTGGTATTTTGGAGTGTCATATTTATGTGTCTCAGTGACTTTGGAAGTATCACAATGAAGTTACAATAAAAGGGAAGTGCCTTTTGCTTCTCTGCTCTGTATCCCTTTTCACTGGTGCTTTGTCTTCAGCCTTCCAGTACCAGCCAACTGGAAACACCTCTCATCTGACATGGCATGAGCTTCTTTAGGTGTGGCACTCCTGCATCAGGTCGTTGGGATTTCCTGTTGTAAGCGTGGAATTATATTTTTGCAGAACTATGGATTTTATGTGGTAGTGTGCAAATACAAGTGAAAAACTGGCCTAATAAAATCTCTAGTATGAGATGTAGCTGTCTGAGAGAACTTACAGCTTTGTTATAAAATCTAAGCCTAAAATTGACAGGAAGAAATCCTTGGCATGTTCATGAAAACAAAGCATGTGAAACCGGAGTCTGTGATATCGCTGGTTTTATAGCACAGTTCCAGAGAGCTGTGTTTCACTTCAGGAGGTGTCAACCCAATAGATAAAAATCATAATGTTTTAAGGTTTGGTGTGGATTTTATTTAGATGAAGTATGGCTATTTCTAATGCAAGTCCAGGTTGCAGTTAGGCTGGAGTATTCCTTCCTGTGATGGTTGCATGATATTGCCTCTTGTAGCTTTAGCAAGTCAGTGGTTGAAAAGTATTTTGGAATATATTTTGGTTGTTTTGTCTGTTTTGCTTTTTGTACAGTAAAGGTATAACTCATAATTTGTGATCTTATTCAGTCATCTTTGAAATTAAGTTTTCAAGAATTTTTTAAGAGATTGAAGGCTTTTCTCTTTGCCTATTTTATAAAAGATATGAAAAATCAGGTGACATCCACCTTTTAAAATTTTCTGTTGGATTTTCTTTATTTAGATTTTCTGATTGATTTATTTACTTACTCTTTATGTCTTGTTTATTTAGTTATTTAGATTGTTTCCGTTTTTTTTAGTTTGGATTTTCTGTTGTGGCATCTTCAGTCTGATATACCTGGTCTAAGTTTTTGAGGAGGCAGGGAGGTGCTTTTGGGACTTTTTTCCTGTTTCTGTGGTGGCTTCAAAAATACATTTTTTTATTACTTTCTGGAAATAGAAATACAGAGAGATAATGCACCTATGGAGAAGTAATATCCGTCTGTATGGAGGTGAGTAGGGAAAAATACGTTTCCTGCAGAAATAGAATATGTATTAGTTTACATTTCCTTCTGTACTTTGAGCTTTAAGAAGTGATAGGGTGAGCTGTTGTTGCAAGCTTCTGGTTAATCTGATGTTTTTAAAGTCTGTTTTCCATTGCAGTCAGGGAGTCTTGCTCCACATTCAAGTTGCTAATTCTTGACACACAGGATATTTTCCTTCTCATTAAAATGTATTTATTTATTTTGCAATGAGAATATCTTGCTTAAGATGCTTCTTTTGATCTTTGGTCATGTCACAGACTCAGTAGGACTGCTAGCAGAAAGTAGTGTTTATCTCATTTCACTTCTGCATCCACTCTTAATTGGACCTGAGTAATATAACCCCATTGCAATAAGTGTTTTAGTTTGCCAAGTCTCAATATGATGTCCAAAAAGATGCAGGTAATATTAGTGCTCGGAAATTGCTCCCTGTCTGTAATTGGAAGGCTTCTTTGTGTGTTTCTGTGATTTCATTTGCATTTATTGGGTTTTAGGCCTTTTTGGAAATATGGGGAGGGGAAAAGGTATAGCGAGAAGTACAAAGTTTTTGCAAAAACAATTTTTTTTTTTTTAGCTTGAATTTGTAATTTCACTTAGGTTTCTAGGGCAACAACTTCATGTAATGCAGATCAGCAGCTGAAATACTTCTAGCAGCTGTGGAGTGGAGTTAGCAGGACCCACGGTCTGTTCTGCAGCTGATACTGGGAGCTTTGTGGCTGGTGGGGATTGTCCCTGAGCTGCCCTTCATGGCTGGTGTCACTATGGGGAGCAGCAAGCAGCACCGAGTGATACCGGAGCTACCCTCAAGAGAAGTGGTAATGTAGGATGCTGCAAGTTCAGGGGAGTGAGTAAAATCAGATTTCTTATACCTCTGGCTCAGGAGGAACTTTCAGAGTAGGGAGGAGGTGATGAAGTGAGCTTTCTCCAGAAACTTGGATTGCGGAGGAATGTGAAACTTCACAGTTTTCTCCCATCTTGCTCTTGAAAGTTAACACAAGGGATAGGAGTGGGAGACAGTTTTCTGACAGGAATCCCAGATTCTTCATCTCCAGAAACTGAGATGGTGACAAGAAGCTGGGTACTCAGCAGAGAGTTGCCCGAAAATTTTGTTGACTGAGTTAAATCCTCCAGCAAGCAGGTGTCGGGTAAATGTTTTGATTCCTTGCAGTATATATTTGCATATTTGAAGATTTCTGGTACTTATGACTCATTTTAGTTTGCCGAAATTTTAAAAAGAGCAAACTGGCAAGGCTCTTAATTTTTATAGGATTGCTGTGTAGGGGCTTTGAGAGGCATGCCCTGAGCTGAGCATGCTGGGAGGGTGATGTACATGCAGGTCCTAACCACTGGCATCTTATGGATAGCTGTAGTCACACCTCAGACTGTGTGAAGTGTCTTTAACCATCGCTGTCTCGTCATCTCCAACTCTGAATCTGTTTTCTACCAACACCTCTGCCGAGTCCCTCTTGCCCTCCCCAGCATGGGTGGTATTGTGGCATCGTGTCCTGCTTCTTGACCAGGGTGGGTGGGTGTTGGTGTCACAGGTCAGGCTGTAGCAGCAAGCAGCTCTGGCCCTTACAGAACGTCCTATGAAGTGTTGTAGAGCTCTAATGGAAAGTGAGGCTTCATCTGTAGTGACATTTTGTTTATACAGGTTTATTTTCTTCATGCAAATATGCTGGGGGGTTGGAAGAAGAGAAAGCTCGCTGAGAGAGTAACACAGGATGCCTTGAAGCAATTTTTCCTTGCTGATAAAAAAGCTTTTTCTGTAAATTTTTTTGATTTTATCACTTGTCATTTGCTGGGATCATGAAGGGTGGTAATATGCTCTGTATAACCTTCTTACATGTATTTTTGTCTGGTACATTAATAGCTTCATTAATATGTGAGGAAAAGCAAGTTTCAACTTCCTAGCTGCTGATCAGAACATGAAAGTGGTGCTTTTTTTTCTAAAAACGGTAATTCAAGGTTATGCATGGGCAAAAATAGCTACAACAAATACTTTTTTCAGCAGGTCTAGCTCATTTTATTGACATATTGTTTTGTAAACTGTGGGTGACTTGCATTGTTCTCAACCAAAATAACTTGCATCAATCTACATAAGAGGGTAATTAATTTGCATATTTTCATTGTGGAAATGATCCAGACATTTTTACTCTACAGTGCTAGACTTGAGAGAGGAAAACTGAAATAACATTTTGGGTTTGTAGTTTGTTTTTAAGTTATTCTTCATTTCTGATTGTGCTGGAGAAATCATTGTGACCGTCTTAAATTTGAACTTGGTATAGCATTGAATGAAAATAAAGCAAGACCTGTTTCATCACTGTGTGGTACATCAGTGCAGCCTTAATGAGATGAGGAGAGGGCAGCTATTGCATGCCATAGCAAAGTGTAGTCCAAAACACTTGCTAAGAACAAATGCAAGAGTTAACTATTTCCTTTCTCTAGGAGAAGCTGAAGCCAGCAGGGGAGACTATGAGAGATAGGGAGTCTGATGAATTTTTTCAGGGTGTGCCTGGCAAGTTTCCACATGCCACAGGAGAATGAAAATGAAAATATTGTCTTTGAATAGACAAGGGCTGGCTGCTGTTTGTATGAGGCAGCAGAAGGTTTCAGAACTGTCTGAACTTCTCTAGTCCATTGATGAAGCATGGTTAAAAACACTGGTTTGTGAATCTGATGAAATGCAGGAAATGGAGTGGTTATTGCTTTGTGTGGATTGACGGCAAGTGGCTTTTGGGGGAGTGTGTGCTTGTGTCTCCAAAGGTTTACTTCTTCTCCTCTGCACCCTGACTATTCTGTCTGCTTGATTATTAATAGCTTCTTTTCTTTTTTCTTTTTACCACCATAGGGTGATGGAGCAATGAGCCAGGAAGCTCAAAGCCTCCAGATAAATAGATACCACACACAGGCTATTCAGGCAAATCCAGTTTACCTATAGTGACCTTAAGAATAAATTCTTACAGTATTAAACCTGAGATGAGGTAATGCAAGAGAGTCTTCATTTTACATTGCACATTCTCTGTTACAGTGCCTGATCTGTTACCAACATTGTCACTGTGACCTTAATTCCTCACTTTTAAGCACCACCTGAGGGGATAAATAGCTCTGGAGGTGAGAAAGTGTCTCCTTAAGGCAGGGAAGTACTAAGATTTGCCTGACATCAGCTAAGGATATCTGGGGAAGAAAACAGCTAAACAAACCACTTCTGTTTCTTGCTGGTTTTATTCTTTAAACCTTATTCCTGAGAGGCATTTCTTTTAGAAAGTGCCCAAGAACAGAGACCATTTAACTGACGATGCTGGCATTTCTAGTGACTTTCTAGTGGTCAGTGTTGCATCACTGGTGCCAATTTTTTATCATTCTGTGAGAGAAATGGCTGCTGTGATTAAACTATTGCTGCTGCAGAGATGAGGACTAGGATCAGATTTTCTGGGTTCGAGTTCTAATGCTGAGATGAGGCACTCAGCAGTACTGCTTATGCTGACCAAGCCTAAGCAGCTTCTCCATGACCACTTCTGGGAAGCATCAGGTTGGCCCAGCTCACTGGTAGCATCCCTAACTTCAGAATATGTTCTGCCTCCTGCTTGCTTGTCTCAGTCCTCCTGTGCCCACACAGAAAACCCCTCCTTGCATGCAGTAGTGTTTTCAAGCTGGCTGTGCTGGTGATGGCTCAGTGCCCATGTTCTGCTTTCACTCAAGCTGGTAACCCTCCCACTTTCCATGGAGTACCACTAAGCTCTCCAGAGCTTTCCTGCATTTTTCCCTGGATACGTGAAAGAGCGAATGAATTTCCTAGTTTGCTGGCAAAGAATTGGCAAGTGTTTGACCCAGCAGTGAAAAAGTCCTCATGGCTGTTCACTCAGGGACATGAAAGGCAAAGGAAACTGCAAAAGGTTATATAGACAATATGGTCACTGTGAATGTTGGCAACTTGGCAGGACCAGGTTAGTCCAAGTTACTCTTACCTGTGCTGTCTACTGGGGAGTGTCAAGCTGATGGGAGAAATGCAGTTGGGTTTTCAGTAACTTGCAAAGATTGAAATTGGACTTTACTCTGTAACAGTACAGATATGTTCTGCTTTCCTTCCTTTCCATAAAACCAGAAGTGTCAGGGTACTGCGATTCAGATGTGATTTTTGACTCAGGCCCATTTTCTCAGCCTGCTTACTTTGGATCAAATTGGGCAGGGGCTTGAACTTGGGCTGTCCTCATACCAGGTCAGTACATTTGTCTTTGCTCTGTGCTTAATTGATGTGATCTGTAAGCAAAAGAGAATTGGTGAGCTAATCTAGTGGAAGCCTGTTCTCAGAGCTTCAGTTTTTAATCTCTTCCTGGAAGACAAGTGATGGGTGCAGTGGATGGTGCCAAATACAGGGACCCAAACAGTACTCCCACACTGGCAGAGAGCACGTTATCCCATCCTTGCTCTTTGTAATGACTTTATGCATTATGAAAATTCATGAGGATTTTATTTTGCTTTGGGTTAAGGAATTATCTGATCAGCTGTCTGTCATTCTGAGAGTGTCTGGATGCTGACAGTGTCTGGATGCAGTCTGTATTCCTCTTCCATCTCGACTCCTTTTAAAAGCTTCTGACTGGTATCCATTGTACTGGCAGCGTTCATGGGCTCTTTTTGGAGGGCACGCAAATGACTGAGGCCCAAAGCCAGCTGGTGCAATGCTCAGTGAGCACTGCAATGCTTAAATAGGCATGAAGGCTGGAGTTGTGTTGCCTAAACAGAGATATCTGCTGCCATGTTAGGAGCTGCAGGGTAGTACATCGTTGTTGGTTCAAAAGGCCATGGATCTCTCAGCTTCCAAGATGCCTCTCGGGTGCCACCATGCCCCAGTGACTGGGCAGATAAACTCTTGTAGGCTTCTGTTAATTAAGTGATAAATTGCTATGTGAGGGGGATAAGCAGTGTGATGCTCCACAAATTTTTATACTTTCCTGGTAAAACAGTAATTTATTTGATCAATTTTGCTAGTTCAATAGATGATAGAATCAAAGAATGGCTTAGGTTGCTAGGGATATTGGAAGACCATCTAGTTCCAACTTCCCCCTGCCATGGGCAAGGACACCTTCCACTGGACCAGGGTGCTCAGAGCCCCATCCAGCCTGGTCTTGAACACTTCTAGGAATGGGAAATCCAGAATTTGTCTGACCAACCTGTCCAACATTAGCAATATCCATTTTTTAAGGGAGTTGGAATATTGTTGATATTGTTGGTTTGGTTTTTTTTTTGAGAATGTGCAGTAAAGACAAGTTAAATGTTGCAGTGTATTAAAGCAAATTCATTGTGATAAATTTTATTGGGATGTGCTTGTATCCAGCTTTTCAGTTATGTCCTATCACAGCAGGACTGGGGGTTGGCATTACACTGGCATTAAGCATGCACTGACAGGTTCCACTATTTTAATTTGCTTCACTGTCATGTCTTGCAAACTTATCTCTCCTCTCATGCTATCTGGTGCATTTAATAACTGGATATTGTTAAAGTAAATCTCAGGAAAGGGAAGGTGAAAAAAATAAATGAAAGGAGCTCCAAAATGAAATGAAAGAAGAATCCAACTTTCTGTAGGTTTGGGGTTTTTTTTATTTGTTTTTGCTTTCCCCCTTTTGAAAAATGTTAAAAAACCCGTCTACCTAAATCTGGCACTGTAGTAGGCATTTTGTATCTGGCCCCATGAGAACCCATTTCTAAACAGGTAGAATTTGCAAATAAATACAATTACTGACTTGGATTCTCTAATTGTCCAAGATTCCCGAAGTGAGTGAAGCTAAGCCTAATTTATTTTTTTTTATGTTTTCCTCAACTTCACGAAACTCCTTCAGCTCATAGGATGTACCTGTTTTCACCCTTCCTGATTGGGAATGTGTGTTCTTCTAAATGCCATTTTAAAAGCATTTCCAAGCAAGACTGTGGACCTTACCTGAGAGCTGTACTTTCCCCCCCCACATTTATAAGTATCTTTTCAGACAAAAAGTACTGTAGCATTTAAAACCAGTTTCAAAGTTAATAGCTGAGCATGATGATCTTGAAAGTCTTTTCCAACCTAAATGATTTTCTGCCTTTATTCTTTTGGGGGGATTCAGTTATTGATGGGATTCTGTGCGGTGTGTAGGGTTTTTGAGGAGGAAAGCAGTAGCTGTCACTGCCATGGAGAACGAGGAGAAGCAGGAGAACCTCATAGGGTGACTCCCGGTTGCAGTGTGGAGCAAATTCCTGACCAGTTTTATTACTTCAAGAGTATTCCTGGGATGCCTCATGCAGAAGGGGATGTTACTGCCATTCCCAGTCCTCAGAGAGGAATTGTGCTTCCCTTGAATTTCCCTTTGCTTTAGTCATTCATCTGACCCTGAAGGACTGTTGTGACAGGTTCCTTCATGTGCAAGGGCAACATGAAGCTGGCAGCGTTTCAGCAAATGCTGGTGCTGAGTGATGCTTGTGTTGTGTATATAAAGTTGCAGAATGCTTTCAGAACGAACAGTCCACAGCAAAGCTGCTTTAATGAGCTGGAATGCCAATTGTAGCATATCCTACCCAATCTGGCAGTGTTCTACTGAGCTGAAATACCTTCTTTGTTCTTAATATAGCCCCCACTGATTCAGATTTTAATTGCAGGTATTACAGCTGTCAAAAGAAGGGAGAGGTGACCAGATGATTATGTTGATTGTATAAATGGAAGCTGGGGATATGTTGAGCTCCAGCCTTTAGATCTTCCTTCATTGAAGATATGCCTGTGTGCTGCTGTGATTACATGGGACAGAGGCTCTCTCTAATGTTAAGATGAACCTGAAGTGCACTGTGCCTCATTATATCCACCATGCTGACTAAACTAGTCTGACAAATAAGCATTTAGGGCTACAAGGATTTCAGCACTAGTAATGGTAACAAATAGGCATAGATATTAAATATTTTGGTTAAAGCCTGAGTCTTCATACATGGAGATATAATTTACAAGTATGGTGAGAGGGTGCGATTCAGGAATTCATTTAAAACAAAACAGTAACTAAGGAGGTGAATATAAAGTAAAATAAAAGGATTTTAAATTTTGGGCACCAGACTGCATGTTTGCATTGCCTGTCAGTCAGCACTGGTTAGGAGGTGAGAACTCTTCTGAGTAAGTGAACTGAATCTTTTCAGTACGGATATATCCGGAGGGATTTTCAACTGAGCAGGCTGCCATGTTGCTGTTTTACTTCATTACATATCGAGTTCTCTTTAGTTTTGCAAGTTAATGGATCGCCTTATGGAAAGACGCATGATAAGTTGTCTTTGGTTTGTATTTCTCCGTTTCTGGTGCTGAGGATGGATGTTTAGCTGGATGGAAAGGTGTCTGGCAGATTCCTGAGAGTGCAGGAAAGCATCACGAGTGTAGAATGAGACCATCCACCTTAGGTGATAATGGATGTGGGAAGGAGGGAAGAAAATAGCAAAATGTCCAGGCTGAGTCTGCAGCTCAGTGCAATGCTGACTACAAAACTGACACTGTGATTCTTTCAGCCTTTCACTGTTCTGGGTAGGAAGTCATCTCTCAGAGGGCAGAGGGACTTCTGCCAACCTGTGCGATTTCTGCAAGGAATCAGAGAGAATTATGGATGGATGGTAGCACACCCTTGGCAGTCTTTTGGAGTTCACCATTGTCCCACTGTTGCTGCTAGATGGGGGTTTCCATTGCAGCTCTTATGCATAGTAGTAATCATAGCTAGCTACACGTTCACACAATGAAAGATCAAGTGAGGGGCTGATACTTGTTGCACCTAGCAGGCCTAGTCCTTACAGATGTATAGAACTTTCTTACCTATTCCTTTTGTGAAAGGTAATATCATGCATGGCTGTTGAAGGTTTAATTATGCCTTTGCAGCATTCTGATGTGCCTGAAGGGGTTTTGCTGAAACTTATCAACAACAGCAACAACAAAAGCAAGGTACAAGATGGAGAATGTGATTTTGTTTGTGTGTTTTGCCTGAAGTACTGAAGATGGAGGGGCAGATTGTTGCTTCAGGAGAACTAAAGCCTTTTTCTTTCACTCTGGTGCATATTACTTTGTAAATACAGTAATAAAATCAATTAGAATTTTTTTCTTCCCCTGTATGTGTGACAGGGACATTCTGCTCCAAAGATACTGGCCTATTGTGCATTGCTACATTAATTATATAACTAAAGAAAGTGTTGATAATGGACACTGCATTGAGTGAGGAGAGAGTCATGTGAGTCCTCTGGGTAGTCTGTGGTGCCTGTCCTCGTGGCAGGATACTTAACTCCTGCTTCATTTTATTCCTTTGCACTTGGTTGATGTGAAAGGAGAAACAAGATGAGCTTTCTTGCCTAAAATATTGACTGTCTTATCAAAAGTCTTTCAAAAGTGGAGAGCAGAATTGTTTTAAGGTTACAAGAGCCATTTGAGCTGCCTTGCAGCCTCATCCAGGAGTGGAGAACAGCAGAAGGTGCTGGAAGCATATTACTGGCAATAATTGTCTTGAAGTATCCTGTCTTAGTGAAGTCTGAAGAATTAATGCGTATGCTTTCTAGCTGTCTTGTGTTTTGACAGCTTTTTTTTTTTTTTTAATAGCTTCACAGTAAGTTTTAAAACATTGCAGCAGGGCCTGACCATGGATTCAGGGAAATCCTTCAGTTGAGGTATCAGAGGTTTCGCTTCTCTGATGACCTTTACAAACCCAGCATTTTATTAACGATGGGTAGCAGACGTTGCTCCATATCCTTCTGACTGTTCCGTGTGTTCTGCTCACCTTTGCCGGATGGGAAGTGGGAGGAACATCTCAGCATCTCATATTGTTTACACTGTTTATGAGCAAATGATTTAAAAGCAAAAGCTTCAGAGCTTTCATGTGAATAAAAATTAGGAGCTTAAGGAAATTGCACCTGATGACCAAACCCTCTAATTTTGCAAGCCAGAAAGTAGGCGTTGTTTTTCAGACAACCCAAGAAACCCCACAACCCTACATCCCACTCTCAGATAGAATTGAAAGTAGTAATGAAAAAGGTATTTGTTCATGGTCTGTTTGTATCAGCAGAGGGAGAATATTACTCAGACTAGGTGGTACTAGCAGCACTGAAGAAAATAAGGCAGTGAGCGCAATTAATGATTAGGAAGAACTCATCCAAAAATGCAGTTCATGGCTGTCAGCTGCTTTCACAACTGAGTGCCTCTCTGAGAGGTGGTGTGGCTCAGTTCAAAATGGTGCACTAGATCCAGGAACTATTTGCCCTGAACTGAGCAGTCAAGCAGTGTGCTGTTGACTTTAAATTCTGTAAGGCACTCAAATCACTTGTGTTGTGTATTTTCAACATATTCATTTAAAGGTTTTTTTATAGTTCTAAAATGGGAATTGTCTCATCCTGAGGAGGTGGTAAGTATAAAGTGATGAATATTGTGGTTTTACTTTGAAGTATTTTTTAATACCCGCTTGTCCCCGGTGTGCTCAGTAGTACTTGCTTTCCTCCTTGACCACCAGTTGGACTGCTGGTGGTATCCCTTGCATTAGTGTGCTGGATAAACACTTGAGGTGCACTCTCTGAGGAAAAAGCCTTTTGCATCCAGGTGTTTATTTAATGCAAAGCGAGGCTGAAAGATTAATCAGATAATTACGCTAATAGCATAGTGTTCTTTTTAAGAAAAGGATTGTGGAATACCAAGTTAGTATTGCACAGCACGTCCCTATGCGGGAGAGGGAGGAGGAGTTCTTCAGGGCCTCTGCTACCCTCAGTAGGTATCAAACTAACAAAATATTAAAATAGCTTTCAGTGCATGTGGACCAGGATAGTTAGACGCAATGTTTAGTGGGAGTTAATGACTGTTTCTTATTCTGCAGTCATAGGAGGTAAAAGAAAACATCTAAAGATCAATCTATTCTTGTAAAACTGGGAGGAGACTTCCTTTCTTAATCCTCTTTCATTTAATTTAATATTACGTGGAGGTGCTGGATGAGGCTTGCCTTGGAGTTAACATAATAGACCCCCATTAGTACTGGGTTTAAGTCTGCATAGACTTGAAATTTCCCCCTGGGCTGCAAGGTAAATGGTAAGGCAGGGATGTACTGTCATCAGCCCTCAGGAAACGCTGCCTGACCACCTCATCCTTCCCAAAGATGGACGAGATTTGGGAACTGAAAATGGCCAGGTCTCCGTAAGCCTGAGTTCAGACCTGCCCAGACACAGGAGAGGCATTTTTGCTATGCAGAAGTTGTTGTGGCAGAAGCATGTCTGTGCAGGTGGGCTGAGCTCACCCTCTTCAGCCAGTGGACTTTCTCTGGTCTGGAGGATGTGTCACTGGCATAGCAGTGGCCTATACATGCCCAAAAATGCCACACTCGCAGATGATGTGGGCAGAGTGGGCCAGGGAGCTCCTGTTGCAGGACCAGCTTCCTGGTGCCTGGAGGTGGCTCAGCTGTCTGGTGTGAACTCTAAGATACAGATGCTGCACAGATGGGTTGGAGATCCTAATGTGAGCTCTCAGCCTTCTTATTCAAATTTGTGTGCTTGAAGTTAGGCTCAAATCCATACTTGGGCACCCATTAGGTTGTTTCAAAACTCTGCTAGGCAACAATGTTCACAGCTTCTCTGCAATGACATCTTCTAGTTCTTCACTGCTCTCAGGGTAAAGAATTTCTTCCTAACCTGACCTGACACAACCCAAATCTCTCCTCTTTTTGTGTAAAACAGTTCCCTTTTGTCTGATCACTGTATATCCATGTAAAAAGTTATTCTCTCTCTTTTTTATAAGCCCCCTTTAGGTACTGGAAGTCTGCAATGAGGTCTCACAAGAGGCTTCTCTTTTTGAAGCTGAACAATTCCAACTCTCTAAGCCTCTCTTCATAGCAGACATGCTCCAGACCTCTGATCATTTTTGTGACCCTCCTGTGCACTTACTCCAACAGATCCACATCCTTCTTCTGGTCAAATCCCAGAGCTGGATGAGGTAATTCAGGTGGGGTCTCACGAGGGCCGAGTAGAAGGGGAGAATTGTCTTGTCAGCCTGGTGGTCATGCTTCTTTTGATGCAAGCCAAGGTGCAGCTGGCTCTCTGAGCTGGTTGTGGCATAAATGTAATGGCAGGGTCATTTCCATGCCAGACAGCAGGCAGGCAGCAATGGTCTCAGCACTGTAAAGGTCTTCAAAGACAGAGAGGGTGTGCAAGAAACTTCAGAGCAGTGACTTAGGGGTAGTTTTCCAAGCAGTTCCTGAGGGGGAAGAGGGAGAAACAGAGCTTCTGGGCAGGTGTGTGGGTTGCTGCCATGCTGCCCTGGAGGGCTATAGCTCAGCCCCTTGCGGCAGCTGGAGCCTGGCACGGCGGAGGCTCCCTGGTAGAGGACATGGATGCCAGGGCAGTAGCTGCTGTGTCAGTGTTAGTCACACAGCGTGTGGCCGCCTCAGCTCCCTCTTGTCATCGTTGTGCAGCTGAGATTCAGTGGCAGTCTCACAATGGCACAGCTCCCCGTGCAAGGGAGGGAAAGTAGGTCACAGACTGCCCTGCTGGCATTTGTTTGTATGGCTGTAGGGCCGTGCTGAGAGCTGGGGGCACTGAGGATCCAGCAGATAGAATGTGTTGTGTTTCCCACCCCTTTCCTTTGTCTCTGACTGGCATGGGAGTTGACTGGGGAAGAGATGCTGGGAGGTTTGGTTGACTTGCCTGCTATTGTTACTACTGTTTCAGTAGGCCCCCGAGGTTTTTGGTATGACTGGGCACCAAGCATTGTGCAGGCTGCTCGGATTGCCCATGTGCCAAAGAGGAAATGCTTCAGGTGCATGAGCTGCAGCACGGATAGAGCACAAGAGGCATTTAAAGTTTTGGTTGCTGAAGTGTGTGCTTAGTATCTATGTGCCTGAGTTGCAGAAAGTGCTTCAGGATACCAATATAAGCCCTTCCAGGCCAGACAGCAGAGCAGCACCTGCATTTCAGCAGTGATACTGCATGGTGAGTGGACATGCCCTGCACTTCCTTTAAAGCTGTGGTAAGCCAGTGATCTGAGGGCTGGGAGAGAAACAAAGTGGGGACCCAACCCGGTGACTCAGAGTTGTATAGCCTGAAGCTTTAATGTGACCAGAGTGTTGCAAAGACTGGGTCAATGCAGTTGTTGTACAGGTCACCAGAGAACTGTCTGGCAAACCCCTGGATGCACAGCTGGGACTGAGATTGTGTCCATGCATCAGCAGGTGGAGCTCAGAAGACTGGAGGATCTCCAGCCACACTGACTCGTGCTCCATGATGTGGAATGGTTTGGGGCTGGTGCCCCTGGACACTCCTTCACCTGTGCAGAGTAGAAGTGGACAGACTATTTTCCCTTGCCCTAGCTGGAGCAGGTGGGGGCTCCAAGGTGGCACAAAAGGGAGCACAGATCAGCTTCTCCTCTGAGTGCTGGCCTCCCAGTATTTTCTCAGGGAAGTTGGAATTTTTGGTGTAATACGAAACAGGGCCAGGGAGCAATTCAAGTACCTCTGCTATGTTTATTTAGTATTTTTCCATTTTTTTCATTTGGCTCAAATATGGAAACTGCTTAAGAAATAAAAAGAAGTCCCTTTAACTGGCTTCTTGTGAGGGATGTCACTGTGTGTTCTGAGGACTGTCCATCACTTACTAAAAAGGTAACTTAAAACATTGTGGCTCTTTTTGACCACCACAACTCTTCAGCTGTTGCTTAGCTACCCCTTGGCAATGACCTTTTCCAACAGAATGGTGTTGTGAGCCTCCAGGCTGAAAAGGAAAGAGCACAGAACACCCAAAGTCATTACCCTGAACTCAGTGTTTTCTGTTCCTGCCAGGAACTTCTGCATTTTATGCATGATTTCGTAGAATCACAAAATAATGGAATCATTAAGATTGGTAAAGACCTCCAAGATCATTGGCTCCAGCCATTGACCCATATCCACCACTAAACTGTGTCCCTAAGCACCAGTTACACAAATGTTAAATCCCTCCAGGGGTGGTGACTCCACCACAGCTGCCCTAGACAGCCTGTTCCACCCTTTCAGTGGAGAAATTTTTCCTATCTAACCTCCCTGGAACTTGAGGCCTTTTTCTCTTCTCCTATCACTTGGTGCATGGAAGAAAAGATGGACCCTCACCTTTCTAGAGTACCTGTTCAGGTAGTTGTAACAGAGCGTTTGACAAAACCATCAGAAATTTTGAGTGACAGTGGGATTCTATCTTAAATGTAAGCTGTGAATTCTTTAGTTTCTGAGCTATCATTGCCTTCCAGTTGGTTCCTCTGTGGAATTTTGGTGCCATCAAGGTAGAAGCATTGCCTTTCTGCAGGGAGTCAAAGCCGAGTATGCCTGGCATTTGGGTCGGAGCAGCCACAAGCTACATGTTGCAAGCAGTATGGCACTCCTTCAGTCATGGCCCAGGCGTTTGGTGGTTCTTGTGTCCAGAAAGAGTCTCAGAGGTTCTTCCCTGTGAGCCATGGCAAGTGCTCTTCCGTGTTGGGTCGCTGGCTTCACAAACTTCTATCTCCATGGCCTGGAGGGAGCTCTCTCTGCAGAGAGAAAGGCAGTCTGTGATGTGGTGTGGTTTTTTTTTTTTTGGTTGTTTGTTTTTTGTTTTTTTTTTTTTTAACTTCTCATGTTCTGAAAGGTAGACCTGAATTATAAGTACTGTTTTTATCAGACTGGCAGGTCTGATAAAAACAGTACATTTTTAGAGAGAAGTAGGAAGTTAGTTCATCCTGCATTGCATACATTTAGTTGAAATTATAAGTACTGATGAACTGAGAACTCAAAGTCTGACTTCTTTTGGATTGCTTAGCTTTCACTAATACTTCTGAGGTAGATTCAGCCCATAATGTGCACTTGTGTCCCTTGTTTTGTTAGGCCATGTTCTGAGCAGGTGACATAGTTTAAAATAAGAAATTTAGAAAAGCGAGAAAAAGTTTTTTGTGTGACCGACAGTTTGTTAAACCACTAAGAAACTAAACACACCTCTGTGAAATGCACATGTTAAAGATGAAAAACCCCCAAAACTCTCTCGTTCTTTTCTAGTTAGTAAAAAAAGTAACAAGCTCTAACTTAATCTCTTATCTCAACTAGGCTGGCCCGGGCAGTCTTACTACAAACTAAACCCCTTTCCCTTTCCCGGGCTGCTTGCTGGCCCCTCCTTCTATTAGCCCTGTTCTAGCTGGACTAAACTTTAACAACTACTAAGCAAAAATCTGAACATGTCTTCTGAACATAGGCTCCCATTATCTAAATACAGAACAGGACAGCATCATTTTGAAGCCCAGTGTCAGAAAACTTCAGCTTGTGTCAAAACCAGTGAGGGCAGAAGACAGAGGCTTTATCCCTGCTTCCTGTAAGGTGTCAAAAGTAGAATTCAGTGATATGCATGCCATGGCCTGCACCACACTTTTTGGATAGGTTATGGAGAATCTGATGGCCTTCTATTCTGAGATGATAAAGAACAACAGATTGCAATGAAGTTATGGAGGAATTGATTTTCCATACATTTTATAATAGAGTTATGAGTTAATAAACTGTTTGTTGGTTAAACATCATCCCTAAGTAAACCCAAAATAAAAATTGTCTTCCCCACTGTTCTTGGTGGTCCTTGCTTCACTTATTTGGCAGATTTGCTGGATCTGAAGAGTAGCCTTGCTGCTTTAGATTGACTGTAATGAGTGCCATAACTGGACCTGATCTAGCAAAAAGAAATAAACAGAAAATTTATGTGATCATAAAAATCATGCTAATGGCAGCTTGAGCGATGAAACCTAAGAAATGCATTGGAATTCATAAGTTTTGTGTCACTGTGAAAGATGCTAGAAAACGTCAGTAGGGAGTTACTTAGTTCACGTTTTGTCAGTGGGTACAAAGCAGTTAGGATAGTGAGAGGAAAGCAGTCTTACTATCTTAGGGGAGTCCAATAGTAGTTTATTACAGAAAAGGAAGAGTCAGGGGAAGAGAAGTTGTATCACTTTTTAAATCCTCAAACTTTGACCCTGTGCTTTTTCACTACAGTATTATCCCATAAAATCAAAAGGTGGGATCTCTAGAGGTTTTTTTTTGAAGGATCATATTTTTGAAGAAAGGTAGAATTGGAAAAGATGCAGAAAATTAAATAAGTTAAAAAGTTCTCACTTGTTAAGCTGCTTTGCAAATAGTTTTAGAAGAGAGCAGCGACGTTCAAGTTCAGACTCTAGCTTCAAGCTGCCTAGGTGCTGCAGTGTTTGATTTCTCATCTGCTGCAGAGCAGGTGCCCGGGACACAGAATGAGTCAGAGCTTTAGCTGAAAAAGACTGTAAGGTCTTGGTCCTGTGAAGTTAAGAAAAAAGTTTAAAACTCTGTATGTTGAATGGTTGCCTGATCACTTTCATTGATCAGTGATAGCAGTAACACCATTGCGTTAGAGAAGAACAGCATTTCAGACTATTGAAGGCTCGTGATGGCTGGCAGGCTGCTGAAGGCTCCCTTCTAGCTCTGTGCCAAATCAGAGGGAAGGACATTGATCAGAGGCATGGCTAATAGTCCTGGCCAAAATGCCCTGTCCCTCCACAGGACCTGACAGCCCCATCCTGCTTGGCACACAATGCAGAGCTTCCTCTTGACTGCCTGGGGCTGCAGTCTCATGTCTCCCTGCAGATCTGGTGTGGAGATGTCCTTTTTGGATTGCACTTAAATTTGTCTTGGGCACTGTTACTGGGGGTGTGAGTCACTCCATGTTCAGAGGAAGGGGATGTGCCCCCAGGCTGGAGGAGTTCCCAGTTAAAGAGGATTACAAGTCTCTGCAGGTGAGCTCAGTGAACGGTGAAGGAGGATGCGGGAGAAGGACGTGCAGGGTTGGCAAGTGTGTGTGCTGCAGTTTCTAAGTGTCAGGTAAACTCTCAGGCTTTCAGAGGGTAAGTCAAGGTGGTGACTGGTAGTGCATTACTTTCCCAGCTGTAACTTGCTCTGTTTAGTAAATACATATCCCTCTCTCTGAGCTGGCAGGGGAGTGACTTGCCCTTTAATCTCAGTGTAGCAAAATACACAAGAGCAGTTAGAAACACACTCTAATTTCCCACCTCACATTCTTGCACAGATATGCTTTTAATTATATCTGGCTTCTTTTGAAAACATTTAGCTGCCCCTGAGTGACCCAGGGATTAATTTTTCTAACCTGAATCAATACTAACTATATGGAAAGTACTGCTGTCCTGCCGAGCTGTGTGGGCTGTCCAGCAGGCTGGACTTCATCTGGCTGAACATAAGTATTTGTGAGATGGCAGTGTAGCATGAGCCAGGCACACCAGCATCTCCTCTCTCCCTTGTGGAGAAAGAAAGTTGGTACCCAGCAGTGTTTTGTTCATTCTTTTGAAACATCTTTTTTGAGGTGGGATGCATTGCTTTGCTGAGGTGTTTTTTGCTTTTCCCTAATGAGGGTGGGAGCATTGCCCTGGACAAGCCTTAACATGGGTTGGTTTTAAGTCAGAGTAGTTAATCTCTGGTTAAAAACCTGTTCAGTTCCTCTGTTTTGGTTTGAACATATTCATAGAATTGCAGAATTGTAGAATTGTTTGGGTTTCAAGGGACCTGAAAGATAATCTAGTTCCAATCCCCCTCTATGGGCAGAGACACGTTCCACTAGAATAGGTTGTTCAGAGCCTCTTCCAGCCTGGTCTCAAATATTCCAGTGATGGGGTATCCACATCTTTGCTGGGCAATTTGTTCCAGTGCCTCCCTTCCCACATAGTGAAGAATTTCATGGTAATGTCTAATCTAAATCTACTCTCTGTTTAAATGGTTTTGAATGGAGAATAAATAGGTAGATAGTTTTTTATACGGTTCTGGGATGAGCACATGCCTGAAAGTTTTGTTTCTTTACAGGATGACCTCACTGGTATGAGTACAGCAGTCCCCAAAATACACTGCAATGTAGAAACATCTCAGCTTGCTTTAAATGGTATGTTGAGAGCTAGCTGCAGTCGAGCAAAGGCAGCTCAGAGCTCAACAAAAGCTCATTTTCCCTGCTGCTTATGTGCACCAAACATCTTGGAAAATAGCATAGACATACTTCTAGCACTTATGGAAGAAGAGTGTTATACATAAAATTACTCTAATTAGCTGTCTTTGGGAGTGGTGGTGATTCTCCCCCTGAATGTTTACACCTGGTATGTGCTTGGGCATGGAAGGGTTCATTTCAGAAATTAGGATTAATGGGTTGAATGTCTTAAGTTTATATAAACACTATACTCAGTGTATTCAACAATTTCAGTTGTTTTCTGTCCATTATTTCCTCTTTTTCAGTCCATTTATTTAGTTTCGTTATGGGTTTAGTCTAATACCCATTTCTGAAATGTAAAATATTTGTTTCCCTTTTTCATTTTAGGCTGTCCTAAATAAGAGGCCTGATTTCATTTGAAAGGTTTGTTGTAAAGATGGGTAGGATAGAAAACCATTCTCTTAATGGTGTACACAGCATTGCTTTAGGATAACTTGAACTTCTGCAGTTCAAGAAACATTATTTTATTTATATTGATTTAAGGAAGAGCTTAGGGGGTAACATTTGCATATTTAATGTGGATAGAATTTCATTTATTTGCATTAGCAATTGCTTGACTTCCAGTATTAATAAGGCAGGTGCTTTTGTATTAATAAAAAATGAAAAAAAGAAGAGAAAAAAAGTAAAGAGATTAGTGCCACAGGTTAATTTTTGTATAAAGGTAATGACTTCCAGCCGCCACAGTAACATTCAATATTCCCCTAGTGATACCTAGAGTCAGGAAAGAAATTAACTTCTGTATATTAAGTTAGCAGTGGCAAACAAAATTGAAGATGAAAAGAAAATGAAGGGGCAAGGAGAAAAGCTCAATTCCTCAACACTGCCACAAGGAACACTCAACTCTAATTTCAAGATTTGGTTATTTCCTTTAATGCCCAACAGAAGTGAAAAATGCTATGGCAGCACTGGGTCATATGCAAATCCCTTTTAAACTTGTGGAACTTAGATTAGGCCTATCTTTTATTAGGTTTTTTGTTTGCTTGTTTTTTTTGTTTGTTTCGGTTTTTGTTTGTTTCGGTTTTTTCGGTTTTTGTTTGTTTGAGTTTTTGTTTGGTTTTTTGTTTATTTTTGTTAGGTTATTTTGAGGTTGTTTTGGGTTTTTTGGCTTTTTTATTTTTTCCAGAAACAAAGAGGCAAGATAGGCCTGCTGAAGGGGTGTATTACAAAACATCTGGATCTTTTCTGCATATGAAGATCTGCCTTATTTAATGTATCCTTTTGTTTTAATGGAGTTTCACTGGGTGGTGTAGGTTAAAGCTACTCCTGTGTGGAACTACCTGAAGTCTTTTGCATTAATGCAATGTCAAGTGCTCACTTAGGAGGAAAGCCTGCAGGAGTTTCATTTTGCACCTCTGTCGCTGTGGTGTGTTTGTGTAGCCAGAAGAAGCCAAAAGAAGATAGGGACTGGATGTGTTCTCCCAACAATGCCTTGGAACTTTCCTCCCATGGAGCTGGAGGGAACTTGAGGAAGTTGCCTGATCTCCAGTAATGCAATGACTGTTTTCCCTTCTTTGGAAACAGAGCAACTCTGTTAGGGCATAGGAAGGAAGCCAAAAAGTCAAATTGTCTCAGAAATAATGAAATTAGCTAGTGCTGCTTCCCTGACAGAGCTAATAAATGGGGCAGAAAATATAACAAAAACCACAAATGAAGATGGGGTTGTCTGTGCTTTTTTTAAGACACTCTGTGTCTAACATATATATGTATATATATATATATAAAAAAAAAGGTGTATTTTATTTTTTTAATCTTGACAGTGTCATTTAAAAACAATCGTGTGCTTTTGGATTTTCTGGTTCTTGCCACTGCAAATTCTTTTCCTAAATTGTTAAGAGACCCGCAGAAGTGTAAGGAGCTTGGCATTGCTCTTTGAATGGGCAGGATCTTGGAAAGAATGAATTTCTCTTGTAATGCAGTTATTTCTATTCCTGCCTTGTTCAAAAACCGCTCTGACCAGGAATACTGAATTAGAGCTGGCTGTGGGTGTTAAGTGTCTCCACAGGTACCTTTGCTTGTGTTGAAGAAAGGAAAGAAGGCTTGAGGGCGGAAGGTCCTGTCTGTGTTTGTGTTTCCTGGAGAGGAGCGTTCCTGTGCCCAGCTGGCTGAAGAGGACCTGGCACGATGAGTTAAGCCAGGTGCCTGTCCTTGGCTGGCACATCTTGCTAACCAAAAACCTGTTGCTGCTTGTGTACTGTGGCTTAGCAAAGCAAAACAGAACAGCCCAGGGGAGTGGATGCTTCTCAGGCAACTAAGCACCAAGCATGAAAGTCCTGCTGTATAATGTGAGGCAGCCAAAAACTGGTGGCTGCCATTGCCTATGCAGGGGCTGAGGGCAGAAGGTGCAAGAGAAAGCAGGTGTTGCAGGCACTTGGATTTCTTCAGGTCAAACCTTAAAAATCTGTTGCTGCTGAGCACGTGGTGTACTTCATGTGAGTTGTGCTACTATATGCCTGGCCCTCGGGACCGATTGCTATGCAAATGCAAATTATTTAATTAACATTATTGTTTCCGTTTGCCATAATATGATTTTTATGAGCATTTCTAGATTAAAGTTCACTTTAGAAACATAGCAATTGCTTCCAAATTGCTTGGCTGTGCACTGCATTTTAAACCTCCTTAATGCAGTAAGGAATCCTTATCATTCCTTAAGCATGAGATGAGCAGCCAAAAGAAAAAAAATATAACCAAGATGGGTAAATATAACACTTCAGAAAGCATAACAAGAGCCCTGTTTGGTTTGATATGGCAGAACCAGTAATTCATGACTGGTAACAGAACAAAAAATATTTAAAGGAGAAACTTGTGTCTTCTGGGAACTGCCTGTGTGAACATACAGCTTATTGCTTGGTGCTTTTTTGTTCATTTCCATGACTTGGAGGATTGCTCACAGATCAATTGAAACACTTTTGGAATAGGAATGTATTGTTCTGGACTGTGGTTTGTCTTGTGAAGTTGTTCATGGTGAAAAATTTGAGAGCAACTCCCTTCATTACGAATGTGAAAAAGGAGAAGTGTTGGACAATGTCACCTTGCTTTGACCTGTGACAGAGTTTTTCCAAAGTTTGCAGCTTTTACAAAAGTTGTTACTTAAGTTCCTGCAGTCTTAAGACTAAACCAGTTTTGTGTCAGTACATGGAATTCCAGAGGAATGTTTCCATAGCCAAACTTTACTATCCTTTTTCTTCTGTGGAATTTTAGTGTGCATTAATTTAGCAAGGGATTGGGAAAAGTCTTTAATACTTACTGTCTTCTACTGCTTTGTGTTTGGGGCTTGTTTGTTTGAGGTGTTTGGTTTTTTTTTTACGAATGGTAGCAGAGCCAAAGGTTCTTGGGTGTCTCACATTGAAGGCACAAAGCAGGCAAAAGTACTCAGCACTTCCCAGTGAATGTAAAGAAATTCGTGTACAGAGGAACATTCAGTAAGTCATGGACTTTTGCTTTGAAAGGGGAAAAAAGTGTCCAGGCTGGTTTTGTATTGCTGGGTCTGAGCAGGCAGTGTGTAGCTGCTAACACTTCCCTGTGTATCTCTGATGGTCCTACAGCTGTTGGTATCTGTAGGAGCTGGAGCTTCACTCCTTGGTTTGGGTCTCTCCCCGTCTGCCTGTGGCACTGTGAGCACTTGCACGGAGCTTGTGAGAGTCGCTGGCTATGCTGCTGTGCTCAGTGTAAACACATGGAGGAAAAAATAAGTGTATAATTTGTTCCTTCTGCATAATCTAAGGTTTTACTGCTCACAGCAGCAGATCTGAATTTGCCAATCATAAATGGTGCAGCATACCTTTAGTCTGTATTTGTATCTGCAAATTTGGCATGTTTTTTACTCTTCCATCAGTTGAGATATGCAGTAGTTTATGTTCCTGATTAGTGGTTTACCTCTGTGCCTCCAAGTGTCAACAGAAATCTACATTGCAGAAGTTTTCCAAGCACTTTTGAGTGTTGGTGAGGAAATCTACATAAAATTCAGCCTCTTGTACAGGGCTTGCTGCTGACCTGTGACTTCTTTCTGTTTTTGGAGAGGGAGAGGGGGGTGCTTTCAAGAGCCAGCCTCAGTTCAGTAAACAGAATAGACAGGGTTTGAAGTGATTGTATTTTTTTATTTTCAGTCTCTCTTCGTCCTACTTGGGGAAGGGGATAGTGAAGCATTTGATTTGGCATGGGTTAGACAGGTGGCTGGAGTGCAGTGTGGTGTTGCAGTCCTTCCCTCGTCTCTGCAGCAGGGCTCTCCATACCTGCAGCAGTCCTAGGTCACAGCCCATCAGCTGAATATTTCACTTTTGAGCTGGGTGAATTAGAAAGTTCCTATTAGGGGTGAGATCAGGGGTTGAGTTTTCTTGCAGCTGCAACACCCTTGGGTATACTGAGACAGACAGAATAAGGAAACAAGAGTGTGAGACAGTGTATTTTGAAATGGACTGGAAATGCAGAGTGGGTCCTTGCTCCTCTGCCTGCACTGGGCACTGCCCTGAAGTCAAACCTCTGTGCAGAGGGGTCTTTAATCTGTGCACACAGGCACGGGGCGAGGGGGGGAAATTGGTGCTCTGTTCCCTCCTCCCCATCTCCTCAGAGAAATTTCATTCACAGCCAGGATGTCCAATTGGTTGATTTATGGTGTGAGGGGTATTTTTAAAATTTTTTTTTCTTCTCTCAGCTTTGCTCTTAAAAAGCCAGCTGAGTTCAGTTCTCCCAAGGCTGAAGGAACATTTTCTGTCAGTTTGATTGATCTGTGAATAACTCTGATGTTCCAAGGCATAATGTTAATAGAGTTTGTGGTGTAAAGTCATATGAAGAAAATCTAAAAATAAAGAGCAGCTTAATTAACGTCCACAGCCTAAAAAGAGCACTGCTTGTGGAGCGGCCAGAGACTGGCAGTATTTGGAGAGGAGTTTTCTAAAAGGGGGAGCTGGAAATCACTGTGTCTGGAAATGGGACTAAATTGTCTTCAGAATAGTTTCTTTAATTGAAACCAAACTGAACTTTTTCTTCCTGGGAGAGTGCCAGTCAGCTGTGGAGCCCATGCTATGTTGCTGGCAGTGCCTGGGCTTGGCAAGGGACGGCTGGGAGGGGAGGGCAGGAGGCTCTGGACCTGCCCACTGCCCCTGTAGGGCCCCAGGGGCACTCGCAGACAAAGTAATCTGATCATTTGCATGGTGTAAGACTCTTTACTGATACTGCTGGATTTTTTTCATGATATTTCTTGTCATTCTCCAATGCCTGGCAACCTTTTCAATGAAGAAATTTTTTCCTTATATCTGATCTAAACCCTCCCTGATGCAACTTGAGACCAGTTTATCTTGTCCTATCACTTGTTCTTAGGGAAAAAAAGACTGATCTCCACCTGCCTGTAACCTTCTTCCGGGTAGTTGTAGACACAATTGGAGTGCTGGATCTTGGTCAAGTAGAAATCCTATCATTTTGGTGAGCAGGATCAAGACCTAATTGCTGAAGTTGTGTCTCTTTCTCACTCCTGTCTCCAGAATCCAGAGGGAGCATGTGCAGAAACGCCAGGGCAGGTCTCAGCCATGGTTGGGGCAGGTCACAGCCATCGCCTGCCCTTCAGCCTGAGGAGACCTGTCACCTGATGTGCTCTCCTGGGAGGCAGGGAATGGATACTACATTGAATTCATGCAGAATAGTGGTATTTTGCTGAGAGCAAGCCAAGGTTTTGCACTCTTGCCCAGAGCTGGGAAGCTGGCAGGAGCTCACTGATGTCTTGGAAACTGCTCCTGTGAGTGGGTACAGGCATGGCACAGGTGCTGGGTCTCCTGTAGATGACTGACACCCACCCACCAGAGACCACAGACCTCCTCTTCGACTTTCCTCTTCCCTCTGTGCCTGCTGCTATTGGTAACAGGGTCCCACACAGCCTCCTGCAGGTTTGAGGGAGCTGTCTGAGCCATTCCTGCTTATTAACAGTATTCCCTCCATGGCTGGAGCTTGTCCTCTTCAAGTGCTTGGGAATTTTGTGTGGGTGACCGTCTCTAGTCCAGATGTGAGTCCCCCTAAATCCCTAATGAGAGATGGATGGATGCCGTGGCTGTGCAGGCCACAGTGAGGGCTTGGCATTGTCAGCTGGAAGTTTCTGTCCATGAGCCCTCCCCTTTGGACAGCTCTGGCTGAAAGCTACCAGGAAGAGGAAGGCCTTTTCTTGATTTTTTTTCCCCACCCCTCTCCCCCCAGTCCATAGTCCCATTCTCTTAAAATACCTTTTAATAATTTTATCCAAACTAAGTGGGTGAGTGGGTGTTTTTTGGGGTTTGGAGTTTGCCTGTTTGTTTATTATTATTTCTGGATATAAGCTCTGTGGGACTAGTTGTCCTGTGCTGTCAGTAGGGAAGCTATGAAGATTTTCTAAAGATACATTTAGACTGTGTCTTACTGGGACCATGTGGTAGAAAGAAAGGTTCATGACCTGGTGACTTGGGATATCACTTTCTGTCATTCCTTGTCAACCTTTGCCTGTGTTTATAATCTTTTTTTAAACAGCTGGGCAAAAAGCAAGCTAAACCAATTAACCAACCAAAGGCCAGGACTGGTAATACTCTTCAGATTAGAAAGAAATACATGTGCTTGGAAACCAGATGTGATTTTATTTGAAACAAAACAATCACAGTTTGTCTGTAGGAGTCCTTTTTTTTTTTTTTTAACAGATTAAACAGGTTCAATATTTAAAAACTTCTAAACTGGTAAGGGATCATGTTTTGTGAGCACTGTTTTCAATTTTTAATACACTGTCATAGTAGTATTATGTTAGCAAATGTCCTCTGTGCATTTCCTTTCCAAAGGAGTCCCATTCTCCAAGAGAGCTGTATATAAAATGAAGTCTGGAGCATCCTCAACCAGGTTGTGATTTCATGTTAATGATACAGTCTGTGTAGGACGATTCAGTCCTTGGTGGCCACTTCAAGGAAAGCACGGGATCAAACTTGCTGTCATGGGATGGCAGTTCTGACCAACATGAGATGTGTGGAGCAGAAAAAAGTTTGAGATCCTTTTCCTAAAGGAAAGATGAAGTTTTGTTCTTGCTGCCTCGTCATCAGAGACTCTCTGGCATGTCAGCTGGAGCAGAGGATGGATCCCCACTGAGCACTAGATGTTTGACTGCTCTTGTACCAAAACGAAGGCAGATGCATTTGAAGAAGTTTGTATGATGACTGCTTGCTGTTTCATCTGGCTCTGAATTTATTGTTCACCAGAGTTAAATTCATAAAAATGTATGTCGCAGATGGGGAAGTGATAGAGGAAATGCAGTATTCAGATATTTGCAACTGACTTCAAGGAAAAAAGCCACTAAGTGGAAAAGATAAGAAATAGTAGAGAGGTTTTTTTGTGAAAAAGAGTCTAAGGTATCTCTACCAAGGCCAGGCTTGATGAGATTTTAAACAACTTGGTCTAGTGGAAGGTGTCCCTGCCCATGGTGAGTGGGTTGGAACTAGAGGATCTCTTAAGATCCCTTCCAAGCCAAATGGTTCTATAATCCTATGAGGTATTTCACTATTTGAGTGATAAGGACAGGAAGATTTGTGGCTGGCTGAGCAGACTGAGATATTGATCTAGTATTGTATTGTGTTTTCTTATGATATAGGATAATGATGCATTATCTTTCACTTCAGGAAATAATGGCTTAAAAGGTTTTTGAGCAATGAAGCTGTTGACTGTAGAAGTAAAATTAAGTGGAAGTTAGATGAAACTGGCTGGAAGAGATCCTGGAATTTAAAAGGGCTACTGTAAAGTAGGTGCTGGCACTTTTTTCAATGAGGGTGTGCCAACCTGTAGCCTTTTTTTCCTAAGTTAGAGTTTGCATGTGGCAGTAGAAATTGAGTAGAAGCTGAGAGCTGCTGCCTTTTGCAGAGTCCATAGAATGCAACAAGGTCCAGCTTTGGGCATGTCTGCATGTGTGCTGTGCTCTGCCACCATCGGTTGTGCCGAACTCTGTGGTGCTCAGAGCAGGTGGACTATGGAATAACTTACTGTTTCCTCACAGATCAGTCTCTGTAAAGTAGATATCCTGTCTGTCATGCCTTTGTTTCTAACAGGCTCCAGGTTTTATGCCTGTCCTGTTTCAGATACGACATCACCAAGGAAGATGATGAAAAGGTTGTGCATTGACTCCATGGTGCTTTGAGCCCTCTCAGAGTAGCATCACTCACCCACCAGGGTGGCATTTATCTGGATGTATTGCTGGTGTGGTAAACAATTTATGCGGGATGTTATTAGCGCCTTGTAAATCCCAAGGACAGCTGAACAGCCTTTTATAGTCTGTCATAGAATAGCCTTCTGTTCATGAAAGAGTGAAAATTACTGGTTTGCATGTAGACTTCCTTATTGAAAAACAGTCTCTGCTTTAGTAAATGTCATTATTATTTTAATCAAATTAAGTGTCCTTTACACTTTTGCAATCTGCTGTTAAGAAAAATCCTTTATTGAGCATTCTTAATACTTTCTTAATCTTCATGGTCCAGAGCGCAGTTGGGGAGGAAGAAAAAAAAGGGCTTAAAAGTGGACACTTTCTCCTAACTACTCCACATTTCTTTTTAAAAACTTTTAATGAGAACCCTTCAATTTTCAGTAGCAACCCATGTCTTTAATATTCCTCCATTCGTTTCTCCAGGCCAAAATGTGCCATTAAAGAATAGTAATGTTCATGGCATTCTGTGTATTTATAAATGCAAAAAAGTGATTGGGCTCACGAATGGCACGATTGTAAAGCTTTGACTCTCTTTGTATGTGCCACATGCATTTGATAGTGCAAAGTCTGAGCTATACATACAGCTTTCTTATTTGAAGGGACACTTGTCATTTCTTGTTTGTTTTATTTGCCTCTGCCTGGAGGCAGCATGTGTTAAAAATAATAATAATACTAAGTACTTCCACCAGTGCCTGATGGGACATCTTAGTAGTTTAGTCATCAGATGTAGAAATGTCTGCCATTTTCAAAAATTAGGACTCAAATGCCTCTCAGGATCTGTCTTCTCAATACTGGTGGTACTGTTTTGTTAGATTGGGTTTTTTTCCTGCAGCATATGAATCCTGATCAGTCCAGGAGCTATGAAACCAATGCTGGGTTTCAAAGCATCTCTCAATCTTGTGGAAATGTTGGCCAGGCTTTCTTCACTGGAACAAGCACACCATTTCTGTGCTTCACAGCTTAGGAGTTGGTAAGGAAGATGCCTACACAGGAGCTCTAGGCTTCCTGCCATCTAATTTTAGGGCAGCTTGAAAAGCAAACATTTAGTAGAAGCAAATGAGTTGAGCTCAGTCAGCAAAGGAATTGGCTACCAAAAAAGAGAAAGGAAAAAAAAAAAAAGAGGGACAGATTTTGGTATTAGTCCTGTGTCAATAAATCACATGTCATATCAAGTATCAAATATTGATGATTATTTTCTTTGACTGTCTCTTGATGTCCCTTTTCTGAAGTTGAGACGGGGACAGGAGAGTAGAACTGCCAAGAATTTCTTTTTTATCTTCATTTTCCTTCACTGAGAAAGCTAATTGTATCGCTTTCTGAACCACTTAATTCATTGCCTGTCATGCTCTTCTCTCAGTGTAAACTTCCTTGGGGCTGTCGCCACAGTCCCAGCAGAGGAGGAAATTAGGGTCTCTAACAGAAATAACCTACAGCTTACATAGCATAAACAAATATTGGAAAGCAAACACTGACAGGTTGGGGAAAAGTGGTTTTTTTTAAAAAAGGAAAGTAATAAAAAAGAAAAGATTAAATGCAAACACAGTGCCCTGCAGTGTTTAAAACACTTCCTTATAGTCTGTCAGGCTCCATGTTCAGGACCTTTGATCAGGATGGAGGTTGTTTAGTTCCTGTACAAACCAGCTTATACATTGATCAATGCATTGTTGATATAGTGAAGGTATTCATTCCCTTTACCGGTCTCTTTGAGAGACCTTGGATTTGACAACAGTATTGTGAGCACTAACATGGGTATCCAGTCTGGAGGAAGTACAGAAAGGAAACAAGAGGATGGAGTTGATCACCTATTTAAGGGAAGAATGCTTGGAGGGGTTTCTGTGGAAAGAAGTGCAGTGGAGTGAAGGTTGTTCACACTTAGAAGAGATCATTTGGGAACCATTGGCCTAAATAACCAAGCGTTTTGCTTACTGTACTGGGAGGCTCTGCTGCAAGAGTCCTGTAATAGGTGTTGTTTCTGACTGGTCATACATACCCTGTGGAAGGGAGAAGACATTAATAGTAAAAGAAACCAACAAAACAAAAAAAAGCCTCCGAAATTTACCGTCTGCCTTAAAACTTTGCTGCATTTTGGTGCAAACATTTAGCATGTTCCTCAGGGTGTACCTGAATGCAGAGTTATGCACAGAATAACCTTAACTTTGTATGCACAGTAATAGGATCTAAAATAACTGTTATTAGAAAGGCAAACTTGCTTAGTTGGAAAGTGAAGGGTTATTTACTTTTTGTCCCAACTCTCTCACCTCTGAGGCATTGGGCTTAAAGTGACCTGCTGGAGATCTGTAATGAAGCTGTGCAGTTTTCTGCCACTGGATCTTGTGGATGCCAGAAGTTTTCGTGCCATCAGATAGCATCTGTACAAATACAAATTCATGAAAGAGAAATCCGTCAGATGTTCTTAAAAAGAGAAAAATCCCCTCTAGTTCCTGAAATGTGGGAGCTGCAAATCGCTCTGTTGCTGTCTTTAGTTATTACGATGGATTTTGTCTGGTTTTACTCCACCATACACATTTTGCTGTGGAGCGCTATCGGGCAGTATTTGGGTTAGGAAAACCTTTGGCCTGACCTCTGTCAGTCATTCTTGTGACTCATGGAGCAAAGGTCAGCTGCAAACCACACTTTGGGAACTTCTGATCCCCACTCATTTTTAACAGAGCACTAATTCAGTAATATTATGGTTACTTGGACTACAACTGGGTGGGATTAATTCGGTTTTCCATCTCAGTCCACATGTTTCCTTTGTCACACAAAGTTCTTTTCTGTCTTTGTGAAGCACTCTGGCTCTTCTCTGATTTTGTGTGTTATTTCATATAAAAAACTAGCCTCCCAGCATATATTTGAAGCACTGCTTTAGAGCTAGTGGGCATTAAGTATAGATGCCATTATCCCACCAATTATCCAAGGGGAGCAGGAGGTGAGATTCCTTCATCCATCATCTTCCTTGAAACAAATGATGCAGAGTAGGAGCCTCCTGCTTGCAGAGAGGGCAAGCTGTTATCTGTTAATATGGCAGCATTTCCCCAAATGATTAGACTGTCAGAATTGCAGCAATTTGAACACGCTGAGCAAGCTTTCCCATACACAGGAACAAGATGCCGGCGTTGGATTACTGAAGAGGAGTAACATGCACTGGAGATTGACAAGTGCTTGGCAAACCCGTGTTCCTGGGGCTCATCAGACATTCAGAGCTCTTAGGCAGTGCTGGTGAAGAGCATACTCAAGTGACTTCATCATAGCCCGGGTGACATCTGGTGACATGCAGTTAGGCCTGTCATGTTTTTTTGGGGATGAATTCATTTTCACAATATTTGAATGGAATCCACTTATGCAAAGTGGAAATGTTCTGGCATATGCAAGTGATTTTCAAGACTAATATTTTTGGTCCATCTTGTATTTGGTGACAAAAGTGTAATTAACTGCACTTAGCCAGCCATGTGCTATTTTATGGAGTAGTTTTCCAGAAAACTGGCTCTGCTCCTCCTCTTCTCCCTCCTCATCCCTCCTCATCCCTACAACTGTTGGGATGAGGAGGAGGGAGCACAGGTATACTTGGCAGTTTCCTGTAATCGTAGCTGGGGCTCTGAAAAAATGTGTCTGCTGGTGAAAGATGGCTCTTTTCTCCCTCCAGCAGCTGGAGAGTTTACATTGCACTAAACAGAGGCTTGGACACTAAGTGGTTTTTGATCTTCTGATATGCTCTGCTTCAGTAGTGGAGTATACTACTGTTTCTCTACCAAGTTAGTAGGTTGTTCTACTTTGGTGTTGCTGAAGACAAGTGTTGGCAATTGGGTGGTTTAGGTTTTTATTTTCTTTGACCTCAGAAGATGGCTGTGGGTTCGATCCTGCATTGCATCCAAGCTGAACTCAGGTTTAGAATGGGTTAGGAGTTCTCTTAGCTTCAGCTATCTGTGACAGAGGTGTGCAGAAAGTAGCATTTAATTGGAGAGAAAATGCTTCTATGTTAAAAACCAAACTGCAAGCAGCACATTTTGCTTTTCAAGCACTCCTCTTCCTGACAGGTGTCAGTTTCTCTGGTGAGTAAACGTAGGAAAACGTGTGTTTGGGATAAAAATCCATTTTTTTCCTGAAAAGGTGCTTTTAAAGGAAAATTCTTGCTTAGGTCTATTGAAAAATGCCCTTTCTGAAACTTTGTTGCAGTCTGTGTTGCATTGAGGCATAGAGCAGAACTGTGTGTGATAGACCAGCATGAATCCACGAGATGCTCCTGTTCCAGGGAATAGCTTAAAGTGGAACCTTTATTGCAGGACCTCACACCTGGAGGGAGAAGCTCAAAGATATGTTATTTAACTGCCTGACCTGCAGCAGCTAGGGCTGTCCTGCATCCCGTGGGCCATTCACCAAGGGCTCTGTGGCATGGCATCAGGCCCGGTTCCCTGCTCATGACTTTGCACCCTGGGGCTCTCTGCAGCCTTCTCCAGCACAGGAAGAAGCCTCTGCCAAGCAACAGAGAAAAAATTTGGGTCATTTCAGCTTTCTGATCTGAAACCCTACAGCCAAGTAGTAGCTGTGTCCTATATGAAGCCAAGGTTTTATGTTATGGATACAGTCAGGCTGTGCCACACAGCTTGAAGCTGGGTGGAAGCTCCTTGGCCCTGTTCTACTGATCAATAGTGTGTAACCTTTTTGCCTTTAATACCTCTAATGAAGAAGACCATATGCAGTAAACCAGTGCAAAGTGTGTGGTCCTTGCAGTAGGTAAGATGTGAGTTGCAGCAGGAATGCAGGAAGGCAAATCCACTTTGACATTTTGTCCTGCTCCTGGTGGGAGCATCCCGAGAGCCACTGATGTGAAACACATATTTAGCAGCTTGGGTAGGGGTAAATCTGCTTTCTGTAGTCCTAGTCACACCCAGCTGCTAATGATTGTTTAGCTGAAAGGGGTCTTTGTGTGTCCAGCTGCGGAAAACAGGATGAACAAGAGGTAAAAAAATGCTTAAATAGGGTTTCCAAATGTTCTTCTGCAGCTTGTGCTTCTGAGTCTTAATGCATACTCTGGCTTAGGCTCCATTGAGGACTTGCCCCTTGGAGACAGGCTGGCAGGGCTCAGGTGTGCTGCAGAGGCTCAGGGCAAACTCATTTCACGTTACCTAAAGCAGCATGCCAGATGAAGTATTGTGAAACTCTTGTTTTAGCTATTTACTTCTGTGTCTTTGAGAGAAGGTGATCATGAATGTAAACCCTCTTTTTTTTTTTTTCCCTAGTATGTGCTGTTAGGATGAAAAACCATCCCCAAAAACCTCACATAAACTTCCGAAGTGCCTATCACTAGCCAAAGATAAAAAATGTTTCTCGTTGTTAAAATAGGCATTTTGAGAGTACCATCAAGGCATTTTGGAGAATAGAGGTGTTTTATTTTTAATGAGAAGAACTAAAGAATAAAAAATGGTAGCCTTGGAGAATTGCAGATCAAAGGTTTCTTCATTGTAAAACAAATGAAAGGTTTCAGTCCTAGAAGTGATGAATAAATTGATAAATTTTTAATAAGAAGAACAGGCTATAAATGGTAATATAATTCTTTGGGGGAGAGAATCATTTAAGCACTGTTTAAAAAGTCCAGATTTTTTTCCTGTGGAGATTATAATGAGAACTGAGGGGAGGACTGGAAGAGTGTGGCCAGGGCTGTTGTGCTCAGCCTCAGTGCTTGTGTCCTTCCCAGTGGTGGGAGGAGGGAGATGGATGCATGTGTGCTTCTTGCAGAAGCTTAGTTGTGCCCTTTTCCTTTTCCCACCTGCTTCTGGGGACTTCAGCCTTGTAGGGGGAGAATGGAATGCCTAAAATAAAGAGTTCAGACTTATGCTTGCCAGGCCCCCTGTGCATTGGCTTTGCAAGAGGCAAAGCCCAGGGGGGAAATGTTTGGGACCGAGTGTCCTCTGCCCCGGGCCACCCCTCTGCCCAGTGCCAGGGATGCGTGGGGATGTGGGATTGAAAGTGAGCCCTCATGGAAGGAGTAGATTGGCTGGGATGCTGGTGCAGAGAGGTCTCAAGCAGCACAGGGCAGGAAGGATGGGAATGACAGTGCTGGGAGAGGAGAGGCATGGCCTTTGTTGGGTAAAGCAAGATTACAAAATGTAGACTAGAGAAGGGGCATTTGATGGCATTTGCCTAGGGCAGCTCACTGCTACCAGACTGACAGGCTGATGGGTGCTGCCACATTTGCATAATAGCACCGCTGATGAAGGCCTTGAGGTCCCTGCTGATTGCTTCTCCATTGCCCCCTGCACACAGCCCTTGCATTGGGCTCATCCTCCTCTCTGTAGCTATGACCCACTTTTCACTTTCCAAGCCCGATTTTATGTGTCATTTGTGGAATAGCCTAGCCCAGCTCTGCGAGGAAACCCTGTCAGCTCCTATATGGTATTCCTGCATGGCCAGTGGCTGGGACCACAACCCACTGCTGTGTCCCTGCCTGGACCATGCCCTGGCACATCTGAGCTGCCACTTTCCCAGTCTGAGTCTTCCAGCAGTGCTGTCACGCTCACTGACTTTTTCCCCTTCCTTCTCTTGGCAGTGTTTTGAAAGTTAAAATAAAGAAAAACAGAGGAAAAAAGGGAAACATTTTCCTCTTGCTCGATATAATTCCCTGATTCTAATCTTCATTTGCGTTTCCATCCCCCGCCAGTTCTGTCCCCTTGCTTTTGTGTCACACCTTTCCCACGCCTGGTGGATGAAGAAGCTCCAGCACAGCCGTGGTGCGTGGAGATTGACTCGCTTCACAGAGCCGGCTGGCTGAGCCATGCCTTGTGCCCCTGGCTCACAGCTATTTTGGAGAGAGAAATGTGCTACAGCTCGCACTAGTGATTGACTTCTGACTTCTTTCTGACTCCTTAGAGCAATGCAGGAAACAAAATGAGTTGTATTTGCAAGATTTGGAACAGGATCTTATTTGCAAGTGGTTGTGTCTCTATCACAGTTGAGTATCCTTGATACTTTCAACAAAATAAAAAGCATAAATTACCCACTTTGACATAAACAAAAAGGTATGCTAAGTAAAAGCTATTGTTTTTTATGAATGTTGCATTCTCATATCAGAATATGCTGAAGTGGCTTAGAAGGCATGATGGGACTTATTAGTCATGGGCATAATTTTTTGGTCAACTTTCAGCTTACAGGGAGTCACGAACGTGTGTGTGCATTTGTATGTGTGCATTCAGACCTTTGCTGTGTCACTGCATTCCTGATGATATGCCTAAGCTCTAACAGCTGGTCACACTGGTAGAAAGCTCCAAACTGAGAAGCAGGGTTGAGCTCTCCAACTTTAACCCTGTGGGGACTGCAGGTGCTCAGTGTTAATGCTATGAGAAATTTCAAGAGTTTTATTTGTAGCTTAAATATGTAGCTTAAATGCAGCACTTCCCCCCCGCCCTTTGCACCCTTTCCCAGCCTAGATAATGAAAAGTGCACCTATAAGGTTTCATCATGTAATTTCTTAGCTTGTATCAACTTCAGGTTGTGAGTGGATAATTCAGTGTTATCATTAAGAGTGTAACTGAAATTGATTCCACTGTGCTGACCCCAATTTTATTTTTCAGCCCTGATGTTTGACCAAATGTTTGTTTCAGGTGGATTCTCCCGTCCCTTTTAAGTACTCTTCAGTTTTACTTTGTATGGCCGTTCCAACTGGTTGTTGTTAGCCTGAAATCAAACCTAACTCTTGAAGAAGGTTGAAAAATAATGTCTGTTTTGTTGGTACAAAAATGGTTCACCTCGGGAAATTCATATCTGTATCTAGCTCCCTGTTCTCTTTAAGAGGTTATGGATCTGGTTCAGCCTCGTGTTTATTTTGCAGCATTGCTTTGGGTAGAGCTGCTGCTGTTTTTTCACTGATGTGTGAGATCAGAGCATGCCTTGTGGAGTTTAACTCTTTGCACTCAGAGCAATAGGCTGTGAAAGCTTTGTGAGCCAATTTTCAGCCAAGTGATGTTTGCTGCTCTCGTTTTCCCCCTGCCTCTTTATCAGGGCAGCAGAAGGAACTTGAACCTCTGGAGAGATGGCAGTGAATGCTCAGAAGGAGCCCAGGCTTGTCAGTATAGGCTTGTATGAATCCACACATTTATGCAAATTTTATTCAGTTTTGACCCAGTGAAAGGTTTTGCTTCAGCAGAGAAATAAACCCTTTAAATCTCATCAGCCTGGATGTTTTAACAGTGCTAATGCAAACAAACATGTAAGTTGTATTGAGTCTGCCCACAGTTCCCTCCTCTCCCAGAAGCCTGGCTGAGAGAAATGTGCAGAGTATACTAGCACAGTGAGAGTTGAGAGTTTCTACAATGTATATGAGGATGTTACTATCTTGAGTATATTTTACCTGGACACTTCCCCACCCCCGCTCACCGTTTTTTATTATTTCTAATATCTGTGTTCTAAAGGAAGACTGGAAAATTTCTTTGTCTGGCAGCCTAGAAATACCTGGATTCCGACGATTATGAATTTTATTTGCTGCCCTTAAATACTTGCCTTCGCTAACACTGCACTCTAGTGACTTGCACCATTGTGCTTGCTGTGCTTGCTCTTATCTTCCAGATTTGTGTGCCCCTAGATATTGCTTGTTCAGCTGCTGCTGTTCAGCTGAGCTTTTCAAATTCTGGTTGCCTATCCATGCTCCAGCCTTCTGCTCATAGCAGAGGTTGAGCTCCTTCAGCTTTTTTCTGACCCTCTTACACCTGTCTGAGAGAGCTGTGAGTCTACCTGTGCTGAATGTGTGGCATTGATGGCAAAACTGCTAATGCCAATTAATTCCAACTTTGGCAGTGATGGAGAAGTAATAACTGAAGAATAACACAGTGAGTGCTGGACAGAGCATCATTCAGTGATGTGAAATGCATTTCTGGCTTGGCTGGAAGAGGCTTTCATTACTAGCTCTCATACATTTGCAAAGGGCTGCGTGGTATGTTAGCTTTCTTGTGGTATTGGTTTTGAATAACTTTACATGAGTTTAAAGCTTAGGAAATGGAGAGAATATAAAGGGAAATACAGGAAATGTGACAGTCAATCAGATAGCATATGGAAATAAAGATTGACAGGAAAAGAGGTCATAGCCATCAACACTATTATAGCAATGTGCAGAGATAAATCCAGAATCCATGTTGCAAAACTGTTCCTTTAATTGGAAAATGGAGAATTTCTTGGCACAGTACTCAAAGTGTTGGATGTATAAGGTATGTAAAGAGAAATGATATTTTTTGTACACTCTTCTGTGGGCTAGCAAATATGAAATATGGTTACTTATAACTTCTGTTCATTTTAAAGGACACTTTATTACCAGTTTTATGGCTTAGGTTTCCAAAATTAAGTTCTTTATTTGTATAGCTGATGTTAGATTAAATTTGATAGTCATACTTAGCACAATTGGTCAATTTGGATCTTTGTTCTTAATAGCCAAAGGATCACAGACTGACTGAGGTGGGAAGGTACCTCTGAAGGCTGTCTAGTCCAAGTCTCTGCTCAGAGCAGGGCAAGTGAGAGCAGGTTGCTCACAGCCATGAGCAGTTGAACTTGGAACATTTGCATGGAGGGAGATTTCATAATCTCTCTGGGTAACCTGTGCCAGTGCCTGACCACCCTCATGGTGGCAAAGTGATTGTGTGGTTTTCTCTTACATTTAAAAAGAGTTTCCTCAATTTCAATTTGTTCCCACTGTGTCTTGGCCGTAATAATATTCCTCATGTAAATAATTTGTATTCAGCCTTTTGTTAAATTATGTTGGCTCATTCGTCCTTGTAATTTCCTGAAAAAATTAGAATTATTTTTTTAGTAGGGAATGTGGCTGAATCAGGGCATAAATATTTTTTTTCCCACAAATCAAAAAGGGAAGTTAGGTCTTCAAAAACTAGTGTATATCATTGAATAAGAACTCTCACCACTTTCTGCCTGCCTGCCCCCCACACCCCCATTTTTATACGTGAGAGGGTTGTTGATCCCCCACCACCCCATTAAGGGTTATATTTATGAGCAAATTATATTTTATAAGATCTTTATGATAAGTTGCCTGTTCAGTGGATGTATTATGTCATAAAATTTATTAGATACAAGATCAGATTTCTGATTTTTTAAGAGTGTCATAAAAAATAAAACTTCTGTGGGGAGAAAAGAAAGGCAGTAACACAGTAAGATCTGAAGCTTCTTTCCCCACTTTCCTCTTCCTTAATTAACTTAAAATTGCACTGGACAATCCTCAAGTAATGTGCAAAAGTGGCATTTAATAGATAGAAATTATTAAGAAACTTTCAGCTGTCCTCTGGGAATATGCCTTAGTGCTTCTATATTCTTAAGGCTGCCAAAAATATCCCCAGTAATTCTCAGACTCTTTTGGCAGATGAAGGCAGAATGACTGGTTTTACAACAATCAAGATCAGATGGTGGCAGATCTATCATACACTTTTCTATATTAAGAAATATGTACACAGGGAAATAAGCCATGATCATACGTTCCTTCTCTTTCCATCAATTTGTTGCTAGCAAGTTACTGTTAGCATTAGCATCTGTGAAAAATGGAAGACAGTAAGAGTTCACATTAGTCGTGCTCTACGTGCTTTTTATTTCAAGAATTCTTAGTGTGGTTTCACTGCTGTCTCAGGAAAAAAAATATCAGTTTTCTCTTTCACCTAATATTGAGAAACTGTCAGACACACTTTGATACTTCCGTGGCTTGAAACAGCAGTGACCACAAAGAAAAATACACCTTTTCTGCTAGGTCTTTGTATTTTCCAGTGAGAGGTGAGCTTATGCTGTTGGCAAGAGAGACTGCCTTTGTTCTGCTAAGATGTATCATTCTAGCCATGGATGAGTCTTGAGAAACAAAAGCATTTAATTTTCTCTCCCAACCAAGTGATCTTGTGAGCAACTACAGCTAACACCACAAAGCATTTCTGCTGCATTTGCAGAAGCAACCTTGGCTCTTTTTGTATCTGCCTGTTTCTTTTGAGGATTTCCTACACCTTTCTTTGTCGTTTTTGTTTTCCTAAGGGTTTTGTTCTTTGGAATTACTTTTACATTTTTCTTGGAGTTATCTTCAAGTAGTTTTCCAGTCCACCAGAAGGACTTGTAACGGTGCTTCTGCATGAGCTTCAAGTAAGCCTGATACATGCCTGTAAAATTGTAATTCCATTCATGCTGAAAATGCAAAACTTTCTCTTGTCAGGGAGTGCACTCAGACTTGCTGATGTTTGCTACCATCACAGTGATTTGTCATCTCCTGTTTGAGGATGTAGTTTCATCAGCTAAAATGGACAGTAGTGTCTGGATCCAATCTTAAATCAGGATGACCCTTATTTTCCTTCATTGTCTTGAGTCAGACTCTGTGTCCAGTCAGGCATCCTCTAGTCAAAGATAAATGAATTGGCTCAGATATGAAAACTCTGGACAGAGGAATCATACTAGTCTCAGTTCCTTTAGGTAGTTTGTTCCACAGCTACAATTCAAAGCTTGACTTTTGGCCTATCTGTCTTGTTTACTTGTCTACATGCAAAATAATAGAAGGATTCAAAAATTCCATTTCCTTTAGTTGGAGCTTTGTAATATAAGCTCTAATTACTTTCCTCTGTTATAAAGAACACAGGTCTGGATTCAGGAAACAGGGATGCTGCTAGAGCCCAGAAGTTTGATGGTGTGTTATAATTATTCAGGAGTCTGTTGATGGGAATGCCTGCCCTGGCGTTCCCAGCATCTGGCCTGTGTCAGGATGAGAGGGAAGCTCCGTTCGTTTTTTTCTCTCTTTTTTATTTTTTTTCTCCTTTCCCTCTGATCCAGAGGATAGCTGCAGGAGGATACCTCCCTGGCTCCCAGCCAGACCCTGGAGCGGTGCTGCTTTCCTCTCGGTTTCCCCACGCGGTTTGTGCCTTCGCTCTGCCATCTCCTTAGCAACTCGGAGCACACCAGCAGCACACAGGCACACAGCCCCCGGGAGCTGCAGCTCTATTTGTAGGCAGCCCAGCCTGGATGAAAATTTCCAGAATGCTCTGGTAAGGCCTCTACAGGCACAAAAAACTTACAGGTCCTGCTAAAGGATCTGGCTTGGCACCTTATCTCAAAGTCCTGGCCTTTGCAGGATGCTCGACCTTTGCAGTAAAACACACTCACTCTGATACATAGTGAGGATTTGCTGTTTACATAGCTGCTTATTAACATTTCAGGAATCACGTTCCCTGTAACCCAGGTTAGGAAGTGAAATGCAGGTGCAAAAACAACAGCCTGGGGTAATATCATGTTGTAGCAGGCAAAGTCTCAAGGATGATGCCATGTCTATGATGTTCTGGGTTTTTTATTTTCAGGTATATGGCTTAGTGAAATCTTAGAAAACAGGAGAGGAAAATATTTTTTCTGAGCTTTGTGGTTAGGTTTCTTTTTTTTTTTTAATTATGTTTCTTCAGGCGGAATTCTACATCAAAACCAAGATTTAATCACTGGTTATATTGCTTACTGTTGTTCTGTGAAGGTTTATTGACTCAAGCATTTCCCTTAGTCATGTGGCTGAGAAATTAAGTAAAGAATGTGTGGTGGTGCTAAGAAGAACTCCAAGTATTAAAGAAATAAATGACAAACAATTAACATGGGTTTTTTGATGACCTTGAGTAGGACACCTGTTTTCATGAACTTTTCATGTATACTGAGCTAAAACTGTGACACCCCCATGAAGGTATTTAGTATTTATTGGGAGATAATACCTTTTAAGTGAAATCTGATGAGCTTTTTGGAGATCCTGAAGTTACTATATATCTGGTTGTATGGCGACTTTGTCCTTTTTTATCTGGTCCAAGTCATAATTAAAGACTTCCATGGGGTAGTGAGTTTTTTCTTTTCTTTAATCCTTGTATCTGGACCTCATATAACAGTATACGAGAATTTTGTGTCCTGATCCTAGGGCATCCCTCCCAGATTTCCCTCATAACCTCCATTCTCTGCAAAGGACTGCTAATGGGAATAGCCTTGGAGGAAATGTCACTCCACTTTTGAAATACTCTTTGATGTCTCAAAGTCATTACTGGAATTGTTCTCCTGGACACCATGGTGAGAAGATAATGCCTGTCTTAGACTGGAGTAGCAAGGAAAGTCCAAAGCAGCATTTCACCTACTCCACTTGGTAGGAATACAGGAATTACATGCCTTTGTGTGTGCTTCTACATGCAAGGATAACATGGTGAGGTGAAGACGTGTGCTGTATAGGCAGGCTGATTGACAGCCCAGCTGGTGCAGGTCAGTAATTGGAAATTCATTGCACATAAATCTTCTAATACTTACCATGAGACACGGGAAGGAGAATATGTGAGCTCTAAAGGAGTTAACTCTTTCAGGGCCGTCTCTGAAGATGTTCAGTTTTCTAACTAGCAGGACTGTTCAAATATTTCTCTTTAAATCCTTTATTTCTTGTTGTAGCAAGAGGAATGCTGGTGGAGGAAAAAGCCACCACCATGTGCTTCAATTTATAGCATTTAGGTGCACAGCCTTAAATATTTAATATTTATTTCTTTTACCAAGTGCAGATTCAGATTGTCTTGGAAAAATCATCTTTGTATTTGGTGGTGAACACATTTTTGCCTCTACAAAATGCATCTTGCACATGTTGCCTGCCAATTTCATGTCTGATTTACCTGATTTGTGTCTCCACATTGGTGGGCTTATTGTATGTTTGTCCATGTGCCAGCAGGCTCTGCAACTGTATTTTAAGAGGTCTGTTCATGTCTAAATATTTATATTCTTTTCCATGAGGCTGAGACTGATTGTATGTGCTAGCAACTTCATCCCTGCCCCCCCCTTCTTCCCCCAGTCCAAGTGTGTGGTTTTGGTACGTTTTCCTTCTCACTTGATTTCAACACTCTGGTGATTTCCACAATACAGTTTCGAATGTATAATTGGTTTCTGGTGACCACATTTTTTCTCATTTATTTTGAACTGCCTCTCCTGTTACACACATATTTGTCTCTTCATTAATGTCAACGTAAATTACAGATGAGAGGCTAAGTGTGGATAAATTAGTAACTACATGAAACGGAAGGCGGCATTTAACTTTGTGAATTATTTGTGTGGCCACAGGACAGCTAATGAATACCTGAGGATCTGAACAAAATAGCAGTGCCAGCGTGCAGGGCTCCACTGTCAACACAGTTCACAGCGTGGTGGCTGTGGAAGATGGGCTCTATGGGGGGCAGTGCAATCCTCCTGGATTTTAAGGCCCACTCTTCTGGAGAGTGCTTTGGGTAAGTGGGAGTGCTGGTTGTGGTTTTGGAGCCAAAAGTTGTGCTTGCCTCTAAGGAACAGTTGTCTGTGTACAGTAAATAGAAGACTGAATAGTTTGCATCTCAGTCCATAATGTATTGAGACTTCTCTTGACCCTTAAAATGGTGTAAAACAGTCCAGAATGGTGTTTCTTGCTGTAAAAATACAGCACTTGGATGAAAGCCTTCCTTCAAGATGGGCCATGTTCTCTGCTTCACTGCCTGTGGTAACACTTTATTCATTTATGTCGGGAGAAAACCTTTTGTCTTCAGCTGAACAACTTCTGCTTTGCTTGTGGTGCCCTGCAGAAACATTACAAGAGGTTTCCTTAAAGGGAAGCACTTGGCTATTTTCTGAGCTCACTTTCAAAGTACTCTGAATTAATTATAAATGAGTAAAGCTGTCTGGCTCTTGATTACACAATTGCCTATCGTGGATTCCCTCTAATGAAATGTAAGCTGGTCCAATCGCAGTAAAACAGGAGATGCCTTCTCTCCATCCCTGTCTTATGATCTGAGCTATTCTCAGGTCTACTGTTCTGATTTTTTTTTTTTAGGCTGCAATTCTGCCAGCCTTACATTTCCTCCATTCTCTCCCTGCTACCTTATTTTTATTAGTCTTTTCTTATGGCTGCACTTAGGCCCATACTCTGTTATAATTTCCGTTGAAAGTAGTTAACATGCAGTGATACAGTGGCTTTTTGCACTGAACTAGCACAATGCATTTTATTTATTTAAAGGATTCTAAGTGCCTATAGTGTCTAAGTGTTTGACAAACACATAAAAATACACAGAAGTCAAGCACTTAGCTGCCCCAAGAGGATGGGTTTCCCTCTGTGTCTGCCAGGAACATCCATAAACCCCATTATTCATGTACCCCGTAGCTTAGTAACAATTAACCTGAAGTCTTTGCTTTCTGTGTGGTGAACCCTGACCTGTTGTCTCCATCATTTGCCACAACCTGAACCTCAAAGGATATGCTGTATTTTATCCCATTTTTCTTCTTCTGCCCTCATTTTTTTATGGTGCTGGATATCATGGGCTCCAGTTCTGAATTTTTTCACATTTTCACTTGGTTTACCACCTTCAGATGGGGTGGGAGATTGCTCAGTGCAAGTGACATGGATTTCGTTTAGTCTGACATTTTTATTCTGTGTAAAATATCAGAAGTTAAGGAGCTGTGAAGTCCTCATTTGGACTGTAATAACAGTGTACAAGCTAAAGACCCCAGCCTGAGTTTTGGAGTGGAGGTCATTGAGCCCTAGCCCAACTGAATCACGGCACACATGGTGGAGATGGTGCGCCTCTGTCTTCTTCTCATTGAGTCTCTTGGCCTGGATGTCCAGCACTGCTCTTGACCTTTCTGCTTGTTGAGGAAGGATGAGTTCAAAATGAGTTAGGAAAGTGGCAACCAGGGCAACGTAAATTTATTCACCCCTGCTCCTCTCCCCTCTTCTTGTGTTGGTTTAGGGAGTTGAAGACAGGCTATGAAAATAGATGAAGCTGTGAATTTTCTTCTCATAACAATACTGTAGAATCTAAGGAAAATAAATTATTCTGGGCTTTGTTTTTTCATCTTTGCTGGAGATAGCAAACCAAGAGTTTGGAAGTCCTCCTAAGGCTGGCTGAGGTTTGCCTTGAAAAGTAGACTGTACCTGCTGAGTTACCATCCTCCCTGCCTTTGGGATTTGTAGCCCATGTTGGTGAATGCTGTTTAGTCCCACAATTACCAGAGGGCTGATACATACCTATTACTGTGCCAGACTTGGAGTCATGTATATTGAAAGTAAGTTGAAAGGGGAGACCTGAACCTTTATTGTTTATTATTTTACTTTTTTACTGGGGTGTTCTCTCTTCTACCAATCCACCAAGATTAGACCATCCCAGCTGCCTTTTTCTTACAGGGTGCTGCATTTTTTCATCTGCTCATTTCCAGCTCCTTTACCAGGACCTCTAGCCCTGAAGCTTCTTTTGTGGACTAGGTGCTTGGGTTTGATAAAGGCATCAGCCCTGAGAGTTTTAGCCTTCAGCAACCATAGCAACCAGACTTGTATCTTTTGAAGAAGTAGTCCTGAGAACAAGTCACTTTAAAGACCCATGCTCTTTCCTTCAGAAGACCTCCCCAAAATGGATTGAAATTGTCACTTGATGACATTCAGGAAATAGGGCAGAACTTGTAGAACATTTGTTCTGAGAATGACAGAAACTGTCGAAATTGTAAGACAATTACACTAATGCAACCTCTCTTAATAATGGGGACATCAGTCTGGCTGTGCTGGAAGCCTGATAGAAATAGATGGTTTTTCAGAGTGATTTCTCTATTTTCTCCCTCTCTAAATGGTGACTGAGACCTATATAGGCAAACCATAGAATATGAGGCATTTCTGGGGAGAGGGTGGGTAGGGGAAGAGGGGAAAGGAGTGGGGAGGAGCTTTGGAGAGAAGAGCATTACCAAATCAGTGGAGAACCATCAGAGGAAAAAATTATCTTTTTACCTATTACTCTGGAACTAACATGCTTGAGCTCCAGCTTGACCTTCAGGGATGTCCATCAAATTGGGAGGGTGAGCTCAGTAATCACCCCATCCTGGTGTGCTTGCAGATCCCTCACAAGTTGTATCTTTCCAGAACCTTCCCAGGAGACTCTCAGAGGAGATGTCCACTTATAACATAGAGTGGTTTTGACTACTCTGATGCAATGCATATCCTGAAAATATGCTGATGAAGGTTTTGACTGCTTGACCACAGTGACAGGGTGGTGGTGGTGAGATGTGCCAACACACTTTGAATTCTCTTGAGCTGGCTTGCAAAAGATGCTTGGAAAAGTTGCCGCTAAAATAAAACTGGAGAAGGAGTAGAGGATGCAAGCTTGCAGTGAGCGGGAGACAGATATCCTAGGCGTTTGCGATCTCTTGCCAAATTTATCCATCTCTTTTCCCACATTCTCTCTCCATTTCTGAGGAATGATGCTTAGCAGTTACTTTCTGTCTTCGAAGGTAATAGATGTGAGCATCTGTGATGTGGCAGAGTTTTTCACTGGAACTGTTATTAGCATGTGTTGAAGATATCTATTCAAGCAAAGTGACACTTAAAATATATTCTGTGTTGTTTGCCAATATCCTATAGAAAGGCCTGATGTGTCAGTAACCAAAATTAACAATGGAGCATACTATCATATAATCTTCTCAGTGAAATCACAGACCACTACATAGCAATTTTCTTAGGTACTTGTAATGCTCTTATGCATACTTATTTTCCCTTCCGACTATCCCACGTAGTTGCTTCTTCAGCAGACTTTGGCTGGTATGTCCTAACCATCACTGCAGGCTCTTTTGGCTCTCTTAAGATGCAAGTCTCTCTGCTTTTGAGCCAGCTCTGTCCCTATGCTGCCAATCTGGAGCAGTGGGGGAAGGTTTCCTTGCTGCAGAGATGGAACCAAAATGTGGTAACTCAGTCTGAATTGGGAGAAGTGATTGGAGGTGTTGTAAAATAAACTGCTTAAGAAGAGCTCTGTCCTGTGTTCATGTTCAGAGTGAGCATGGAATAGGGATAGGGATGAGACATACATCATGGAACCCTAAACACCTGGTAAGACCAAGCTGGCAGCAGCGTCAGCCCAGGCTGACTCAGTGGGGCAGGCAGATGCCCCAGGAGCTGTCCTGCACTACCTGTAGCTGCCTTAGGAGCGACCAAGCACTTACAGCTGAATAGTATGAATTTCTTCCAATGTTAATTTTCTTTTCATTTCACTTCTTTCTAGAAGGAGCTCCATCTTCCCCAGTAAATTACAGATCTTTCTAATGCTACAGTCAGAAGCATGAGAAATGTGCCAGCTGCTTTAACCAAGCTTGCCTGAGTGTCTGTGTCTGCCATGAAGCCACGGTAACAGATGCTTTATTGTGGTATGGTCAGTGGTCAGAGCTGCTTGGACCCTGATTAGATTTATGTGGTCTGTGCTGATACTTGTAGCTTTACTGTTGTGAACAGCCATGCTGTTCTCTCTTGTTTAAAGTTAGGTTAGGTTTGCTTCTCTGTGCTGCAGTCAGATTTTGGTACAGTGTTGTCGGAACTCAGGACATCCCTCTGGGTGTCCAGAGTTCCAACATCGTGTCATTTACCACCCTGCTCATGCAGAGGGAGAGCATCTCTGGTGGGAATGGTAAGAAATAACTATTGTTTGCTAAGTTTGTGTTCTGTCATATTTTGTAGGACCTTTCTCAGGATGGTAGGTTTTGCAGACTCACTGAATAAAGACTTTGAAAATTAGAGCCAGTCAAGATTGTTTGGTCCCTTGAAATAAAGTGCCTTTAGAGAGTTTGTTAGCATCATGAGGATGTAAACAAGAGTTCCCAATTTCCAGTTCACCAAAGTGTAGTTGATTTGGCATAGAGTAGAGTGAGCCCCTCATGCCTAGCTGGGAAGTATGAACACCCTTTCAAGAGCTGAGTCATGGGAGGAATGCCGTGGGCACTGCAGGTCCATTTGGGATTGTTGGACCTCCGTGGTGGATGCTGTTGGGGAGGTAGTCACCCAGCCCCACAGACTGGCAGCTGCACATTACTGAAACCCAATTTTCAAATAGGAAATTGGCCTTTTATCTTTGGTACTTGCTACATAATGGTGCAGAGCATTAGTCAGCTGAACCTCACCATGGTTTACTGCCTGGTTGTAAATTGTAATTGGCTGACTAACCTTCTCTGATGTTAAGTGCCTTAAAAGGTTGTTTTTCCTTTGTTTCAGTTTAGGTTTAGTTTCTGGCTTTATGTGTTCTCACTGTTTATTCTGATACTAAAACGTAATTAGAAATTAAAAAGAACAAAGCAAACCTCCAACCCTACTGATGTTCATTAACATGAATCATCATCTCTTGAAAGTGTATTTAATCCAGAGCTCTGCAACCTGATAGACATCCCCTTCATTTGGCAAATATTTAAAATATCTTCAGACATTTTTTTACATTCTTGAGCAAAGACCGCGTCACCACATGTTCAGCCTTGTTTCTGTTTTTGAGTATTGATGTTATGAAGCTGAGGTGTGTTAAATGTTTTCTCTTCTTTTGTCATTTCTAGCATCTATTGTGCTATTATGAAAGCAGATACAAAGAAAGAGAGAAAAGCCTACCAATTTATTTCCCTTTTAATAATCAAAATGAGTATATTAGAAAGAAAGTGTAAGCAACTTTAAATAGTGCCAAAGGCTGTAGTCTTTGAGAACAGTTGAATTGAGAGGTTTATATAATGAACAGAGTTGATGATGCCTGTAATAAAGTGGATTAGCTGTTAGAAATTCTGTTACACCATTTATCTTTACTTAGTTAATCTTCCATGCTTGCAATTTCGGTCATATGTGCTTGGGGGTACCCGGATAGATTGTGGTTGTCCAAAAAAGAGGGCACATTTTGGTTGTCCAAAATGCTGGCACTTCCCAGTGTTGTCTCCAAAGGAGACAAGAAAAACATTTTCATAGCTTTTCCTCTGTATCACATAGTATCACCCCCTTAGCAATCATTAGTTCCTGCCCTCAAGTAGTAATACTGACTTCTTTCTCTTTTGGTCGCAGCTCTTTTTTTTTGATCCATCTTTCCATCTTGGACTTCTGCTGGGTATTCCTTACAGCTTACATGGAGTTGCCTTTCAGGTGAATAAAGCAAATTCTGAGCGTAGCGCTTCTTCTTTCACGTAATTTTAGGCTAAATATGTCCTGTTCTGTGGATTCTGTTTGTGTGATTATCAGGGCCCCATGTCTGATGGTGGCAGCAGTGGTGGCTGGGTGTGGGGGGATGCTGATTTGCAAGGGCTGTTCCTGTCAGGTGAGGTGTGCAGAGGTTGTCTAGAGTGAACAAGGCAGCACAGGCAGCTCACCAGGATCTCCGTGCATGGCAGATTCTTTTTAAAAGCCTCTTTCCCGGGTCAGGACTGCGTACATCCCTCTTTCCCTGCCTCCAGCAACAGAAGGGCTTGTTTTGTTGACAGCCAGGGACTGGGACATTCACTGTGGCCTTCAAGACTTTTTACTTTAAGAGGACATTGCCCAATAATTTGGTCTGATGCTGGCATAATGGCTTATTTTGAGAAATGTTGTCTATCCCTTTTTCTTCACACAGAAGCGGTGTTGATTCACCGAATTCCCCACTGGCTTGAAATGTCCTACCAAACAGGGACGGTAATTTTTACTGCTGAACAATCTTTAAATTATTTTCTAGTAAAATAGTGTGGATTTTTATTTGCAATAAAACTTGAGAGTGAATACAAATCAGAATTTTTAAGGAGCGCAGGTGTTCCTGTGATACCATGAATAGTGCTGTGATTCAAACTTGAGTAGTCTAGAATGGTGTTGGTATTTTTTTAAGGAACGAAGCTTTACTTTAAAAATATGTCAAATTCAGTTGATTGTGTTTGAAAGAAGAACAGTCTTTGCAAGTAAGGGACTTGAAAAGCCTGGAATCAGTTTCCTGCTATTCTCCAACACATTCTGTATCTCCTTGGGGAGGCAATTTAGGCCTTCAGTCATCAAATCATCATCTCCAAAACCGGGATAATAAAGATATTCTTAGAGCCTGGGAGTGTTGAGACAACAGACCAACTGATAGATCGTTTATGGGTTCCAAGAGCCCTTATGTGCCCCTGTGTGGCTGTAACCTCACCCTATCCCAAAATGCAGCTACCCGCTGGGTCTCCATAGCCAGTGTACATGCAGTGCATTACATCCTTACTAAAGTGGTTTTTTGTGTAAGCAATTTGATTGCCAGGGTGAGGGTATGTATGTGTTCATTCACTCTGGTGTTGTCCCAAAGCAATTACGAGGTGATTTGATCCCCTTGCTGAGAGAAGCATTTTGTACAAGGTTTAGGCCGCTTTCAGGGGCACTTTAGCCAATTAGCATTGCCCCCTAATTCAGGGTAGGGGACTGAAAGAGAAATGTCATTCTGCCAACTCTATCAGGTTGGTATTACCAGTGTTCTCTGTATCATATTTCAAATCCAGTTTGCCGTGCGGTGGTGTTGGATCAGTAACAACTGTGCAGCATGATGATCTACATAAATTCCTGTGATTTCCAGTGGAGGTTTTTTATTTTCCTCTCTTTCAAATTGTCACCTGGTGTTGTCCTGCTTAGTGCCTGTTAATCAGGGGTACTTCTTCCCTGATCCTACTTTTTCCCTTCCCTTTGCTCAAAAAAACCCATGTCAGCTTAAGGATACTTGTGAAGAGCAGCATCTTCACCACAAATACAGGTGCAAGTACACGAGCCTGGAATTGCCGTAGCTCAAGAAACATGCCTTCATGTCTATAAGCAGTATAGCTACACTCTTTTGGATCTTCCCATGTAAATAAACCTTTGATTTGTGATATTTCTTGGGATAGTTGACTACTTCTTGAGGTTTCTGCATGCCCCACGTTTATCTAACTACGAAGGATGTTACTTGGCATCGTAAAGAATTGGTAACAAATGGTGTGATAATTAGATCTACTCTTGTAGTCACTAACAGAAATTTGTCCCGCTGCTGGGTTTTTTCCCTCTGTTAGTAGAGGGAGAATCATAACCTTAACAGTGTTCAATTGGAGTCCTTTTGAGTTAATTAATTTAACTCTTCACTGCCTTTGATCTCATGGTTTTATGAGTATTTTTAATTGATCTTATTTGTATGGAAATGTAATCTAACATTAATTTAACAAGATGGATTCAAATCAGTGGTCAACCCAGCTGCTCAATCAAGGATATTGCTCAGTGCTATTTTTGGGTTTAATTTGAAGATTATGGCCACCCCAGAAACAAAAAAGGAAAAGCAACTACTGGTGCTGAAATCCTGTAATTGTAGGCAGTTTTCGCTGATGGATACTCTCAGCTAGGAATTGTACTGGACACAGCAAATAAATACGGCTTTCTTCCCTTTCCACTGAGTTTTACAAATACAAATAGAAATATGGGAAAGGAAAGGGGACCACTTAACCTGTGAATTTCAGTCCAGTTGGATTTAAGCAAACCACCCATTTATTCTTAGATTAATGGCTTGCAGTCAGATCTATCTGTTGTGGACTGTATTGTATTAATTTGCAACTGCAAGAGTTAATGCTAGTAATTGCTTTTCCTCTATAGAGAGAGCCTGTAGTAGGTTGTTTTTACATGGCAATCTGTGATTGATAGATCAGGGAAAACAGGACCAAAGAAGGTTACTGCCTCCCAACAACTTCCCTCTTCAAATGAAAATAATCTGCAATTTGTAGGATGCCTTGCCACACGTGCTTCAGGAATGAAGCAGTAAACACACTAGGCTGCATTCCCTTAAAGCAGTGAACCTCTTACTGCCTTTCTTTCACCAAACCAAACAAGTCGTGTTGTTGGGAGTCCATTGAAAACAAGTGTGCTGGCGAAACAGTCCCCAGACCCCTTCAGCAAACTTCCTGTACGGTCAGGCAGCGGACCTGATGAAAGAGCCTGTTTGTGAACCTTTGGATTCCTTCCATTGATTTGTAAATCCACTTTATTAAAGTACTGCCGAAGCTAGTGAAATGAGCAGCCGAGGGCTCCCATCAAGTTCCTAACAAATATCTGATGCAGCTTGGATCACTGGTACTGGCACATGCTTTTGAAATTGTTTTTTTTTCTGCTGTGTTGGATCATTTTGAGACTGGGGGAGTAGAGACGTAGGAGGAAAAATGCAGTCTCCATCAGCCACGCATTATATGGCTGCTTTATTTTTCAATGCTGCTAAAAGTCCTCTTATTTAATATCGATCATACCAAGGAGCCAGCAAAGTACAGTGTTAATTGGGTCCACTGGAATTCTTGTCCCCTGGGAGAGAGAGCTTCCTAGGCAGGGAGGGCGGAGGGGAAGGAGGGAGGGAGAGGAGGAGGGAGGCAGGCAGGGAGGAGGGGACCCACTGTGCGCAGCATAAAATGTAAGTGCACTAGACATCAAGGCTTCTGCTTGCATCGCTGGGAAGCAGTCGCGGCGGTTCCCACCCGCCCCCCTTTCAGAAATTAGCCAACTATTTTTGTTCTTTTTTTTTTTTTTAAAGTCTGGTAGTTGTTCTTGAATTAGCAGCTCCTTTCTTTTATTTTTCTTTGCTTTTCCTTCCCCCCTCCCCATTTGCGGAGGGCTTTTTTTTTATTTGAATTGTTTTCCTCTCCTTTCTGCAAAGCTGCAAAAGCTCTGCTTTGAAAACTGCTGCCCCAGAGTGCAGTTGCTTAGCTGTCCTGTCAGCATTGTTCTAATGCTCATTCCATATGTATGTCACATAGGAGCAGTACCCTCCTCCTCTCCCTTCCCCCCAAGCATGCATTTGATTTTTTTCCCCTAAAGACCGATTTTTTTTTTTATTTTTCCAAAGGAGCTTGCAAACAGGGAAATTCAAACTCAATGTCTCTGTGCTGTGGTTACTTACATAGCCAAGACCACATTTCTCTTAGAAAAAGTGTTTGCTCTGTTCCTTCTTTTCCCTAGTCTCTCTTTTTCTTCCCTATAAGCACAAAGGCTTTAAAAACTAAGATCTATAGTTCCTTTTGCCTTTTTTTTTTTTTTTTTTTTTGCGTTACCGTGACAGCATGTATCTCTGTTGCTGAAGAATGAAGCAGGCAGGCTGGAGGTTTTTTATGTTCAGTGCTTTTGGGACCACTAAAAAGAAGTCTGCAGAGAAATACGTACAGCAGCTGTGCCAACTGAGTTTCTCATGACTGTTATCTGTCACTTACTCTGACTAAAAGGTAAGGGATTCTTTAGTATTTTTGTTAAAGTCTTTGTGCATTGTTTTTGTGGTGTCATTTGACATGTGCAACTCTGTGGCTCAGGAGGGAGGTGGGTTGTGAAGATTTTTGTGTTAAGGTATTATAGGTCACCCGAGCAAAGCTCTTTGCATCCACAGGAGAAAAAAAAGATCTTGTTTCTTGGAATTGTTTCCCTTTTCATCTCAAATGGTTTCTCCAGCTTAGCTTGCTACTGATTGAGACATAAAGCTGGGGCGTTATCGCTGCTGCTTATCTTTTCTGGTGCTCTTTCTCTACCTGGGGAGCACACGCACCCAGTTGGTGTGTGTGCGCTGATCTGGGGTAAGGCATAGCCCTGGTGCATGGCAAACACTTGGCAACGTGCATGTTCTCCTCTCTAACTGTAACTAAATGTCTTCAAACACCCTTCTCAAGGTAAGAATGCCTTAGTTCAGCACACTGCAGCTTATGCCTGTTTAAAATTATTACTTGGATTACAGTGCATACTGTGGAAAGTTATTAGTTTCCACAGAGACCAGTTTAATTGGGGGGTATGTGTGCAGCAGTTCTGTTTTGTGCTTTCCATACCCTGCTTGTGGGAGAGTATGAAATGTTATTTTCTTCTTAATTCTTGGGAAGGGTGAAGTTTACACTGTCTGTTAGGCATAGCAAATGAAGTTATAGCTGAAATCGATTAAAGCTGTGGAGAAGCATAGCCTTACAAGGCTCTTCAACTTAGCCTGAGAGTCAGAAGATACTTTATTAAAATATTTTTTTGCTTTGCATTGTAATATGCAGAATTGTATGCAGGAAGGCATCTTCACCAAGAAGAATTAGCAGTGAGTGTTGCCTGGACTGGATCATTATGTCATTTATGTGTTAGAAACCTGTTTAATCCACAACCTTGGTGCGCACTGCTTTTTTGTGCGTGTGTGCTGGATGCATCCTTCAACAGCCTCTTAGTTCAAGAGAGCATTGTTTTATAAAATGTATTAATGTGTGTCTGCTTTGCAGGCAGGCAGAAGTGCTCTCTGTAACTGTCCCCTTAGCTGTGACACAGCCCGTTATTTGGCATTTTGCAAAGGGCTGATTTTAGGACTTGCTTTGCTTTCTTTCAGTTGTTTGTGTTCTTACTTTTAGCTGTTAGTTCTCTGCATGGAAAATGTATCTTAAGTGTGCTCATTTCTCATGCTTTGCAATCATAAGTGGCTGAGACAGTTGAGCAACCTGATTTAGTGGTGTCGCTTTACCAGGAATGTTGCATTGCTTATTTGAATAACCAGGAATGCCACCAAATATGTAATTACTTTGAAAACAGTCTAAAAATACAAAGTGTGAAGGAAGAGAGAAAAGTCTTGTCTGCAGGCATTTATTTCTTTCTGTAGTATGGCTGTTTATAAGCGTTACTTAAAAATCAGGTATTTCCTAACACATGCTTTGTGACTCTTATTTTCCCATTATTGTTGCATTCTATCAGCACTGAGAAAACAGTCATTTAGATAACAGGTTTTCATTGATATCCTTTTTATAATACAGAAAGCAGTATAAGAAGCAGTAATAAGTTAAATTGGCATCTGCTAATTATGCTGAATACAGATTGTGAGCTCTTCAAGTCGTCCCTTGCCTTAATGCTGTTAGCATATTTTAGCACTGGCAACCAAAGGAAAGAAACTGGAATGTTCCTGCTTGGGGGTTTTTTTTAGGAAAAAAAAAATCTGACTTGTGAAGAAGTGTGAAGTTAATGTTTCTGTGCTGGTTGTGAACAGGACATCATACACAGTTTGGTAGCACTTGGCAGAATTGTGATCCCTGAGAAACTGACCTGCTTGGTGATCGGTAGAATTAAATGTGACCCTTGGAGACAAAACCATTGCTGTCTGATATAAAACTTAGTCTTAGGGCAGGAAAAGTTGGAGAGTTTTGTTGTCACCAAGTACATGATTCTTTTGGATGCATAAGAGAGACAATTAAAAATATAACTCTTCTGAACTTGGTTGTGGTTCTTCATACTGTATGGCAGTTTGGCTCACCTGCTCTCAAAACTGGAAGTCTTGGGCTTGCGTGGAAGCAGGAGAGCTGCGCTTCTGCCCAGATGCGCCAGCTGCGCTCCGTGCGCTCTCCCTGTGCAGCAGCAGTGCTGCTGTCGGGCCGTGGCACGGAGCGCGGGCGGCGGTGGCAGTGCCAGCCCAGGACACAGCTCCGTGCCGCCCGTGGCCGCGCCAGCGGGACCGGGAGCCGCGGCGGGTCAGCCGCTAGAGGGGAGGCGAGAGCCGCTTTTCCCGGTGCCTGGCACCGCCGGGGGAACACCGGGAACCGCTTGGCCACGGGTGCGTGTGTACCGAGCACGGGCACCGCCGGCATCCCCTGGGTGCGCGAACATCCAGCGGTGCTCGCTGGGGCGTGGTGTGGGCTGATGCGAGTGCTCTTCTCAAGGAGCATTCCCCTGCTGGAGTGGGTGGTGTCCTGAGACAGGTTTAGGCGGAGCAGAAACGTGCCCACGGTTCGTCTGCGCTGCAGTTCCTGCCTGTGGACCTGCCTCTCTGCACAGCCTCCCTCCCTCCAGCCTGCAGAAGAGGAGACTGAGGGGAGATCTCCGTGTCATCTTCAGCATCCTCGTGAGAGGAAGCAGGAGGTGCAGGCACTGATCTCTCCTCCCTGGTGACCAGTGACAGGGAACACGGGAATGGCATGAAGCTGTGCTGGGCAGAGTTTAGGTTGGGTATCAGGAAAAGGTTCTTCACACAGAGGGTGGTTGGGCACTGGAACAGCCTCGCCAGGGATGTGGTCACAGCACCAGCCTGACAGAGTTCAAGGAGTATTTGGGCAGCACTCTCAGGCCTGTGGTCATATTCTTGGGAGACTGTGCTGTGCAGGGCCAGGAATTGAACTTCAGTGATCCATCTGAGTCCCTTCCAACTCAGGATATCCTACGATTTTTACCAGCAATGATGATTTGGTACATAGATTTTACCGTAAGTTGTTTCATCCTTCTGTAGAGAACTTGTAGTAAGTACCAGAGTTTGTGGTAATTGGGAGTGGGGCTGCAGCCGATCCTCATCCCCAATGGGCCACAGCTGTGCAGGGCAGGTGAGCAGCATTGGAGGCACCGAGCCAGGGAGTGCCCAGGTGCACTGACCAGTCACAAAGGGAACAGAGGGCACCCGGGTGCAATGCATGAACAATCAGGGTGTAAAAGGCTGGGCTAAAGAACAAGAAGGGCAGATGCTTGTAGTGTTCTGATCTGATATGATGTTACACTGTATGGCGAGGTGCTTGAAGCCTTCTGATGAGGTGTGGTGTTACTCTGTATGGGTTGAAGCCTTCTGCAATTGTATGGTGCTCCTCTGTGAGTGGTGGCCCATTTGACTGTGGCACATGCTGTGACAAGAACTGGTATCTTGAACTTCAAGGATTGCTCTGTGTGATGGGGATGGGCACAGTGGGAATTGTCCTGTGTGGGGAGGTGCAGGGCTGAGTGGAGCTTGGAGAGCTCCCAGCCAGTGAGTCCTCCAGGTCAAGGTGAGGTTGCTTAGGGATGGATGGGCAGTGCAGGAACTGCATGGTTTGGATGTTGGTGTGTGTTATGGCAGTGCTGTAAGTCTTGTCTTCATATGAGCCTAATTTTGCTAAAAGTGGTGTCAGAGTCTTTTTAATAAGACATTATGATTTTGGCTTCAGTTTTGGGTTTTCTTACTCTCTTATGTGCATGTGTAAAATGCAAAGCATATTTAATGAGGGAATACTTCAAATGCTTCCAAATTAATTAAAAACAGTTCCACATCTGGAATAAATCCAGTACCTTTTATGGATGGCTTCAACTTCACGATTTTTCCCTCTTGTGAGAAGCCTTGTGACTATTCCTGTGTGGATGCTTGTGAAAACTGGAGTAGCAGAATCCAGGCTTATTTTACAAAGGAGAGAGAACTGGAACCCACAGAGATGAGTAGAATCTTGGCCTTTATTCCAGCAGACTTTGATAAGACCTAATAGTATTATATGATTATATTATAGGCCTGTGTATGGTCAGGTTTCTCAGGGTACCTTGTCTTGAAGGTAACTGCTAATCTTAATTAAAATTTGTTGTTTCTTGTGGTTCAGCTGCTGTTTAAATTCACACAGGTTTCAGAGGGGCTTGAATTAGGCACCACAAACAAAAAATAGCATTTTTATAATAAGCTGGTTTTTTCCTTCTGCTTTCTCTGTCCCCAGAAGTAAAAAAAAAGATGAGATTTTTCTCTGTGAGAATGTTGTGATTTAAACTGACATAACTAAGTGACCTAAAGATAGGCTTATTGCATAGATAAAAAATGCAGGGTTGGGTTGTTTGAACTGCATTAGCATCAGAATAAGAAATGGCAGGCCAAGTTGGCTGAGGTGCCCATGCAGAACTGGGGAGGGTTGTTCTTTGGAAAGCTTCTGAGCTGGGAATTCTTTTCTGAGCCATAAATAAATAAATCTGTGTCCTGAACAGTTAATGAATGCGGGAGTCTGGGCAACTTTAAGCTGTTTGGGATATTTAAGAAACCCACATGGTGCTTTTGTTAGTATTGTTGATTTCAATTTTTCCCCCTAATATTTCCATTCTAAGGTTTTTGTTGGGTTGATTTTTTTTTTTTTTTGCTTGCCTTATTTATGCTGAAAGATGCTGTTGATAATGTTTTTGCCAGCACTTTTCTGTAAATCATACAGCAGTTCTGTTGTATGTTGCACCAAAATACTGCCCCTGAAACTTTTGATTTTCGAGCTACGGATGGAGATTGCAGAATTTTGCACTTTGAGTACTTTGTCTTTGGAGTTGTCCTCTGGCTGCTTGTGCTGGATCCTCTGGAGATGCCAAGAAAGTTTTATCTTGCAGGGATCCTACTGTGATTGCATATGCAGCTTTTCCAGGGGAACTCAGGGTGTTTTGTAGACCAAAACTAATTAAACCTCATGACATTCATGGCAGACAGATAAGCATAAACTACAATAAGTAAACTAAAACAGGAAGAGGTGAAGAACTCAAGTTTCCCATGGTAGTAAACAGTGACATTCCCACTGAACCAAGCTATAGGTGCCATGTACCTCTGAAAATGAGGGTGCTGTTGACATGGCTGGAAGAGCTACCCTTTTGGCGGTGGGTTTTGTGGAGGTAGTTAATATTTACAGTTTTGGTTCTAGCACCTGTCTATTAAAGATTGAATTAATTCAAATTGCCTTAGCATTTCCTTGCTGCTGAGTTCTTGGTGACTCTGCATAAGCAGTATCATCTTGGGAATTACTGAAATGTCCTCATGCCCTTCCAGGCTTTTTTTTTTTAATTCAGGGTTTTCTGAATTAAGCAGCCTTGATTGGAATTGTAACTTTTTGCATTAAGTAGAAAGTGCCTGACAAAGGTTCACTAGCTCTCACAACACTGACAGGTTATGACCTTTACTGGCTTCTGACTTCATTGATGTAGCATTTCTAGGTATTCCACCTTTGATGTGGCTTTTAAGAGAGGTTTGATACTCTTGGCATTGCTGTTGTCAGTGATGTTGGTCATAGGCCGAATAAAAAAAAAACAATGCTGATGAAGTAGGTGAGCTGACCATACAGTAAAATGGAATGGGTAAATGCTTTGAGTGGACAGCTGCTTCAAGTACAAGAGTACAGGACAATGCCTTTAGAAAATAAAGGGTTTAGCCAGTCTGCTAGTCAGATAGTTATGGTGCTGTAAGCCAGATTTTTAGGTATACTGATACAATGCAGAAATTCCCATTAGGACATGCTGTACAACTGGGATGTACTGACAGAGAGTATGGCCCTAACTTGTACAGCCTTTAAAGAAAGCATTTTAGGCATAGGAGCCAGTTAAAAGGTTAATTGGGCAAGATCTTTTTTGTGGGATGTGAAAGTGAGCTTTGGAGCTTGAGAAAAGAAAGCAGCAGACAAAGCAGTGAGGTGTTCCAGGAGATGAAGCTGTTCAGGGTGGAAAAATGAGGGTCAACCCTACACAATCTGGAAGAGGGGAAGTGTAAAAAAAAAAGTAACAGAATAAGAAGATGTGAAAGTTCTTTAAATTATACAAGACACTGCCCCCCCCCCCAAAAAAAAAAAAACAAAAAAAAAAACCCCAAACAACGGTGCGAGTGGAAAGAGCAGGGCAGACAAGTTGTCTTTAGATCTTACAGAGATGACAAGGGTTACACTGGGAAAGGAATAAAGTTTGGGAAAATGTAAGAGACAAGGCCTGAAAGAGGAGGGAGCATGAAGGTATTGGTGGAACCTCTTTTACCAAATCAGCATCCCTGAAAGCATCCAGGATAGTGACAGAGTTCTGTTACTGTGTGTGTTGTCAGTCAGTCATGGATAAAAATGAGCCAAAAAGGAATGTAAAGGTCACATAGAAGGACTGCGGGGGCATCTGGAGAAGCTGGGATGTTGAGGTATGTGCTCCTATAAACTGTGACAAGAACTGGGAGAGAGGAGTACCAAAGTTCATCCTTAGCATGACAGAGTCGTTGTTTGGGGGAATAAGCTGTCACAGAAATCAGGAGAATAAACGCATGCTTGCTGAAAATCCTGGGGTTTGGCATGATGCTGTAAGTGCTAACACCACAAAGCAGGAGTTAATTTTGCATTGGCTTCCTTACTGTAGCCTTCCTTCCTAGGAAATATCCCAGAGCATGAGCTGTTGATATTGGAGAATAAGTATTCATTTTTGAATTAATTTTAATAATGTGGGAATGAGTCAATATGCAGTAGTGCTTGGTGCCAATGAAATGGATTTCACACCAATGGGGTCTGGAGAAGAGCGCAGTTTCAGTATTTCTCCTATTGCACATTTCAGTTTGCTGAGAACCTGGGGCAAAGGACAGCATCTCTGCTTCATTTATTGCTGCCTATGCAGTTTAATTAGTGCCCATCATTACTGAACAACTCCCATGAAGGTGAATACAGGCTTAGAGAAGTCTTCAGCTCTGCAGAGGAACTCTGTAACTAGATGCTAAGAAGGGGGTGTTCATACATGGGAAACCAAAGGGCCCTTTATGTAAAAGTAGCTTGTTAGCTTTTTGTTTTTAAGCTGTAGCATGCCTAAGCGATCAGGGGTGTCACACACTAATAAACTGGCCAGTTCCTCCAGAATAGGCATTCTTGGTGGTGATTTAGAAGGTGCATTTATACAGTAGTCTCCAACATCATTACTACGCTGTTTCCTTGGTTACTGAACGTTTTGCATATAATTACGAGAGGGACTTTAACAATGCTTTGTGGGTCTAATGGTTTTAATAAAAGTTTTTCATAATACTTGGTTAGTGATTCTCTTTTTACTATAATGTTCTGTATTTGAGAGGAAGAACAAAAGGAAGTGATTCCTGTCAGCTACTTTGCACAAATTCTTTTGAGCCAAGAATAGGTTTTATTTTTTAGAGTGTGGAAATCCTGAGTGCTATTTCTGGAATTATGTTGCTGAATGGGTTGTAAATAGGGGTTAGAGCACTACTATTCATTGTAACATGGAATTCACACTGTTTGGGAACAATTTTACAATAGTAGAGAAAAAGCTGTTTAAATGCTGGGCAGTAAACAAAACTTGTTATGGGTGTGAAAGCATTTAAATACTTCATGTGTCTATTTAAGGCTTGGGTATTTTGATAGTGCTCAGTATGTTTCTCAAAGGTACTTTCTGCTCTTTACACACCATCTTGGTTGCCTCAACTCCGGCTGTTGTTTAACAAACAGTTTGAGCTGCCATGGACATGGAAAGGATCCTGCCTGCCCCAGGCACCCGTTCCCATCTCCCTCCCTCCCTTTTGTTCACAGGCATATTTGCAATAGGGCAGCTCAATCCCTACTGAGAACAAAATCAACAGAAAACAAATAAACAAAACCCAAACTAAACCAAAACAACAATAACAAAGAGAAAACCAATGCCAAAACCACACATACACACACAAGCAACAAAAAATAAAAATGAAAAAAGAAACAACAGGAAAAAGCAGGGGGATTGAGCCTGGGACAGCTGCTTTGGTGGCCACGGTGGCTTATCCTGCTGTAAAGTGATCACCAAGCTGTGGCATGAAAGGATTATGCCTGAATATAATTAGGTTTAGTTGTGCAGAGTTTCTGCAACTCTTGCAAAGAAGTTGGAAGGAGCCTCCAGGCTGTGGTGCTCACTTGGCAATGCACCGTCTGTCATGGCCCTTCACTGGTGCTGCACGTGGACATGAAGCTCTGTGTGTGTTACCTCCATGTTTTCTTGCACATCTCATTGTTCCACTGCCTGCACAGGATGCTTTCATATGCACTTGAGGAGCGTCTGCTTAGGAGCAGTATTTTTGCATGTTGAAAAAAGAATTAATGCTTTCGTGTTCTTCAAGACCCTGTTAGACATTGGGATATTCCCTAGAAACACAGCAACAAGGGTTTAAACTCTGAAATGTCTGTAACTGTTACAGGCTGTGTACATGAGATAGGAGGGCAGCTGGGTGTGATGAAATGGGCTCTGTGTGTGTACATCCTCAGTCAAAGTAGAAGTGTGCTCTCTTACTGGAAACTGGTTTCAAGTTCAAAACGTTGTGTGTTTTCTAGTGTTGAAAGAGCTACTTTATATTCCTACTGATGCTTTTTCTTCAGAGAAACAATATATTGTGTAGTTTCATTTAATAAAATAAAAGCATTTTTCCAAAAGCCAGAGAATACAAAATTTAATAAAGTGGCATTTGAAGATAAATTCTAGGGATGCATATGAGAAGGCTTTTGAACAGTATACTCAGTTTTATTGAAGTCCTCACAGCAGCTTTCATATGTGAAAGCTATTGGCAGTCTTTTCCCATCAAGGTGGGACCAAACAATATTATATACAGATATTTTGTCCCTTACCCATAATAGTTTCACAAGTGAGGCATGCTGCTTTTTACCCCTTAGTTTTGGATCTGTAAGTTTGCTTTATAAGCTATGCACTGCTATTTTATATAAATTTTTTTCCCCCTTGCATAGTTTCATCTTAAAAACAGAGAGGAAACAGGATAAATTATTCCCAGTGACTTTGATCTTTGACCTGATGCTCTCTGAAACAACTTCTTTTGGTTTTTTACCTTTCTGGAGATTTTCAGGGGTCAGCTTGAAATGGCAGCTGACTTTCAGTGCATGGTGGTGCCTGAGGAAGAGCTATTTGCAAGTAGTGCCTTGTTAAGAGGAACTTCATTTTAAATTGAGGTTTCAAATTCAGGAGCAGAGAGCCTCACTGGGCATGAGTTAAGAGTTATTTAGGCTGGAGTCCTTTTTATTTCATCTGAGCAGTTTTCCCCTTCTCTTGTCAAAAGAAAAAGGGTAAGAGAATTGTGGATATGTGGCCTGAGCTTGCTTCTTTGGGATGCTGTAAGAGGCAACATCCAGGTACCTTTGCCTAGCACAGCTCCTGGGAGCTGCACACCATCACAGCACCTTTGAGATTGAGGCAGGAGGGATGGAGCAGCATGGCATAGCCATGCCTGGGTTTTGAGCGAACAGGTGGGATGGTGTGGGGAACAAACCAAAGGTGTAGAGCCATTGACTGGCTGTGTTTTGGGAACATGTGCCAACAGCCTGGGGACATAGGATCTGCCCCATTTTTTGGCAAGCATAAGGTTGGATGTTCAGCATGTGATGTGGTCACTTCACTAGCAGTTTCTCTGCTTGTCAAAGTGTCTAAGAGATGGGGTGGCTCTATTAGGAAGATATATCCACAGGGACTTGGTGTGGCACCAGCAGGCAGGGAATAGACAGACCAAGGAATCTGAAAGCAAATGGATGCACAAGAGGGAGACATGATGAATTCACGGTCAGGGGGACTGGGCCTGACCTTGCATTACATATTTAGGTGGTTTACTCCAGCCAGCGTTCGGTGTGCACGCCCGGGATTTCGGAGCACAGGCTTTGCAGCTTGACCTTTGGCTGCATGTGATCTTGACTCCAGGAGAACAAATAGAAAAGGGCGAGACATTGAGATCCAGCTGTTTTTCTTGGTGGCTGCCATTGTAAACAACATAATAGAGTCATAACCCTGTTGTTGGTGTTGTTGTTGTTATTATCACCACTGCCTTACTGGTCTCCATTTCATGATCAGGGTCCACTTAACTTTCCAAGATCTGCATGTAATTTTGAAGACTAAACCCAAACTCCTGACCAAGCCCAAGCTCCTGACTTGTGAATAAATGATGAGTTTTGAATGGTACCCATGGCAGTGGCAGTGAGAAACACAACTGTATGACCCTCTGTTCTGGGAATTCAGGCCATAAATGCTGGCGAGTATTGCTTTGTAGGGAAACCTTCCTGCCCTAGATTTTGCAGGTATCAAAGGCAGCATAGCAAGGTGCTGAGAGCTGGAGTATGTGGCAGGGTTCTCCCCTGTACCCTGGAGGAAGGGGTTTGAGACACTGTGCCTGTTGCCTCAGCTGGAAATGGGCTAAGTGTTTGCACTAACCTGACCTTCAAGTATGCATGAAAATTGGGGACCTCAAGGGCAGTGCTGTCAGGGCAGGTGGGGATGCTTTGCAGTTGAAGCTTATGTGACAGCCAGTGAGTGTGGGTGCCTCAGAGAAGTCCAGTACCCACAGGGATTTCAGGAGGTAGATAGCAGTCTGCCATGGAAGTTCGTTCCTGCATCCCAGTGTGCCTGGTTGTGAGGCTCTCCATGAAGAGAGAGTGGGCTGCTGTGCTTGTTTAAAGTGCACTTCACAGAGAAAGGGCAGATCATAGCTCTTTATGGCTGTTTCCCCTGGTTTTCCATGCACTGCTCCTGTAGATATTTGAGGAACATGCTTCTCCAGAGGGGAGCATGGAGCTCCCTTAGTGAGGAGAGCTAAAAGAAAGCCGAGCTTCTTTTTTTCTTGTTTTTTTAAATTTTGTATGATTTTGACATTTGAAACTGGATCATAAGTGAAAATACACTTTTTTTCTGAGGTTCTGCCTCTTCTGCCAGATATTTTAAAGGCACTTTTCCAAGATGATTATCAAAAATCTGCATTAAGAGATACCTCATTTAATCTAACACATGCTGATTGCCATGAAGATATTTTCAACAGATACTCTGCCATGGTCTCTGTTATTCTTCAGGACATAAATAACTGCTGGACTGTAGATGACTCTGTGGTTAACTGGCAGCTTATGGGTAACCTCTTTTCTGGCACAGAAATAATGGGTTATTTGTTCCTTCAGTTGAAGTCCTGATGTGTTTTGATGTTTCTGATTTACATTTTTAGCACTGTTCCTGATACCATTCAGTGTTCTGTGAACAGTCTTTAAACTTGGTGTTTATTTTGGAGCCTTGGTTTTTCAGCAAACAAATATGTGATTAGCAATTAATGGTTTTGCTATAAATAAACAAAAGCGAACAGTTCAGCTTTAAATAGTGATCTGTGCTCTGTGGAGCTTTTAATTGAGCCGTGTCTGCAAAGTTGAACCTTTCCAAACACGCAACTGGCTTTGAGGGACTCCCAGCTGTGGTGACTGAACTGGCCGAGTTGGAAAGCTGAAGCCGTGGTGGTTTGAGTTAATGTATGGTTAGGTAAAAAGTGCTAAGTTAATGTATGGTTAGCTCATCTATGCATGAGCCGACCATTGGAGTGGGGGCAGAATCGTGGTTTCAGGATGGATGAAATGTTTGAATGTGGAAGGAGGTCCAGGATGCTGAAGGTTTCCAGTGCTGTGCTTTTCCCTTTAGGGCTGCTCTCTGGGTGGTGGGGACTGCTGGAGGTTGCACCAGAGGCTCTTCCACACAGCCAAGATAGATCTGTCTCTCTGAGTGCCACAAGCATGCCCTTGTGTGCATCAAAAATAGTATGTTGTTGTATTCCCTTCAAAATAATTGGATTTAGCACCTTGTATGGATTTGGGCATTTCTAATGTAGATAGGGGTCCAAGGCCAGCTTTTTGGAGAGCTTTTCTTTTTGCAGTGACTGAACCCTAATACATGAGCTGGAAGGAAATTTCTAGGTTTCTCTCAGAACTGTTGGAAAAGTAGATGCAGTCAGCCTTAAACCTATTTCCCATATGATGTCTGCAGTATGTATTTCACTTATCTGAGAGAAAGTATGCTTTATTTGACCTGATGTAACTGTGCATTGCTTTTTACTTAGGCACATTAACCAACTACTATGGCCAGAGTTGGATGTAATTTTAAAAAGTAATAGCAAGAGCCCTCTCTCTAAATACTGCCTCTTAAAACAAGTGACAAACTTTCTGATATTTTTTTTCAGAAAAAGTTGGAGAGCAGCCTCTGTATTTATCAACAATTGCTTTTTTGTTTGTTTCTTTCTTTCTTCTTGTGAACAGTTGTGAGCTTTTACAGTTTGTCCAAGTTTTTAGAGAGGCCCTCTGTTTTATCAGAGGGCCACTGAGAGGCAGATTTTGGGGAGCTGGCTTTTGGAAAGGTGGCTGCTCTGCAGTGCCTAGCAGCCAGACCCATGTAGAGATCTCTAGCTGGTTGTAGACAACTCTGGTGTGTTGCTCCAGAAGCAGCTCCGTGTCAGCCTCTGACACAGCAGCAAGTGCCAGCACCCTGCAGATTCCTGCCCTACCAAAAGAAAAATGTTCATTGCTAAATCCAGGTTTTGTTCTCAAATCTCAAACTTGTTGAGAATCTCAATCAAAATATTTTCTCCTTCCAGTTCCATCATGATCTCTTTCTGTTCCTGTGTGTCACAGCTCTCTTGAAGAGATATGGCACTGCAAAACCAACAATCCAATTCCTAGCCTCAAGGGCGTTTTTTTTGTTCTTTCTTCCTGACTAGGTTAGTAAGATCTAGCTAGTTCTCAAGTGAGTGTTCTGTTTAATTGTGTTTTTATTTAAAGGACCTGGCTACACTAGTATGTCTTCTTTGGTGTAGTGAAAAGCTTTATCCTACAGTCTCTTTGTAAAATCCTTACTGGACTATGATGATTTTGATTTGGCATCTCATAATCATAGGTCCATATAATGGTTAGGGTTGGGAGAGATCTTTAAATATCAACTAGTCCAACCTGTCAGTGTTTTTCCTTAATTTCCATTTTATGTTGTGTGTTTTATATTGAGGTGTCAACAGTGAAGAAGCTTTTGTATATGCATTTCTATTTTCAATCTCCCTTCATTTGCCCATCTATAAAGGTCTGGACCATTTGAGCTGCCCTGCCTCCCCACACAGAGTGTCTGAGGGAGATATATAGTATTTTTTTCCTCTGAGAGTAACAGCTTACTGCTGTCCTTATACCTACATACCTATTTATGGCCCTGGAAACAGTAGTTGTAAATATCATGGACTTCTTTCTTACTATAAACCGTATCAAAATAGTTTATACAAGCCTCTGCAAGCTGTCAGAAGGACTATGTGCAGTATTCCAAGCACAGCAGACCAGAGACAGCAACTAGCAGCAGCTGGGACTAGTGGGTGTGAGTTTGCAGGAAAACAACCATGGAAGAGTTCATGGTAGGAGCTGAGCCTTGTGTGGCAGAGGTGGAATATGCTTTTTAAGCTGCAGGTACATCACCTTCACATCAGTGCTGCAGCTCAAAAAGTGCTTTTTTTCATTGCTGTCTTTCACCAGATAGTGTAAAAAAGCTGAGATTCTGGTTGCTCTAGGGTTTTGTACAAAGACTATCTCATCTCAATTGTTGTATTATTATTATTGGCATTATTAGCATTATTATTTGCATTATGGTAAGGGTGGAGTTGCAAAAAGTCCAGTCAAATCACTGCTGAAGTCCCACTATGCAGCTGGGGTGTGCCCCATGGCAGGCTGTGGTCCTGCTCCCCATCCTCAGCAACCTCTGGGTGTATAAGTAGAGCTCTTGCCCCTAAAGATCAGAGGTGCAGCTTGGTAAAAAGCTGGCTGCTTGGAGGGGATCCAAAGGTACTTGTTGTGAAGGGAGAGCTGGAGAAAACAGTAGTGGGACTCATCAGTGCTGGATTTTTGCTGCTGACATTACACCTTGAAAGAACTTTCAAGCTAGAACTCCTTGGATGGGGGTCAAAGTAGATTTATGAATAATACATAAGGGTGGGGGGGAAGGAAAAACTACATAAGCAAGAAATAGTATCACTGAATGTGTTCCATAAGGAAGCCCCCATGAAAATAACTGGCTCATTTTGAAACTGCCCCAAAGGATCTCTGTTTTACAGTGACTGTGAAGCAGGAGCCAGGGGGGATTTGAGATACACAAAGCGTGAAAACTGGATAGCAGCCTTTGTTTCCCTGGAGGCAGACCACCAAGGGACAAGCTCAAATCCTTTGTAAGATGGCTCCCAGGAATTCACTTTTGACAGATCTCACATGGCGGCAAATTATTCCTCTCCCCTCCTCCTACATTTTCCTCAAGCCATGTTTCATCCTCGAGGGGAAAGGGAGAGTCCAACAGACCCTTTGCACCCTTTATTTGGGAAGAAAAATGATGCTTGGCCCCTGCTCACAAGTGAAAGCATTTGCTGGTGAACTGATACTTGGCAAAAATTGGTGTTGTATGGAAAAAATCCCCAGCACCTGCTAGCAAAACAAAGTTATTCATAACATACGGCTGGGTGGCTAAATCTTCACTTCCTAGGGACGGCCTGAATTACACTTGCTACACGCTGAGCGGCCTGTCTCCTGTGTGGAATGACATGCAGGCAGCAGGAGGATTTGCAGCCCTGAGAAAGGTTAGGATTTATAGGGCTGTCTCTTGCAAGGGCTTACTCTGCAGAAATGATCATTTTGTCTTCACCTTCTCTTCTGGGGATAAACACATCATGATATAATCATATATATGGAAAAGCAGATCTTCATGCTCATCAGGGAGCAGGTAGCTCCGTGAATATATCTTCTGTTGTAAATCTGTCAGTGTCACTGAGGCTTTTTTTCACCTCCTGCCTAGACTCGAACACAAATCTTTAATTCATTTCTGTATTCTGACTTTTTTTCCTGGCCAGTAAATTGTTAGCCTTTTCCTAACTGGGTGAATTATTGTGAAGTGCAAGAAAGTTGTCTGGCTTGGGGAAGTGTTGTTCAAACATGCTTTTTTTCCCTTACTCACTATTCATTTGACAACATGCTTATGATACTGCCTGTGTATTGAGAGTTAAAAAATCCATGTCTCTCTAGTCTGTGTTTCAGCTTTGCAGGTAGAATGTCACCTTAGTCTTTAAACTCCTTGATCAATATCTTTCATATGCCTAAATAATAATTTCCATGAGTTCAGAAGAGTTTTCAGTGGTTCTGTGTTATGGAAGAGACTTCTTCCAAGAGGGCGCTGACATAGATGGACTCTCATCTCCTGGTTGCAATACTGACAATGGATTTGTTGACAGTTGTTTTTCTATAACTGATGCAGCTTAATGCAAGCCTTTCATAGGTGACAATTCCAAACCTACCACAATGCTTTTCAATCTTCCATGTATCCTTTTTGCAGATCCTAATGTCCTGGTCATATCGAAGTTTTTGCGTGGTCAAATTGCTGTTGTTGATAGAAAAGAACACTGAGGTTTCATGCCTTGTGTTTTTATGGTTAGACCATGAGAATAGGTTAACTGTTGTTGATGTTGATCTTTGAATGACAGGAGTTACCTTGAAAGATTAAGGCCACTTCCAAAGAAATCAAGAGCTTCTGTTCTGGAGCAGATGCATGACTTCTCTACATACTACTTAGATTTCATGTGCATGTGATGTTACTGTTCTTCTGCTTCCCAAAAATACCTTTAAATTTTCAAATATACTGTTTTTGCTGTAAAGCTGCTTAGAGAAATGTGGCAATTCTCTCAAGGAAGCAATAGTAATTCCAAATTGTAGTATTTGTCCATACCATGAGGTCTCCAGTCCTGTCCTGTGTGAGGAGACACGTGTCCTTTCCCAGCTTCACCAAGAGAAATGCAAATTAAGATTGAAACCTTTTAGTCAAGGTTTCTTGACTCCCTGTTTTTTCCCCCCATACACATAGGTGCATAAATACCTCGACACTCAGAAATTTATCTGAAGTCAAGAAACTGTTTTTTTTCCCTTCTCATAGCCCAGAGGACCTATGTATGAGCTCCATTGGGTTCTTCACCATTTATTGAAGCTGGAAGTTAAAGCACAAATGAGTTTCTTCTGTCTTCAAAGGACATGTAAAAAAAAGTCTTTAATGGTTGTTCTATATTAGCTAGTCACGTTGCCAGAATTAATTTGCCTAATGGCAAATGGAAGCATGCTCTCAGAGTATAACTGGGCTTGGAGGCAAAGTAGGGAGAAAGAAGAAGGCTCTTTTGTTATCCCTTCTGTTGCCTACTAAAAGGCTTATTCCTCCTGTTTGCTGAATAAATTTGCCTGCTATATTCCTTATATTCTATAAAAGACCTTTTGGCTCTTGTTTACCCAAGAGACATATGCACTGTTTTCTTTTTCTAGTATTTTATGATGTGGAGATCTTCGGAATTAGAAAAATTAGCCTAGGGAGAGGGAGTCAAACCAAGGAACAGATAGCACTTTTTTCATATCTACACATTGAGTTAGAGCCATATTTTTGGTGTGCAGGAATCCTGGCAGTTCCTGAGACTTCAGTCTTCCTTCTCTGTCTGGTGGGGTGTTATGTTTGGATGCAGCCCAAACTGGAGGTTGCCAGAGCCAAGATGAGATAAAGGAGGGATGATCATACCCCTCTCAATTCCTCTAAGGAGCACCAGCCACCTAGACGTCCTTGCAGCTATTCAGCAAGGTTTGGGTCACACAGTTAGCCAACTTTGTTCAAGGAGCAAGAGTAAATGACTCAAATGATGAATTGAATTTAAAATCATAGAGTTCTCCATGATGTTCAAGTTTATTTTAAAGAGTATTAAAAATCAAGTTACACTGTTCTATTTTTCCATTTTTTCCTTCTCACTTCAAGGCCAGAGAATTTTATAAGAGCTAGAATGGAAAGATTCTGGAGTCCTATATTGTGTTGATTTTTCACTTTTTTGGGTAGTTAGAAGGGAGTTGTTTCCTTTAAGTCTCTCCTGCTATTGTAGAGCAGTTTTCCTCTCTCAGAAAGCTTTTTACCTTTTCCTTTTTCCCTGTTCCCTTTTTATTTAATTTCCTTTATTTTTTCCCCTTTTTTTCCCTTCATACTAACCATGCTGAGCAATACTAGGGAATTTTTATTTTAGTACCTCCTGTCCAAACCTTTTAAAATCAAGCAAAAGTAACCACAACCTTTGTCTTCACTATAAACATAACATTTTTTGACAAGAAGTGCCTTTAAAGAAACGCCTCCTAATTTACAGCAGGTTGCTTTGTACTTTGTTTCTGTAACCTATCTAGTTACATTTCCTGTGTGTTAAGTATGTATGTATTATGAACTCTTAAAAACAAATATCCCAGAAGAAAGGAATTCAGTAAATGAATAAAACATTCTTGGGTTGCCCAAGTGGCAGCTTAATAGCTCATCCATTGGGACTTTGATATAATATAACGGTGATAGCCATATAAATATATGGATAGATGAATAACTTCAATGGGGAGCTTGTTACAGCTCTGCATACCGCATTTGAGATGAAATCAAACCCTGAAAGTGCTGCATGATGTGAAAGTCCAATTTTTCCAGTGCCAACCATGGAATTCTACCTAAAATACATAATTTGTGTGTCTGTATACATAGGTACACATAGCTAAAACATGCTTTCAATAGCACACATATACATATGCTGCTTCTAGGTGGAATTTAGTGTTTCAGGACTGATAGTGATTGCACTGAACCTCTAAAACTTGGTGGACTATTGACATGACTGAGCTTGCAGCAGTGTGTTTTAGATAAGGCTTTAGCCCCCGCTTTCTTTAAAAATTATAAGATAAATGGAATAGGAGTATAAGGTTGAGCGTTACATTGCCTAGGATATGCACAACTTTTTCATTAGGTTCCCCTAACCACAGAGCTTTGTAAATATCTACTTTGATGCCTGTCTGCCACAGCAGTCTGTAACATAGGGTAGGGCTGAAAGTAAAGTTTCAAATAATTTTTTTTTTAGCGATGATAAGCTCAGGAAAACTGATTTCCAGTTATGCTGGACTTGGAAACCTGATGTTGATGGCCCTGAAAGGTAGAGAGAAACCTGCTCATGCTGAACCATGGCATGGACTGGAGAAACTAGACCACCAACTGAGACAAATAGGATAAGACAATTCATTTCCTTACTTCAAAGAATAGGAAAATGAATTTCTAGGAAGTTGCTGAACTGTGGTGAAAGAAGTCTAGAGGCTCATATGAAACATAACAGCAGTCTCTTTTGTAAGCCAGCAAAAATTCTCTCTCTTAGCAGGGGGAGAGACGGATGTTGTGGTGCAGACAAGGGGTGCTGAAGTGCTCTTCATGAAAGACAGCAATACAGTGATTGTCTATTGATTGTTTTAATAATGCACATCACAGAAGAGGTCCAGCCCTTTATTTTCCCATGAGATCTTTCTAAATAGAATTTCTCATTTTCATTGTCTGAATTTCCTCAGCAGTTTATTGTATGTTGTGTAAATATATATATGTAAAAATATATAAATATATATGTATGTATATATATATATAAATACAACTAGCATAATCTCCCACACTAGTCTGAAGCAACAGCTTTTAGTTTCAGTACTCAAAAGTGATCCCATAAAGCCCCATGAAAAAAAGGGACTTTGATATTTTCATACTGGTGGATTAAATTGATGAATGTTTGTTGTGCTGAAGAATAAGGTGCCCCTGCTGGTCTTTCAGCTGAACAAAATGGTAACAACAATAAAATGGTAACAACAATAAAATAATCTTTCCTATATGAAGCAGACGAATTCCATCATGGTGCTTCTGGAGGTCAACCTGTTCTCTCATGTACCTTAAGCATAGTGGAGAATTGTGCTTATTTGATGTATGAATTGTATAGAACAAGATGTTGATCATAGGACTCACATGCTATGTGCACAGTAATTGAGTGGGCATATTCAGAAAAGGAGCTGCCACAAATGAAATCTGCTGGCTACTGGGGAATGTAGGGCCTGAAGGTTATATAATATTGCATTTTTATTCTCTTTTTAAAGAGTTTATTTCCTTCTTTTTTTTTTAATATAATAGAAAATAAAATAAGAAGGAAACAAGGGCGGGGGAGAACTGCGAAAATAAGTGTATTGGAAGATGAGTGCTACACTCGGGAGAATTGACCAAATTGATCAGTGTGTTAAACAATGGGATATAGACTGTAGGATCAGGAAGTTAAGTGTTGTGTGTGGACATTGCAACATCGGTATGATAAATTGTTTCTTGTCAGTACTGAAACTGCAGTAGTCCCTCTGTTACATTGGAGGTGATAACTAATATAAATTCATATTCCAAAACTAGCATGCAATTTCTAAATCTCCTTGGGGAAGTTGAAATCTTGTTGGAAGTTTAAATTAACCTGTGTCATTGACAACTTTTCCTATCCTTTTCCTCCCTGTGCTCTAGCTTGGAGAAAACTATATTTTCAAGTAGCTTTTAAATGACAATGAGAACAACGTGTGTGGGTCTTTCAATAGTTGCCTTTTAAATTTGATTTTTATGATTTTCACAAGTAGCAGTGCATGTACTCTGTAACAAAGATAGTTATTCCCACTGCCTTATGGTAGCACCTGCCTAGTTTCCTCAGCCTCCTTTCCTCTGCTTTCAAGGAGGAAGCTATAGATAAGCAGGACTTGGCTCCCACCTTCTGCAGTACCCTCCAGCAACCTTCAGCTAGTGTCTCCACTTACTCTGTCTCTGCTTAACCTCACAATTTAGATTCTTGAAGTGAGGCACTGGGCCTTTTCTAAAGCTATCTGTATTTAAAGTAATGACTGCATAATGGCTTTTTTATTCTACTTGTTCTTGATGGCTCAGATTTCATAATTCTTAACTGACCATAAAAAAAAAAAGTAACATTTGACTATGACAGTGTTACATACATATGAAAATCCTATCTCTCTTACAAATGTTGGGACTGAAAATGAATTTTCAAATATGCTCTGAAAACAAACAAGTTAAGGCTTAGTTGGAGCTGCTGATAAATAAGAAAAAATAATTTCTGTATGTGGTTCATCCTTCAATATAAATGTATACAAATATATATAGTAGATTTTAATTTTTTTTACTGTGATTATTATTCTGGATTGTATGCATGTGTATATGGATATGGTAGTGTCTTCTGTTTTAAAAATGTGTGCATATATATATATATATGTGGACATGCATATATACTACTCAGACAGGTGTGAAAATACCAAGAGCTGGTGTGATTATATGTGTGTGTGTGTATAGTGTTCTCCCTTTCTGTTTTGTTAAAGATGTAGTGAATTGATATTACATAGATTTACTTTCAATTAGAAATTTAGTAAGTAATTTTGGCATGTCACTTCACAGTACAGTTTTGATCTCTTGATCAACTATTTCCTGCTTTCTCTCTCTGTCACAGGGTGAAAGAATGATGTGATGGACGTGAATATGGGCCGCTGGTCAGGCTCACGGCTACCTCTGTCATGCCTTGCCCTTCTGATTGTCAAGTTCCTGGCCTTGGTTTGCCAGGTGGCTCACGGGACTGCCCCGCTTGGCTTTCACTTCACACATTCCACTTACAATGCCACAGTGTACGAGAATTCTGCAGCCAGGACCTATGTCAACAGTCAGACGAGGATGGGCATTACCATGGCTGACCTTTCCTGGGATATCAAGTACAAAATAGTGTCTGGTGATGATGAGGGCTTTTTTAAAGCAGAGGAAGTCATCATTGCTGACTTCTGCTTCCTCAGAATAAGGACTAAAGGTGGGAATTCTGCGATATTGAACAGAGAAATCCAGGACAACTATTTATTGATGGTGAAAGGGTCTGTCAGAGGAGAGGACTTGGAAACATGGACAAAAGTGAACATCCAGGTTTTGGATATGAATGACCTAAGACCTTTGTTTTCACCAACCACGTACTCTGTCACAATAGCAGAAAGCACTCCCTTAAGGACTAGCATTGCACAGGTGACCGCAACAGATGCGGATATTGGGTCCAATGGTGAATTTTACTATTACTTTAAAGGTAAAGTTGATCTCTTCTCAGTTCATCCTACGAGTGGTGTTATCTCCTTAAGTGGCCGGTTAAATTATGATGAGAAAAACAGATACGACCTTGAGATTCTGGCAGTGGACCGTGGGATGAAGCTGTATGGAAACAATGGGGTGAGCAGCACTGCCAAGCTTTATGTTCACATTGAACGTATAAATGAACATGCCCCAACAATAAGTGTAGTAACCCACATTCCCTTCCCATCAGACAAGGAACCTACCTATGCAGTTGTTAATGTTGATGACCTAGATGAAGGAGCCAATGGAGAAATAGAATCTGTTTCTATTGTTGCTGGAGATCCTCTGGAACAATTCTTTCTGACTAAAGAAGGGAAATGGATGAACGAGTACAAAATCAAGGAAAGAAAGCCAATCGATTGGGACAGCTTCCCTTATGGTTACAACCTCACTCTCCAAGCTAAGGACAAAGGATCTCCTCAGAAATTTTCTGCGGTCAAACTGGTCCACATTGCTAGTCCCAGGAAAGAAAGTATCCCCCTGAAGTTTGAAAAGGAAGCGTACGATATTTACATCAGTGAATTTTCACCTCCTGGTGTGGTAGTTGCAGTAGTTAAGCTGATGCCTGAGCCGCAGGGTGTGGAATACAGAATATCTCCAAGTGAGGACGCTGAGTATTTTAAGATCAATCCCAACACAGGCCTTATTAGTACTGCTCGTCCTTTGAAAATCATTGAGAAGGACCTCTATGAATTAGAAGTATATGCAAACAAAGGTGGTGATTTAAAAGCACAGGTTACTGTCAGGTTAGAAGATGCCAACGATCACACTCCGGAGTTCCAGCAGCTCTCCTACAGCTCATTCGTCAATGAAAGTGTCCCAGTGGGGTCCAGCGTTTTGGCAGTGTCAGCAGTTGATGAAGACAGGGGGGAGAACGGATACATCACCTACAGTATTGCCAGTCTGAACTCACTGCCATTTACAATAAACCAGTTTACAGGTGTCATCAGCACATCTGAAGAACTGGATTTTGAGTCCTCACCAGAAAGTTACAGGTTCATTGTGAGGGCATCCGACTGGGGTTCTCCCTACCGCCACGAAAGTGAGGTGAATGTCACCATATACATTGGCAATGTCAATGACAACAAGCCTCTCTTTGAAAAAGTGGCCTGTCAGGGAGTGATTTCATCTGATTTTCCTGTTGGTGGTCACATCACCGCTGTTTCTGCAATAGACATAGATGAGTTAGAGCTTGTGAAGTACAAAATAATCTCTGGAAATGAACTTGGCCTTTTTTATTTAAGTCCAGACTCTGGTGTCCTGCAGCTTAAAAAATCTCTTGTTAATTCCGGCATAAAGAATAGCAGTTTTGGCCTTAAGATAACGGCAACTGATGGAGAGAACTTTGCTGATGCTATGTTTGTTAATATTTCAGTAGTTCACGGGAAAGTGTCTTCAAAGACCTTTAGCTGTAGAGAAACTAGAGTTGCTCAGAAGCTAGCAGAAAAATTGCTCAAAAAGGCAAAAGCAAATGTGAAGCTGAATTTGGAGGATGGTTTTCTTGATTTTTATTCAGTCAACAGGCAGGCACCTCATTTTGACAAATCCTTTCCTACTGATGTGAAGGTTTCGGAAGATCTGCCAGTTGGTGCCACCATCCTGAGGATAAAAGCCTATGATGCTGACTCAGGCTTTAATGGAAGAGTACTTTATACAATTTCTGATGGTAATGTAGATAGTTGTTTCAACATTGACATGGAGATGGGGATACTTAGTGTTCTCATGCCCTTGGACCGTGAAAAAACAGAGCTCTATCTCCTTAATATTACAATTTATGATTTAGGTAATCCACAGAAATCTGCATGGAGACTGCTGACTGTCACTGTGGAGGATGCAAATGATAACCAGCCTGTTTTTCTACAGGACAGTTACTCGGTTAGTGTTTTAGAAAGTACAAGTCTTGGTACAGAGATTATCCAGGTAGAAGCCAGAGATAAAGACCTAGGATCTAATGGTGAAGTGACTTACTCAGTGCTGACAGACACCCATCAATTTGCTATCAACAGTTCCACAGGAGTGGTGTATGTTGCAGATCAACTAGACCGGGAAGCAAAAGCAAACTACACGCTGAAGATTGAGGCTCGGGACAGAGCAGAGAGTGGCCATCAGCAGTTTTCTGTTGTGCCTCTGAAGGTTTTTTTGGATGATGTTAATGATTGCTCTCCAGCCTTTATCCCATCCAGCTACAACGTGAAGGTCCTTGAGGACCTGCCAGTCGGCACTGTCATAGCTTGGTTGGAAACTCAGGATCCAGACCTGGGCTTGGGAGGCCAAGTCCGCTACTCGCTGGTGAACGATTACAACGGGCGGTTTGAGATTGACAAAGCCAGCGGCGCCATCCGCCTCAACAAGGAGCTCGACTACGAGAAGCAGCAGTTCTACAACCTGACCGTGCGTGCCAAGGACAAGGGGCGCCCAGTTTCTCTCTCTTCTCTTTCTTTTGTGGAAGTTGAAGTGGTGGATGTTAACGAAAATCTTTATACCCCTTATTTTCCTGACTTTGCTGTCATTGGATCTGTAAAGGAAAACTCCCGCATTGGTACAAGTGTTCTGCAAGTTGTTGCTCGAGATGAGGACTCTGGAAGAGATGGGGAGATCCAGTATTCCATTAGGGATGGCAGTGGACTGGGGAGATTCAGCATTGATGAAGAAACTGGTGAGTTTTGTTTCTAATTTCTGCTTCATAGATTTTTTTTTTCAAAAGCAAAGCTGACGCATAATTGTTTTCTATCCTGAACAAGAAATTCAGTTCTTCTTAACAGGCAAGATAAAATTATAAGTAAGAATTTTCCAGGCACAGCAGTGACATGATTTAATTACCTGGTTGCATTCATCACTCTGTGGATGTGAAATTATACACATTTCTTTTCAGCAGCTCTGTGAGGACTCCGTTTAGAAGGCAGTGATAGTTACAGAATGACTCGCTTACAGTCACATTGATCACTGTAAATTACTCAGGTCACCTCCACAACATCACAGTACTCATGACTTTAGATCCAGTGTTAAACCCAATGGAAGGAAATAAGGAGCATGAAAGAAAGATTATTTTGTCCTAAAACCTATTTGTGGACTTGTTGCTGGGAGTCATTTTTTATGGGAGTTATTCTGGAATGACACACCATCCTCTGTAATACACTTTCTTGTGTTTATCAGTGTTGGTGTGCTTATTTAAAAGGTAAAAGTCCAGGGAAATGTTCATAGCTGTAAATGACCTGTGCTAGTTTTCCTTTGGTGCCAGTAGTATTATAAATATTGATGTTAGAAAGCATTGCGAACCCCAACCCTTCACTATATTAACTATTGTTAATATAATGAAGGTTCTTCAGATGCTGAACTTTATTACCATACCACCCTATTGGAAAACGTTCAAAATACTAAAGTGTGTTTAGTAAAACACTTAAAAGCTGGCTGTTTAAATGTCTGATGGCTTTTGGGAGTAATGGTGCAGCTGTGCACCACTAGAAGTAGTGAGGGAATTAGAAAATATTAGTCAACAGTTTCAGAAATTATATTAAATATGTTAGGTCTCTGGGTTTACTGTGGTTTGTATGTCTTCTTCTGAAGCTTTTAATTGAGAATGTGGTATTAAACATAAGATTAAAATGTATGTTTTGGCAAATTCAAACTGTTTAATCAAATGTCAACTTTCTAAACTGAACATTATGAAAAACAGACGACATCACAAATGCTGTGGCTCTCATAGTGCAAGCAGAGAAAAATATTTTTATTCTATTTTTGCTACAGCCTTGCTGCTACAGCTGTACACAGATGATTGCAGTCAAAACCTAATGTCCGGAAACATCAGACTTGAGTGTCAGAAGTCAAGAGGGCACCTAGTGTAATTTCCAGGAATCTTAGAAACTCACATATCCTACAGTGCTGATAGTAGCGGAAGGCATTCAGGTGACATTATTTAGACATTTGGACATGTGTTTAAACATTAAGCTCCTCCATTTGAAAATGTCATCCTACCTATTTATTGAGTAGTATCAACTTCATCTCAATGGGCTCTTTATAAAGCACTGGGAGGTTGGTGCCAATGCTGCACTATTGATACAGAAATCTCAGCATTCGACATTTATTGAGCTTAAAAGAGCTGCTAGGGAAAGTAACTCACTACATGTCACTCATAAGTGAAATAAACAGTTTTTTTACCCCGTGCCTACCCTAGTAGAGGTGTTGGCCTAGAATAAGTTAGGTCCCTTGTTCAGTAAAGCACAAATCATGTTTTAATGGGAATGGAAATTGTACTGAGTGTTCCACATTAAATATAATTTCTTTCTAAAATTGAAATATTTTTTCTGGAGGCAAAAAAGCCCCAAACGTCCCAAGATGCCAAGATTTTTCTGCCTTTCACTCTTTCATGAGCATTATGTGAAAATAAGCCAAGCCGTGCGATTTCACTTAATCATTCCAGAAGATAATCCAGCAGATCAAAAGCTTTGGGATTCTTGTTTCTGATTTCCCCGAATATTCAATGCCGTGTAAGCCTTCTTGAAAGCAATTTGAAGAACACTTTGGGTGCTGCACTGCAGCCAGGGTGATGTGGAGGGCAGGGCTTCAGGGCTACTCTGGGTCATGCTGTTGTAAGCTGAATGCAGGATTTGACCTTCTGTGTCAAATAAAATGCAACATTAATACTCTGCTATTGAACTGGTGGCAACTTAAATGCTGCTGAATGATGAATCAGCTTTCTAGCTGTAGAAAAGGGCTTAAGTCACATATTGAATTAATTTATAAAGAGATAGCTGTTTATTTACTTTCAGTGCAGTTCATTTGTCACTTCTAAACTGACCAACTCTATTGGCTTATGTACCGTCTCTCCTGAAATTTGTGAAGGTAAGCAGGAGTGTGAAGTACAACAAATCAATATTTTTGGCCGCTGCCTTAATGAAAAGATGACTGCAGCATCCATTATAATCATGAGGCTATAAAGTTGGCCAAATTCATCCTGATATATGAGCAGGCTGGACTGTAAGCAAGTCTGTGCTTTCAGCAAAATTCTGCTCAAATGCATTATTTTTATTTTTCTGAAATATTAAATGTTAATGGTGTTGCCTGTGTGTTGAGTGCGATGTGCTTTTGCTTCCTGAGGCACATTGATAACTGAGAGTTGAAATGAGGAGAAGCAGGCCTTTCATGATGGGTACACACTGCCCCATGCAGCTGAACATTTGTTCTCATGGTGGCCTCTTCTTCCACTACAGATGTATATAGCTGCACAGTGGTGCATCTGGAAAAAACGAGTCTCAGGGGAGATCTCGCTCTCCCCAACTGCCTGAAAGGAGCTCGTAGTGAGGCAGGGGTCAGTCTGTTCTCCAAGTAACAAGTGTCAGGACAAGAAGAATTGGCCAGAAGAGGTTTTGATGGGGTGTCAGGGCAAATTTATTCACTGAAAGAGTTGTGAGCTATTGGAACAGGCTGCCCAGGGATGTGGCGGAATCACCATCTCTGAAAGCGTGCAAGAAACGTGTGGATGTTGTACTCATGGCTGTGGATTAGTGATTGACTTTGCAGTGCTGGGTTAATGGTTGGACTCAAGGATCTTGGAGGTCTTGTCAAAGTTAAATGATTCTGTGATCTATCTCCAGCAAGCTTGATCTAGCTTTTGGTGTGGGTTTCACAACAGGCTTTTCTCCATTCAGGTCAGAACAGTGGATTGCAGTCAGGGAGCTTGGGAGTCTTCTCCGTATTGGTCCTTACGGATCCTTCTGCACTGTGTAAATGTGCAAATCTGGGTGCTGTTGTAGTTTGGTAAGAGTTGTACCATGGGGGTGAGCCTGGAATTCCCTTCCTACAGTGCTGCTCTTTGCCTCATGTAATTTAGAATTGGTAGATTGAAGAGCATTGTTGTTGCAGCATTCACTGCTAAATATGCCAGTTCATACACGGTGGTAACCAGAACCATAGCAAGTATTTGCTAGATAGAAGTGTGAATCACTTCCAAATTTGCTTCCATGGATTTACTTTCCATTTCCACGAGTCAGAGACAGTACAAATCTGTAAATAAATAGAAAGTCTCCTGAAGTGGATTGCTGCAGCTTCTGACCTTTCAACTCCATCTGTGGTTTCCCACTACCTTAGATAGAAAATGAAATTTCTCATGGGTTTAGAAGTCAGTCATGATTTATAACTAAAAAATCTGGTTTCAGACTTTTCTGGAGGTTAAAAAAAAATGGAGGAACTTTTTTTTATTTATTGACTGTTGATATAAATGTCAGAAACATGCCATTTAAAAACCTTGCACTGAGGAACATGTAATGTGATCCTTCTGTCTCCTGTTAGAAACTGCCTTTTATTTTTTTTCCCTGTCATGTTCATTTTTTTTGGGATCCAGATATGTAATCTTTTATAAAATTTGGTCATCTAGAATGAGAACTAGTCACTGCAAGCTTCTTCAAGTCAACAGAAGGAAACAAGTGACTGAGAAACATGATTAATTTCACCCTAATGTAAAAATATGAACTAAGTTGGGTGAATCATGCTCTAAAAATGTGCGAAGGTCCTTGTGAGACTAGCTCAGGTAGAGGTTTACCCTGAGTGCCTTGCTTTGGTCAGATGTAGCCCCCCCTGTTAACTGTGAACAAGAAGATATAGTGTTGGCCTTACTGCTGGGTAATTTGTTACGACTCCTCTCTACCAGATTCATGGTTTTAATCTGGTTTGTGGGAATTACCTTTCATTCAGAAACCCGCACATAAGTGCACTTCTAGAAATAAAAAGTGGCAAAGAAATTTTAATAGTGTAGGGGTGAGAGTAATGTAAATAATAGTTTATGATTTTTCATTTTCTGACAATACAGTGTTAAAGCCTCCGACCCTCTTTTCTACCTGCAGAAATTGATCAATATCTTATATTTGGATCTTGCAGAAGTGACAAATAACCTTCCCCTTTTGCAACTCTCATGCTAAAGAGAAGCTGGAACCATTTTCTCATCTTCAGTACTGCTTCCTGCCTGGTGTGCATCTCCACGCTCTTTGCCAGTCTGCTAATTTCAGTTTCTTAGAAGAAAAGTGTGTAAAACACACTCTTTTATCTCCATGTTGTTGTGACACAAATGAGCAGAGATGTGGTAGAAAAAAAATTGTGGGATGAGAGTGTGCTCTGAGTTTCCATCACAGGTTAGCTCTAATAGTTGTGACTACTCTTGAGGAAGTGTCCTCTGTCAGAGGTGCTACACTGCCTTATTAAAAACCTGGATTTTCTTAGCTCTGGTATGTGCACACTCATAGTGCCGATACCACCTCAAAGTGGTGCATTTTTGTTGTTTCAGGACTTGGTGGTGAGTCCAACAAATGCATATGGGTTTATGATATCACCCGCCTTGGGAGACTGAATACCATCTATCAGAGCCTCTTTTCTGGCTGCAGCGGTGATCTGAGCAACTAGTAGGAGTTCCTGAGTTCTTGAAAGGTTGAGTTAGATGAGATCAGGCCTAAATGCTGGAATCCTCCTTCTCCTTTTTTGATGATTTTTAGTTCAGCTAAACTGCATTTTTACTTCAGCTCCACTTTTTAGGCTGGCATCTGTTTCTGCATGTTAATATAACAGCCTGGCACACAAAAAGTTTCTGTGTTTACCCTTACACTACCCATGGACACACTGGTAATAGGAAATGATCAAAGTGAGTTCTAGAGGAGCAGAGAGATGAGACAAAATCAGTGGCTTCTGTAGGGTTTTTCAGAGTTGGTGGAGCAGCATCCTGACATGCAAGGAATTACTAACTCCATTGCATGGGTGGTGAAACTGAAGCAACAAGTTTTTTACTTGTTCTCAGGAAAGCATAGCAGCATCCTAAGTCCCTCTGAAATTGAACTTGGAGATAAAACGATGATGTTAATGAAACACCTACAGGATCTTCAGTGTTCTTGCAATGCCCATGGGCATGGACTTGAAGAATGCTTTCAAAGAATGCTTTATTTCCTAGGGTTGTTCAGGAGCCTGAGTCTCCTAACTTTCATTAGAACTTTAAATTTAGGTGTTTGCTGACACGACTTTCTAACCCTGTAGAGGATCTCTGGTAAGGATGTAACTTGTAGATGACCCTGTTAATGTCTCTAGGTGTTTCAGCCCTGTAATTCACATGAACAAGCCAGTCCTGTCTTTCACAGTGCTGAAAGCTTAAAAGGTACTGTTAAATGGAGGTAGAGGTCAGATTATTACAGACTCCATGGGTTTATTTATAGTGCTAAGGATAATGGTCTGGTCTTCTATCTGGATACCTCAAAAGTGATAGAAATCCCTAACAAACTGTGGCTAGAAAAGGCAGTTGGTGCTGGAAAGCCCTAATCATGGCTTCAAAGGACTTGTAATGAAAACTAGAAACACCAGATGATATCGTTTACAATACACCAGACCTGCCTGCACTGTTCAATCTATTTGGCAGAAAGGAATGAATTTACTGCTTCAGACTCCTTGCATCTTCTTGCTGTCTCTCAAAATACTTTTCAGTTATTTTGTATGCAGGTTGAAGGGTATTTTCATTTACTACAATGTGAGTGGTTTGATAAATATTTTTATGGGACCATTTCTAGTGTTTCCTTGAAACAAAGTAAAGTAAAATGAAAATCATTTGTGATACATGTTTTTCTTCCTCTCAGCTGTTTAATTTTATGGAGGCGTGTAGGAGCTAGTGGGTGGATCTGTGTGGACTCACTGGCAGAATTTAATTCACTGTAGAGTTTGGAGACACTAGTATTACAGCTGTTATTCATCTTCCTGGAAAGTGTAGGCCAATTTCATTACCCAGAGACAGTATTTTGGAGCCTCTTTATTATCCCAGCCTTCTAAACCCAGTTTTCAAGGTAGCTTCAGGCCATAGCACAGAAGTGCCAGTGGGTGCTGCTGGGAGTCTGCTCACAGGGGAGACACTTGGAGCAGGCACTCATGACAAGATCATCAGCCCTCAGCTGGTCCTTGGTGTCTCTCCTGAGCAGCCTCTTTGGGGAGGGGTGTGCCAGATGGATCACAGAGCACAGTCCTGGCCAAAATCTGGTCTGTCAGCCTGTGTCTGTGTCAGGCAGGAATGAAGCATGCCTGAGAGCAGCTATTTCTGAGCCTGTGTTACTGTGTTAAAATTGTTCTGTGAGTTATCTCTGGCAGCTTTTAACAGTGGAAGTGTTCCTTCATATAAGATTTCTACTTTTAGGACAACAATCACAAACACTTTTCTTTTTCTTTAGAATTAGTTATGGTAGAAAACCAATCATTTTTATACAAATTCTGTGTCTGTTTGTTTATAATTTCCCTGTCATTTCTAGATGTAAACTAGTAAGGAACAAGGCTTGTCTTAGTTTCACTGGAGCAAATTTGTTAAACTTATTTTTAGCAATATGAACCCTAAAACAATGCATCAGTTTATAAAAACATTTTCTTTAAAAGGCTTTGAGTATCATTCTGACATATTTTCAAAGTTTCCAAAGTGAGACCAGTCATTCAGAATTGTTTTATTCAAGCTGTTCAGCTCTCTAGACTTTTTACCCCATAAAACAGCTCACAACATACAATTTTTATAGCTAGCTGTAATTTGCACGCTTTCCCTTCTTTGGAAAATGTTTAGAGAATATTCTTCATTATTCAGGATGCTCCTGGTGATAGGACATTTTGTCTCAATCTCCGAGTAGTTTATTTATTAATAAGGAAATGTGTAGTCTGTATTTCCTCCTGTCACCTTTATTACCCTTGAGAGATGTTTCCAAGAGCATTTTGTATTATGTCTTCTGTTATTCCCAGTGTATAATTCCAGAAGTGACCTCTCTATTAGCTCATGCATCATCATCATCCATTAAATTATGCCCAGGTGCTCTTGCAGAAAGCTTATCTCCAAGGTGCCAGCAAAGGGACCAAGCCACAAGGTAGTGAGTTTGATGTTAGAGGAAAATTGACTTCCAGTGTCTAGTGTTCAGCTGAGCACATGAGCGCCAGCTTTATCCTGGCATCACTTCAGACCATGAGCAGCAGTTCATGATAGCTCAGAGGAAAGTGGAGAAAAATCCACTTTAGCTGTTCCAAAGCACCAGTGGAAGTCAAGGGCCCTGAGAAGAGATGTTGTTCATGCAGAAATGCGAGTTTACGAGCATATGGAGGGCAATATCCTCTTCCAGGGGTATACAGAGGAAGATGTTTGGACAATGTCTAAGATTACATGGAGCCATTTTGTTGCACTTCCTAATCCTTTGCTGTTACAAGTCCAGGAGAGAGAAATCTCTGCTGGCCAATAAAACTGAGGACATGTTTTGCTGTCTGACCTTGCAGCAGGTTGTGTGGCTTTTTAGGGAGCAGTAGAACTGGACAGAGTTAATCAGGAATTTGTAGTGCTGGTTTGGAGTGATAACACTGAGCTTATCACGTATCTCTTCCCCTGCTTGAGTACGTAGGTAGGCTTGAGGATTTACCTTGGAAGCTGGATTAAAGGGTACTTTGTTATAAAGCTGTTTGCAGTTCAAGGACTACAAGTAATGGTTAATCAGTCAGTTGCCTGGAAAGCTTTTCCAAGCTTTCATTGCTTTCATTGCTAAAGATTGTGTCATATTGTAAGGCTGTTTGGCTAATTTCAGTGTTCGAGTCTTGGAACTCGTTAGGTGTTTGCCAACAAGGTAAAAATAAAATAAAATTTAAAAGCCTTTCCACTGTAGGATCTCTGAATTAGCATATACATGTTTACCTGAAAATAGATATTTGGAGATGAGCTTCTGTAGCTCATGGAACAGATTATTTCCATCTGTAGTCTGCTGTTTAATGTAAACATCTTTATTGCATTTTATACGCTTATGGTGTCTTATTAACATTGAAGTGTTGCCAGTAAGAAATAACTGAGAGAATACCAAACAGAGTGTATGTGGGGAGGGGGTTTCCATTGCAGTTGGTTTGCATTAGGTGTTTGCACTAATACATCTCTGTGTATCTCAGAGTGAAGTTGCTGGCATTGACCTGGTCATTTTGTCCAGGTGAACAGAAGGGGTAGATCCATTCAGTTGTGGCAAGAAGTTTGTCCCAAGTGTTGCTGCAGCATTCCATTAGAGCAGGAAGGGTGTGAAGATGCAGGACTGTGCTTTGTTTCCTCTGTGCAGAGAGCTGTGGTATGTGCCAGTACCTCCCCACCTAAATGACTAGGAGTATCAGGACATGTTCTGGCACTTACTCACCCCTCCACTGAGATACATGTGGGAATTTTTCCTCTTAGATGTCTCAACTTTGCAGCTGTTACCCACTGGAGACAGCCTGGTTACCGCAACGCTCCTTGAGAGGGAGGCAGCCTGAAGGTACTTCTCTTAGGAAATGTTTTTCAATTACTTTGATGATAATCTTGGAGTTGAGCAAATTGTGCTCACTGTATGTGGGCAACAATTCTTCAAGGTGATGGCTCGGAAAGGTGAGAGTAATCTCATTGTGTGTGGTTTCAACAGCTCTCTGCTTTCACTGTGATGGTAAGGTCTGCTTATCTTTCACAGCTGAAGCTTTTGGTTTTAGTTTTGCTGAAATAAGCATAGCAAATAAATTTCTGGTTTTAGATCTTGGCAGCCCATAATGAATTATTTGCATCTTTATTTGGGAATTTTTCATCTTCATTTGAAAATTTTACTAAGAATTTGTGTTCTGGAAATGTAACTTTATGTATATGCCATTAAAAATTACTTTGCTTCACACCAGTGGTTCATTCTGTAGGGTAAAGATTTGGCAAAAAGAAGAAAACAGCTGATACTGTGAATCAGTTGGTTTTTTTTCCCCAAAAACTTTATTTTTGCAAGAGAATAACTATGGGATTTAATTAAATTTGCCAGAATACTTCACAGTCCCAGAACACCTTTCATCTAAAGTACACAAATTACTTTCCACATTTTAATGAAGGAAGCTCTTTGATGTACAATGCCTATGTAGTTTCCATTTTACTGAAAGGTGTAGATAAGTTAATAGTGTGAGATGTTTTTCTCTTTTTTTGAGACCAGGGGAATGACAATGCACAAATTCATTAAAAGCCATGGGAACTTCAGGTGTTTGGCACCTCTGTGATGAAGCTGTATTTAGCCACAGCAAATAGAGGTGGATGGGACAGATTCTTCTGAGTCCCAGCCTGTTGTTCCATATGAGACCACCCTTCTTACAGGATCTTGGAGCTGGTTTTAAAAGAGTTGGATTTTACCAATCTTTTTAAGAAGGGTTGGATTTCTATTTGAGATAGTTTGTAAGGATGAACTGATTTGGTTTACTATGCTCTACTTCCACTGGATATGTTAGTTTGTTTTGTTTTTTACTGTGCTATAATTCTCATTTAACATTAACTCTGATGATGGGCCAGTTGTAGTGTAAGCCATTGTCAATGATTAATGCAGCTTCCTCTGGGATGATAACCTTCTGTTTTGCTGTGGGGGAAAGAGCAGTGGATAGCTACAAGTACCAGCAGTGAGGTCAATCCAGGGATAACCACAGGACTGGCAGCTGGATAGAAACCTCATCTGGCCTTTGGGGCTGATTCTTCTGGGTGGCACTGAGTGCTCTGAGTGGCTGTGGGGGCCTTCCCGTTATGGGGCAGACTTCCTGGTATGGAGTGCTTCCCTCACTGTACCCTCTTGCAGCTCTGCCCCTCAGAGACACTTGCCTCTTTCAAGGCAATCCTGAAAACAGCAGATTGAGCCCCTGTGAGCTCAATACAGCTCCATTGGAAACAGCTTCCATTGGAAACCTAACAAACATTTAATGTGCTATTTTCACTCCCACGGTACCAGGATAGGGCAGTCTGTTCTGTGCCTTCTGTACCTCAAATTAGTGGTGTGTCTTCATCTCCACGAGGAGCAGTTGCACCAGCCATTTGCTAATGAGATGAGATGCTTTTTGTGAGTGTGCGGCTCCTCTGCAACCCAGTGTGGGTCTGCCTTTAATGAGGTATCTTCCTTTTTGGAACATTCAGTGTGGGCAGTAGTTCAGTGTGGGCAGCAAGCTGCTTCTGAGGTACAGAGTGTCATGCTGGAGGCAAGCAAAATAATCAAAAAAGGAAGATTGTGCCCATAGTGACATTTGTAAAGGAGATGGGAGCTGTTTATGAGGCAGGGCCAGGACTAGTGTTTAGCTGTGCTGGCTAAAGGGTAAATAGCAAAATCTGTTTCATAAATGTGACCCAACGAATTTATAACTGCTGATTCTAAAGTTTGTCCCTCCATCAGTTCATTGTCTAAACCTGTAGCAGCTTCTCTCTAAAAATAAAGGTAATACCTAAATAATGTTGGAATTTTCTCAACTATAAAGATGGAATTTGTTGAAGGTGGAAGTGGAAAAAGCCATTCAGCTGGTGGATGTTGCTGGCTGTAGCCATTGCTGCATTGCAAAGTGCTCTACTCCTATATTGTTAGGAGCACAGAAGGGTTCCTGTTGTCTTTGTGTAAACATACCAGTGTTTAAAACTTTTTGCATATGCTTCTGCTCTTTCATGGGGATTTCCTTTAATTGCTTAATCTTTCATAATGAACATTAATCTGTCACTGGCAAAGATAAAATCCAGCTAATTCTCAGAAAAATCTGTTTTTCTTTCTCTGTACCCACAAATTAAAACTCATTTGATAACATTTGGAAGCTCTATCTAGACACTGAATGTGGTCAGAAATAACTGTGTGGTCACACTGTCAATCCTAGTCCAGTCCACTTTAACAAGAGGGTTTGGACTTTGCTGGCAAGTCCCTGGAGGATATGGGAACCTCTAGTAAAGGGGCCATGGATCCTCTTTCCCTGGTCACGTGGATCTAGGAGAGACAATCTTACTGGCAGGGTTCCTAAAGGGTTGAGGCATACAAAAAGGGTTGAGGTATACAAAAAATCCCACAGCCAAGCAAACTATTAACACCAAGCTTTTGCAACTTCAATTGCTTCTGTAGAATCCCATGTTTTCAATTAAAAAAGGATGTGATTTCCACTATACCTGGCATTTATCTGTTCCGAAAGCAACAGAGGCAGCCCATTCATGGACCTGAATGCTGTTTCCTTCTGCCTCCCCTCAGTGGTTCTGTTTTTTCCTACAGCCACTGGTGAACCAGCTCAAGAAAACCATGAGGGAAGAACTCATTTTTTGATGAAAAGAGTGGGGGGATCAGTTGCATTTACAGGTCTTGCAAACAGAAGCCATTTGGGTGGACCCAGAGAAGGAGATCAGGTGCAAAGCAAAGTATTGCCTTGCCCTTTTGATGCTCGTGGCCCTATGGGTTTGGGAACATTGGTGCACACAGTTGCAGTGGTGTAATTCATGTCTTTGAAATTCATACTAAGATGTAGTCTTAGTCTTGTCAATACGGGAAATTTGTAATTCCCTGCTTTGTAGAAGTTGCTTGGTGGAGAGTTGACCTGCTAAACCAGAAGTGAATTTAGTGTGATGGAGGAATGGCTTGGAAATAACATGTGCAAGAGCTACTGCTTTGTCCTGGCTTTGTTGTGGAAGAGGCAGTTGTGATGGAGAGAGCAGGATGTGTGCTAACGTGGGGATTTGGTGTGTTAGCTGATGAGGGTGCTTATTTTCTACATGGTGGTTATGGTGTAGGTCCCTGGGCCTCGAGCTAAAATCACAAGTCAGAACAGCTATCAGATGGCTAAAGCTGCTTACTACATGTCACGGAGAGAGACAGAATCCCTCTGGCAGTATAACTAACCTTTTCATGCCTCGCTTTACCTGTCTGTACAATAAGTCTAATGATCATCACATTGTCAAAGGCAGTTTTGTGCCAGTTGTGATGCTTGCATGATTAATGGCTTTAAAATGCTGTGAGTGATTTTGATGGAAACACGTATCAAAATGCAACGCAACAACTGAGTAATGCAGTCGCTTGGTATTTGGAGGGTGTTAAAAGAGAAGCCCCTTCAGGAGTCTCTTCCTCCCAGTTTGATTTCCCAGGAGAACTGTAGAATCACAGTGACCTATTTAAGCCAGTACATTTATTCCAAATAATTGACGATGGAAATGTTACACTGACTGCACTGGACATACACAACAGCCATGTGCTCACGTTGCTCAGTCATTCCTTTCAGCCTTCCAGGGGTGCTTCAAATCCTGGCTTGCTGCAGTGCAGTGGGTGGAAACAAAATGCTAAATAAATTTCAGGATGAAATGAGACAAATCCTTACAGTTGCTCCCTGCATGCCATAATTGCTGTGTCTCTGTTTGACCTGGCCAAGGGGCTGGCTGTGATTTTGTGTTGCAAGTAGTCCTATGATGCATCATTTTAATGGATTAAAATAATGAAGCTCAGTATTGTTCTTAGTCATTCTTCCCAGTTGTGGAGCTGATAGCCATAGGTGGATAGAGCTGTTGAACTTTTGCCTTGGGAAAGCATTCCTTTTAGCAGATAATGGGAGACCATTTTGGTAGAGTAACATTTTTTTTGGAGTTATGCTTCTGGCTTTCGGGTACCATGGGAGAAGGCCACTTCAGTATTCCTGATACAGGTAATACTTTTTAGTGATACTATACATAATTTATTGAGGGAACATGCTAAGATGGGGCTCTGCTATTATGCAGAACCAGGACTTTTGTGCCATATTACCCCCCAGAAAGCTGGAGCACCTCCAGCCCAGCATGGTCAGCTGCAGGACAGCAGACAGCAAAGCGTGCCAGAAATGTGCATGTTTTGTGTCCATACCATGGGTGCAACGTATGCATAGCATGGAGGGAAAGCTGTAGATGAGAGCAAAGTGCCGCAGAAACTCATTTGAAGGTTCTCTCTATTTATCTAAATAAATAGTTCTGGAAGCTGCTAGCTAACTTGCCTGCTTAGAGTATTTTCCATGTCACTAAGGCGCACTGCCACGGTGTCCTCGTTTTAAGTCCAGTATGAGGCTCACCAGAAGTGACAGAAATTAATCTGACCTACTAATTCCCATTTTTGGGTTTGGGGCAAGGAAGTTTGAGGCAGCATGCAGAAGTTGGGGAAGCAGATTAATGCTGCCTGCAGCTCATGGTATTTGGCTCAGAAATGTGCTGAAGGAAGACGTGTCTGCCATGGCTCCACTGCCTTGCCAAAACATTTGCTGTATTGCGTGGCATAGAGGGTAGTAGTTGTTTTAAGGAAACATGCTCTGCCATCTCATATTCCTCCCAGTTTGGTTAAACTTACGACATCTACCCCACAAGCAGAGTTGTAGACCTCTCCTTCCTTTCATGTGAAGCTTGACCTTCTCTGTTTTTCTTGGCTTTTTATGGTTTGATTTTCTTGTGGAAGTGTCTCTAAATTCCAAGGAATTCCCCATCAAATCCCTGTTGTCTCTGCCTTGCACTGTTGTAACTGCAGAATCAGTTGTGTGGCTTTTTTCTGTTTTTTTTTTTTTTTTACTACCTGGAGCTGGGCTGGAAATCTTCCTAAAGATTTAAGGAATCTATAGTGATTGGGAATAATTTCATTTGCCAGTGTCACAGCCTGGCATCTGTATGAACAAGGCTAGGTAATGCAGGAAAGATTTTTTTTTTATTTAATGGAGGTACCTAAGGTTTAGGCAAACACAAATATTATTGATTCTACAGCCTTGGTTGAGTTACTTGATGTCACTGAATGTTATTTAATTATTTATTGAATTATGTGTTCAAAAGATGTGGAATCTTTGGAATAGAAAATATTACAAAGACTTTAGAGATTTATTAGACTACATGGCAATAAAAAAAAGATTACCGTATCCCTAATCATTCATATATTGTCTTTTTTGTGTGAAAATGGCTTTGTGTTTCTAATCAGCCAGAAAGGAAGTTGCTCTCTTGGTAGTGATATTGCTAATGGTGATAAGCAAATGCAACTCAGAAAAAGTCATGCTGAAAGCAATGTTCCCTGGTCCTTTTCACTAGCCTCTGTTTTGACTTTTTCATTTGTGCTGGCAATGAGTGATGTTAAGAGCGTCTCCTGGGCAACATGCTGCCTGAGTGGTGTGATTTATGGTCCACTATTTTAGAGAAACTGCAATATTCTGCTCCTTACTAAAGAGAGCTTCAAAAACATACAGAAGTTGGGAAAATATTATCTGTCTTTTAAAAACAAGATCTGTGAACAGATGTATGCATCTATTCTGTCGCCATACAGATGGGCAGAAAACATTTAGTTGTCATGGCAACAAAATGTATAGTGCCACAAATGAAAAAGAAGTATATAAAAGAAAAGTATTTGTCTTGCCAGTTGTTTTATCATGACAGCAGCTGCTGAATTTGAGTTTTATTGTCCTGAAACTTCAACACAAAATCGTCCAGACCACATTTTTCCTTAATGCAGTATTTGTATCCTGTAGGCTTCCTGCAATTTGCCTTTAGATCTCTCTACTCTGGGAGGCATTGGCATTTTCATCTCTAGTTATTTGCCTAGATGTGGTTTCTCTCTTGAATGAGCATGGGGCAGTAAGCAGTAGATTGATATCTCTGTTCTCATGAAACAGCTCCTAGATGAATTAACATTTCTATTTTGTTGTTAACTGAGATTTCCATATTGTTGAGCATGATGGGTTGTACTCTTGATATTAGGGTGAAACAGAAACTGTTTATGCTGTAATCAAAATTTTTGTATATCTGTATATAGAGTGGGCAGAAGAAAATAATGTAGTCTATTTGTATTATTCATTGGGATATTCTGTTCTGAAAAAATCAGACTTTGAAAATGAAATGATGCAATTCAAATGACTGTGTCGTGGTGGCAGCAAGGTTGCTTTCCATCAGCCTGGAGTTGGGTTGTGCTGTGCCCCCCCAGCCCTGTGGGCTCAGCCTGTGGCAGTCATGGGCCTTGAGGGTGGCCGTGGCTCCTCCATCATGTCTGAAATTGGCCTGCAAGCACCCATTGGGTGTGCCACCATGCCAGTGCAGGGTGCTGCTGGGGCACAAGTACAAGATGCCAGCAGGAATTACAGTGTTTGGAAATGAGCACATGAAGGAATAGTAGCAATTCAGTAACTCTCAATACTAAGCTCAGAGCCATCATCAAAATTCCTTTAATCCTGTGTCTTGCTAAATGCTGTAGACTGCTTTTTAAACTGTTTTTAATTAAAAAAAAAAAAAACAAAACAAGTGAGACTTGCTGGTACCACTTGTCTGCTTTTTTGGTTTTGTGTAATATTGTGAATGTTTAGGGTGTATCCTGCTGGTCACTGCAAATGAGGTGTGTAGCCATTTCCATTTAAATGATCTTTTTTCCCTTTAGCTGCTTGAAGCAGTGTTTCTTTTTTGGAATAATTAAAGAGAAAGCCAGGCTGTCTGAAGGTCAGAGCTGTTTATAGCACTCTTCCCTGCTTCACTTTTGCTTTCACAAAAAATTAAAAAAAAAAAAAAATGATTTTTGGGATTTTAGGATTGGTTAATGTATTTACCCAGCCTTCAATAGGTAATTTTCATGGGATAGAGAGATCTTGTTTACAATATGTATAAACAGATTAAAAGGAATTAATTTAATTGTGTAAAACTATAAGTAATCTCCTGCCTTCCTCTGTCAACCTGTCATGCCTTCAGTTGAGTGGTACTTCCTATTTCTACTTTTTCTTAATCTTCAATTAAGTAGAAAGCTTTCTCCCATTTTTTAATTCTGTCTTTTATTTTCTTCCAAAGCCTTCTCTAGCAAATTTGTGCTTACCCTGGTATGTCCTCTCTTCCTGTCTGCCCGTCATGTATTTTTATTCTCTGCCATCAGCACTGGCCTCCTATTTAGCTGAGTGCTTTTAACCCAATGAAGCCAGTGGGATTTAAATACCTGTCTGAGTGTTTTGGAAGGGGATTAGCTTTACAACCCTTTATTATGAAAGCCATGTTTCAGTCTACATCTACAGTTGTGTAGATGGAGAGTTGAGCTGGAGATAAGAAAACACTGAGAATTAAGATGTGCTTGCAGCCAGTCAGTTTGCAGCCTCTGAATGTTGAAGAGTCTTCTGTTTGTATGGTTTAGGCTTTTAAATTTGTCTATAAGTCCAAATGCCTAATTCCAGAACTCAAATCCAGTGAATGAGTCACAAGAGTGGTCCATCCTGCTGGGTCCCTCTCCTCTTCACCAGCACAATCTTCATACCTAAGGAGAAGTCATCACTGAGCATGGGGGAAGCAGTTAACAGTCAGCTTTGCCATGTCATAAATGCCAATATTTTAATTCACATCATCTAACAAGAAAATGTACTTTTTATTATTTCCATCTTCTTCAGTACGTTACCAGAGCTGTTCCAACCACTTCCAACTGGCCCAGCCTTGGCCAGTGGCACATCCATCTTGGAGTTGCCTGACACTGGCTCTGCTAGATGTGGGGGAAGTTTCTGGCGCTGTCTCACAGAAGCCACTCTTGTAGCCCACCCTGCTTCCGAAACCTGGCCACGCAAACTCAATACACCTGCCCATGGTGGGCGGGTTGGAAGTAGGTCTTTAGTTAAATAAGACGTCTTTAAGGTGCCTTCTGATCAGAGCCATTCTATGATCCTGCGATTCTAATTTTGCCTGGCAGTAGCTGACAGAGGCTCTGCCCCTTCCATTGGGAGAATTCCTTGAGCAGAGCACAGCTCATTTTTTCAGAGGTGTCTGCCATGCCTCTTGCTCCACTTGCAGTATGACAGACTTCAGCAGTATTCCAGCTAGAAAACTTTTACTGTTATTTTTCTCTCTGGGTGCACATTACTTGTGTGATCACTCAGTCTGATCTCACTTGTGTGTGCTAGAGCTTGCTGTCTTCTTAAAATTGTGCATGCAGCATGAAAAGATTCATGGATATGAGCCCTTGCTAGTTCACAACCGGTAAATGAGCTAATGATGATACATCTTCCCCTCCCTGCTGCACTCAGAATTTTTATTGCAAGGCTAGTATCATTTGTTTTCATCTCTAGCAAATCCTCCCTACATCCTTCTCCATCCTAATAATATCCTTTGAAAAACACCTACTGCAGTGACCTCCATTTGACTATGAAATGGAAGCACTAATCAGCAGGGCTGGTATCCAGGAAGTTTTGTCAGTGTTGTATAGTACAGACCCCTTTCCAGCTACATTAGCCACCAAAAGGCAGCACTTTTAAGCAGTACAGAGCCAGATACTTTCTTATATCAGCTTCGGTCTCAGCATCAACATCCCTTCTTAAAAGCATATTTAAGAAGACAGTTTAAGTGTAACTGTTTGCAAAATACAAAGTTCACCACTAATTTAACTCAGGCTAATAGGTATCATGTAAGGTTGAACAGATTAAAGTGAAACACTTTCCAGGCTTAGGAGCAGCCAGCAATGGCGTTTTCCATGTGAAAATTTTAATTATGGATCTTGATGTCCTCTGGTTCTGCCTGAACAGCGAGCCCTGCCATGAGTGTCTGCTTTATGAATGGCACTTCCACATGCCAATGGCACTCAAAGCTGTCATGAATTCCTATTTTAATGTCAAATGCTTGGATGTATATAGCTCCTCTTTCAAGTAGGAGCCAGGATATGAAGACTGGTGTGCATGCCTCAGTGGAGGGAGATTTTCTGAATTTTGGAAGGTGACTTGGACAGGTCATGCTCTTATCTAAAGAAATAGATTTTGGCTGAATTTTGAAAAGGACAAATGTGTGTCTGCATTATGTATTTATTACTTAATGTCACAAAGCAAATTATGGATTTGGCAGATCTCTGTAATGGATGTCCATAAGTGATTCTAGCAGTATAAGCTGAATGAAAAAGCAGATTTGTGGACTAACATGTCTGTAAAAGAAATTATGTTTTGACTTTGTGCAAGACTTGTTAAAACATATTTTTGTTCTGTTTGGGTAGTGGCGCTTTGGATAAGTACATGTGTGGGTGTATAGAAGCCTGCTGAATGGTATATTTTTTTTAATAGCAACAATTCAGTTCCTGAGTTTTTTTGAGTACATGATGAAGTGAGAAGTTTCAGTCATAATTACTTTGACCTTGCAGGTAATTTAATGATCTTCCTGACCCCTTGCATTATGACCTTAGGCCCTCGTTTTAAATGTCCCAAGTGTGGGGACATTTATTCTGGAAGATTTTTATTAGTGCAGATATCTGTGGCTGTGCTTGGACAGCAGGTAGAAATTAATGCAACTTTTTCTTAAAAATATTTTTGGACACAGTTAGTATGCAGAGTGCTTCTCCTCTCTCTGTCACAGGAAGCCTTCTCCCTTCTCATCATCCATCTTGGGGCTGACTTCATGCCCAGAGACTGCCCTTCATTCACACAGTGCATGCTGGGCTGATAAAGGAGGGTTTTCTTTTTGCCACTTTGGTCCCTTCTTCCTCAGCCTCATCATTACTTCAGTGATGTCCCAATGTCTGGCATGGTGACAGATAAACCTTTTTAACACTCATCTGGCTCAGAGAGCTTAAGCTGAATCCTGATATGTGCCTGGTCCCTCCCTAAGACCATGTTTAGAGCTGCAGTTCATGCATTTTTAAAAATATATTTCCACCACATTTGGAGGCCCCCTCTTCCCCCCTCCCATTGTCTTCATACCTAATTAGTCATTCCCTAAGTAAATACCATGATGCCTCCCAAATTACTTGTACCATGAGGGAATACAGTTCTCTGTCTCCCAAATACAATCTGTTTTGTGCTTCATGGGAGTGATGGATTTGTCTCACGGAAAAACTTACTGAGAACATTTTTCATAACTTCTTAGCTTGAGGCATGTTTTTGTTTTCAATCAAATATCAATTTTTTTGAGGTTTCTCTGTTTTGAAGGCTATGACTGTCTCAGTCCTTGAGGAGGCATGGGGTGGGGTTTCCTAATATTTCTCCTGATGGTCTCCTTAGTCTTTTAAGAGTCCCATTCTTCTTGTTTGAGCCGGTTATTTCTTATATTCCAGCAATGTAGTCTAATTGTGTAGCTTTTTGTTACCTTCTGGTTAACTACCAGTTCCTTAACTTGAAAAATGTTGTATTTCAACTTTCATTGTCCTTTTTATGTTTAACAGTAGGCACATACATCTTTAGCTCTCAGCATTGCTCTCTGGGTTTAGCTGGAAGGAAATGCTCTCCATGAGATAAGCCTAATCAAACGATGAAACTCTAGTCACACTTTGAACTCCTAATTTAATGAAAAAAATCACCTGCACTATAAAGTGCATAATTATGCTGATATTCATGACATTTGGGTCACAAATGGATTCTTCCTTGTGTACAGATGACATCAATTAATACCGGTTAGAGCTTTCTGTTAAGCCACAGATTTACCAGTGATTTTTGATTAAGAGGGCTTTAATTCTTGCTAACTATGGAGTGAATCTTTCTGTATTACTGCTACTGATCAGATACCTGGAGATTTCCTTTTTTGTCCTAATGCTAGAAGGCTTTACCATGGAAAGTTCTTTCGGCTGGGAATATGCCTTCTCAGAGAATATGTATCTTGAGATTAAAAGAATATTTTAAACTAATTAAAATTCCCTTTATGTGGAAATACAGATTTGTATGGAATATTTGTAGTGTTCATTTCTGTATTGTTGAAAGAAGACAGCTACTTCTGTGTTTATACCCTAAAAGTTCAGCAGAGCAACAGAGATACAAAGTTCCCCAGACTAATCTTCATTGTTAATGTCCAGAATGAATGGGGCAATGCTGCCTGTTTTCCATGCTAAAGCAGATCTGTCTTCTCTACTGGAAGGGTGTGCTAGGTTAGGTGGTAGGCTAATAGGTTAGGTAGGAAACTGGAGTGACTTCACAGACAAATGCTGCTCAGGCCATTTCTTGGCAGATTCAAATTACAGAAAAATAAACCTTTGTACCATATAGCAGGAGATTAAAAAAAAAAAGGCAAAAAACAGTTGAGACAGAAAGGAGAGTAAGGAACCATGTTTCTGGTGTTATGTTGCTCTTAGGTGAGCATTTTCCCCCTTAAAATACTTCAAGCACTTTAAAAGAAATTTCTATTTCTGCAGCATGCAATACATAAGGAGTATATAATAAATATATGCAAATTGCATAGTACTAATATTCATAGGGGTTTTAATAAATCTCTCTAGGAGATACTAAATTTTCTCCCTTCAGTGTCACGTTTTGAGCTTAAATCCTTCATCTGCTGTGTTATTATTCTTTGATATTTCATTAATTCTGACTAAATTTTCTTAAATTATAAGCATAGTTCTTATTTCTGCAGAAATACTAATAAAAGATGGCATGCCATATTTGGGATTTTTATTGAATTTAATGAATAACAAAGTGAGCTAATCAGGTAACATTCACCTTGAACTTTTTCCCTTAAAGGGAGATAATTTCTCATCTTTTGCATTTTTGTGTTAGGTGGAAATTTTCCAAGCACATTCTGACAGCTACATTTGAATATCTTTGTAGAGTGTAGTTAAATATTCTGTAAGCACTGCTGCTTAGTGATCTAATGAGCACAATACCAGTCTCTTGCTACATTATATTTCTGATTCTTCACAGTCAGGAAATGCATCTGGATGCTTCCAGCATGTAAAGCTGTTGTCAATTTGTGTTATTTAATATTATATGAAATAATGTTTTTAAACATTTAATTGCTGACAAATTATAATTTTTAAGGTTAAGTGCTTTTATTTTGTACCCTGAAGAAACCCTTTATTTTAGGGCATTTGGTAGAAAACAATATCAGTGCTGTAAAATAATGTGTTTATTTCACAGCCATGTGCTAGTTTATATTTTAGGTTAAGTGCATATGCGAAAGTATTCACTCTTTCCTCAATGGAGTAACTCAATGTGGATTTTACTGGAGTGTTGCCAGCCTCACCCTACTTTCTCTGTGAACTATTAGGACAAAAGAAACTCCTTAAGATAGGTATTCAGAACATGATATTATGGATGTAATTCATAAAGCAGCAAGAATGATTTCAGGAAGAAAAAGTAAGGTTGTATAAAATTACATTATAAATCTTAAGCTGGGGAGGGGAGGAGGGGGAGGAAGATGTCAGAAGGATAAAGAAATTACCCTGGTCTTCAGGGAGAAAAATGTTAATCCAACATTGAGTGTCTTTGAAAACTTCACCCTTTAGTATTCAACTACTTATGACTGTGCCTGGAACACTGCACACTGAAAGTGCATTAAAATAATAGGAATAAGGTGAGAAAGTCAGAAAACTTGCAAGTTAGGGAAATACCTGTGTGAATCTAGTCTGTCCACTCTCTGCATTATCAGGTACTTTAATTTTACAGTCATTAGTAGTAGCAGGAGTATTTTTGCATGGTCTTTATTATTCAAAGCACAGCATTCTGGGGACTGTTCATTATTTTGCTTTTCCTTTTTTTTTTTTTTTATTTATTGTAGCCCAATTCACTATTTTTTAACATATTTTTAACCAAGATGATAAATTCCATTGTATTTAACTCAAATTATTGTGATGCCCTTCACTCCCTACTGTATCTTATATCTTAATTTTTTTTTCAAGATGACTCTGCCTTGCTGTGGCAATCATGGTTAGGATTCAGTTAGAGTTGAGACTTGAAAGTAGAGACCAGTGGGCATGATGTCAGGCATTTCTGAGTGTGAGCCTGCATTTTTCCAGCTGAAGGGCTAGTGAGGCCATTTCATGGGTCCCAGCATTGCCTACCCAGTCTCCTTCTTGAACTGCAGAGGAATATCAATCCGTGCATAATTTGTCATATCTGTCAGTCCCTTGAGGATGCCTCAGGTAATATGCTGAGGAACCTTAAATGGCAAAAATGACAGTGTGAAGGGAACTGATTTTTCTGATGTTCATTGAGCATGAGGGGAGCGTAGGTGTTTGGCTCACGTCAAGACACCTACATTTAAGAATCTGAATCTGGACTTGGACTCCAGCCTTGGTAATAATGTTAATAGCACATTGCAGGATGGGAAACAGAGGCACGAAGAAATTAAAACGGGAAATAGACAGAAATTGTATGGCCTGATTTTCAGAAAATGCAACAGTCTGTATTTCAAAGCACATCAGAAAAATGGCAGAATGTTTTAGATTAGGAGGTCATCTTGCTCCAGCTTCATCTAACCTCAGTGTTGGTCCTGTTACTCCAGGCGGTCCTTATCCAAATTGGTTGAGCAAATGTGTCTGGGAGGGCTGTTCCAGTGCTTAACCACCCTTCTGGCAATGAGTTTTCACTTACTTCCAACAGACGTTTGTTTTGCTGCCACTGAGGACAGTTTCTTCTTTGTACTTTGTCTTCTCTGCAGCTTCTTTAGGTGGGAAGACTGCAATGAGATTTCCTTCTGCCACTGCTAGCCTTTTCTTCCCAATCTATACAGACCCAGTTCCCTTATCTTCTTCTCCTCCACTGCATGCTTGGGTCCTCTGACGGTCTTACTGGAGAGACATCAGTTTGTCATTAGGGACACTGGCACTGGGGAGTCTAAAACTGGGCCTGCTATTCTATCATCACTGCACGGAGACACTGCTGGATTGTTCCATGTTACCCACTAGAATCACCATGACATTTTCCTCTGACATGCTCCCATTGGGCTCCAGTGGAGGAACAGCAAATCCCAGTGCAGATTTTATTCATTGAAGTTTTGGTGGTTCTTGTCAATTGCTTTCATGTCAGTCAATCTTCCATCTTACTGCAGTGACTCTGAAGAGAAGCCCTGCTCTCCACAATGTCCATTGTTCCTTCTAAATTGGTGTCGTTTGTGAACTGGGTGGGGCTGGTTTTTATCCACCATCCAGGTGGTGGCTGAACAGCAACAGTTCCACTCCTGACCTTTTAGGATCCCTTGTCACAATGAACCCCTGGATATATGATGAGCCAGAACACTTGGAACTACAGACCTCTGTTATTTGTGTCCAGCAGTCCAGACATTTACTTCACCTTGTCCACTTGTCCAGTCCAAATCCCCTAAATTATGCTACAAGGACTGTGGAAAGCTATACTGAGTTGTGTTTGAAGCAAAGCTTTGATTTGGCCACTGGTAGATCCACTTGAGTACCAAAACTATGGCTTTGGCTGTCTTCCAGCTGAAAGAGAGCTCCACCCACCTCATGGCTTTTTTAGAGGACAGCCTGTTGCGGATGCTAGGCATGGTGCCTCCATGCAGATCCAGCACTGCAGGCTCAGCTGGCAGCTGTGCCAGCACCTCCAATCCTGGATCCTACTGGCACCTGGATCCTACTGGCACATCCCATTGGTACATCCCTGCAGGCTCCTGATTGGGTGGGAAGGCCAACTTGAGGCTGTTTTTACCCCTTGGAGAATTTTTTTCTTGGCTGGCAACTCCTTACACTGCCTTTTGCTGAGCACAACTTGCTCACTTTGTGAGCGTGGGATGCCCTCCCTCATCCTCCTTTCTTGACTGGGCTCCACCCTGGGCAGCAGCAGCCTGGACCAAGCTCTTCAGAAACTTTGATTACATCTGTATTCCTGCCTTCTGCTTCTGACCCCTTTTCCGGTGTGGATCACGGAAATGCTATTACCTCTCATAGAAATTATTTTAACTTTTTTAAAAACATTTTAAAATTGTTTTCACCAATGCAGTTCTTGAATGTGTTATTAATTTAAGCTGAACTATAGGAAAGGGTTGAGTTGTAGGCAGGTATGTGGCATAGAAGGCTCAGTGAAGAAATGCTTAGTGTTAGGTTAAACTTTCAAACAAATAAAGAGAGATACTTCTAGAATTAATTTCAAGCAATTTTAATGTCAGCACTGCAGCCCAACTATTTTAGCCAAGTTAATAAAATGTGTTTATAAAATGGTGTGTGTTCACTTACCTTATGATGTGAGAGCAATGCCAAGTGTGAGGACTCCCCGTTTCACAAACGGGTGATTTCCCTAAGTTACGTGTAGAAATCAACTGCTTTCTGTGATGGCTGTGACATGTAATGATGGCAAAGAGAAAGCAGACATGGTTACGAAGGTAACAGTGAACTGAAAAGATGACTTGTGATGCTTGCAATGAGGGTTTTCATTATTAATCAGCAGATGTATTCTTTCTTATTAGATGTTACTTGAAGTAGTCATATTTACTTGGAAGCTTCTTCACAGTGGTATGAGGATAAGTGTCAGCACACTTTGGTCCCTCATAAACTTCTATTAGCATGGTATTAACATCTCTGTGGAATACAGGCTTGATTTTAGCCCCATGGGGTGGGAGGGACCAAGCTCTGTCTGGCTGTGGGAGCCAGAGTGCATCAAGGAGAAGTTTTTTTGGATACCTAATCCTAGTCTGGATTAGTTATTTGATACACTTATTGACACTGTGTTTTGCCAGTCAGATGGTGTAGCACCTGTTCACCTGATGTCATTTGTCTGGAAATTGCCTGTTGTGTCCAATCCCTTGAGCTTCCTCCGTAACAGGCTCTTCTGAGGATGGTTTGCCCTCTGGAAATGGCTTTCTCTTTATTCTGAATGCACAGTGAGTCTATCAGACCAGGTTGCACCAGACACCAAACTTTTAGCCATGTAGGGATAGTTGTAGAGGAGTTGTATCCTTCAATAAAATAGAAACTGACTTCAGGTACGGTGGGAAATGACACCAGTTTTGTTGCTTAACATCTGCCTTTTTCATTAGAAAGCCAGACCTAGAAAACTTTTGATTTGTGCTCGTAGGCTCCATGATCTGCAGCTTTAGCTAATCTCAGTTTATTTAGCTATGGCCAAATCACATCAGTTGGGTGAAATGTACCCATTCCATGGAGCAGTGCCCAGCTGAGCCCTGGTGTGGAGGCAGGATGGACAGTGCATGCAGTGAAGCTGATGTGCTGTCAAAAATGGTGGGAGTAACTGGAATACTGTCCAGGAATTTCTTACCCATCTGGACACACCAAGAGAGATTTAGGGATGATGCATATCAATCAGTCAGCCCTGAGTGATCAAGGGTCAGCTGTGTCTCCCACCACGTCATGGTTTGGTGAAAGTTCCTGTATGCTGCCATCTGATTTGGATGAACTTCACCTCTTCTTGTTCACTGTATTTTTCCTTGCCACAATTTTAGATGCATTATAAGGTCTTTGTTTTATTATTAGTCTTGGCAAAACATGACTATAGTTTTACATTTCTGAGATGATAGAAAAAGAAAAATTAGATTTCTCTCTCATCTTTCACCCAGAATCACGTTTGAATTTTGTGAGTTCAAAAAAGGAGCTTTTATTCCTGAAGATTTCAAGATAAGGTCTTGCGTTTTCTTCCATAGCAGATTTCAGGTTAAGACGCTAATTTAAATGCATTTGAAATCAAAGTATGTTATTTCCTTTTAATTTGAAAGGAAGATGGATTTAAAAGCAAAGCTTATAGGACTGCTTGGGTATGTTCTGTAAATTGTTTGTATAAATTATATGAGAATAAATAGCAGAGAGCTTTAACTTTTCCCTTCTAATTTTCCATGGATTTGAACTTGTTTATTCAGAAGTTAGAGAGTATCGTTTGTGGCATTTACATTATACTGAAAATCATCTGCTCTCCATTTTCATTATTTTTCATGCTGTGAAGTTCCTGGGTTCCTTTATTTCCGTGGAGTTGGACAGTCAGGGCAGATGGAGAATCTGAGAGTTCTTTATCCTGGAGTGTTCCCCGTTTTCTTTCTCTACCCTTCATTTTTACAGCTTGCCGTATTTTGTCCATCTGGTATTTATAGCAGTTTTAGCAATTTCGAATTTCTTTCCCTCTTACATTTTCTCAGACAGTAGCATGTAATAAAGAGGAGTGCAGATGCTACAGCTTGCAGCTTTAGAATCATAGAATCAGGGAATGGTTTGTGTTGGAAGGAAAAGATTGGAAGGTCCTGTAGTTCCACCCTCTCTTCTGTGAGCTGGGATGCCATTCACTAGATCAGGTTGCTCAGGGCCCCATCCAGCCTGGCCTTGAGCACATGCAGGGATGGTGCATCCACAGCTTGTCTGTGCAACCTGTGCCAGGTCCTCACCAACCTCACAGTAAAGAATTTCTTCATAACACCTAATTTAAACCTGCTCTTTTCCCAATGAAAGCCATTCCCCCTTGTCCTAGCACTACATGCCCTTGTGAGAAGTCCTTCTCCAGCTCTTTTGTAGTCTCCTAAGGTAGTGGAGGGCTGTTAGAAGTTCTCCCTGGAGCCTCCTCTTCTCCAGGCTGAGCAACCCCAGCTTTCTCAGCCCATCCTCAAAGGAGAGGTGATCCAGTTCTCTGATGATCTTTATGGCCCTCATCTGGACTGCTCCAACAGGTCTGTGTCCTTCTTGTGCTGGGACCCCAGAGCTGGACACAGCACTGCAGGTGGGGTCTCACCAGAGCAGAGCAGAGGGGCAGAATCCCCTTCCTCACCCTGCTGCCCACGCTGCTTTGGATGCAGCCCTGGATCAGGTTGGCTTTCTGGGCTGTGAGCACACACCGTTGGCTCATGTCCAGCTTTTTATCCATGAGAACCCCCCAAGTCCTTCACCACAGAGCTGCTCTCAGTGAGTTCTTGCAGTCTGTGCTCAGGTCTGCAGCTCCTTGCACTTAGATTTACTGCACTTCCTGAGATTCAAGGGAGGTGCTTGGATTTATGGAGGTCTCCTCATTGCATGCCATGTACTACTCTTGTGTCACAGGATTACTTCTGGCAGAATTTCCAATGAGAAATTTGAAAAAATTTGTAAAGGTTTTTGGCATTGCTGGTAGAAATAGACTTACTAATTTATAGCCCTGGGCTGATAACATTGCCGTCTGATGTCAGCTTGATAACTTGCAAAAAGTAATTTGAAGGTATCCTGTATTTTGAACCAGATTTTTGAAAGCCATGAAGATTTATCATTATTGATGTTAAGAAATTTGGGAGTGATATTAGATCTTGTGCTTCAGAGTTTCATCCACTTTCTGAATTATCTTCTGTTGTGGCCTTGAGTTACTTTAATAATAACCTAAATATCAAATGAGATTGAAGTCTGGATGGCTTGTAACGCCACTTGTCACTGTCATAACCTGCTTGTGCTTCCTAGGCTCTGGGTTAAACCAATGCCTGACTTCTGCTGTCCAGACACAGTAATTAAAAAGACATTATTCCATATGTTTCTATAGGCGTCTGCTGATATATAATCCTTGCAGAAGGTCAGTAAACTGGAAGTATTTTGGGTCTTGTCCTGTTGAGATGAAACTGTTTTTTCAGTTCTTTTTTTTTTCATTTTGTGTTTACATGCCTTTGGATTTTATCTTAATGGCTGAAGAGTTAAGTATATAAAATTGTGCAGCCAATGTAAAATAACAATTTTTGACTCAGAAATTTGAGTCCAGAGGCTGTTCCCAGTGTTCCATCTAGCAGGACGTGTTGCCCACATTAGCAGGTGCCAGTGCCAAGGGTTTGGTGGGTTTCTGTTGGTGCTGTCTGTGTGTGACCGGGGCGCAGATGTGACTGCTGGAGTTTCACCTTCTCAGCTGAGTTAGTGGCCCTATGAGCAGAGAAGGAACAGAAGCAATTCCACTGTAAGGGAATAAAATCTGGTGGTTTTGCTTTATATTACTCCATAAATTTCATTCTGTTTCCAAGAGAAAGTAGCGCTGTCCATTAAGGTAAACAATTTCACAGTCCATTTGGCATCGTGCAATGAAAGGCTGAGTTCAGAGATAACTCTGGTGCACCCTGTAAGACAAGGGAGGGAGCTCTGGTAGGTTTTATTTTTATTTTCTCCCTCTGAAGTTTCTAGAAGTGGAATGCCAAGCAACTAACATGAAAACTGGTAGCCTATATTTACTTTTTCTCCAAATATTTAGGGACTAGGATCTATAGATGTGTTGCCTTGGTAGAAATTATTTAATCCACAAGTATTTTCTGTATTTTTGAAGGTTCTTCTTTCTTCTGAATTGATCCAAAAAGCCCAAACTGAACATTATCACAAACTAAGAATCCAGCAAATCTAGGTCAGGATTGTCGACTAATTCAGTTCAGTGTTTAAATTGTAGCTTACATTAGATTTTAAGCTTTTACAATGAACTGAGAAATGGAATTTCTCATTCTGAGTTTCCCAAAGTAGAAAATTCTTATAATTGTAATGGTTTTACCTTCCCAATTCTAAATTAATTTTATTAGTTATAGTTTTAGAACAGAAGAAAAAAGAAGAAAGAGAGAAAGAAACAAGGGAAAAGATATGTTCAGTTGCACCACAGTTCCGGATAAAATTCCAAACTATTTCCAGTTTTTCCACTAAAGAAAGCTTCCTGTGAGTAAATGGAGAGAAAGTAGCTGCCATACTGAGAGTCTTTGTTTCACATTGTCTCTCTTACGTTTGCAAAAACAGTATTCTTGGGATTTTAATGCTTGAAGTTAAAAAGCTGTGTTTTGGAGGCATGCATAGGGGGCTACTTTCTTCAGGAATTATAATTGAAATGAAATGATTACTTTACAATAGACTTCCTAATCTTTATACAGTGAAAATAGGATGACTTTCATCCCCGCTGTTCAAGTTCTAATGCAAAATCCCTGCCCTTTTAATATACTTTTTAATCACAGTGGTAGTCAAAGATTAACTGTAGTTAGTGAAGTACTGTATTTAGGGTTGTTAATAGAGATAATTTTTTTATCTTCCTCTTTCAAGTTGGGTGTGAAGCACTTATTTTGAATGCTATATTAGTCATAGCCAAAAATAAACTCTTGTATCCTGCTCCTTCTCCTCCCATGTCTTCTGGGGAGCTCTTCTCTTGCTCCTTATCTCAGGAGACTTGTGGGTTTCATGTTTCTGTGATAGACCCATGCTACAGCTCCGCTGCCTGGTGACATGGTGCAGTTCAGTCTTTAGCAAATAGCTGTCCCTCATATGAGAAAAATAGTGGATTTCCTTACTTTCTATCCCAGACCACCAATGCCTGCTGGTTTACACCGTGCTTGACAGAGGCCAGGGGATGCATCCCAGCATCTGTGTGTTGGCTGCATCCCTCTGAGGTGCCTGGTTGAGTCATGCCAATGGTCATCCAGCAGCGGGGAATGGCTGAGCTGCTCCTGGGCACTGACCTCTGGCTCCTGCTGCAGAGCCCCAGGGTGCTGCTCCTGCAGCCCTGCTCCTGGCATGCCAAGGCAGATTTACTGACCTGACCTTTTAGCTACAGGGCAGGTGATGTACAGCAAGAGCAGACAGAGGTCTTCCAGCAAGCTCTGGGCTCAGAAGGAACAATTTGGAGGCTTGACAACGAAGTCACTTACAAAAAGGTGATGCCTCAGGTTTTAGCTTTTGTGTTTCTCAGATTCTGTACTGCTTTAGTGTGTAGTTCTGAGCTTCATATTAGGGGATAGTAAGCTCTCTTCACAAAGTAGGTAGACAAAACAATTCCTTCTCTAGCTGGGGACCAAGGACAAATGATCCAAGTTTCAGGCCCAAGAGCATAAACAATGGGGGA
>JAYDZK010000001.1:35919109-35935581 GCA_034509185.1 Euphonia xanthogaster
AAAACAATTCCTTCTCTAGCTGGGGACCAAGGACAAATGATCCAAGTTTCAGGCCCAAGAGCATAAACAATGGGGGATGGAAGAGAGAAAAACAAGAAGGATGGGAATTCATACCCTAAAGCTGTAATTGGACAATTAGCTCCAATATGCTGATGGACCAGAACTTAAAAAAGTGTGAGACCCCATGACCAGTCATCCATTTTGTGTTCATGTTGGGTGTAGCCCTGGTTGGGCTCTTGTGCTGCCCCAGGTGGATCAATTGAGGCCTTCTAATAAATACCTACCTTATTCTTTAACTCTGTCTAGTCCCTGTTCTAGATCAGCCTTCACAAGGCATCAAAGGTATGAGGATGAAATTAAAAAAGAATGTGTAAATGAAGGAAGGCAGCAGCTTGCATAGATTGTGTTGGGATTTGGTATTGGGTTTAAGACTGTAGAAGTCTTTTCTCAAATCTTAAGGTTTGGGGTTTTTTATGGCAAATATTCCCAAATTAGCATTTAAGCATAACCAGGAGGAAGGAAATAATCCTCTGGTACTTTGGAGGCTGTAATAGAGCCATCTATGGGGAAACAGGGATGTATTTTTGTTGTATTTTCTACTGTTCAGTCTGGTTTAATTCTAAAACACTTTCTTGTTGTGCATGGCACAGCACTTTTCCTTGAGATGCAATCTGATAATAATTGCAGGCCAGATGCAGAATAGAGTGGTCTTTCTGAAATGCCACGGGAATAACAAAAGACATCTTCATGTTGCTGAATTGCTATGCCTTGAGGCATCTAATTTCACTCTGTTCCTTTGGAAATGACATGGGTATCATGATTTTGCTTCCTCAGAGCATGTGAAGCCTGGGAAACTTTGGTGGATTTTTTTTATGGTTTTTGTTTTAATTTTCCCCCCCCACCCCCTCAGGAATTACTTTTCAGTTGCAGAATTTCAGTTTGCTTTGTTTAATGTGAAGGGCTGCATGTTAATGGGTCAGAGAAAATTTGGCCTCTTGAAGTGTCTATTCTTTACCAGGGGAGAGATGCAAGGAGCATGATATAATTATATTTATTCTTCACATGGGAAGAATTTATTCTTCCACACCTTATGTGTTGCTTATGAAGTACCAGTCCCAAAGTAGTTGTCATTCCCCAAACTGCTCATATTTAACACATAATGGCTTGCAAATCCCTCAGAAATAACTTGTGTTCAGTGCAGGAGTTGGTGGGAAATGAGACTGCCTGGGACATCCAGAAGATGCTGGCCTGGCCTCTCCCAGCAACCTTGAAGGATTTATTTGCAGCTTGCCTGTCCCTGCAGCTACAAGGTCTGGTTTTATGAATGATTTCAGACGCCTCTCAAGGGACAGCGTAGGACTAGGATTCAGCACCATCTCCTTTTCAGTACTGTTGGAGGACATATATGACGAAAAATACAGAAGAAACCATCACAAATTTTATGTAGAAGTGGGGGTTTTGTCAGAAATCAATCAAAGCTCCTCACAAGGGGAAGTAGAGGCACAGGCACTGAACTCTCTTCTGGGCTGACTAGTGGTAGGACCCGAGAGAATGGTATGAAGCTGTGTCGGGCAGGGTTTGAGTTGGATATTCGAAAATGCTTCTTTATCCAGAGGGTGGTTGGGCATTGGAACAGGATGCCCAGGGAAGTGGTTACAGTACCAAGCCTGACAAAGTTCACTAAGAATTTGGACAATACTCTCAGGCATGCAGTGTGATTCTTTGGGCTGTCCTGTGCAGGGTGAGAAGCTGGGTTTAATGGTCCTTGTAGATCCTTTCCAGCTCAGGATATGACTCTGTTCTGTGATTCTAAAGTGAAGTTCTTTGGAGATGCTCTACAGAACACCAGCCATTTCTTCAGACACATGGCCAGAGTGAGGTGGGATTCATCTCACTGGACTTCAGCCATCTGGAAGTTAGATGAGTATTTTTAGAGAGAGCCCTCTGCCTGACACAGTGCCGCCTCTCCCAAGTGGAATACCTGAGATGATCGGTTGGTTGGATGGTTTAGAGATGCAGTCACAGGCAAGGAACATTTCTCTCTATGAAGGGAATTTGTCTTAGAATTTATTTATCTGAATAGTCTGGTTGGTGAGCAAAAAAGGTCACTTCTAGTTCATCTTCCTTCTCAGCACAGGGTATTAGGAAAACTTCATCGTTTTCAGATAAAGGCAAGCAATACTAGAAGGAAATTATTTCAAGGAATGCAAGAAGATTATTGGTTCAGTTGGAATGCTCTTCCTTTCCATACAAACCCCGAAACAATCCTTTAAGGACTCTAAAAACACTGTGCCTTTGAGTTGAGGTCATTATCAGTGTCCCCCCCTCACTCTCAAGTGATGGATCCAGATGACTCCAATAGTTTGCCCGTAGTGTTTGCTCCTGCAATGAAAACCTGTCTATTTATAGTAACTTAAAATAAACTAATGGATTCAGTTTTATACACAAGCTCATTGATTTAATAAATAGATATTATTTAGTGTATAAAGGTTGAAGGAAAGTTAGATAAAGACACCAGCTAATTAATCATGCAGACTGCATATTTGTCCCTGAGCTATATTTGGCTATTGCTTAGCAAGTAAAGGGTGAGTAGATCTGTGCTTGATTACATTGAAAGAACTCTCTGTGTTGTCAAGGGAGTGAAAGCAGGTTTATACTTTTAGGGACAAAAGCAGCCATTCCTTTGACATGCAAGTTGTACTCCTTTACTACTTATATCTGTGTTTGGAATAACGTACACCCAGCTTGCAATTTACCCCACTGCTCTAAGCACCTTGCAGGATTTTGCCCTGGCAGATTAACATGCATTTAGAAATCCAGCTGGCTGTGTTTGGAAGCTCCCGAAGGAGTACTTGATTGCCAATTACACTGTTTCTCCTTTCTATCAAATTGCCAAGAAACAGTAACTCAATTGATTTAAAATTATTTCTATCCCACGCAGTCTCGAAACCTTGGAACCAGGTTATTTTGTTCAGTTGCATGGTGTTGTTTTACCCCATTGAATTGTGGTTTTAGGATTGCTCATCATGTGCCCTGTTGGACTCCAGTTAATAACTTGTTTGTGCTACATTAACTGTTTTCTATCAGATAGTTCTGCGTTCCTGTTAGGAAACAATGTCTCATAGTAAAAGCAAACACAGCTTGTGTCTTAGGTTTGGGCAGGTAAATTTCAAACCAGTGATAAACATTTATTATTTTGTTTAAATAAAATACAAAGAAAGGTGTCACAGTCATAAAGGAATCATGTTGCCTGTCCCTAGGAGAACAGACCATGTCTTTGCTTATTCTTTGCTTATTCTTTGCAAATGATTTTGTTAAAAGAAGGTTAATAAGGCAGAGAAGGCAAGCATTCAGGCTTAAGTGGTGTCAGGGTGAAGGCTGCCCATGGTGCCCTTCCTTCCTCTCCTGTGCCCTGCGCTATCTCCTGGTTTGAATTTAAAGGATCGAGCAGTCACCTTTACTGCAAACCGATTACCTTATTCTGTTCCCTTCTTGAGTGGTGCTTGGGCGTTAATTAATGACTGTTCAACTTTCTCTTCCATAGTCCAACTGAATTTGTAGAGCAATAGAGAATAATTAACATCCCAAAAGGGATCTTTCTGTGGATGATTTTGGGTGTCTGATTTGTCTGAACACATACCCCTAGAAGGCCCCAGATGTGTGCTGGAAAATGCTGGATCTGATAAGGACCATTACACCTGGAGGGGCCAGGGTAGGTGGAGGTGTGTTGTGTGCATGTAGAAGCTGCCCATGAAGCCTTTGTTTCAGAATATGTCTGAGACAGAAGGGTTGGGAGGCAGTTGTCCATGGAGCCTTCAGCTGAGCTTCTGTTCTCCTAAGGCCCTTTTGTCCTCCTGCCTGCCTTCCAGCTCGTGCAGCAGGTGGCATGAGCATCCTCATGATCAAGAAGCTCTCACAGCTCTGTGGTCCTCAGTTACCTGAGAGCAGCCTCATTGCATGCAGGTGAGGAGAAAGTGGGGAGAAGAGCTTGGGCTACTCCTGGGCACGCACAATAGCGATTGTTGTTTCAGCCTGTAACTCCTTGGTTGGGAAAGATAAAGTACCCTTGTGTGGCAGTGATAAATGGCAAACACATTTAGTAACAGACTGTCTAGCATCAGCTGTCATTAGACATGCATGCAGCACACTTTTCCATAGGATTTTGCAGTGGTTTTCTTTGAAATAGTGAGGTGCAGGAATTTCCTTACTGTAGGCTTTGGATGAGAGTTTATTAGGCATAGGCTTTTTCCATCCTTCTCCCTTCCTGCTTTGGGAGACTGCCGAGAGCACTGACAAGCACAGTGCCTGTGCTGATCTCTGGGCCAAGCAGGTTGCAAAGCCAGGTACAGCCAGGAGCAGCAATTGCATGTGACATGCTATGTTAGGGAGTGGATTGCATCTGGTTTGCAGGGATGTTGCACAGACCACCTCTGATCCTTGAGGAAATGAGCAGCAACTATTCATCAGTGACAGTTTTTTGAGGTCTTGTAATTTGGGAGAGAAAATGGGCAGCATTTAACAGAGAGAAGAAATGAGATACTGGGACCTGAAGGCTGTTCCCATGCCAAATCAAAGTCCATCTTGCAAATGGCACGGACAGTAGAAATCTTCAGACAGCTCTGATTTATTATGAGTCATAAAAAAGGAATTGTTCTGTCTTCAGTAAGTTTCACAGGTACTCACTGTGCAGGTTATGGTCTGGATGAGTACTGAGTAAGCCATCAAAAGCAGTGTTTGTGGAAGGCATTTTCAGGCAACCATAACACCAGGTGTTGATACCAGCAGCTAACACATGTGGGTCTGTTCATGAATCTTCATAGCACAACCAGTTTTTTCTGTGTAGCACTTAATGCAGCTGGCAATCAACAAGATGCTTTCTTGTGTACAGTGCTGTGAATGAAGATGAGAATACCAGCTTGGTTTTGGATAGCTGTTACACTGGGATACTGTAAGCCCTGTGATAGTTAATGTCTATTCAGGAAGCAGTGCAGAAAAGCAAGACATAGGTGTGCACAGCGTGTTGGGTAGAGCCAGTTCACTCCCTGTTGCATTGCTCAGGCTCACCCAGCCACCAATTTGTGGTGAAGAATAAGACCATTTCAGTTACATGCAGACTTCTTTATACAAGCCATTTGTAAAGCCTTTGGAAATAGTATTAAATAAGCAAGGCATTATTAAACAGTTGACCAGCTAAGTTGAGCTTTAGCCAGTAATCCTGCTTACTAAGCGTATTATCAGGAGGAATACACTAGTCTAGACACTTTTTGTGATTTTTAACTTCAATATGCATGCACTCTGAAATAACAGGCTTTGAAAGGAAAATTGTCTGAAATGGCGAGTTCTTCACTGCAAGCATTAAGTACATTCAGGGAGAGAAAACATTAAGCACTAAAGGGCTCTTCAACGTGATCCAGAAGATGAGCACAAGGGGGTGTCTGAAAGCTGGGGCAGACAAATTTGCACAGAAAGTGAGACACATTTTTGACAGAGTTGCTATCCATTGGAACAAATTATCCTTAGATATGTTGGGTTTTTCTTTCTGTTTTCAAATTAACTCTTGTTTTAGCCCAACAAAACTGGTCTTGTGAAAGTACTGGAATTTGTGGGGGAGTAGCTGGGACATGTATGTTTAGCTGTAATGTAAAGATCAAGTTACATGATTTGATGGAGTTTTCTGAACTTGTGTTGTGAATTTAGTGGCAAATGCTTGTCTGTAGTTCTTCCCAAGGTGTCTTCCATGTCTCTTTCCTTGATTTCTAGATAACTTGTACATGCATGTTGATGCACAGACATGCTTTTTATATTTGTTTTTTTAAGTGGGTTTTGACACAATTCAGTTGATCTGGGGCCTCAGTGTCAGAGCATAGAAGGCCTAAATGTGATGGTTTCTGAAAGGAAGGAAATAACTGCTTCCCTGTAATGCAGATACCTCAGGCATCTCTCAGTGCCCTTATCATGCACTCTGTATCAGCCTCTGGCCTGAAAGGGCTTCTTTTGCTTGTTGATTAATTGGCTGTGAGATGTGGAAACCAACCTGAGCCAGTTCCAAGGAGACCCATATTAATCACACCATCATGCAAACCATATATGGCAAACTGAGTAAGTGGCTGCTTTCTAAATCTTCGGGAGACTTTAAATAACTAAATAAAGCCTAAGTTCTAAGCATGAAGCTCCGGCACAAGAATGAAATGGAGCATCTGGATTCCCTTAATGTATCCCTCCAAAAAAGAGGGTGAAAAATGTTTATGACTGAAGAATGAATTATCATAGAATACATAGGCTGAGCAGGGAGCCTTGTTGGGGGACTGAGAAGGAAACTCTTGGGAGCTACATCTAGTTTTAGGTAATACCAGGGAGCAGGCTTTTGGGATCACATGCATGCCAGTTTAAGCTCAGTTTATACAGAAAGTCAAGATCTTGTTGCCTCTGCCTTCAGCTTTTAGGTGGCACACAATGTCAGGTCTGGATAGTATCAGGGAATGGTTTGGGTTGGAAGCAAGCAGAAAGATCCTCTAGTTTCACCCCTCCACTGTGAGCTGGGATGCCATTCACTAGATCAGGTTGCTCAGGGCCCCATCCAGCCTGGCCTTGAGCACGTGCAGGAGTGGGGCAACCTCAGATTCTCTGTGCAACCTGTTCCAATGCTTTTTCTCACAGTAAATAATTTTTTCCTAATACCTTATCTAAACCTGCTCTTTTTCCATTGGAAGCCATTCTCCCTTGTTTTTTCACTTCATGCCTTTATGAAATGTCCCTCTCCAGATCTCTTGTAGTCTCTTTAGGTAGCGGAAGGCTGTTACAGGTTCTCTCTGGAGCCGTCTCTTCTCCAGGCTGAAAAATGGCAACTCTCTCAGCCTGTCTTCAAAGGAGAGGTGCCCCAGCTCAGTTATCATCTTCATGGCCACCTCTGGCCTCACTCCAACACGTCCATGGTCTTCTTATGCTGGGGGCCCCAGAGCTGGACACAGAACTCCAGATGGGGTCTCACTGGAGGGGGAGGAAAGTGCAGGATCATCAGCCTTGGACACAGGTGGCTTTCTGGACCATGAGTGCCCATTGCTGGGCCATGTTGAGCTGCTCATTCACCAGCATGCCCAGGTCCTTGTCCTCAAGGCTGCTTAGCCTTGTTGAGCTTCATGAGATTCATATGGGACCACCTCTCTAGCATGTCCAAGCCCTTCTGGATAGCAAAGATATTTTGAACAGCAGTTTTATTTTGGGAGCCCCTTCCCATTCTGTGGCCCATGGGGGAGTCAGGGCTGTGGAGGAAGTAATTACACGTGTCGGGCTAATTGCCTCAGGTCTAAAGGCATGGGTACAGGGTGACTGCAGACAGCCTGGGCATGCTGAGATCTGGCATTGCTGAGTGTTTGTGACTTGGGCTTTGCAAGGTGCACAGTATTGCACAACAAAAAAAAATATAGGCAATTAAAATATGCATCATTATTAATTATTTAAATGCAATTAAATGATGCTTAATAGACTGTGTAAGCTCACGCCCACACCTGACTCTGCTGTGACTCTCCACAATGCACCAATACACCAGCCTTTCTGGAAATGCAAATCCACTCAATTAAGCAGGTGTTTCCTCGCTCACTCTGCTCTCCTTTTTTCACTAATGGTTTGCCCAGGGGGAACCTGATTATTCACTTGCAATTAGAAGAAATCACAACCAGTTGGTAGTGGGTTAGTGTGGGAACAGTTTTTACAGGCCTTGGAAGTTGGGATTTTTTTTTGTTTTTTTTTTTTTCCAATTGCATCAGTGAATTAAGCTCTGGGAAGAATTATTCAGAAAGGCTATACTTTCGGAAGCAATGGGACTCTGTTCCAGGAGTGTTTGTTTTCTTTAGGGTTTCTCACTTCCCCTTACTCTGACTCTGTCTTGTTGCTTTTCTCCTTCCCACCTGTCCCATTCCCTCATTGCTTCATGTTTTTATTTTTTCATTCTTTCTACGTACCCGTGTCATGTTCTTCCTTCCCACTTTTGTCAATCATTACTTGATTCCTATTTCTCATTCCGTCCACTGCTGCCCTGGTTAGCTCCCCCTTCTCTCCTTTATGGTTTTTGGTTTTGGTTTGTTTTTTTTTTTTCCCACCCTCCCATATCTCCCAAGCGTCACATAATGAGGAACAGATTGGATTCCTTACTGGGCTCGTCAGTGAAGAGCACTATACTGATGCCAGGTTGAGCTGATATGATATGATACTACAGACAGGAGTTGGAAATAAGTAAACTTGGTTATTGTGGCACATTGAGATTCTTGGCTCTGCCCCAAGAGATTAAAAAAAAAAAAGAAAAAAAAAGAAAATTGGAGGGGGGAATGAGAAACCAGCTGAATAGTCTGTTGCAACTCACTCAGAGGGGAAAAAAACATGCAGAGCATCAACTCTATTTTTGGGGGCTGGTCTTATAGTGGCTTCATCAATCATGCTACTTTATGTCATTGGATTTACACAATAAAAATAATGTGCCTTCCACACTTCTCCTTGTTTGAAATGTCTCCCAGCAGCACTGGGAACAGAAAGTTTGAGGTCTCCATAAATTGCTTGCAAGACTGGGGTTGGGATCCTGTCTGGGTATCACGCAGAGTTGATATGTGATATTTCAGTTGACTGCATACTTTATATGAATGGTATTTTCAGTTTAGAGGAAGCCTGAGATCTGACAGTCCCGTAGAGGTGCAGTATAAACAGTTCCTTTTTATTGATGGAGAACTGATAACCTGCCAGGTCTTTCTGCAAATAAAGAAAGCTGTAGCATTTTCCAGACTTAATGACACAGGTGTCTTGGTACCCACAGACAGTGCTTGTTCATGGGCTTCCTTTTTTTTTTTTTTTAATCTTTTCTAGGTTATTATGAGTAAACAGATAATGTAGGAGTTAACAACCCATGCCAGATAAGGGTGTTTAGTTGTGATATCTGATATTTCTGGGTTTACCTCAAAAATACATGTTTTCCTCTCAAAACTGAGTTCTGTTCAACAGAGTATTAGTACTTCTGCATTAAGGAGAGATCTCAGTGCTCAGTTTTCTTCTACCATGTCCTTGTTTGCACTAGATAGAGCTGTGGTGCTGAAGGAGTGTGAACCAGGGGAGAGGGACATAACCTCACTGTGCACTTGCGTCTGTCCAGCTCTCTGTGTGTCCTGTGTGTGCACTGTTACACCCAAGGATCTGGTGATCCTTAGCTTTTGAAAGTGAGAGCAGCTTAAGGGAAACAGTATTGCACAAGAACTGGGCAGAAACTGAACCTCACATGTAGAGGACCTGAGTAACCCATTTCTGCCAGTCAGCTTTCAGTGCTTGATGGACGGTTATTTATAACTCTGCTTCAACTTACAAACATTTTTCTTTTCTTTTTATACCTTTTAGTGATTTTAAAGTAAGTGCTGCCCTGGCAAGGCTGGTTAGGACTGAGCTTGGAGGTAACTGAGCAAACTGCCCACATTTCATTCTGGGCTCCCGCACTCCTCAGTTGGAATACTGTTCCAGTCTGAAGTCCTCTAGCCTACGTATGGGGAAGGAAGACAGTCATGTGTTCTTCAAATAAATTAGGCAGTTTCCAGCTCAGCTGGAAAAGTGGGTGGACCCAACACATCCCTGCCTTTTGTGATGACATGCCTGTCACAGGCTTCTTTGATGCCTCTATTCTTTTCACAATTCATGAGCATGGTGGAGAGCATCTGCGGACTGTTTGAGGTAGATTGATGTGATGTGAACAGTGCTCAGAACCGGGGGACTGCACCCTGCGAGTCACCTTTAGCTGCCTGCTCATGGGACTGTGGATCCTCTGGAAAGGATGAGGTGCTACAGCGTGAGGGCTTGAAGTCCCTTTTCTTACCTGAAAATTATGCATTGGGGGATTTTCAGCAAATCTGTAGATTCAGATCTCCTGACAAGTATATAGCAGTTCCTCCTGATCTTGGTCACAGTTTGGTATGGAATATTTCCACAGATTTGTGCCTCTCTCTGTAAGCAGGGATAAAAGCATTCTTTTACAGAAGCAATGCTGGTGGTAAATACATTAGCTTTCATAAAGTCTTCTAGTACCAGGGAGATGAGAGCCCTCTCAGGATAAGAGTACTCTTGAGGCTTGATGATGTTTCCATTGTAGTCAATTGGCTGGGACAATGAAACACATCAGCTTCCCTGGGGAATACTCATGCAAATTCAGCCTTTCTCCTCGGTCTCCTTTGTCATAACTGTAGGGGTTGATGAGCTTTCAAAATTGACTGTCTCTCATTGTATGGATCAGCAGAAAGAAGGGGAGCAGCAGGTGTCAAGAACTGTGATGCTGACCCCAGGTACAGCAGTGCAGAGTTAATATGTTTTTTTGTGGTAGGTATTCAGCTGCTGAGGCTCCAGTCTGGCTTCACTCCCACACACAAGCGACAGGCTTGGCCACACTGTCCAACTGGGATTCTTTGCTTCTAAAAACAGGGTTTGGACATCTTCCTACTCGGGATGACATTGCTTTGGCAGTGAGGTTGGAGAGGGCATCCACAGTTCTCAAGGTTTTAAAAGACTTACTAATGCCACTGGTCAGGATTTCTGAAGAAAATGTTAATCAGGGCTTTCACTATATAAGTATGTTTAGTGTGACTCACCATCCTGGGAAAAACAGTTTAAGTGCTTAAGAACTTGCCAGTTATCCTGCTCTAAGATAACACTGGAAGAAGTGAGAATCAACAGAGACTTCAATACTGAATCTGCTAAAGTTCAACAAGCTCATCCTAAGGCTGCTTTGTTCTGTAGCAGATGATATTAAATGGATCACTGATCACTTAGCAGAAAATTAATATTGGTGTTCTAGGGTTTTTCTTAAAAAAAAAAAAAAAAGAAGGGAGAACTAAAACTAGCATACAAAGAAATTGCACCATCACCAAACTAGTTTTTTCTGTGAAGCATGACATTCATTACATGGATAAACAAGCAAACCTTAAAGGATGAGCTATTTGCCTTCTCACGTGAATATTAAAGAGTGAAATCACTCTTGCTCCAGATGAGATAGTAATGGCTTTCTTTTCTTGAGGAACAAAGCGTTGTCTTTGCTGCCTCAAAGAGGAATGCTCACATGAATCTTTCCTCCATGAGATACCACTTTTTTGGGCAGTTTATCAAATGATGGCCGTATTACACATACTTCAAAAGAGAAGAGCTTTCTAAGAATCTGTTTTTCACATTCCAAGGGATATTTTAGGTGTAATCTCTGCCTTGTGTCTGCCTATGTGATGATATAGCTATTTATATATCTCTAAACACCAAAAGCATTTAGACATGCAAAGAAAAATGAGTGAAACCCTTTTCTCTCCCACAGCCCCCTCAATTTTTACATTGTCTGCAAGATGATATTAGTATGGTCATGTGGCATGCAAATGTGTATTGCAGAAAGTGCAGCTCCATGGCATGTTACCCATTGTATTTCTTAGGTTTTCTGTAGTGACAGTGCTTTCTCTCCTGTCAAAGTACACATCTGAGATGCAGTCCTCTTGTCTCTGCACAAGACCTTAGTGATGCTGCTGTAATGTGGGATTGCATCATCTGGCTCAGCTGCCTCTCTTTTCATAACTATCATCTTGGGCATTAAGTGGGATGGCCAGGATTTCTCTTCTGTGGTTTATTCCCTGCCTGCTTAGAGCAGTGCGTGTGTGCAGGGAGATGTTTTGCTTGGTAGAGTTTTTGCTTTTTGTTTCTAAATATGCATGTCTGCTCCCTGCCTGTATTCCTGGAGGAATTAAATTTGTGGTCTTGACTGGGCCCCAAGAATGCTTTTACTGTGGCACTCATTGATTTAACTCTCGTGGTAGACATAGCTCCTCTGCTGGTGGGGCAAAAGCAGGAAGGAAGGGAGGCATCTGTGTTGGGTTCCTCCTTGTACATTCCTGCTTTATCATTACAGAGAAAAAGAGGTTGTGTTTTCCTCTTTTCCCTGAGGACAAGCCCAGTACTTGGAGGCTGCTGTGAGGAGCAGGATGCTGTGTGGGGAGGGAGGTGAAGAAGGTGCTGCCACCTCCTCACCACACATGACAGTCTGGCCTGCAGGGCACGGGTGTTTGGCTGCTGTGAAGTTGCTCAAGGCTTTGCCCATCAGCTGGACCTCGGTTCTTCCCAGGCTTCAGAGCTTGAGCCAAAGACTTCAGACCTGCTGTGGGCAGAAAGCAGGTCATGTTCTCAGTGGTAGGATTCTAAGGGCTGTTGTTCTGTGATGGAATTTTTTTGCTTCTTGTGATTTTTTTGGGTTTTTTTTGCCCATTTCTAGAGTGTGCTGTGTCACAGACCAGCAAAGAACGCTAGAAGCAGGGAAAGCCTGAGCTTTATTTGTTTGTGGATTGTATTGTTTTGTTTTCCAGTGGGATCCTTTGAGAATAGTTTAAATACAATATTTCATCTGATACTAACTCAGGCCTGTTTCTTCTTCATTCCTTAAGGAGGACAGAGTTAAAGGAACAGTTTAAAATTCAAAAAGCTTTTTAATTAAAACAAGATAAAATAAGGACAGACCCCCTAGTACTTTAAGGGCATTATATACAGTTAGCCACAGTTGTTAGGAAAGGTGTGGGGTTATCTCCAGAAACATCATTTCCAGGCTGTAAAATAAATAAGAACATATGTGGGAGGGTGTTATCATTTGGGGAAAAATTCATGCATGGAAATTGTCATTTCAATAAATACAAAAATGGATAAAGCAAACACATACAGTAACTGCCGCATAATGTCATCTGCTATTTATTCTGAAGTCTAAAGCAAACAAATATGATCTAATGGGGAAAATGGCTGCTTTGAAAGCCAAAAAAAAAAAGCTGGGAGGTGCACCCCAGTCTGTGGATCATGCCTTTTTTGTTTGTGGTAAAATTAGAAATAATCAAATACATTGGCCAAAGCTCAGAAAATTGGCTTAAAGCTGAGGGGGGAAAGTGTTTGGAAATTCTGTGATATTTAATGGGAGTCCAAGTGCCTTATGCTTCATTCTCATCCACATTGAGGGCTTCGTGGTGAGACCACATTCCTCTCCTACACAGTGGTTACAGGAGGTGGTGAGCTGTGGGAGTAAGTTCTTGGGCACATCCTGGGGGATGTGCATGACACGAAAATAACTGCTATTCCCCAAGATCCAGGCAGAGGTGTCTGTAATTTATTATCCTGAGGTTAGATCACCAGGCTGTTTGCTCCCTTCGAGGCAGCATCCTTCCATTCCTGCAGTGGTGGCTGTGGTAGGACGCAGTGCCATTTGTGTCCTGCAGGCATTTTTGTTATCAGTAAGCTTATTGATGATGTTCCTCTGCTCTCATCTGTTACTAATAGATTTAAATTTTATCAGTGTGCAGTCAGCCCCAAAATGTCACACTAGTAAAGATATGACTTTCCTGACTCATAAAAACATTCTGCTCATTTTAAATGATCAGAAATGCTCATTTTAAATGCTCATTTTAAATGATCATTTTAAATGATCACCTTCTGCATCCAGACTGCAGTTTGGGATCTATCCAGCATGTTTCTGAGTATGTTTGGATTGAGGGATTTTTGGAAGCAAATCCGTTTGTCCCCACATTCTGGGCTTTGATCCAGATTGGGCGAAGGTCTCACAGGGCCCAAATGTGCTGCCTTTTTGGAAAACTGAACTGGGAGATCAGCAGCTGGTGCTCTCCAGTAGCAGGGGTGTGCAGCCACGGGAGCAGGCTGGAGCACACCCTGATGCACAGAGTATGGGTTTGGGCTCCTCAGAACCCATTACTTTGCTGTACAGACATGCTCCACTTGCATCATACTGCTGCTGGCATAGGCAAGGTTTATTCTGTCCATTAGAGGCAGGGAATTTAAGACCTGAGAGAATCATTATTCATATTTTTGAATAATGGAAACAATATATTACTCTATGATTTTTCCAGCTTTGTGATAGCACATGTAGTTTAGGCAGTTTTGGTCTAGGAAAGAGTGGAATAATTTACAGAATTATATGATGGATTTTTTTTTTTATTCTTCTTGTGAATAAAATACTCAGTTCTACTCTGAATTTGCTGACATTTTATTCTTCATTCCTGTATTTGTTGACACCTGCTTTTTTGACACTGTTGTGGGGGTTTATTACTTCATTTTCTGCATATTCTTGCATACTTCACCTTCATTAAGTAAAGCAGAATGTTTTGATGTCACTTCATTATGAAGCTACTATGTCTGTCTAGATGATTTCTACCAATCTGGGATTGAGACACATGTTCTAACATAAAATCTGCTGTTACAGTGTACTTGCATTTCTACAAGTATGCAAGTACATTGTAACAGCAGATTTTGGACTTGATACCACCAGCTCTTTTGTTTTGGCTTGTGTAGGCATAACAGTACATGCTACATGGATTAAAAACTGGTTTAATGATGTGTGTCAAAATGATATTGTTAGGGAGAGAGTATCAGTGAGGAGGTTACTACTCACTATATACTCCTGGGAGCAGTTCTTGTCCTGATGCTACTGAGTATTTTTGGCAGCAACCTAGAAAATGGTCTGGAATATTTAGAGATGTGATAAAGATAGGTGAGGGTGCTAAGGATGAGGAGGCTATTTTCCAGTGTGGTTTAAAACCAGCTAATTCCTGAAGCATAAAGAAATACGCTGGCCAGAACAAAATAAAATAAAGGTATCATAGTCTGATGCTGGCAGTGGGGTACTGAGCAGAGACGAGAGGAGATTTCAGTCATTGCAAGGAGATACAATAGCAAGGAGCTCAATATAGTTGTTTTTATCCAAGAAAACATTGTTTGGTGTCTCCATCCCTCCATGTAGTTTCACAGAGAATGGTTACTGAAGGCCAGTATCTTTGTGGTTCTCTTGGTGAACTTACTACAAGATCCAATGACTGAAAGTCCTTGTGAGAAATCTTTTGAATTAGGGCTGCTGCTTACTAATGAGAGTCAGTAGGTACCAGAATGGTTGCAAAGGAAGGTGATAGTCCCATGGCTTGGAAAATCTAAAAATAGTTACTTTGAAAAAGAAAAGCATATGTATATATACACACACCAACTCCACCTGCTCATCCTGACCCTTTATCACCCTTGATGAGAATGGAGATTACTAGTGTTGTCTTCAGGAAATTTCTAGTACTTTAGGCTTTCTGTGCGGCTGATAAATAGAATCTGTGTTTCTTCTCTCAGACTTGTCCACTATGTTCAGAATGGATGAATCCTTGCTTTATCAATACATCATTAACTGGGGATGTGCTGTGTCTCTTCGTCTCTTTTTGTTGAGGGTTTGTTTTTGTTTTTTTTTCCTCTTTTCTTGTTCCTTGAGAAAGAAGAACCTCATTTGGAGATAACTAAGTGAACGTGATGGACAAATGCTTGGTCCTTACCAGTTTGGCCAGGGAGGGTTGTTTCTGTGGTCAAGATCACAGCAATAGCTCTTTGAAGGGAGGAGACATTTTTCCACTGCATGGTTAACAGATAACTTCGAAAAAATTCATCTCTGCAGCAGGGCTCATCCATCATCTGGGGCAGTCATTTTTGCCTTTACCTTCTCTAACAATTTCCTTGCCATGTCTCTAGCAGGAACTGTGAGCACCAAGGCCGTTTTTTTCCTTTCAGAGTCAGGCAGCCTGAGAGCAGTTCACCTCAAGGCCAGTGTCTGTGATGTGCCTGAGGAGTCACACCCAGTAGTGCCTGCCTCTCCCTGAAGACCTGGCAGGCTGGCAAGATGAATTCCACCCAAAACTGCTATTTTCTCTTGGTGAGCTATAATGAGGCTCAGGAGCATTTAGCTTAGGTACCAGTGTGTTATAGGTGCCCATGTTTTGGTGCTGTGAATCTCTGGAAGGTGCAGCAGAAGCCCTGCTTTGTGTCTGCTTATCAGCTTTATTTATCAGCAGTGAGAAACCAGTGGTATTTTGCTGGGGAAAGACAGGACAACCGTTATCTGTGAAATAGTTTTTCCCAAATAGTCCATTTGATCATGGGGAACAGTTATGGACCTCAGGAAAGTCTGACAAAGGAGGGTAGAAATAGGGGATGGCTGTGGATCAGTTCACATAGAGAAGGTTATCTCTGCAACCTTTAAAGGCTAGAAGTTTAATTTTTCTTTTTAAATGAAAGCTTAAATTCTGCAGATGGCTTTGATAAGGTGGCACATAGATTTTTCATCTCCTGTTTGTTATTACTGTGAGGTCGGGAAAAGGTCCTGTGTTAAGGATATCTGGGAAAAAAAAAAGAAAAAAAAGAAAGAAAAGAAAAAGTGTAGTCTTCACAGGCCTGAAGCTAAAAAGGGAAGAAAGCCAGTCATCCAGGAATGGCACATCAAAGCCCTCTAGGAGGAAAGTATTTGTTTGTATTCCCACTATAGTTCCTCTTTGCCACTACCACCCCTGGAGTGTGTTCTTGACCTCAGCAGCAAATTATTACAGTAGATGCTTTTAGATGCTTTGGGGATTTTTTTTCTTTTTTTTTTCTTTTTTTTTTCTTTTTTTTTTTTTTTTTTTGGTTTGGTTTTT
>JAYDZK010000001.1:35935681-35967362 GCA_034509185.1 Euphonia xanthogaster
TTGTTTTTTTTTTTGTTTGGGTTTTTTGTGGTGTTTTTTTTTTTTTTTTTTTTTTTATTTTCAGGAATGGAAAAAAAAGGTGGTGCAGGCAGGGGAGTGGGCAGACCAGCAGAGAAAGTAATGTTTCTCTCTCCTTGTGATGGAACAGAGCAGGCTATAATTATGATTTATTTAGTTTGATGTGCAGCACACTGAACTTCCCTCTCCGCATTTTTTGCTTCTGTGGATCAGGCACCAAGATGTAGCTGTTGTTAATAATTGTGATTGTTTAGGTATTTGCAAAACCCCTTGAAAACAGCATATTGACTTATTGGTGGGCTTGTTTGGGGTTTTCTTAATATATTTTCTCCCTCATGGAGAGGATATTATTGGGCAGTTGGAAGTCTAGTGAAAAGTTACTTTGATGTTCTCTCTCCCTCTTTGTTCCTGTTGCTTCCCTTTGGAAAGGTAAGAGAAATTCCCATCAGTCCCAGCTAGAGGGTGGGAACAGGGAGGTTGCCCACTGCTTGTCCACTCCTGTTCACATCTCAGTGTTCCATATTTGGAGTTTCCATCCCATTCTTTGGCCCTTACCAAAGCAGCTCCCTTCAACCCAGTTTATTACTCTTGCCTGGGCTTTAATTCTTGCTCCTAGTTAGGTGCAAAGGAGCAGGTAATTTAAATACAGATATTTAAAATGCCTGTGTTATACTTCTAAAAATGTTGGCAGCGTTGTAGTGCCTTTTTTTTTAACCTTTCTGAGATGTAGTCAGCAGAGGATGGTCAGTGAATTCTGACTGCTGTTGTGTGTGTGTTGGTTGCCTTTCAGAAACCCTCATTGCCTGGCTGTGGTTCTCCCCACTGCCAGTATATCTTATGAGGAGGTGTTTGCTTTTAATGATCCTTGCCTTGTAGCAGTGCTGGCAGCTGGGATGCCATCCTGTCTCTGAGTGACATCTTTGCTCCCAGCCCCTCTTGCAGAGATTAATGTGAGCAGTTGCCTCTAAAACATTTTAATCTCACTTTTGGTCGTTTTGAAAAATGGATAATCAAACCCTGTAAATCATCACCCAGAGACAGTAAACAATGCTTGAAGGTGTTCAACACCAGTCATGGATTGCACCTCACCTTAAATCATCGCTGGCCAGCACCTGGCAAGCTCATCACTTAGTGACATGGTGTCTTGGGAAGGTGCCCCATGAAGAAAGCTGAGGAGTTCTGTGTGCTTCTGTCTGGCCAGGCTTCATTTCAGCTGTGACTGGGGAGGGGTGGTGCCTTGCATCACTGGGCACTAGGTGCAGGTCTTGCCTCATGGGCTGTTGGTGTGGAGGGAAGAAAGGTTTGTGGTCTTTGCAGGGACCCCGAGGGAGACTTGAATTGGCCAAGCACCTCCACTGGATTTAATGGCTCTTCCTACAAATGTTCTGGGATTTAGGGAGAAGTGCACATGCTCTGTAATAACCCTCAAAACCATCTGGCTGTGGAAGTTTGTAAGAATTCTGGTTTCCTGTGAGAATAATTTGTCTGTCTTAATTTTACATTATGGTTATGAACTGTTACATCAACATTAGAAAAATTAATGCTGAAGGATGTTTTTCATTCCTAAAAATGACCTTTCCCCTTTTTTGTCCAGGAATTGGGCACTTGTCAGGTGATGCCAGTAACTGCAATTCCTGAAATGCATTTGCTGCTGACCTGTGAAAACCTCTGAGGCAGATGCTTATGGCACAGGCAACAGACTCAGGCACCTTGTACAGCTGAACTTTGTTAAACTAAATGAAAGTTCTGTCTTGGTAAATGAAACCACCCAAAATCTCTAAAATTGCTGCCAGCATGTGAACATCAATGTTTGTGAGATAACAGAAAGTTGGAACAATAGAGGAAGAGGCCATATGATACTATTTAAATAAAATTTCATTAAATACAGCTTCATCAAGTCCTTCATTTTTAATAATGTCAGGGGATGGTTCTGTGGGTGTCACCTGGAACCCAGCAGCCAGGATATGGCCAGGGCTGCCTGAAGCATCAGCCTCCTGCACAGGGGGAGCTGTGGGTCTCCAGGGGCAGGAAGGAGTTAGTCCAGGAGACCACTGGAGTATATAACTGAGAGTTAAAATTTTTTTCTACTATCTTCATATTTGAATTAAATTGCAAGCCCGAAGAAAATCTGAAAACCTTAGCAAGAATATATTAGCCCAGGCTTTTCCTCTGTTTTCCTGATGCTGTGCAACAACTGAGAATTAAGAGGGGCCCTCCAGAGGCAATGAAGGACTGGCATGGCTGAAGGCATGCAGATCCAGACCTGAGGTCAGTGGAGGCAGCAGCATTGCCTGAAGAGCCAAAAGTAGGTCCTGATTGAATATTCTTCCAGGGGATGAAATTAGACAATGTATTCTAGGCCTTCAAATAATTTTCAATGTATTCAGTTCCATTTAAAAATCATGGAAAAATCTGTTACTCATCTGGTAGGATGGCATACTGTTCTGCTTATACTTTTGATTATTGTTTACTGTATTGATGCTTTTTATTTGGGTGAATTCTTATCTTGTTCCTCAGTATTCTTTATAGTGCTTAAATATGCAGCAATTGAAAGATGTGGACAACTGATTATGTGGCTGTGGATGACATTAGATTTCAAACCACATTTTTCAGCTAAGTTCTCTTTCACATGAAAGATTGGACCAGATGGTCTTTTGAGGTCCTTCCAACCTGAGCTGTTTTGTGTTCCTAGCATCACATGAAATGTGTGTGTATTAGCATCTTTCAACAGTCCTGCTTCCTGCTAACAAAGAAGTCCTGCCACTTGCAAAGAAATCTTTAACAAGTTTTTTCTACACCAGTATGCAGCCGGTAGATTGTGCCACTGGGACAGTGATATCCGAGCCACTATCAAGGTGGGGGTATCTGAGCCATTATCATGGTAAGCTGTGCTTGTGCTCCAGCTACACTCTGCTTGGATGATGATACCCATGATGCCTGCCCTTTGGGCTCATTCCTTGAGAAGTGGTGAACCTTGCAAACCTGACATAGCCTCCAAACCTGCAGGGGAAAAACGCCCCAAAAACAAGCAAACAAAAAACCCCTGAACATCCAACTGAAAAAAAAAAAGGCAAAAAACCCTTCACATCCATAAATAACCTACTTCAGAAGCCCCAGGGAGATTTATGAAGATACTTGTGCCAGGTGAGCAGCTGAGACATAGGCATAATGGCAGATTTCAGAGTTTTAGCCTTTTTGTAGAGGCTTCCCTGCCTGGCCACGTAGAGCTATGCACTAAAAGAACCTTGTTGCTATCGATAACTTAGATATCATTATCCTCACTTCCAAATGCTGGGAGGTATCACTTGCTAAGAGTACCACATTGATACAAATACTAAAAATCCAGACTGTATAAAAATATTACTTTTACTTAAAGACTCTTTTTACATATAGGTGTAGCGAAGATTAAATAATTTGGTTTAAGGATCTCAGAAGAACAGCTAAAAGGCTGATCAGGTACTGGAGAGACACTGTAGAGGGGGCACGGAGGGAGAAGCCACAAAGAGTAACATGAGGTCTCTTGAAAGCTTTTGTGGTAAAATCATTCCTTAAAGTGTTTGAAATGGGGATGGCGAGTGGTGTTCCGAACAATGAGTGACAAAGGCATCTGCTGAGAAAATGCATAGAAAATGCATGTATATCTGGGTGCAGGTTGTAGGCATTTCATTGTGTGTGCGATTTCCTTCTGTTCTTCAATTTATGTTTAAAAGAAAATTTGTAATCAAATGGAAAAGGACACTTCAGCTCACAGAATTTCTCTCCCATAGACAGGCCCATGTTATCAATGCAGAACAAATGTTTTTATTGCTTCCTAAAAAAAAACTGGGCATGACAGGGTAGCCTGCAGGAAGCTCAGTATTTCTTTATACTATTTCAGCTTAGACCTTTGCTGTTGCTACCACCTGTGCCCTGTGAGGGCTGTGTTTCCTGTTGCTGCTAACCTAGGGATCACACTAGCAGGCTGGAAGATGAAAGGCTAATACTAATACCTTTGCACATTTCACAGAGTGAACATTTCACATTCACTCATTCCCCCCAGAGCTGGCTAGAAAATGGTCCTGCTCCTTCATGTTCTGATGAGGTTTAATAGTGAATATGCATTTTCAGGTGCTTGGAGGTATGTTGTGTTCTTTTCCACAGCACATGCAAAAGATACTGTCAGCTATTCTCATGTCCTTCAAAACTCCTCCTATGGTTGTGTATTGTGCATATTCGAGGATCTCTTTCATTTTGGTTATCTAAGGTGCTTTATGTACTTAATTATTCCTAGAAGGCTTTTCTGATGAGCCCTGTGAAGGAGCTCAAAAAAAAGAAAAAAAAAAAAAAAAAAAGAGGAGAAAGGTTAAAGACACATGATTCTCTCCAGGAGATAACCAGACAACAGCTGTGGATGCATTTAGTCATCAATGCTGCCTTTCCTCAAAACAAAAGAAATCCTGGGGTAAATGAAATTGAAAGCCAGCACTTAGGAGTAAATAGCCCTAAAGCAATACCCTGGAAAAGCAGCTTTCTGGAAAGAGAGAGCCTAAATCAAGTAACAAGCTGCCTTATTTTATTTTCTGAAATTGCCTTTTTTTCCTATAGATATTGACATGGGCACCCTTGGTGCTAACTACTAGATGATTCTGTTCACATCCTGAAGGTTTCAGTGTAAGCCCTATCCTTAAGGGGCCATGTAGGATTGGTCTTCAAAGATGCATCTTCTACCCCAAATGCCTCTTGAAGCTATTTGGTCTTCAGTTGTGGCATTGCTGGGTTACTTGGGGCTGAATCTATAATCCCTGGATTTGACTATGGAGCTACTCTGACATCAGAAATGTTAATTAAAATTGGTGGATTTTAAGGGATAATTGTATTCCTTTGGACCCTTTTGCTGGCGAGAAAGAAGGACTGGCAGTGTGGGAACACCCCAGTGTTCAGAACCTTCCCAGCACCCCTAGGCATCCTAGGGTAGGAAGGGAGAACATAATTCTGCAGTTCCCCTTGACCAGCTGCAGTACTGTGAACAAGGAGGGTTTGGCCTGCTTGATTGTCCCCATAGGCAGCACTTAGAAAAAAGAGAAAGAGCAGCTCTTGAAACATGAGGGCTTTGGCTTGTCAGGAGCAGGGTAATGACAGTCAATCACATTTATAAAAGGTGCATGTCATATTTCTAGCCTGTTCATTTCTCTGAGAGCATCACAATCCTGGGGAGCGAGGTAATTGTCAAGTAGATTAAATAGGATGAGGGTGTTGCAGAGATTTAATTTCCTGGAGAACAGTTTCCCAAATTTCCTAGATTTTCCAAAGCTGTATAAAACGCTTTAGTTTCTGTGTTTTTTGGGAAAAGCCAAAATTTTCCAGCTGAACTCTAACTGACATAAAGATTGTCTCTGTCTTCCTTTCTGAGAGCTTTAACAACCAGTTGATATATATAGCTTCCTACAGTAAATTATATCGTAAAGCCTTTATTGAAAAATAGGTAGAAATAAAACAACTTGGAGATGTGTGCAGCAGGATTTTGCCATTTTTGAGCAATCCATTGTTCATAGCAGTAGTTGGTGGCTAAGCTGTTTTCTTCTGCTTGTACATGTGTAGAGTGTGTGCATATATATCTATATATGTCATATTGTTGTTGTTTAGGAATGGTATTCTCCAATTTATAGTTCCCACTGAAACCACTCCAAACCACACTGCCGCTCACTCACTCCCACCCTTCCCCTCCCCTGCAGGGGGATGGAGAGGGTATGGAGGCACAAAAAGTAAAGATCATGCTTGGGAAAAGAACAATTTACTGGACTCATCAATGAGATAAGAGAACCAATAATAATAACAACAGTACCAATGACAGAGGGTACAAGGAAGAGACAAATGATTGATGTGCAAACCCCCCAACTCTGCCCGACTGCTCCCTCTGCTGTGTTGTGCCACCCTGAGGGGAGCCCTTCCCCTACCCCTGGAAAATGATGTATAGAATAATCTCTGGGTCCTGGCCATACCCCTTCCTGTCTACTGCAACAATTAACCCTGTCCTGGCTGGAACCAGGACGCAGACCTCCCTCTCTGTGTGTGTCTGTGTGTCTGTTTGAATGGTGTGACTGCCAGCTGTTGGCCATGTTGGAGACACTGTCTTGCAGTGAAGGTCCTTCTCTAAGTGATGGGTGGTTCCCAGCAAATGCCAGCAGTTGCTGAGAATGTGGTTTGGTCTCTTGACAAAGTGGATTCTTTATTATTAATATTTTAAATGAGTCTAACTTAATGAGTAGTAGTTTGTTAAAGCCTGTTTTCAGCCCAGGTAGTTTAAATAATAGCAGGACACAGCCACTGCAAGCTTTTCATGCTGGGATTTGTGCAGGTTGCTTCCCAGGTTATCTGCTTCCCTGTGACTTGTCCTTTTCTTCTTGTGCTGTCAGTAACTTCAGTGCATAAATGAACTGCAGATTAACCATCCAGGCTGGGACGTTTTGCTTTGCATTTGAAATGCTGATTCCCAGCATGAGGAGCTTGAACTCTCTGGCTGCCTTTGCTCCACAGAGTGTCACATAGATTCAGACATTAGAGCCACCTGCAGCACCAAATAGTGCTTTCTCAGAGGTTACTCAGTCTTCAGGCATGATATTTCAAATAACTTTTGACTCAGAGGTTAAATTTATCTCATCATCCCAAACATGGAGTATATTAAGATAGGTCAGTCATTCATATCATTAACCTGTAAGCTTGCTTTGTTTGTTTTAAAGGACATTGATTTTGTAATTACCCCAGAGATAGCCACTGAAAACCCCAAGAATGCACTGCTTAATTGAAATCCAAATATTGAAAGCTGTAAGAATGTAGCTGTAGGAGTCCCGTGATGGGCTCTGCCATCTAGTGACACCCACAAGAAAAAATGAAACGTTTACAAAAACAAGCCAAAGCCCTCATATGATTATTTTTGAAACCTGCTTGCTATGACTGGTAAACCAACAAAATGACTCAGGCCCAGTGGTGTTGCCATTGTCTGATGGCACGGCTCAGCTCAGTCCAGCTTTGTCCTTCTTAGGCCTGCCAGAGGAGATCCATGCAAATGAAAACCACAAAGTTTTTTTACTGTTTTCAGTATTTACTCTGCCAAGACAGCTGAACCAAGACAGCCTGGTGATTAACTCCATAGGGGCCCTGTTCTGTACATCTGGGAAGCAGAACTGAACAGCAGTGCCCTGTCCATGGGAAGGCACAGAGCCAACCAAATCTTCAAATGCACAGTCTTGAAAAAACATATGTGAAATCTTAAAATGGAGTTCTTACAGTGTCCATGAGTTCATCTCATCCCTTCTTCCAAAGCTGTTTCTTTCCTCTTCTTTTATCTTTGGAAGAGTGTTGTGCCAGGAACACGTGTTGTCTTTGGGCTGCTGGTTTGCAACTTCTGGTCCTCCCCAGGGAGCAGCCTGACCGGGCTCCTGTGCAGCTGGATCATGCAGGGAGCAGGTCACTATCTCCTCTGGAAACCCTGGATGCAAGAGTTGACCACTACATCAAATGGCAGTGAAATGCTAAGCAGGATGGTCAGAGGGATGCTTACTACCTGTTAGCCCTGTGGAAATGCAAAAGCCTGTTCAGACTCAGAGGCTGGTCAAGGGGTCTCCTTGCTGTCAGCCCTACCAGTATATAAGAAAAGCAGTAATAACCCCATATCCTCAGTCACATCTGTGCACAGTGATGAAAACTATAGTGCTTGTATAAGCTTCACTCGTTTGGCAAAGGTTGGGGCTTTCATCATCGTTTTCTTTTTCCTTCTCCAGCTGTGTTGATATCTCACTTAAATAGGAATAAATACAAAGATCTTCTCAGGCTCTTAGCAGAAGATAGCCAAGAGGTGAGGGGAAAAGGAATAGTGAAACTTACATGTATTTTAGATGTCACTGAGGAGGTGGATTTTATAGGGCTCTGTTTGAAGATGAAGAGGAGCCTAATCCATGTGCTGAGACAGTGTGGTCTGACCCAAGCCTTTTACTCTGGGGTGGGCTGACAGGCTCAAATTCAGTCTTTGTCCATACAGTAGAGTTTTACAGAAGTTTGGCTCTGGGAGGACTCTGATAACTACTTTAAAGGACATTGTTGGCTGTGATGAAGGGGAGTTGTGTTCTAAATGGGCTGTAAATGCCATCTCCCACACTTTGTGTGTTATGTAGGCTGGGGCAAGGGAGCATCTGTTTAGCATCTTCCACGTGAAAGCCTCTGATGCCTTTTTGCTGAACAGAAATTCTTTCTAAATACTGAATCCACAGAATTAGGAACAAATTGAAATAATGCAGGATTTCACTTCCATTTCCACATTTAAAGTGCTGAAATTTTGGTGTCATAAGCTCTGGGAGATCCATCCTGTGCACCTGTCATGGTGCCCTATGGGCAGAATTGCAGAGAGGCTGGGTTGATGTGAGGGCATCTGGCTGTGGCTCTCAACAGCATCAGGTCTGGTCAGAGTCTTCTGAAGAGCCAGCAGTGGAAAATAGTGTGAACTCAGGTGGTTGCTTTGATGTGGGCATCCAGTTGGGTTAATGGGCTGGTGACCTACCTGTGATGCAGAGCCTACAGGAGGGAGGTGTTGTTAGCACATGGAGTGGGACAACTACAGGGGAACCTCTGTTCTGGTGTCTAACCTGGGTTTGTGAAGGCTGGCAGAGCTGGAATTGGGACTCCTGGAGATTGCTTTGCTGTCATTGTGGTGGCTGCCTCTAACAGGAAGCCTCTGTTTGTGTCGGCGTCTGAACAGGCGCCGAAGCCTTGTGCTGTTTCAAGACACAACACTGCCGTGTGCTGTTTCTCCTGCTGCTGTGCTGTATTTTATGTAGCACTGCCTATCAGTATGCTTAGCATTGGGAAGTAATGAAAAGAAATTACTCAGATGCTTTGAAAATAGATAGAAATATCAGTTAAAAATAGATAATTTTCTCTTTCAATTACTCAGGTCTAAGATGTGTTCATTTCTTAGTGTTTAAACAGCAGCTATTAACCTTTTTGTCCCTACCACTTCCTTACATTTTTCTGCTTGTGAATTTTGCAGCCCAGATGAATATTGAATGACTTTTTTTTAATAAATTATTTCCTTCTCTTTCTGAAGCTGAGTCAAGGAGCATCAATGTCAATGCCCCGATTCGTATTAAGGAGACTGTAGATAATTAAGCACTTGTGAGGGTCTGGGCAGTTTGTTGATGTGTTTTTAATTTTCTGGCGAGTGAGTGATGTTCTTTGAATAGCAGTCATTGGGGAAATCAGAGCTTACTGAAGTGACAACCAGTGTTGTCTTCACTGTCACGTTCAGTGCAAGTCCAGCAGTATTATGGCAAAGCTTATGGGCAGAGATAACTTTGCATCTGTCAGATGCACTGATAAATGCTCTTCGCATCCCTGTGTTAAACTTGTGAAAATTTGTGTCAGCTGTTTGGATTTCAGGTTTCTTTCACGATAACATACCTTGCTGTGAGGTGTAGTTTCTTTGTGCACCATCTGTAATGTAAAATAGAATGATCTGTAACACAAAATCAAGAGTTGTTGGTGTGCTGATGCTGCCTTTGGTGAGCCCAAATGCTCACCGAAGCTGTTCTATTAATCCTTCCTCAGCTGGACAGAGGAAATATAACAAAATTTTTGTGGGTCAAGATAAGGACAGGGAGAGATCACTCACCATTACCATCATGTGTGAAATAGACTAAGCTGGGGGAATTATTGTAATTTATTACCAATTAAATCACAGTAGGATTATGATGAAACCAAAATCTTAAAACCCCTTCCCTCCACCTCTCCCTTCTTCCTGGGCTCAGCTTCACTCCCGTTGGCACAGAGGGACAGGGAATGGTGGCTGCAGTCAGTTCATCATCACACTCTGTTTCTGCCACTCCTTCCTCTTCAGCCAGGACTCCTCAGGTGTTTCTCCTTCAGCCTGGGGTCCCTCCCACTGGAAGGAGTCCTCCATGAATTTGTCCTGTTTGAGTCCTGCCCATTGGCTACAGTTCTCTATGAACTGCTTCAGTGTGGTCCTTTAATGGGTCTCAATCCTTCAGGAACAGGCTGCTCCAGCATGGATCCCCCATGGGATCACAAGTCCTGCCAGCAAATCTGCTCTGGTGTGAGCTTCTCTCTCCCAAGTCCCACAGGTCTTGTCAGGAGCCTGCTCCATTGTGGGCTTTTCACAAGGTCACAGCCTCCTTTGAGCATATTCCCCTGCTCTGGAATGGGATCCTCCAGGGACTGCAGGTGGATCTCTGCTCAGTATTTGACCCCCGTGGGCTGCAGGGGACTCTCAGCTCCGGTGCCTGGAGCACCTCCTGCCACTTGTTCTGTACTGACCTTGGTGTTGGTGCGTCTGGAAGTTTACTGGTGGTTTCAGTGGGACCAGTCTCTTGGCTGTCCTTGCATTTGCTGCCAGGCCATGGTTCTTGCTTCCATAAAGTTACAAGAGGTTGCAAAAACAAGTCCTCACAAATGCTGCTCATCTCTACTTGGCACCCATTGCCTTAAATCAGACTCTGTGCTGGGGCTCTGCACATGCATGGATATTTGTAATAGCTGGTGCAGGGTGCAATCTCATCCGAATCAAAATTTCATCTTATTTTGAATAAGGAACACAGACTTTTCTTCAGAGCAATTTCTATGAGATATAGGCTGTTCTTTGCAAACGGAGAGACGCTTGAGCACTGCAGCCCACTTGGAGAGGACAATGCCGTTTCAAGCCCTGAGTTAATGAGAAGTCCACAGCACACATTTGATAAGCTTTGTCATTCTTTTGTCTGCAGATCATAGACCCTGCATTTTAATTTACTATACATAATGCTTTCTTAATGAGTTCCAGTGGATAGCCATTGAAACATGGCACTTGCAGCTGCCAGCACGATTATAAAAAGAGGCAGTTATTTGATTTACGTGATATTCTGTTATGGTAACTAATATTTGCAGAGAGGATACAATAGAGGAAGAAAAACCCCTCCATTTAGATTTTGGTATCTCAGGACTCAGGTGCTAAATCATTTATTTTGCATGTACGTGGACCAACTACTAATTGAAAATTAATGGAATTATGTTTGAGTTTTGAAAGTCTAGAGAGACTTCTGTTTGCTTTGTGGTGTAAAGTTCAAGCAAACCCAGTAACACTAACAGGATTTTTAAAGTGCAAATGAGCTTCTTAACATAGTACACAGAAGCATTTTATAGAAGAAGTCCCTCATCTATTCCCTCTGTTTCAAAACAGAAGTGAAAAAGCCCAGAACATGGGAAACAACAAAATTGTAGTGCTATGGAAGAAATAATGCATTACTGCTGGTGGGGTTTGTTTTGTAAGGAGTTACTTTCCTTGCCTCCTTTCCTTCATCTTGAGCCTTTATCTAGAGCTCTGTGTGTGCTCATACTTAGCCCCTTTCCTATACACTCCTCCTTGCAGAGCGCCACACTGGTGACTCCTTACACAGAGGCACAACTTAAAGGGTTTATAGGGTTTTTCTGTTGTTCTTCCTGGGATTTTGGTTTGGTTTTCTTTGGATTTCTTTGTGTTTCAGGGTTTTTTTTGTTTGTTTGTTTGTTTTTGGGTTTTTTTTTGTTTTGTTTTGTTTTTTTTTGTTATAGTAGGAATAGAACCCATTGTGTTCTAGGCAGTGAACAAGGTGATCATTTTCTGTGTAGGTAATTTCCACTAAGTTTGTACGTGGTGGGGAAACGTGTATGTTTATGGTGGGATGATACTGTGGGACCCAAGTCAAGGAACAGATGCTACTTCTGGTCTCTAATACAAGATACAAACTGCTAGGAAAAGAAACCAAAAACAAACTCAAGAAAATAAAAAGTTTTAAGTGGGGATTACAACTTCTGGTATTTTCTAAGTTAGACTGCTTGATTTTGCAGTTGTAGTTCTTAGCATTGGTGATGGTGATTATGGTTGTTGTTGTTGTTGTTGTTACGCATGGTTGGAAAGCCCCACAGGGCTAGCAGGGGGATAAGGCCTGCCTGTGGGTTTTGCAGATACTTGTAGAAACTCTGGAGTGGTGAGTTTGAGATTTCCCTCAATCCAGTCTCAGGTGTAGGGAGAGGGGTTGTCACAATCATTTACTGTCCCAATCTCATTTGTCTGTCCTAGTCCGTCTCTGCCCAATCCTGTGCTCCCAAGTTTTCCTTTTCGTGGTCTAGCAGTGGACCAGGGAAGTGGTTGAGTTGCTATCCCTGGAGGTATTTAAAAGATGCAAGCTGTGGCTCTTGGGGACTTGGTTTATTGGTAGCTTGGCAGTGCTGGGTTAACAGTTCAACCCAATAATCTCAGAGGTCTTTTCCAACCTAAACCATTCCATGATTCTATGAATCATACAGCACTTAACCATACCATATAAAAATACCACTGCTCCCCTGCACAGTGACCAGCACTGCTGCAGCCAGAGCATCAACTACAGGGACATCTCACTCTGGATCTGCAGCTCATACACCAAAAGCATCCCAAAGAGTCAAGCAGAAATGTGTATCTACCCATCCCATGAAAGCTAGGAGACCAGACATAGCCTCACCTCACCACGTGTACAAAGCAAAGCGTTCCAATCAGAAAACTGGTAGCTGGTTTTGCTCTGGCCTGAAATAAAGAGTGATGGTAATTAATCTGATGACACAGATCTCCAGTATGAAAACTTCAATACTGAGTCATTTAAGTTTGGCAAAGTGTGGAGGAGCAGAGTCCCACAGCCGAAAGCTTCTGCATTGCTGGTGAATGAGCTTGAAGTGCACATTCCCCTCTGTAGCATGTGAGCAAATGCATACGTCTGTGTGTGCACCGTGCGAGGCTGAGTCATCGGTATCACCGTTTGCCAAGGCATGGAGACTGGAAAAATGAGAAATGCATGTAAAAATATACCCGTTGCTGGATCAAAAGGATGTGCCACGGGGAAGCTGCAGCGAGGCGATAGTGACGCTCGTGTTCGTCAAATGGCTTTTGTGCGAGACGAAATTAAATGGAGAGGGACTGTGGCGTGTGGAGATGCCATTTCCAAGGGGCAGAGAGAAGGCAGAAAGAAGTGATTTTCCACGGGTATGCCTGCTAAAAGGTGTAGATGTGTCAGAAGAAATAACTGGGGGGCAGCAAGTTCAGCAAAAAAGGGGGACCCCGTTTTCCCCAGCACCATGTGTTGGGGTTGTGTGGCTCTGCGCCCCTGGCTGCTCTGCCTGCCAGGGCCAAAGTGGGCACACAAAAGGGCTGCAGAAAAAAAGCCTTTATGGAGCTATTACTAACCAAGGAACAGTTATTCCTCACAGCTCAGGAATCTTCCTAATTTTAGGTTGCCAGAAGCTTGCAAGGCCTGCCCCAGGGAGGTCTCCCTGTTCTCATGCCATAGGTTTAAATCTGGCTCCAAGCAGCAGCAAAAATGAGCTCATGGTTTGGTTCAGTCCAGACCTCCTTGTGCCTGTTGTTTTGCTGAGCTTTTAAATTAGTCCTTTTTAATATTTTTGGAACTTTGTGAAAAGGCACTGCTTTAATATAACTGTAATTAAACCCCAGAACTCTTTAAAACTCTCTTTTAGAAGTAGGTCATTTTGCACTTACTTGTCTTGAAGGGTTTTTTTTTTTCCTTTTCTCATGTCTTAGTTGTAGGCTGACTTACCATCTGCCTTTCCTTGGCAAAGCAAAGAAGCAGAAGATAAGAATTTGTAAGATATAATTGGGCTAATATTAATCATTTATCTCACATGAGGTGAGTCACTGGAAATTATCTGTGGCTGTATTTCGAAGTCATCTTCATGGTCTTTTATGGGACACTTAAAGTTCAGAAAACCTTCCCAGTAAAAAAAAAATCCCAAATAAAAGACTCAGTCTGCGGAGAGGGTGCTAGGACATTTTAAAGCCATGTGTGGAGAGCTGGGAGTTTCTTGTTGTGCAGTAATTGGGTTTTGCATGGTTGGGAAATCATGGGGTGAGCCCAGGCAGGATGTGGGATTGGTGCTCACCCCAGGGGATTGCAGAGCAGGATGGGCTCTCTCTCCCACTGTCCCACCAGGCTGGCAGTGAGCAAACAGCAAAACAGTTGTGTATACTACACACAGACTTCAACACATACGATTGTTTATTTTAGTTTTACTGTAACAGGTCTCCACAGTCAGTGTGTCAGTTCACAGATGATGTTTGTCAATCTATACACATAATCAAGTACACTAACTTCCCCAATTTTGAAAAAAAAAATTAATTAAAAGGCTGAAAAATGGGCATGTCCTGCAACATCCCATAAGTAATTTTGCCTTTGGTGCAGTCATTGAATTTCTTTCCCTCCGGCAACTGGAGACTAAATGAGCAGCATCACCTTCCTTCCTCTGGGAAGCAAGACCAAAGGAAAATGCTGCTTCTAATGTCAGTGTACTCCCTTGGATTTATGGCTGCACCCAGCAGCTAGCAACTGCTACCTCCTCTTTTTTTTTATAAATATGTAAGAATTATGTATTTGAATCTAAGGTATCAAAAGAAAAAATTAAGAGGATACATTTTTTCCTTTGCTGTTGGCTCTTCCAAGCCTCTGCCACGTTTTTTACTGACTTTAATAAAAGCTGCTCTTATTATAGCTTTCAAATGGTTTCTGTATTTTATCTGTGTGTGTGCATGCACATGGGCTTTTAAAAGCTTGCAGATGGTTTTTCTTCACCTCAGCATTATGGCTAGCCAGGGAATATTTTTATATTGTTTTGGTTTAGATTTTGTCTGAAAAGTAAGGCCTGCCAGGGCAGGGGACTACTTCTCAGCCCAAGGAAGGGCTGAGATGGACTTTTGGAAGCAGATAAAGCATAAAGAGGTGTCAGTAGCAGAGGATCAGAAACTAAATGCCCCAGACTATTAAGACTATCTGAAATAAGGTGCATGTATAATTCTACATTTACAGCTTAAAAGGAAGCAACATGCCACAAGTATAAATTTACCTTTGTTTCTCCTTATCCTTCTCTACTGACATTTACTGTTAGTGTTCAACACTGACATCAAATAAAGCAATTTACAGCAACACAAACTTTCCTATGTCTTCCCATGTATTTCATAGCTGCAGAGCACTGCCGTTGGTTGGTTGGTTGGTTGGTGATTAAGACTCAAAAGGGATAGTGAATTTTACAAGTGTGAATGCTGTCAGCACTCAGTGTGGTGTTGGGCGTGTGGAAGTAGTTCAGCCTTTTTGGCTGGAGCTCTCACAGGAATTTAGGCCTGCTTATTGTTTCTCTAGACCTATTCTTACATTGTGGCTGGTTCTGTATAGGTCAGAACTGAATGTTTTAAGTGTTGGCTTGGTTGAAACCCTAATGAAAGAATTCATCTTTGACAGTGAAAGGAAACAAGAGAAAAAAGCAAATTCGGTGACTTCTTCCATGGTCCACAAAGACTGGGAGGGGATATCTCTGCCCCTACCTGAGTCAGAAAACCTGGTATGGAAACAGAGGAACGACTGGAGTCATGGAAGTAATGGAAACTGTTTTTCAGTGAGAAGTCTTAAAATTGTAGAATACTTTCTGCTTAGTTTATCTAAACAGATGAGATATTGATTGGCCTGATAGAATCCTTCACCCAGAGACAGTGCCAGGTGCTCTGAGACTCTTCAGTGCAGCACAGAAAGAAGGGAAAGACCCCAGAGAGGGAGGGCTGCACTTGAATGTCAGAGCCACCATCTCCCCATGTCATCAGGAAAATAAGCCTTCAGCAAATATATAAGCGGCACAGTGCAGATTTGGAAGTCCAGTCAAGGCTCAGATCAGTGGAATTATGATGTCTGTTTATGGGAGGTCAGATTACTTGATCTCGTGATTCTTTTTTACCTTAAAAGCTATTCTTGTGTGTCATTTTCTGTTTTAGATGTGGATAACCCGCATCTGTTACACACAGTTCATGGTTATGATTCTATTTGTCTGGAGAAAAAATGTCAAAATTGTTAAGTCAAATCTGGGTTTTATGTCTGTGCACCAGAATTCTTTGGGGAAATTTCCCATAGTCTTCTATTTTTAATATTGATACAGGCTCTGGCTTTGGTGATTTGTCTTGCTGCCACATAAAGTTTGTTGAAAAGAGTATAGTGATCAATGGCAAGGACATTTTAAAATTCTTTTGAGGTGGGCTAAGATTATTATTTTCCTTGAGTTTTGCCATGTAATGCCTGCTGTCAGAAGATAAGCACTATGTGACTTAATCAGCACTTGGGGAGAGCCCATTAGTGACGAATCCAGGTGCTACAGCTGATTATGTAGATGGCTGAATAAATAGCATTGTTCTTTCTTTGCCAGTGTATTGCACAAATATCGTGGTGTTCAGTTCAGTTGCTGGAAGTAGAATGAGGTTTTTTGCAGGGTATTATTTATCAGTAGGAGAGGGAAAACTGCATAAGAAGCAGATGGCATAAGCAGGATCAGTAGAGTTTTCGGCAGAAGAAATTAGTTGGGTTAGATGCTGTTAAGCTGTTGGAGTGAGGTGGGGACTTAACAAAGCAAAATAGACATGAACATGCACATTGAGTAATGTTTCAGCTTCTAATAAAAGCTTCCTAGGAGTCACAGAGTCAAAATAAACTTGAAATTCCTTTGTGTTCTGCAAAGGGATAATTTAAAACAAATTACAAAACTATAGTTTTATTACGATGCAGATAAGGATTAGGAGTACCTGAAAGCAATTTAGGACTGGGCACATTACTGCAAATATTCTAAAATAAGCCTAATAGATGCAACATGTCTAGAATTAAGGTTAACCTTAAAATAAATCAGTGATGTTCAGGAATGGTAATGCACAGCCACTTCACCCAAAGAATCTTGACTTTGTTCCGTACTGAGGTCATGTAATAGCTATGTAATTATTGTGAGTGAATAATAGGGTTTTGTTATTTTTAAAGTCCTGAAACAGATTAAATTAGTCTTTTAAATTATGTTTTTCCTCTGAAGTTGTGCCTGAGGGATGAAGATATTGTTAAGAGTAGTGCCTGAGGAAGGTTACTACCAATGTATTTTCACATTTTTGTTCACAAAATGACAAATGACCCTATTTGTGAGTTCTCAGAAAATACAGTCTGGACTGTCTGTTGTACAGGGAAGATGTGCTGCATTGTGTGTAGTGCAGCCTTTGCTTTCAGTGCAGGACTCAAACTAGTTCAGGGGAAGTAAGTGGCACTTCTGCTGTGAAAGATGTATAAAATGTAAAAAAAGTGACTGTGGGAAACTCTGAACATGAGGAAAATGTTATAGACAGAATTACCAAGGGAATGGAATGAAAATAGGTATTTGTCTGAATGTGATATTGACTTGAACCCTGCAATGAGATTAGAAAAGAGAGGGGCAGAAAGAAGAGCTACATCAAGAATTGGCCAGAGAAATTCAGTGATTTGCTTCTATCCTGAATGCAAATGCAGGGAAAGCTGATGCAGAGCGGTGGCTCACACAGGACTGAGAGTGGTTGCCAAGAGAAGGCAAGGAATCTCTCCTTGAATACAAGCGGTTTGTTGGGTGGGTGAGAGAGCCTGGGTACCGCTCTGAGAGCCTTCAGTAAGACAGTACTGGAAAGAAGCCATGGCAAACACCTCCTCAACTGCAGCTGAGGGGATATCTCTCTCTGAGGAGACTTTCTCATGTTACTGAGCCAGCGAAAATCCATGTCCCTGGTGAATTCTGAGGTATGTGAAATGTGTAGTGGCCCAGAAACCAGAACATTGGCATATCTGCTATGTAAAATGCAGGTCCAGGGGTATATCCAGAGCCTGGTATGTGCCAGGACATAGAGGAAGCAAATGTCTCACTGGTGGGACTGTCACCATTTCACCAGAGCGGTTTCCGGAAGTAAAGCACCTTTCCTTGGGATGAAAAAGGATTTTGGCTTGGTGTAAGGCTGCTTTAGTGGATTTAGCAGCAGCAAGACACTTCATAACCCTTCAGTAAGAGCAGAAACAGCACAGGATGCTGAGTCCACCATATGTTCATGTTTAATAGAAGTTTATAAGTCTGTGAATTTTGCCTACGGGATGTCTAAAAACTCAGGGGTCATGTAAATTGAAACAATGCAAAGTTTATTGTGCATTTAACTTAATTTAAATACCTAGAAACAAGCACAGGGGGATTCTTACCAGTTGCAGTTATTGGTTTTAATAAATACCATTTTAATTGGATGTGATTTAATAAAAACAGTCAATTTCTAGCCTTTTGGAGTGGGGGCACAACTCCCCGAAGAGAAGACAGCAGAGGGGGGCTAACCAGAGTAACTTTTCTTTTAACTCAGTCGGTGTTACTGAGTCACTCCAAGGAGCCAGTGGGTATTCAGTTTCATTCACACCATCCTCAGACTCCGTGTTTAATCTTGGTGGTGGTGGAAAGGTCTGCGCTGAGGTGGCTACTTCACTCTGCAGGTCCCCTGTGGAATGACCCTTGGGAGGAGGCTATTTTTGGGCCAATATCATGGTCTTTTTCCTAGGAGTTAATTGTGGAGAATGGTGACTTCCCAGAGCTGACCCTCTGGGATTTCAGGAGAAGCTGCCCACGTGCCTGCATGTCCATGGTTTGCCCATCAATTATCTCCTTTCTGGTTTATTCAGCTCAGTGTGGTCTTTGATCTGCCATGATCTAATGTGATCTCATCTAACATAATCTATTTGTGTTCAGAATCCCAGTTGAAGTTAGTGGCAAGATTGCTATTAACTTCAGTAAACTTAAGATTTCTCCCAATATGGGTATTTGCACACCTAAACACCTGCAGACACCATTTCTGTGCAAATCATAGTCACAGTAATCTTGCAGCATTCAAACACATGCAAAAATTAGTGTAGTTGTAAATTCTCTTCCTGTTCATGGGTTTCCTGGTAGATTTTAAACCTGGAGATACACATGCAATTCCTGTGTGTTGTTTTAATAGCAAATTCCCCAAAGCCATCACCAGATTCAGCAAGTTTGTGTTGCATTGCTTTTATCCAGCTTGTTTTATTGAAAACACCTGTGGGAAACTAAGAGTTATCTGGCATTGATTCACTATTCAGCATCTAAAAAATATTCACTTATTTATGTAGTATTTAGGGATTAGAATAATTGCTTTCAGCATAGTAGCAGTGCTGAGAAAATCCATTTTTAAGGTATGACTCTAAGGTCACTAATAAATTTTGCGTCTTAGAGTTTCTTCCAGAAAAGCGAAATGCGTCTGTGACACAGTGTTTGAAATATTATTCTGCTTTGGATATTAAGCCAGAATATTTATTTAGCTTAAAATCAAGTAGGTGAATGAGAGATAGGTTTTATGTTTCGTATTATCAGGTAGACTCTGTAAGCCTGTTACAGAATCACAGTAAGAAATGGGATCCCTATATTTGGGGTAAGGTTAGGAGAGATCTTTTAGCTCTATGGCCATCATAACATTACCTTTTGCCCAGCCTTGGAGAGTTGTGTTCCGTTTGTAAAGCGTAATGGTAATTTCTTCTTTGATGAGGGCTCCAATTACAGTGATTTTATCTTACGATGTTTGATTGTGTAATCTTTAGAAAACCATTTAGACATGCTGAAGCATTAGCACCAGGTGTGTGGTACCATGAAATCTGTTATAAAACAGCTGTTAGCAATGCATTCACCAAGTATCTCTAAATAATTGAAAGACACAGTTAAGATTGAAAGACCCAGTTGTTATTGATGCAGTATCACCTTGTGAGTGCTGTGTGTGGTGCACAGCAGGAGTGGTGTAACCAGCCTGTTGTGGCATCACTGGGAAGTCTTAATACACTCACAGGTAGGAAACCTGGTATTTTGTGGTCTTCGTAACACGGTGATTCACTGGATCTGGTGACAGTGTTTTTTTGAATTCGATTGTTAGTGAAATGGAGACTGTGGAGGTGATATTTCAGCATCACGGGAGCATGTGATCCTGAGGGCACAGGTGGCAATCAATGATATAACAGTATAAGCAATTATATAATGCTAAATCAAATAAAATAATCAATAACATAGCACCAATGCTATAATATTAAATTATGTTATGATGATAGCTATAAGAAGTGTATCTGAGCCACCATTCTCCAGTAAGGTCAGGCGGTGCCCACGTGCCATTGTTCTCCATTGTGTGCACTGACAGTGAACAAACAACCTGCCAGCTGCAAAGCTTCTTAAAAAAGCACAAAATATGATTCAAGATTTGAAAACACCGCAGGACATGAATAGGAGAATATTTGATAGTATCTGAATAAATGCTGTCCTTTGACAAAGCTCTTACCCTTTAGCTGGCCTCTGAATACTGTATTATCCTACAATGAAAATAAGATTCCAGATAAAAACAAAGAAACAGTCTCTATTAACACTAAAGGGCCCTTTGCAGCTTTCCCTATCTGGGCCAGCCTCTTTGTATTTTCCTCCCTGAATGAGTTCCTGTCAGTTTATATTTCATCAGACGATAGAAATTTAAGTCCTTACAATGTTCTCCCTCTCATTTCTCTCCTATCATTTATTATTTAACCCTCTAAAACATTTTATGTCTTGCAAGGTGCCATAAAAAATAAAGTTGATTGGTATAAATATTGCATTAGGAAGTTTCTACATTTGTGACCTGGTTTTTGTTGCCCTACATCATAGGATGCTAAATATTAGTTTAGGTTTAGTGCCTGTGTGGTGTAACATTATGTACCTGTGTGTGCTTTAATTCAACTATACACCTAGGGAAGTTAAAACTCTCAGTGTGATACTGTGTTGGTTTCTGTACACCAGTGTGTGTGCACTACAAGTTGGGCAGACTTTTTGTTTGCAGATTATTGCTTTCCGTGGCATTAGAAATTCTTCAGAGTGATGAGATTTTTAAATTTAAAAATAAAAAAGAAACATTTAGTTGAAAATGTGGCTTTACAAAAGCCCTCCACCTGGTTTCACAGCTTTCTGTGGCAGCCAGTTCCCTATTTATCACTCGGTTTACCTGTTTCAGTTAGTTGAAATAGTAGAAGTAAAGCATGAAATAAACTCAATTTGTGTAAAATTTATCCTTATGTCAGTTTTTACTGGGTTTGATCCCCAAACTGCTAGATTAATAATGTTTTGTTTATGGTGTTTTACTGGGGTGTGGAAACCTGATGGAGTTGTGACTTCTGTCTGCCTTGAATATGGAAATTCTTCATCACTCTGGCTTTACACCACGTGTGAGATGACCAGCATCAGTAAGAGAGCAGGTCCTCGTGATTGACATTGAACATGGTCTAGGCAGACTGTGCTCTATGGGGAGGGACCTGTTATCTGAAGTGCCAGGTAGACAGAGCTATGTATTTATAACTGAAGGCATAAAATGGATTATATGGAAAAAATGTGGTGTGTAGGAGAGAGAGAGTAGAAAGCAAGGATTACTTTAGGTACTTGGAATGAATCTTTCATCAGAGCCCTAGAATGAAAATCCAAAGATTTAAAAGGTAGTGTGGACTGAGGCCAATAACAACAGTTTATTGGTTTTAGTGATCTTGAATTAATCTTAATGCAGAAAGAGAATTTCCAATAAATTAATCTCAAAATAGCAAAAAACAACCCATCATGGTGGCTTATTTTATAGAAGCTAAATACTAGGAAGGAAAGCATTTCTTCTGATAAAATGACAAGTATAGAATAATCTTTAAGATACCTTTATGCACAATACTTTGGTTAAACAGCCTAAATATTTATGTAAATGACAGGCAGTGGGACTTGCATTCTGCTTTATTTCCAGATCAATGACATTTGAGTCATCAAAATAAGAATATTAAACAAGGGTGTTTTTTTACAAGACTGATTTAAGCTGTTAGGTGACCACTACACCATTCATGGGTGGGTCTGAGTGACTGTGGTGGTGTGATTTTTCAGGGTAGGTTCTTCATCAGACAAAAATATCTTAAGTGGAAGTTTTTAAAAATACCTTTGTCCTGTGATTTTTTTCTCACAAAACAGTGTTTCATAGGTCTTTGTAAGCTTTATCTTCCCTCAGAATTCCTGACTGTGCAGCATATGCACAAGGATTTGGGAGATGGCAGTAGAGGTTGATTTGGATGCTTTAGTTTGTCCCTGTCTTCTGCATCAGTGAGGAATGGGAGAGCTGGTTAAAAACTGAAAAAATAATAAGAAAAAAAATATTTCTGATAGCTTCCCCCCGAACCTCTGTTTGTTGTCCTCCAAAATGTCTAGCTTTAATCAGGCTGTTTTTACTCATGGTGAGCAATCCCAGGTTTTCACAGCAGCGATATTGAAAGTATTTTTCTCAGTATTTGGAATAACTGCAGTTCAAATACAAGGGGTAGTTCATGGCTCAGAGGTATTGCAGTCAGGTTTATTGCAAACCTAGCCAGGAATTGCAAACCGAGGACACCCAGCTCAGTCTTGAAGGTTTTTATAATGGTAACATGTCTTAGGGAGGTCAGGAAAGTCTTCTCCTCTCCCATATCTCAAAACTTTCTTTCTGCATGCTTGTTGGGGGACCATTAGCTTTGAAAAACATTGCTGGAAGCACTTACCTCTTATTTTTGCTGCCAGTCTGGGGAAGGTTTCATCAAGAAAGCTTTTTCTTCTGTGCAGGTTCTCTCTTTATCTTATGAATATTTCAGCAGAATCTGTGCAAAAGAAAGGGGCTTTTTAGCTGAAAAGCATTCTTTGCTCTTCTGAGCTACACACCGTCTTCCTATTGTCTGAGCTGTAATTGTTCAGTGCTGCTGTTGTTTAGGGAGTAGGTTGCACACTCAGCATCCTCAGAGTTACAGATCTCTCGTTTCTCTCCTTTCCCCAGCAGCTCAACTTTTCTGATGCAGCTGATTTTTGACTACAGCAGAGTCCGTGATTTCAAAGCCACATTGTCCACAAGATCTCTAGTATGGCAGAGCACATGATTTTGTGGTCATCATTTTTTTGCTAAAATATCCATGTGGTAGAGTATGTTTGTGTGTGTTTGCATAGCTGTGTCTCTAGGGACTGTCTATTAAGGGAAAAGTGTAGAAGAGCCAAAAAGAGAGACTGAGTATCTGGCATGGTGTCTCTAGAGATTCCCTCCTCTTCTATTAACCTTTCCACCACAACCACTTTTGTATTTCTGTTCTTAATTAGAATTTCGAGTGGAGCTATGGAAGGAGTGTATCTATCCCCCAGTTGATTCCTCCATCTGATTTGGCATCCAGAAATATGTTTCCTAGGAATTAATTATAATTGCTTTTGATGGAAAGCCAACTTTTTTCTTGTGTTAACTGTTAATTCTTAGCTTGTTTAACATGTGATTAAGTAACGATGATAAGCCTGAGTGCAGGCTCTCCCTGTGCTTGTGATTTGAGTGGTTGTGTTTTGTGTTCCAGGCTCAGCGTGGCTTGGTGGCTGGGGCATGTTAGTGGTCAGCATGGAGACGTGTGTTTTGGAGGGGTGAAGACAAGACTGTGAGAGGCTTTTAAAGCTGGAGGAGCTGAGGGGTTGATTAATGAAAAGTTGAAACTACTATTTTTAGGACTGCCTGGCTCATTTTCAGTTCGCTCCATACCATGCCTCTCCCCAGCTGTATTCAGGGTAGAAAAGTTTAATGCTGTGCTCACTTCTTGGCAGCTACACTTGGCTGATATGGGGACATGAGCACCTTGTTTCTTGTGGGATTTCTCTGTTCTGGGGACAATGAGTAGCACCCAAGTCCTGGGCTGGAGAAGCCTATTACTGTAGCCTCTGCTTTGGGGACTCATCATGGCAGGCTGCCCTAGCTGTGGGGTTTTTTTTTGTTTTTCTGCTTTTTCCTATATATCTTTTTTAGACTGCCTGCTATTCCAGTTTCCAAGAGTAACCCCTCATGCTTGTGACTTATGTTTTTATTCCTTCTCATGACAGCCAAAGATGTCATACAGGTTCTTCAAGACAGGTTAAAACATCTTTTAGACACTTTATAACTATGCTGCTGGAATTATTTGTGACTGTCAGTGAAGAGCCTTTACTGGGTTATTTTATTCTGAAAACTGACTTTGTAAAAGGAGACTTGTAACTGTCCAAGCACATTTCTTTGTCAAAATCACTGAGCTTAAGGTGGGGAAGTGCTTATCCTCCTGCCAGCCTTAAACCCCATCTCAGTGCCAATCAATATGAGGATTGTTTTCAGTAGAGACAGACAGTTTGACAAAGTAGTGATGGTTGTGAGTAAAGAAGACAGAGGCTTTTCTCTAGCTCAGTCAGTGAAGCTGCATATAAGCTTTACATCAGAGAAGGTGGGTTCCCGAAGCTGCATATATGCTTTACATCAGAGAAGGTGGGTTCCCCTCACCAGCCTCATCATAAGTGGGCAAAAAGTAGGTAGAAGATGCCCTGTTCACATCAAACACTCATTTGTGCTAATAATAGAGGCAAGAGGATTTCTAGGGACATCTTGCAGTGCAGCATGAAATGTGGGAGTCCCAGAAATGCCGTGAGGGTAGCTGCTTTGTGCATGTATAAATGCCAGGTCCTAAGGAAGAGATGCTGCTGGGGGCAGGCAATGAGGGGGGAATGCTGCACACCTGACTCCAACAGGTGAACAGCATTTGCCAAAAGCTCTGGCACAACCGGACAGCTGCAAATCCGCCAGGGCTTGGAGAGGGGCAGTGAGGAGTTGAGGGATTGTCACTTTGACTACCACTTTTTCAGTCCAACGTGATTTCTTTTCTGGTAGGCATGAACCTACCCTGTTTTATCTCCCAGACACTAAGCAGCCAAAGGAAGAGCCAGTACATAAAGAGACATAAATGAGTACGGAAATAAAAGAGGTTTTCAGAGTTGTTTAGCAACTTCCAGGGAAGCCCTGAAGTTGAGAATTTGCCTTTCAGTTTGCCTTCCATGGTCATCCATGCCAAAAAAGATTAAAATTATGGATTCTGAAAAAAAAAAGTATTCTTAATAATTATTCATTCTCTAAACTTCATCTTCTCACTGGGAAATTTTTTCTAGAGTGCCTGGGATCATCCTCAACATCAGCCCTGACCTGAGGCCTCCTGAACTCGAGATAGAGAAAAAAATAGCAGGTTTTTTGGTCATGTTGCTATGGGTTTGTGCCTAGGTTTTACTGAAAGAGGATGGTGGTTTTTATCAACTTTTACCTTATCCAGGCAACAAGTGTGCTCTTGGTGGAAGAGGCAAGGCCGGGGAATGGTGATTTGTGCAGTGCTACCAGACACAGCAGGTGATGAGATTGCCAGGAATGTTGTGAGGACTTTGAATCCGGCTAAAAATGTGAATTAAGATTAGGTAATATTAGATAATGTATGGAAATAGCCATATTCCATGAGACCAAACTCAAGAGATGTTTAACTGTGGCTGGTAGCACATACACAGACAGGAATGCATGTACAGGACACGGGTCATCTTGAGTCTGTTCTAGTTATAAAGAGTGAGACAAGGACCACATTGCAGGAGGTAGGTTTGTGATGTTGCAGATATTTGTGCTTTTACAATAATGTTTGAGAGATGCTTAGAAAACCATGCAAAATTACTGGAACCAGAATGTGACTAATTGCTAAATCCCATTAAATGGAAGTGGATTGATTTTTATGATCAGCAACCTGAACTAGCTGTTTGCATAACTTTGCAGGGTATCTTCAAGGTGGTGAGAAAAAGAGAATTGAAAGCATCCTTTTTTGTTCCCAATTTAGGCATTTGACATTTTTATCTGCATGCAGCAGATTAGCAGAGGAAGGGCTGTGCTGGGCAGCACTTGTTTCGTTCTGCCTGTGCTGGGGACAGCATCCCTGTTGCACCCTCGGGGCCCCTCAGATATTGGCTCTCCTGGCAATTGCTGTATCTGCTTTGCACATTCTGTTAGATGCCTCGTTTGCACCTGTGCTGCTGGTTTATTTATTGTGGTGTAATTGCTTGCTGTGTTTGTACTGTTTTTCAAAGCTCTCGTAAATGATCCCACTCCACTCAGTCTGCCATGGTAAATACCTATTCCAGTGTATTGTCTCTCACCTTGAATGTTCTCTCTCTCTCTCTCTGAAGCAATTTGATTCCTGGCTCTGCTTTTCTTGATAATCTTAACCACTTCAGCCCAGTGAGCCTCCCCACTTTGGGAAACCTCTCCCTTTTTGTGCTTATCTGTGCTTTAGTCAGTACCTAGTATCTCTTCACCCCCAAAGAGAAAAGACTTTCTCCTTGTCTCTCTGCTAATTCTTCCTCTTTTTTTTTTCAATTTTCCTCCTTAAAAAAAAAAAAACAGAATATGTAAGTGGTCATGATGGGTATATTTCTGTCTGTGGTCCCCATCCCTCTCCATGCAGTGCAAGAGAGACATTATGAAGGAACCCCACATGTAAAATCGTATTTTAAAAGTTACAGTGCTGAGAGCACTGCTGATTCTGTTTTAATCATACTTTTAGCTGTGTCACATCGTGCCTCTTCTGGCTGACCAACCTTTGGTCCCACAGCTCTCTTCTGACATCTAACCTGGGAAATCTCTGTTAGTTTTTTCTCCTCCTTTCCCATCATGTCTCTCTTTCCTGTCTGATTCATGCTCTGGTGACATACTTTACTTCACCACTCTTATACTGGGTTGTTTCATTTGTAATCAGATATCTAGCACATCCCTTCAAGTCCCTCAAATAGGTGAGGGATTTTCTTAGATTCTTCTGTCTCTTCCTTGTCACTGAAGGTATTAGTCAGGTCACGAATAACTCTTCCTCTCATCCTTCATCTCAGGTAGCATCTTGCCAATCTACCCAACATGTTCATCTCTTCCTGTTTGGGTTTCAGAATCTGGTGTTCTCCTAGTTTGCAGTTTACATATCCAACTCCCTTCATCATTCCTAATTGCCTAATCCCCTGTCATAATACTCACTGACACTGTAAATATTCTCCTTTTCTAATAGTTTGGGGTTTTTTTTTATTGTTTTTATTCCTATGTGCTCTTGCTCTGATTGCCTTAGCTGCAGCTGTCATTTCTATAAGTGACTCCAAAGATCCTATCAAAGCACACATGATCCAGGGCTTAGTGCATCACAGCCTGGCCCCTGTTATTTGTGTTTTTTAATTACAAGAAGTGGGCAAGGTACATAGGTGTTTCTTTATCAGTGTATGTACAAAACTTTGCAGAAGGCAGTAGTGAGATTTTTTTTTTGATTTTTGTTTTTTTTTTTTTTGTCTGAGGCACACTTCATGTGAACAGAAAGGCGGGGCAGGTAAAAAGATCAGTCAGATTTGACACTAGGTAGCTGAACTATAGTGTGCTGTAGTGATGGTTCTGTCTGAAACTGTTTAATAACATGATAAAAGGCATTTTTGTTCTAAATGTCTGTTGGTGATAAGGAGATAATTTCTCTCAAGTTAATAAATTTTAATTAAAGCTTCATAGAGTGATGTAAAAATGGTGTTTTACTTGTAGTCATTGTCAGCTCTAACTCAAGGAGAGAAATCTAGCTGGTTGAGATGGGATGGAATTTTTCTTTTGAGTCTCCAAATTCATTACAGAAAAATTGAACTGAGACCTTTGGTAGAGGCTGATACGATGCAATAAGGAATTGCAGTAAAATTAAGAAAAGTCCAACTTTCATTCAGCATCCTCCAGATAGGAGATGCTTTTTATTGGCTCTTTCCTTTGGGAATGTGCTCATTACAGTAACCATCAAAATACGTATCCTTCATCTGGAGGCACTGCTTATGTTTTCTATCCGGCTGTTCGGGGAATGAGATCTTTAATTAGTTCCGGATATAAAATATTACACAGAATTTCCCTCCGACTCTTCCTTTGTTACTGGGGTCAGTAAGTGCAGCTTTGTTGTAATTGTGGTTGTAATGGTGTTGTCCTTGTCTAATCATAACACTCCTTTTCCCCTATAAACTGCCAGGATGTATTTTTCTATCCTGTAAATAGCATGAGAAATTGTATCCCAAGGTTGATAATAAATATGTCCACTGAAAACAGGGATCTGGTTGACACATATATGATGATATGAGCAGTGGAGAAGTTTTATAGCTATCTTTACAGGATTCTTTTAAAACTAGACGGTGAGATCTGGATTTTTTTTCAGAGACATGAGAGATTCAGCATTGGTATGAATGGTGTTGTGATTTCATGCAACATTTGCTTAGAGGTTATTGCTGTGGTCTTAATGGAAAATGAGGTAAATAGACTTCTCAGGACTGGTACGTGTTACGCCTCTGTGAGTGTAGGAAGCACAGATGAAAGTGAATTGAAGTCATTGCTTCTTACAGCCTGACAAAGCTTCAACTAGAGGGGATAGGGAGATAAGAATGTACTGTACCTTGTTTAACCCAGATGCTGTATGAATCTAGTTTATATTTTAAAACAGAAGATGTGAAAGGTTGCCGTTTCTCTTTGAGAGATTCTGGTACCCCTTTCCCCAAACTACAGGCTCACAGGAGCCTCAGAGTACCAGCTGAGGAAGAAGCAGTGGGAGGGCACAGCTCTTCCTCATGGCCAAGGAGCAGCTACTGCTGGTGCCTTGGGATAGAAATCCTTTTTTTTCACTCTTTCATGTGAGACCCACGATGGACAAACCTCATTCTTCCTGCTCTTCGCTTGCTCGTCCTTCAATCCCTAGTGACCTTTATTCTCTGTTCTTCGTGCCACCTCACTTAACCCTATTTTCTTTCTTGGCATCCCTTCAACTTTCAGTTCTGCCTTTGTGTCCCTGCACAGGGAAAACCCCACAATTCTCCAAGCATATCTGCTGCTGCCAGGCGCCCCTTCGCCTTTTCTCTCCTACCCAAGCTCCTTATTCCTTCTCTGTGTTCTGGCTGCCTTCATCTTCCCACTGCCAGCTCTCTCAGAATTTTTGCCCTCTCTTCTCCACTGAGATTGTAGTTGACTAAACCCACAAATTATCACTTCTGGCCAAATCTCAGAGCGTCATGCCTGTCCTTGGCCTTGACTTGTTTTCATATTCACTGCAGTTGACCCCTCTATCCCCTTCGATTCACTCCTTTATCAATAGCTCTTGGCAGCTACAATTACTTCTAAGAATGGCTGGTGTCTCTTATCTCTGAAGTGTGTTGTTCAGCAACTGCCTTGGCAGCTGCATCTTCTCCATATCCCCCTCATCTTAGCATTTAGCAAGGCTGCAGCTTCAGTTGCTTTCCTTCTCTCTTTTCCTGGTCCCAATCACTTAAAATTTTCACATTTTTTATTGCTTCCCCCTCCATGCTGGCTGATCAGAAGTAATACCCTTTAACGTAGAAATTTCCATTGCGGTTGGAATGAAAATTGCTGTCTATTCCCAGACACCCCCTGCTAGTTCATTTGCAAGTTGCTGCAATCAGCTTGTATATTATCCCTTCATGAAATTCCTATTTCTTTCATCATGGGGGTGGTGGGGGGAGAAGCAAAAACTGACTCTTTCTCTTTGACTGAGAATAAATAGGTCATTAAGGGTTACTGTCGGATTTTCCTTCTGCAGCACTTCCAGATGCCTTTGTGAGCAAAGTCTTACAGTAGAGAATTAGGAAGAAAGATAAATTCCAAGCAAGATGGACATCAAGCTTGTGCAAGAAAGAAGGCAAAGATAAACAAAATTGCTAATGAGATTTTTTATAGTATTGAGGTGGAGCACTTCAAGAAATGTCATCACACATGTGTCGGTTACATTCACTGGTAGGGTTAAACCATGTACATTAAATGTTCCTGGTATAAAAAAATCGAGTAAAAGGTGACAGAACTGAGTCCATGAACTGTGTCCCTGCTCTGTTTTCAGGAGCCCACAGTGTTTAGAAAATGGGACCATCTGAAGTTCTTCTTAAATACTTCATTTTGCCAAGGGTTCACCCTCCATGGTGTTACTTACAGACTTCCAGCAATTCTCAGAATCTAATAATTTTACTGCTGCAGTAACAATGCATATTGTAGAGATTGTTGGATAATAATGACAATAAAAAGTAATTTCAGCATTGTGTTCAGTATATGAATGGCTGTAACATAGTAGCTTAATATTGCTTCTCTGCTGGAAACCATGTAAATGCCTGATTATGTATACCTATTAAAAACCCCCGGAATTATTTATAGCAGAAATAAAAACGAAGCATCTGTTTGTCACTGGGGAAAACATTCCCTGCGCTGTGCTGCAATAGGCCATGCATGTATTGAGATTTCTGCAGTCCCCAGTCCTTTAATCACCTGAGTTAATAGACTGCACCATTAGACTGCGTGAGCTCGAGGGAGGCTTTCCCTCCACAGAGCAATGCTGTGCAGTGAGGCATGTTTGCCCACTTTTGTAGAACTTGATCCAGTTTTGCTCATTGAGCAGCTGAACATGTGTTGTAGTAAATTTGCACAGTCAGTTAGTTAAACTGAAGATGCGCTGGTTAATAATGTGGGAATTTTATACACTTCTTATGTTCAGTTGGGATGTCAGTGCCAAAGTTAGTAATGTGTGTGCGTGTTTGTTTTGCCTTTTTTAGGCTTGTTTTGTCTGGCTGTTGTAAGAATTAGCAGATGTTTCATTTGATTCATGATGCTGGATGTCACGTCCTGGAACTGGTGTTTTAATTAGGTGGTGCCAGATGCTTGTTTGGTAGTGAGTGAGTAGAGGCACGCTCATGCTGGGAATGCCAATGTCGTTGCAATACCATTGCTGCTTCCCTTCTCATCCTCAAAGTGGTGCCTTCTGCAGTGAACATCCCCAGTTTCTCCTCATTCTCAGCCTCTACTTTAACTTCTAGGCTGTGCCTTCAAGTCCCTTGCAAGGAACATTCCTTCAGAACTTGGTTTGCATACCCCAGTGGATTGCTTAAAACTTACTGACCAGCCAGAATAATGGTTTCGTGTCTTCCCAGGATCTTCACTGGCAGTGTTCAGGATCAGAAACCTTGATACCACAATTCCTCTTGGCATTACAAATTGAATTAAGGAAAGTCTATGCCGCCTTTTAGTGGCATGGTCACAGTTCCAGTTAACAGTTCCAGAGATCCTTTCAGCCAGCTTGCTCCTGTGACAGCAGCTATTCAGACATGAACTTTTGAGAGTCACTTTGGGCATACAGGCAGTGGGTGACATAGCTTGAGGTAGGATTCATTGTGGCCATCCCACATCCAGATACAAGGAGACAGCAGCAGTAATTCCAGCATACTGTGTATCTTATAAATGACTGTAATATAAAGTTTAATATTCTTTTCAGCTGGGAGCCATATGGATACCTGATTGTTGTTCTGTGTGGAAATGGCACCTGTACATAGCAAAATATTCCTCGGTTCTGTTTGGGGAGACTCTACTGCAAAACGGAAAATTTGTGTGTCACCTTCTTTCAAAAAGTAAGAGCAGCCCATATTTCTTGCCCCTGACTGCCTCTAGACATTTCTTTGAAATGCATCCTCATTAGATACCTTTTTCAACTTTGGGCTCACCCTGGGAGTGTCTGGGGAGATGCCTGGCACTCACCCACTCATGCAGCAGCATGGCTGTGCTGCTGCTGGGCAGCCTTTGGGCACAGCCAGCCTAGTGTTGTCCAGTTAGCCTGCTCCTGGCCTGACTGGCACTGGTATCAGTCTGTCAGTATCCCAAGCATTGACCTGGAATTAAAGACATCTGGCTATGTCAGCACCATTTGCAGTTCTCACCTGTTGGGAAGGATGAAAGTTTGACAAGAAAGTTTAACAGATATGTATGCTTGGCAGAAAGATCTCTGAATGTAGAACCTGCCAATGAAATAGAGATGGAAGCAAGTTTTGATATAGAAGAAGAGAATTGCTGAGCCAGTCTTACTGGATAACTAAGAAGGCCAAGAGTATGTTAGTTAGAAGGGGTTTTTATGGCTTAGAGCAAAGGATAAACCCACCT
>JAYDZK010000001.1:35967462-35983070 GCA_034509185.1 Euphonia xanthogaster
TGCTGAGCCAGTCTTACTGGATAACTAAGAAGGCCAAGAGTATGTTAGTTAGAAGGGGTTTTTATGGCTTAGAGAAAAGGATAAACCCACCTCAAACAAGATGTTTTTACCAAGTAAAAAGGAACCACAGGCAAACAAGCCTGCTGATGTTGCAAGTGGAAAAAAGGTCTCAGAATTTTCCACTGCGAGAAAACTGAAAAGCAACTTCTAGCTTAAACTGTAACATACTAACTTTTAGCGATTGGAGAATAGTATCATTAATATGGTAGTTGTAGTTGTTGTGATAGGCTAAAGGTAAAAGTTAAGGTATAGGTTGGTTCTTCTTTATTAAGATGCTCAGCAAAGAAAAGTGTATAATGTAATCTAAACTAAAGGGTCTTCAGGCCTGCCTGCAGCTGGAGCTGACAGCTGTAGGCACAGGCTCTGTCACCCATGACCCTGGACTGCTGTAACATCTTAGATACAATAAACTGCATTTTGAAGAGCTGCCTGGAGTCCCACATCTCTTATTCAGGTTCTTACTCGCACCCCTGGAGTATGAAGTAGGAGTGTGCTCCACTCAGGCATTTTGGCTATGGAGCTTTCCTGGTATGATGGTTTTGGATGACAAATTTTCCTCTTGTTCGCCTTCAGGATCTCAGCAAATTGGTGCTTTACTCAGTATCACTGGTGCAAACATTTAATCGTTTAGAATAAGTACGAAGTGATTCATCTATTTATTTTGAGAGGTTGAGTGCCTGACCACAGTATGTTTTCTTACATTTTACAATTTAATAGTAGCCTGGGGTGCTGTATTAATTTTACTTTAATGCTCCAAGAGGCTAAGATATGGCTGTTTGGTTCTCTTGTGCTTTAGCTTAACAGTGCTCTGTGAGATTATGATGACTGCTTGGTAGCTGGGGCTTTACTCTTTCCCTTCTGTTGTATTTCTGACTGATGCTGGGCTTACCCCTCTGTCAAATAGGTGCAGAAGCACCTGGCTACTGGTAGTTTATTAATGTTTGTCAAGAGCTTCTGAATTGATGTTGTATAAAGTCTAACTATTTTCTAAAGAATGTCATCCTTCAAAAATTCCTGTACCCTGGGTCTTGAGGGAGAGAGTTTGATTGCAAGCCATCACATTTGAAACTGGAAGTAAAAAAAATTACTGACTGCTGAAAGCTGCTTTATATATTTGCTTCCCACTGGCCCTGTTACGCTGTACCTTCCCAGGGTCAAGACAAATATAATTCCATCCTGTAGCAGTAAAAGCAAATAAAACCAAAGATATTATTATTTTTATTGGGGTTTTGGTCCTCACCACAGTATGTTTATAAGGTAAACTGAAGTTTAATGGAACAGACTTAACTGTTCAAGAATCGTCTTGGACTGCACTTTCCCGAGTAAGCTTTCCTGAAGAAGCCAGTACCTATCAAGTGTGCTGTCAGAGTTTTAGTGCCCAGCACTGGACAAGTGGACATGTAGCATCTCAATTAAGAATGGAAGATAAATGGATGGCGGTAAATGGAGGTCATGGGTTAGAAGCATTTAATGGAAGAAATGGAAATGAAATTTGGAAAGCAATCTAAAGGATCTTGAGAGGATAAGAGCAAAGGAAACTCAATTAGAGGGAACCATGCTTCCACTCTTGGATCAGGGATAATTTCCTCAGTTTTGTTTGATAGGGTTTATTGCTTTCACAGTCAGCAAAGTTGCATTATAAATAAATAATTACATTCTGTTTTATGATTTCCTCAAACTGATGCATTTCAAACAGTGAAAATATAATCTCCATTTCAGAATGGTGTGTAAATAGACAAATAGACTTTTCATAAGTGCAGCCTATCAATTAGCCCTAGGCAAAGCCCACACTGGTAATACTGAGTGTTTAAGAACTGAAAGCATAAAATAAAAGTATATTTTTAAAAGCTGAAATACTCACAAATCAGATTCAAATGCTAACTGTTTATGAAGGCTTGCAATGATAGATTTAGCTGCCTACAGTGATAGATTTGCAAGGCAATCCATGCAGAGAAAGCATCCTATGCATTTGTGTCTGGCCATTTTCAGAAAATAAAATAAATCACCTTTCCTTTTCCCCTCTTTCTTTTGGAATATATGTGTCTGTGAGTGTGTATGTACATGTATTTTTATACATATCATACCTGTCTCTACATATATACAACATTTCATCATGATTATTAAGTTTGATAAAGTGATAGAAGTCGCTGCAGTGCATAATGAGCACGTAAGTGTTGTGTCCACAGCAAAGTCCTTATTTTCTGTGTCTTATTTCATTAGGGCTCATGCTTGTGGTTTCCCTCAAGGGATCACACAGTGTATATTGGTACTGCAACATTTCATTATTTACTTTATCAGGATGCTCACTTGCCTTTTCTCCTTAGGGACCTTAGTTCGCCTCATCATAAAACACTTTAAAATTGAGCTGCTGCAGTTGATGGGCATGTATATATACACCCCTGGTGAAGGCAATACTAACTCCTACAGACTGCATCTGAGCCTTGTCCTGAATAGCAAGAGAACATCTGGGTGGATGCTGAAGTCTCGGCACCCCTTTATTGCCAGGCTGCCGACTTTGCTTCCCAATGACATGAGTAGAGCCAAAACATCCCCTGGAACTGTGAACAGGTAAAGCTGGTAGAAAGTGTCATGACTTTGGAAGACTCTAGTGGCATAAGGGCTGACCTTTATGTCTTACATGAAAGGTTATACTTTGGAGTGCAGCAGCCAGAGCGCATTTATTTGCTTCTCCCTCTTCAGAGCCAAAAGGAAGCACCCACAGAGTCACTGGCACTGTTCCCAGTAATCACGATAGAGTTGTCTGAGTCAAGGCTTTTATTGTACGGCTCTCATTTGCCACAGTCCCTTGTGTATCTCAGCTTTCTTCTCCCTTCTGTTCCCTTCTCCAAAGAAGAATATCCTAGCTGTGGAAGATTTTTTAAGATAAATATAAGACTAGTGCTTCCCCAAGATTAAAAAACTGGTGCTTACCATCAGTATACTCCGTCATATTCCCGTATACTCTTTGAACCTTGGATTTATTACCACACAGAGTATGGAGAGTGAAACAGAAGTGTAATTATGGTCTGCTAGTGCAGGGTCTGTGCTACGTTTGATGTTACAACTGCAGCTCCATTTCCTGTATGAAAGGTAGAAAATTAAACTTCTGACTATCTCAATGATCATGTGCAGTTTTTCCTGTGGAGGTACCGTGAGGTTGCTCAAGGGGATTTGGAAAAAATCCAGCATGGAAATGAATCCTTGTTACTTCATTTTCTGCAGTCATAGATAGGGCTGTAGGTGAGGTGCCTTCCATACAAAGCTTCTAGCTGTCTCTAATACTTTATTATTAGAAAGACACTCAGAAGCATCAGGGGATGCACTTGGCAATTTTTGTAGATATTTATTCCATACTGAGAGCTTAATTGTGAGAAGTCTTTGAAGACTGATGGGAGTTTTTGGTGAAAGGTATGTGTTGGTGGGGTAGTAACTGGGAAATCAGAAAAGGAGCTTCAAGAGAAGTTGAGGGGACATTGTGCCATCTTCAAACAAAATAAGAACACTAAAAAAAAAAAACAATGAAACAAACCTCACAGACTTTTAAGAAAGGTGGGTTTTGGTATTATTTGGTGAATATCAGCTTTTCAGCTATCACAGCTATCCACAGAGGCTTGTGGCCCTACATAGTATAATCCAGAATGATATTATGAGTGAAAACATGATGCTAGTGTGGTTTCCCTGCAGAGGTTCAGCATCTATGCAAGAGGCGTCTCATGGGGACTGCTTTGTGTAGGTTAATTTCCCATTAGTGAAATAGGTCTGGGGTGTTAGAACCATTCTTGTTCTTAGAAATGCTACCAGAGAGAGTCTTGTGTATGTTCAACAAGGGAAATGGATCTCCTGTCCTTTCTGAAACAAACAAAAGAACTGCTCCTAATCTTCTCAGTGTCGGCAGGTGATCTGAACAAAACCTTGGCCTCCAGGCAACCCTCTTGAATATTTTTCTCCTGCAGTCACTGAAACTTATGCTGAGGACAGAAGCAGCAGCTTGAGGTGCTTTTACATGCTCTGGATAAGGAGGATGAAAGGTGGTGAGTCTCCTGCTCAGCCTCTCTAGAGAAGAGAGGCTAGAGTACACCTAAAAGCATGCTTAAGAAAAACTGAAATGCTTTACTTCTGGGCAATTTAAAGCCGTAGTACTGATCCAAAACAAGTCAACAAGTCACCTTTTTTTTTTTTTTTTTCAACATGCTTACTGTGGAGTATCTTGGTGCCTGGTACTCAAAACCAATGTGATACAGAGAAAAAACTTTCATTTTATAGACCTGAGAATAGTCCTGAAAATGGGTCCAGATAAAACTTCAGGTATCAGTGTGTCCATTCTGCATGTCATGATGAAATGTAAAGTGTCTTCTTTGCAAAACAGAAGTGTTTTGCTACAATATTGATGAAGTATATACTGCCCTTACCACTGGAAATTTCACTCAGAGAAACAAAGGGACAACTGGTTGTTCTCACAAAGCCACAAAGTTGCCTGTGTGGGAGCATCTCGTAATCTGAGACCAAGCTGTTCCCTGTCTGCCATTCCTGCAGTGCCTCCCGCCTGATGCTCTGCCCGGACAGGAGCAGTGGGCATTGCTCCAGGCTCACCAGTGGTCCCATCCAGCGCTTGTGCTGCTTCTGATGCACATCTCTAGAGCAGGCTCTTCAGTTTCTTTCGTGCCCTCATACATGAAGCAAGAAGATACCAGGAGCTTCTTTTTTTCATTAAATGTGTTTTCTCCCCATTGTGGAGTTGGCAGTGAAGCTGTTGGGGCAGCATAAAATGACCATGGAGTGGAGCTGGGCATGCAGCAGCCCAGCATCACACAGTGAAATTCTTCTTTACCAAGCTCCTTGGAGAAAACATCTGGACAGTGTTCACAGATCCGTAGTGCATAAAACCAGAAAAAATCAGATCATTTGATCTCATCCCTTTTATATCTCTGTCTATTCTATATTACTTTTATACATCTTTCCTAAATGATCCTATTCTAACTATACCATAGCATATATTTGCTGTGAAATATTTCTCCCTCAACAGTTTGTAGCTCTCATTTGCAGATGTCTGAGATTATTCCAGGAATTAATCATCTGCTTAAAAAAAAAAAAAAATCAAGCTGATTGCTAATTTTATTTTTCCTGGCTTCAGTTTCCAATCATTAGACGTTGCTCCACCTTATTTTGTTAGATTAAAGAGCCCTTTGCTTCCCAGTAATATTTCCCCATGAACCTTACATGGATTTTTCTAATCAGGTTGCCTCTTCATCTTCTTTTTAATAAGCTTAGCAGATTGAAATCTTAAACTCCCTTACTATAAATCATTGTCTCTGCTCCTCAGACTGTTTTTGGAGCCTTTTTTTGTTCATCTTCTCCAATTTTTTTAACGTGCTTTGTAAAACAGACTCCAGAGTCATGTGTGGTATGTCTGAGGAAAGGAAACATGGACAGGTTAAATTATGCTCCTGTGCTGGCTTTGTGCATCACACTCCTCTTTCCTGCTGTGTTCATGTTCAGGTGCAGCATGGCTATTAAGCAATTTAAGAGGTACTCTTTCTCTCCTTTTTGTCAAAAAAAAAAAAAAAGCCAACAAAAAAACCCCCAGTTCCTCTGGGTTAATGTTTGGATAGAGAGATAAAGGCAGATTCCAGGGTAATGTTACTTTTTCTTTTTTCATAGGGTTGCTCTTTTGCTGTGGGCCAAGAGAAACAAGTAAGAAGGACAGAGCAGGGGAGTGAGTGGGAAAATGACTCTTTTTCCAGTAAAATATTCATACTCTGATTTCAGCATAATGTATATTACTGAAAAGGGAAAGACATTTTCTAGCTGGAATATCCCAGTAGTTCCTCGTCCGCTCTGGCCAACCATCCTGGGCCAGCACTGCTTGGTATGCAGGATTGCTTGCTCTCCAGGACAGCCTTTCCCAGCAGCCAGGCTCCCCTGCAGAGCTCCTCTGCTTCCCTCCACCTCCCTCACTACTGGTGCAAAACGCTTGAAGGAAACTGGCACAGATTTTGCAGAAGGGCTCCCAGAGCAATGTCTTGTACTGTAGGGACTACAAAAGATGCAGATCTTTGTGTAAAGGAAGAGGACCCCGTACAGAAGCTCCTTGCCGGGACTTTCATCAGAATCCTTTTGAGCATCTTTTGCCTTTTTTTTCTCCATCTTTTCTTTCTGCTTCAGCTTTGCTGCACTTATGATCTTATTTCTAAAATAACCAGGAGCAAACCCTTCTTTCTAAAATAGCTTTGCAGTCCTGCAGGCAGAGGACACATGGATCGGACTTTGATCTCTTTATTAATCTACTAAAGAGGATGTGTGAAAAATCTGGGTTACTCTGGGCATTAGCCATAACCTTTGAGAAAAAAAAATGCCCCCATTGAAACAGATTATTATTGAGAGTGAATAGCTTTCATCTTTGGTGAGGATTTCTGCTGGTGCCATTCCCACATTTGGTTTGGTTGGGAAGGCTGCAAGGGTTTTGAGGTGGGCACAAGGCATGCAAGGGTTTTGAAATCCCAGAAGCGCTCAGAAAATAAGGCAGAAGTTGTCATTTGCTGTAGGGACAATCAGATCCAGGGGGAAAAAATACATACAGAGAGGTTGTAATAATGAAGAGAGTTCACAGTATGTAATTCATGTGTGGCTAGAAATGCTGTACCCACAAGTGCTTTAAAAAAAAAAAGAAAAAAGAAAAGGCATAGTCAGTAGAGTGAAATTATACCATCAACTGTTATTCTTCTGAATTACATTAACAATGTATTCCCACAGTAGATCTTCCTGCAAGATTTTGTGAAAGTTTGAGGTATCTGAATTTTACATTGCGTCTGCCACAGCCACAAAATTGTGCTTTTTGTTTGTTTTTCTTGCCCATTTGGCTGTCAAGTTGAGTCTGTGCATATCCAGGGAATAGCACAAAGTTCACTCAGTGCATAGGCATTGTATTTTGCTGTGCTTCTGAGACCGAAGGGTAAGGTGGATCTACCACACTAAAGGAATACCAGTGGCAGCCCAGATTCCTAAAAGTTGAACACTATGGCTCAAGCCATGCAGGGTGGCAGCAAATCCCTTTTGTCAGAGCAGCATCACGGTTTGCCCTGGTATTCTCAAGCACTTGGAGCAAGTAGGGAATGGAACGTGGCAGCAGTTTAGTCTTTAGTGGGGCTTCATGACTCCTCAGCCTGGTTTTATTGCTGAATTTTATTGCTTTGTCTGGCAGTGATGGAGTGTGTTAAGCTTTGATAGAGGTTATTCATAAATGAGAGGTTTCTTTCCTGTATTTGTGCTTTTGAAGTCAGTTTGTTCCAGAGTTGTCCATTCTGTAATTTTTGTTCATCCATATAAGTTTTTTTTTTATTGTTTTTCCCCAAGCAAAAGATATTAAAGCAAGATGAATATGGATATTTCTTAAAATAAGTAGAAGGATGTGATGGAAGACACAAAAATGGTAATAAAGCCTAGTCAGGTAAAAATGTTGGCACATCTTATTTCATTTAATTCATAAGTGGAAGAAGATAGAGAATTTATTTGACTAAGCCTCTGGTTCAGTGTCTTGATGATATGTTTGGAAAATTGCTCTGAAATTGATGTGTAAGTGACCTTGAAGATGTCGTATTTAAGTGATAGCTCATTTTGATGTGAAGTTGTAAGCCTCCCCCTTGGCCTCAAATAAGGCAAGCAGAGGAACTTAGCACTGAATTTAAGTAATTTCAGGGTGAAAAGGGATGAAACTCTCCTCAAAACTCAAAATATAAATAGCCTGGAAGGTCAAGCACCTAATCTGAGATGTGCCTCTGTTTCAGTGTCATTAAAATGCTGCTTCACTAGGAAGTTTGCCCTTGTGGCAGCAGCTCCCCTACCCTGGTGTCAGCCTTGGGGAGATGTGATATGACTCCCAAGAAAACTCAGTCCTTATGGTGGGTGGCACTGCCAGTTCAGTATGCAACATTCACCCTTGGAATCCCATTGCTCCTATATATATACATACATACGTACATATATATATTAAAAAATACTAATGTCTTCATAAATATTAATGTGTCCATATATGAATATTAAAAAAATAAAATACCTTTAAAAATAATTATTTTTGTTTGAGAGGGCAGTGGCCAGACCTGAACTTAAATATTGCTTTTAGTTTGTTGAACTTCCCCTCTACCTGTAGTAAATTAGGTTACTTTAATGTTTTGCAGCCTGAGGCAGGGCTGGCCAGGATTCCTGCTCAGGCAGGGTACCCTTCCCAGCCTGGTGTCGAGGTCCTGCCAGTTTAAGCTGTGCTGATGGGCTGTAGCCGATTTAGTGGCCTTGACAGAACACAACTGCAGCTGCACTTTGCATTTAAGCCACATGTGTATCCCTCCCTAACTTTGGCCAGACCAACACCTCAGAGGTCAGAAGAATCCCAGAGTCATTAAGGTTGGAAAAGACCATCAACTCCAGCTGTTAAAATCTGGGAGTTTCCATATGTACCTGAGCTGGATTTCAGTCCAGCTGGCCGTGTTTGATCTAAAGCATTGCCTGGTGTTGGTTTCCTCTGTGAGCAGGAGTGGTTTACGGCCCCTCTGTGCGCTGGTGCTCTGCTCACAGCAGCAGCAGTGCTCCCTCCTTTGGGAAGAGCCAACAACTTGAACTTGCCTCTGAAACACACGGTGGCATGTTGTGTCCAGCCTGAGTTGTAAACTGTATATTATTTACCTACTTATCTATTGAATGCAGATATATTGCATTTATTGACACAGTGAACATCCTTGCAACGATTCTGGCTGGTAGTGATGGTCATGATATTGTGTGTAATATCATGGTAAAAGGTTTGCTTGCAGACTAATTCAGTGTAGGAAATAGCATTGCTGAGGATTGGCTTTCTAATTCTCTTTTACTGCTCTGGGAACTCAGATGTGATATTCACCACAGAAACTGCACTTTGAGGTAACAGTAAATTTGTACATTCAAAACATCAGTAAAAAAGAGAAAATCAGAAGTTAAGCCTTAGACAGGAATGTAACCTGCCTTTCCTTATCTGACAAGAGCAGTTTATGATATATGTTGTGTATTTCAACCAGACATAAGAATATTAGGAAGTTGTAGGTATGTATAGCCTCACAAAGTTAATATTGCTTTTGGACTTGTTCCTGGGCATGATCTAATCTCCATTTAAGGCAGTGGAGATTTTTCTTCTTGCTTCAATAGGAATTGAGTGTGTGTTTTAATATGCAGTAAAGCCTACAAAATTTGTGCAATAAAATAAAAACAGGAGGGCACACTTTGCACAGTGGGGGGCCTTAAATGAAGGCCTTGAAATAGTGTTTAATCACCAGAGTAAGGAGGCAGATTTTCAAAGCTGCCGGCTGCGAGCGGTGGGGGGGATGAGCGATAGGTCTCCTTCATGCTCCGCTTGAGTTTGTGGCTGATGTGATACCGCTGCCCGCATGCAGAACTGGCCCTGGTTATTTATGGCTTGAGAAGACTTTAAAAAGGGGTCACTATAATCTATGGTTTATTCTGATTCTCACTGGCTTTGGTGGCCCCAGTGTGCTGAATCGGTCTGGCATTGGTGCTCAGGTTCGTGTCTTTCTTATGCTAAAACTGTATAATCCTTTGGGTTATATTTACAATTTACCCTTTAATGAATAAAATGTCTCCCAAAAGATGTATATGCACTGTGCTTTCATGCACACAGAACTGTTCTATGTGAAGGACTTAAATAAAATAAAAAAAAAACACGCAAACAATCACTTAGGTATAATGTTAGTTTTCTTGAAATCATAAATATTCTTCTTTAATTGGCTGTGAAATTTCTGTCTGCAAATCATGACATTTTGGTTGATTTTACATTCACTGGTTTGATGAATAATGGGCTTGCAACATTTTTTAAACTTTTCCTGCTTACAATAGCTCTCCACTAAGTGTCCTTCAAAAATCACATCTCTGCTCAATGCAAGGAATCTGAATTAGCTCTGACAATTGCATTTGCATTCACAAATCTTTCCATGGCTCCCTTGTGCGCTGATGTGTGAGGGAAGGATCCAGCCAGATCTTGGAGGTAGGAGAGTGGGTAGGCAGATATAAAGCCTTCACCTTGGTGCAGCCAGATGAGGTATGTAAGTTCTTTCTTCCCCCTCTGTATTTTAGACAGAAAAAAATTAAAAACTCATTATTCAGCTGTTTTCTTCTCAAGCTACTTTTATTTATTACTTCTTTCCCAGCAAGGCAATGTAAACGAGGACCTTTGGCTGACAGCTCGGTGACAACCAAGGTGTAGTGTTTACTTCCAGGAGACTCACAGAGTCTTTGATAAAGGATCATAAATAATTAGTAGCATTTTGGAATCAGTGATTTTCCTCTTTCTTCCTTTGAGGGATGTAACAGCCCTGAGTACTTCACTGTTAGTTGGCATTCCTGACGGCCTCATTTCTGTCATTTTAATTTGGGGACAAACCAACTTCTGCTTTGTAGCTGGTTTGCACTGAGCCCCTTTGTTTGAAAGCTGGAGGAGGGAGAGACAGATGGGGGCTCTGGAAGTGTTCTTTTCTAGCATTTCATGGCAGAAACTGATGCGGCCCTTGGGCATATGGAGGGAGTTTGCTGGTATCCTGAGTCTGGAGTCAGGAAGGTGCATGTGGTACCCTTAGTGCTTCAGTCACCCTGAAGGTTATATGTTTTTATAGTGGCTTTAACCACTAAACCTTGCAATTGCACTAGCAAGGAGCTGGCTTTGGGTGGGAATGGGCATATTGCACTCTGGTAGCTGGTCATATCTGGGAGTATGTTACTGTAGTGTCACTTCCATCCTGTGCTGCAGCTTGTGATGAGGGCATGTTCTGCCTTTGCTGCCTCCCACTCCTCCTGCCCGCCTCTACAGCTGCTCCTGGACCAGGCTCTGGAAATAAGTGGGCCATTCACCTTATCTAACCTTTCCTGATTCCCAGTCTGAGATGCACATTTGTGCAGTTAGCTCATACTCCTGAAAAGGGTTGAGGAAAATAAGCAACATCTTTTGTCACTGAGACTCTTCTCAGTTGATAACTGATGCAATATGTCCCCCTACAAAACTACTGCAGTATATTGAAAAGGAGAGAACTAAGTGTTTTTATGTGGCATTTCTGTGTGATAGTTTTTGGAAGAGTAGCAGATACTTCATTAGTCAGTCTTCTTTCCCCATCTCTTGCTCATCATTTACTGAGTGTATGGCTACTTCTACTGGCAACTTTTATAACATGGGCTACTGAGTCACTCAGCAGAATCGCATTCTACATTAGTTTCTGCAGCTAAGCCAATAACTAGGGTAGAAGAATAGGTTCTATTGTCTTCTCTCAGTACCAAGGTGCCAGATGATGGGAGATTCTGGCCTGTCCCTGACAAACAGTTGCTCCTGCTAGATATCCTCCTTGCTGAATATTTGCACTCTCCTTTTTCTGCCGTTGACTTCCAGCCATCAGACCTCAGTTTGCTTTTCTCAGCTAGATTAAAGAGCTTTGTTACTCTCTTTTGACTTTTCCATGCACAGCTTCTTACAGACCACCAAGTTGTCTTTTAATCTTGCCTTGAAAAACTAAACAGAATTGAACTCCTTTCAATGTTTGTGCTATTGAGGGTATTCATGAAGGATGATCTGACTTTTAGGAGGAACGTATGTGTGTAGCAGATATCCATGGCGATGGGCACCTATGTAAACAGCCAGGCTGACAGCTCCAGTAAACATTCTCTTAAAGAGCTGTGGCAGGTCCATCCATCACACTACCTATATACACAGTACTGTCAAATATGTAACGTAAACAAACAGGGGGCAAAAAGGAGGCGATGAAAGAAATAATGCTTTTCTCTAATCCCTTTTTGTTTTAAGAGCCCCTCAGGTTTCTCATCGTGATAGTAAGTACATGACTTTCAGATATTTTTTGGGTGGACCACATCATTTGAAGTGGTCTGGTGACAGATGTACAGCAAATCAGTGGGAGAGGAAAGAGGGAAACCCAGTTTGCCAATTCTTCATCCTCTTTAATAGTTTTTTGGGGTTTTTTTTAAACCTTCATCCTTCATAATGCTATGTCTCATTGTGGCCAATTGCAGAAGCCATACAGGAAACATGATCCCATTATTTTCTCAGGGAAAGAGGGAAAACAAGCCTTAAAGAGAAACAAGCACACAACCTTTGCATTGCTGGCACATTGCCAAGCCCAAGGGCTGCACTTAATTTACATATAAATGTGCTGAGGATTTTATTCAGCAACTAATGCACTCTGTTGTTATTTTTCACTCACAGTGTTTGTAATGCACGTGGTGATTGGCAAATTGCATGGGGCACATGTACTTGGAGGAATGCAGTGGCAAGCGTATTAGTGGCGCTGCCTTTTGGATTGTTGGCTGACTTTATTTCTGAGGCTGCCATGGGCCTCAGGTAGTGCTGGCTCCAGGCCTTCAGGGATACTGCAAAATCCAGCCAAGGGCGACATAAAGAGCTGACTCACAGATGAGTGGTTGGATTTCAGCTGTCTCATGTGAAAACACTGTAGTGCCTCCATGGTGTAGCATCCCGGTGGATGAGAACATCTCTTTTATCTGTCTTGTTCAGAAATGTGTCTGCAAAATCTTGGAACTTTTTGTTTTTCAGTCCTTTTGAAATTTTCATGATTTCTGCAATTGTTTCTTCTTGATTTTTTTTTTTTTTTTAGTTCAGGCATCATTACTTTGTTCACGTTTATCTTTTAATTGGCAAGCAGTTGTAAGAGTGCCCCACAAAAACCCATCCAAGAAAAGCCCTTAGAGCTGCTCCCAAAGGCCTCTCCTTCTTTCTGCTCCTATAATAGCAGGAACTATTACCTGTTAATATCTATGAGCTTTGAAGTAAGTGATGTGTTTCTGAATTTATTGTGATTTTATCCAAGGATATTTCTCTCCTTTCTCTCTGCTAAAGTGAGTGAGACTGTCTGTGGACTGCCCAGTAAATATTTCAAAGCTCCTGATGTCAGCTCCATCAGCCTCTTTGCATTAATGCCATAGTGATGAAAAAGCAGTGTTGATGACCAAATATCATCATTACACTCAAGGGTTAACACCTCATGTGAAGCTGGCATTCCTCTGGAAGGATGTCATCCACACCTGTGTGGAGTGACCCATTAAATATTTGGGCAGCTTGTGTATTCTTGTATTCTTTATATCCATATGTGGGTATACAACAAGGAGGCATTTTGTACAGAACGTTGTAGAGCATGGTAGAAGGTATTCCCAGGATGATGAAAGGATTTCCATGTGGAAAACCTGAAAGGGAACAAAAGTCTTCTTATTTGTCAAACTGCTGTGTGGTGTTGACAGGTGAAACGGCAAGACTTATTGAGGAAAAGGAATTAATTGTATCTGGGACCTTTTAATAAATCAAAAGTAAAAGTAAGAACCAGTGTAGCAGCCCTGTTGGCAGTAGCTAATGCTTGTTCAATGATCCTTCCCTTCTGAAACACACAAATGAAAAGTGAATATTGCCAGGAGTTATAAAATGAAGGAATGACTCAGAAGATAGATTTATTATCACCTCAGTATCGGTGAAATTCAGCTTCATAAACATAGGTTAATCTGCTAAAACCTTCTGTGCTCTCACTGGGGGAGAACCTTATTTATTTCAAATTTTGTTTAAAGATGTAAAATAATTCTTCTTGTCTTCTGAATAAATCATCATCTCTAGTATCACTAATATTCATCTTTTTTTTTCCCTGATTCTTTCCTATGTGGATTTATTTCATTTATTTATTTCTATGGGTTGTTATGGGCACTTCTTATCCTTGCAGTGTAATTTCTCTTCTGGACTTGTGGGCTTTTTCATCACGATTGACCAGATATTTCACCTATGTTTCTACAGAAACTCATTACATAGCACAGGCTGCTGCCAACAAGAATATTTAGAATACACTCTGCTTTTGTCCTCCAGTGCTGCCCTGCTCACCTAGGATGGGTGAATAATACATCTGAGTGAGAAGGACATGGATTTGAGGTTACTACGAAATGACCTAAGCCCACAAATGACCAGAATCAGTGCTGCTTCTTTCCCCTTCCTCTATTTAATGGCTGATCAAATGCTAGGAGTATGCTTGTCAGTTCAAACAAGCATTAAAAGACATTAAAAAAATCCAAAACTTGGAAAAAAATTGTAGTATTAAAAAAATGTATCTTATAAGGCAGGAGCATGTGGCATCTCTGTGTCTGTGTGCTTGGGTTCTGTGCTGCTTGATAACTTTTCTAAGACTTGAAGATTAGAAGCTGCACTGTCATGGAAACAATGCAGTTGGATCCTTAAAAAACCCCCAAAGCCAAAAAGACACACATAGCTTTTATTAGTGCTAACCTTAGAGCAGTTCTGTCCTCAATGATTAACTGGTAATTTTGTTCTAAATAGTATCAAACACATCTGAGACTGAATTCAGGTTTCTTGTATTCCTGTTTTGCCCTGCAATTTCTCCATCATTTTCCATCTACTATTGACATGATTTGATGGTTTGGAAACAGTCCATTTGAGTATTTCTTAATCTTGAGATCCACTGCATTAGTGTGTCTCTCAAGATTTAATAATGCTGTATTAGGAGATGAAAATGTTCTTGACAGATGTGTCATAGAAGTGGTGAGGATGTGCATTTGCATATTTTGATGCTGGTGTGATTTTGTGTGTGGTACCGGTGTATTTGGTCCTCTGTGCACTTGTGGTCAGTGCTTAAGCCAGTGAAGGTTTGGACTATGCCAATACAAGCAAGTCTTAGAGCGGCAGAGTTTCTGCTTTACCATAGAATCACAGAATGGTTTGGTTTAGAAGGGACCTGAAGGGTCATGTGGTTCCAACCAGACACAAACCAGGTGTTCTTGTCAGGAGGAGGATGGATTTTGAAAGCACTTCGGGCAGAAATGATGTGGGTGGAAGCCCTTCATGCCAGGACAGTTCAGACATAGGGCTGGTAATTCAGTCCCTCTCTGTGGCTCTGAGCCAGAATCACACCAGCATCAAAATAAGAAAATGCACTTCCTCACCAGTTCTATGACACATATATCACATATATCAAGAACATTTTAATCTCCTTATACAAAGACAGACTTTCTCTTTTGTTTCTTAGGACCAGGTGGAAAACCAACTGATGTTTTCTTATACCAGTAGGTAAAGTGGCCAAGTGTTTCCTTCCTCTGTGATAAAAGAGGATAGAAATATATTTGTTATATTAATTGTCTAAGGGATACTGTGTGAGCTTTTGATTGGTTGTTATCCAGGATTTTGGCATGGTGCAATGAGTGAGCTCAATTTTAAATTTATTGTCTATTTTCTGAATTTGGATGGATTAATTTTAAATTGCCTCCTGGTTTTCTTCTTTAGCAAGGGCACAGGAAGGAACTAGAAAAGAATAGCCAATTTTTTTGTTTGTTTGTTTTTGTTGTTGTTGTTGTTGTTGTTTTGGTTTGGTTTGTTTGTTTGGTTTTTTGTTGTTGTTTTTTTTTTTGGGGTTTTTTTTGTGCAATTCATTGTCACTGGTTATATCCCTCCCTACCGAGGTTTATACAAGTTTGCATCACAAAGCAGAAAATGATGGTGTTTCTTCTGTTGCTCT
>JAYDZK010000001.1:35983170-35996365 GCA_034509185.1 Euphonia xanthogaster
TTTTTTTTTTTTTTTTTTTGGTTGTTTGTTTTGTTTTTTTTTTGTTGTTGTTTTGGTTTGGTTTGGTTTGTGTTTTTTGTTTTTTTTGTTTTTTTTTTTTGGGGGGGTTTTTTTGTGCAATTCATTGTCACTGGTTATATCCCTCCCTACCAAGGTTTATACAAGTTTGCATCACAAAGCAAAAAATGATGGTGTTTCTTCTGTTGCTCTGCCAGCTGCAGTACTAGCAAAGAAATGTCTGTGGCATTAGGGCATTTATGAAGAGCCATCCTTTTACTTTCCCTCCCTCCCAATTTCCTGGGACAAAGGATTGAGGTGTTGAGCTGAGTTCACAAAACAATTCCTGAGCTCAGGCTTCTGTTTTCATTTGCTGGACAACTTGAATTTTGGAGCTCCACTTGAACGGGTGGAGCCTTTGTTATATGCTGAACACATTTCTGTAGTACAGCCAGATGAAAATAGATGTGATGTCTTATTGATCCTCTTTGTGACATCCTCTGCTTGCTGTTTTTCTACAGGAGTTATCTACACAGCAGATGTTCTCGACCGGGAGACGACCAAATCCTACTGGTTGACGGTGTATGCGACTGATCACGGCGTTGTCCCACTCTACACTACCATCGAAGTCTACATTGAAGTGGAGGACGTGAATGACAATGCCCCTCTCACCTCTGAGCCTATCTATTACCCAGTCATCATGGAAAACTCCCCAAAGGATGTATCTGTCATTCAGATCCAAGCCCAGGACCCTGACTCCAGCACTAATGAAAAACTGACTTACCGAATTACAAGTGGAAATCCCCAGAACTTCTTTGTAATCAATCCTAAAACAGGTAACAAAACCCTGTTGCCTCAGGGCAGTGGGAGAATGCAATTTACATATTTATTGGCTTTCACCCTTTCAGGGTCACTGGTTTGCTTTCCAAACCTCTGTTTTCTGGTGGCTTCTGTGACTAAAGCATCTTGTACATGTCTGAAGAATTCTGCTTTGCATCGGTGTGCAATGGCAGGTGATGTGCTGCAGATGTGCTTCTGCAGTAATCACTCTGCCCTGGGTCACTGAATCACTGCTGGCTGTTGCCTCTTCCCTGCGTCTACAGGGATGAGACTTTGCTGCCCTGAGTCTGCAGAGCGGTGCTAGGAAGCAAATTCAAGCTGTTGCAGGTTACAGGGCACTGTTTCTTTCTTTATTAGCTGGTGTAGCACCCCTAGAGTGAGTGACATGATGGCTGGCCAGCACATGTAATAAGGCTCCACGTTAAAGTAGATGGATTTAATTCTACAGCTTGCTTTACACAAAAAAAAGACAGTTTAGGTGACCTAAACATCCCTCTGGCCTTTAAAAAAATCCATGTGTTTGCATTGATTTATAACTGCTGGGGGTGTAGCCTATGGGTGCAGCGTGGAAGAGATGGTGATTGTTTTAAGTTAAAATACTGTTGTTAGCTGGCAGTGGAGCATAGCACCCATGCAGAGCAGCTCTGCACATGTCTGTACCCCAGGTGCCTTTGCTGAATGAGGCTGATAAAGAAAGTGCCCCAGGAGATGTAGCCTGAGGTCTTGGATGGGTGGGCACCTGCTGGGTGCCTACCTGTGCTTGGCACCTGGTGTTCCTCACTCCAGCATATACCCAGCTTTTCTCACTCATTGTGCTTCTGGGGACCCTCCAGCATGATATGGAGCTGGAGAGTCAAGGGGATCTTTCAGAGCAATATGCTGATCTTTGTGAAGATGGTTCAGAGAATTCACACAGTGCTCCTGCTTGTTTTCATGGTCCTAGTTTTGTTCTGGGGTTTTGATTTTTTTTTTTTTTTAAGTTTATTTTTATCCTGCAAATTTCTAAACAGCTAAAAAACTAGAAGGAATAGACATGACAGGGAGCATTTTTAATTTTGTGTGTGGAAATGATGTTCACTAAATAGGTTTTCAACATTTGGTTGGGCAATCCTATTGCAATGTGTGGCATAAGAAGGGGTCAGGATCTTCTCAAGCATAAGCCCAGGTGAAGAATTATGGAGAATGTATAATCACTGTGTTCAATCTGCTGAGCCCTAAGGCACATATCTCACTTATTTTTAACACTTGGAATGGCCGAAGATGCTCTTCCATCTGCATCCCTTCTCCCCCTCCCCACCCCATAAATCCCATCTGGGCAAAGTAGCAAAGTTAGGACTCACAGTGTTTAATGCTTGTGCTTCCCTTCCATCAGCTCCGCCCGCAGAGCAATCTGCTCAGCACAGCCCTGCTTATCTGCCAGGGTGAGCCTGTGACAAGGACTGGAGCAGGGCACATGGCAGCCCTGCAGCACCCTAGACTAGTGGCACACCCTATGGGCTGGCTCTTTGTCCCTCTGGAGAGCAGGCAGGATACTCTTCCCTAACAGTGAGATCTTATTCTCACAGTTAACACTGACAGTGGTTAATCTTCATTTCCACTGTGGAAATTGCTGTCTGAGAGCTTAAAGGCTTCAGGATGAGTAACTTTGCTGCTTGGGCAACTCCCTAAGGGCCCCCCCTTACACTCAGTGAGCATCCTTGCTAGTGACTGGCTGTGATTTGTTACAGAGGGGATAAATCATCCCCTTTCCTATCCAGTTCAGTGCCAAACACAGGGCAGTGAAAACTGGGCAAGGGGGCCTCTTGGAGTATGTTTTGAAAACGATGAGGCTGACGGAGAGTGTGTGTGTGCAGAGATCCCTTTTCCCAAAGGGGAGCGCCAGGCCTTCACATCAGAAGGCTTTCTCCTGATGGGATGCTGATGTCCGAGAAATAAAAGCATAATGGATTTTCCTAGAGAGTGCCACCGGGGGTCTCTGACAAGGCTCCTTTCAGCCGTCTCCCTGCAGTGCACTAGTTTTCTCTAAGACTGTAATTTACACTCCAGTTGTTTTGTACAGGAGACTTTTGCACACACAGGAGAGGTTTGTAGCCTGCCAGCCCCATACTCTTGCTGGGATTCGGCACAGCAGTAACTCACGTAGAGCGTTGCACAGCAGCCCTAAATGCGACAGCATGCTGTATAATCAAGATGAAAAGGTTTAATGTGAACCCAAATATGCTGCGATTGCTGTATACGTGGGCTGAATGAGCGTGCTCCTGCTGTCGGGGGAGAGCAGTCATTTGAGAAAGGGGATCTTTTATTTTCTGTGTCACTTTGGAGGTTTCAACACTGCTGGCAAACTGACATCTCACTCGTGTGAGTAATCCACTGCTGAGAGTCAACACGAAGGCAGCATCCTGCATTTTTTACATCTTTTGGTGGGAAGCGACAGAAGAGATGGGGAGTTTGATGGCGCATAGGGATGTTCTCAGTTGTCTTTGGAGGTCAGCAGTGACTGTGTTTGCCTTCCTCTGGAGCTCACTTGCAACTGCCTTGTAGCTCGTGCAGGTCAGGCAGGTTTCTGGAGGCACATGGACTACTACATGTCTGATTAAGCGGGGACACAGGGAGTCCAGGTTTTGTTCCTGGTTCTAATTCAGGATCATAATTGCAGCCAATTCTTACACTCATGATTGATTGTCTGGGTAGCAGAAGTAACATTACTCCTTGTATGCCATATCTGTAGATAGAATAAACCGCTTAATAGAAAAATTGTCACTTCCTGCATTTTTATAGACTGGCACAGCTCGTGGTGGCTATTTTGGGCAGTCCAACTGCAAATGTATTGTGTGCGTTTGGATCTGTTTGAAGGCAGGCTTCAGACCTTTCAGGAGTATTACCTGCTGTTTGCTCTGTGGGTTTTAGAGAGATGAAGAGTTGCTCCTGCAGGAATGAAGAGCTCCTAAAAAGCCACTGATAGCAAGATTTGGGCACTGAAGTCACCCTGGGCATGCTCTCACTGGTGGCTGACTCTGCTGTGAGGGCACAAGTACATGGTGGCAAGGGCCCTCCTCCTTGGGCTTGGGGTTTATATGGGTGCTCCAGGGGAGAGGACAGGAACGTGAGCAGCCTATCCATATATGTCAGGATTGGAAAGGCAGTGTGGGCAACCTCCCATGAAGGCCTTTTTATTTTCTCACCTTGATATTTTTATTGAAATACAGCCAAGCATCAGTTTGCGCCTTGGTATGCACTTTTATCTCATGAGCTGATATTCATAGGTACAAGTACTAAGTGAATAATGAAGCACATGAGCACGTGTGAAACCATAAATCATTTACACTTGAGAACAAGGCAGCCTTGTTCTGCTAACTGGTGGACACTGCAGCCTAAGTGTAGCAGGTCCAAGAGAGCAAGATGTGATTTTCCTTTACAGAGGGCAAGAGGAATATATTGCAAAAGCACAGTTTTGTGAGGGGAGTAGGAAACATGTTTTTCAAAAAGTTGAGGTGACTCTAGGGGTTACATGACTAAAAGGAAAGGCATTCCTCTGGGCATTTGTTTCCCAGCTGTGTATACCCACAGCAGCAAGGGAGGCATTCCTGGAGCTCAGCATCTTCAGCAGCTGCAAGTCAGCCTAAACCCTGATGTGGCTGCTGGGAGAGCCAGGCCTTTTCCTCATAGCTTGACTTTTGTGCTTGGGAGGGCTTAGGGTTGCTTTGGCAGAGCACGGGGTCACAGGGCTGTGCTCCTTTGTGGGTGGTGTGAGATGGGGAGGATGGCAGAGCTGCTGCCGGAGCAGCTGGGCTGACCGGCTCCCAGGAGCGCCACGTTTGGCCCAAGCCGAGTCACTCTTGGGTGAGAGGCACGTGGAGGAGGGTAAATAAAACAGAAGATGGAGTTAATAAAAAAATTGATTGATCAGAGCTGTAAATTCTTACTTTTATTTCATGTATATGGGTGTTAATTTCACAGCACAGGGGTAATTTACTGCATTGATTTATTATGTTTCTGTGCTCTGGAAAAAAAGAATTTTAATTCAAGCCATTGCATTACTTTGTTTAGTGTTAACATATTTTGAACAAACCCAGTAAGCTTCTCTTCAGTCTGATGTAGATTACTTAAGAGATTCTTTAACTAACACACCAACAGACCAAATTTCACTCTTGTGCACTTTCTTATTAATTAATTTACTCTAAAATTATGCTTGTGTGTCTGGAAAATCTGCTTACACCTCTCCTAGCCTTTTGCTGGCGCCATTTAAACAGAGGCAGGCCCCTGGCACCCCTGAAATAGTGTTTGCTGCAGTGGTTAAGGCAGGATGCGCTTGTAGGTTTAGAAATAGTGCATGTAGGTCAGTGCATCTTTGCAGAGCAGCAATACTCTGCCTCTGGAAGTTGTCTCTGAACTGTCACATCTGCACCTAGATTTGGAAAGACTGGATATTTTCACAGTGAAGTAGTATTAATATTTATATAAGCTAATACAGGGTTAGTGAACGTCAGAATTTAATTGGTAGGAATGCTACTCTTCTCAGCACGCTGGGCTTTGCTTTCTTTTGCACTCACAAAGCCAGCTGGCGTAGAATCCTGCTGGGTCTGAAAGCCACATTTGCTCTGCCACACTAAAATAGTGCTTCACCCTCCTGTCATGCATCCTGATTTTTATAGCTGCTTTTCTTTGCCTTGTCCCGAGAAATCCCCACACATCTTTGCTCTCGCAGACTGAGACAAGGCCAGTGGTTTGCTGCTGCTCCACACCCTGATGGCTGCCAGCAGTACAGATTCTGGGTACCCAGTGTCTCTTTTCAGCCCAGAAATCATAGAATCAAGTAATGGTTTGGATTGGAAGGGACATTGAAGACCATCTAGTTCCAACACCCCTGCCATGGGCAGGCAAATCTCTCACTAGACCAGTTGCTCAGAAGCCCATGAAGCCTGTCCATGAACGTTTCCAGGAATGGAGCAGGGATTATCCTTCTGTCAAACCTAAATATTATAGCTGCTGTTAGAGCAGACCTTGAGGAGGGGGCTGCTCTGTGCAGCTCTGGAGGGTTTCCCTGTGGTCATGGAGGGTTTCTAGTATTCTCAGCCTGTTCTTGTGGTCTAGGGAAGCTCACCTGTCCTGACTGCCCCATCCATGCTGCTAAACTGTTAGTAAACTTCCTCTGAAATAGGATCTTCCATATCTTGTAAATGAAGGCCATTAGCTTTTCTTTTTTCGTTTTTAAGTCTAACCTGCAGTCTTCCTCCAGGGTGTGTTTTAGGTGGTATTGTAATCTAATTAGAAAATGTATCTTGAATTTTGATGGCATTGCAGGTCAGCTCCCTCCCACTGGGTGCTTCTCCTGAAGGGTGTCTCCTTCATGTGTGTTGGCCATGGAGCTGTTCTTGGCAGCTCATGTGTGTGATGAAAATCAGCTCTGCAGATCGTGTCATAGCATGAATAGCTCAATGCTCTTCAGCCTGTAAGTGTCCTTGCCCTGTTGAAGAGCAGAGAGGACCTTGCAGGGGCAAAAGACATTGATTCTGGGGCTCTCCAGTTAATGGTGAATTTGAGGAATTGGTCTCCCTTTCCTTCCATGTTCTTGAACACTGTACAAATGCTGAGTTCACTAACAGTTACAGAGTCCAGCCTGATATATCCATCACTGATGTGTGACCATAACTAATACAGAATTTTATAATGTAATTCCCCTACCACATTAGCTGGCTTCCATCCTCTGTAATTTATGTTGTATCAACACACGCTAAATGATCTACTTTCTTTGCTTTCACTTCTGTATTATTTAAAAGTGTGGCTCTTAATGACTTCTTTGTAATGCACTCACTGCTGAAAATTGAGCTTTGGAGGATTTTAAAAGCTTTAATTTCTGCTTTGGCATGCTTGTTTTTTACTAGACACCATATATCCAGTGGTTTGAGCCCAGGGTTAACGGCTGGAAAATCAAAGGATCATGGATGTTGGAGTTGTGTGCTTAATCACAGTGGGACCTATAAGTGTGCTAGGCACTGTACAGCATATTGGACAAAGTTCCTGCATTAAGGAGCTTGTCTTAATAACAGTAATAATAGTAATAATTAAGAAATAGAGGAGACAAAAAAAATAGGGAGAAGGATGTAAGTCAAGTCCATCTGCTTGCCAGGGCATGTTAATTCCCCAGAGGAAATTTTCAGTTATATCCCGAGCTGCAGCATAGCAGGGACACAAACTCTTCTTTTGACTTTGAGTCACCTCACCTCATGGTTTTTTATTTCTTTTTTTTTTGTTGTTTGTTTTTTGTAAATGGAAGTATTTTCTTGCCTTATGTGATTGTCCTGTAAATTACTTCATAGCAGACAGTTTGGGGATCAAATATGCTCTGGAAATGCAAGCTATTGATGTTTCAGTCATCTTGGCATTAAAAAATGTGCATTCACAGTCATGTAATCATAGGCATACAAAAAAAAAAAACCAACAAAAAAAAGAAACAACAAAAAAAAAAAAAACGGAAAAAAGAGAAGCATCACTCCCAGTAGGATGAAGAGAAATATAAAAGAATTTTAGACTAAGTAAGTATTGTCTAATGGCCAGACCACTAATCCACTGAAAATGACAAAATTTGGGCTCAGCCAGCATGTCTCTTCCCTCCTCCCTTCCTCCCTGGCAGCGATTTCCTTCACAATCTGTATATGTTATCTGTGGAGAGGATAAAGGTGTGAGCTGTGCCACCTCAGTTGCGGCTACAGTAATGCTGCTATTAATAAAATAATAAATCCATTTTTATCATTTCTCTTGAACAGACCTGATTTCTGCTAGCAGTGGGGTTTTATTCATGAGGCACTGAATATGGTTGAGATTGCTGGATGTCTTTGGTATCAAGTGCTTCTTTTAAAATGACATTTAAAGATACTATATTTCTTAAAAATTCCATTTCTTTGTAATCAGCAGATTTATACTCGGCTTATAGAAATTTTAACCTTTCTTTAGGTGCCCATGATGACTTCTTCAGCCCTCTTTCACAGTAAGAAGTTTAAGGAGTATTCCCGTTGCCTTAACTGGACAATTGTGTCCTCACTTCCTCAATGCAGCACCAGTTTTTAATCTGAACTCCCTGTTTGCTTCAGTAGAGACTTATGTCTGAAGGGCGCAAGCATGGCAAGGGCCAGTGGGACAGCATTTTTTTCTCATGGAAGGAGTTGCTGCCCAATAACCAAACTCCCTTCTTTCCTGTCCCAGCACCAATTCTGGAACAGCAACTATTTTGCCATTGATCTCATAAATCAACGTTGTTGTGCATTACATCAATCATTTATTTTTGTTACAAACATCAGCAGAGCGTATCTTCTGCCTATTCAGAAGCAATTCACCTATGAGCTTAGCTGTGAAACTCATTTTTCTACCTTGTCTGTCAGTTCAGTTTCCCTATTTGTAAATTTCCAGAAGTCATGGCTAGGCAGAACTGTTTAAAAAGTCACCTTTTTAATAGGCTATGCTATTCCTGCACTAATTTTTAAGTAGAGCTGTTCCATTCACTTCTGCGTAGCCAAATTCTCTTGTTAGAATTATTATTGATGGCAGAAGCACAGTTTGGCTTACTGGGAGAAATTGTACCGTAAGTACTGAGTAACAGCCCTGTTAAATGTATGCACAATGCATATGCTATGGGTACTTGTCATATCCTGCCATACATTATTATGACAACATCAGCAAATGTCCCTGCGTTACAGTAATTGCTTGTGGTCCAAGTCTGAACTCTGGCAGGAGGAATTAGGTTGGTGGGGTAGGGATGTTGAGGTGTGGGGCCTGTGAGCATGACATTTGTGCAGGAGCAGGGGTCTTGAGAGGGAGCTGCCAGGGAGGAAAATAAAGCTGTGATTTTAGCCCAGAGGAGGTGAAAGCTTGGGACGAGGGTAGTTGAGGGGGTTCTTTTTTCTGTTTTATTTCCCACTGCTTTTTAATCAGTCAAGTAACTTGTGTTTATCTTTTGCTCAGCAGTCAAAGTTAGTACTGGTGTCTGTGATGTTGGACACTGCAAATCCCAAGCAGGCAATATTAAACCAGTTTTTCCCCCTTTTGCTCAGGTGCAGTGAATACTGTCTTCTTAGATCAGGCACTTTTCATGGCTTGAGTAGTGTTCACCTCTTGTGAGGAATTTCTAAAATCTCATAGTGGACTGGAAGTTAGAGGCAAGGAATGTAGTTCTGGTTTACTCTTAGTTAACATGTGATCCTTGGCACAAATGGTGATATTTCCTGTTTGGAGAATTAGATTGACCTATGCTGCATGTGGGTATTAAAAAAAATAACAAAGCTCAGAAATGGAAATAAAAAGAGAAGGCAACTGGGAAGGCAGGTGTGTTTGCATAAGCCATAACGATGTCAGTAATCACCAACTATTAATTCTTCTTTGTCTTCCATCACGCAGAGAGAGATTGTGTCAGCACCTCTTATACCCCAAAGTCTCGTAACCTCACAGTTCAGCTAAACTTGTCTGTTCAAAAATTAAGCTTAACAGTGGATTGTGTTATTTCCTCCCCCCCCTTTTTTTTTTCTGACTCTGTTTCCATCAGAGTTACACTGTTATAACCAAAGATAATTATTTTCTGTGAAATTACTCTCCTCCTCTCCCCTTCCCCTTATGTTAATGAGAGTGTTTTTCGTTTGCTGGGAAGACTGACACAACTTCTTTGAAATTAGTAGTGTTGTTGCCAGTTAAGTATGTGACCTTATCTGTGTAATTGTACAGATCGTGCTGCCATATGTCTACATGCACAGAGCTTAATTTAACCAGAGACATACATGTGTAAAAATAAAGCAGTATCTGGGGGTTAAATATCAGAAGAGCCCCCTAATCACAGCTTTCACATTATACACAGCTTTCTACAGAGCTTGAAGAGCTCTGAAGTTAAATCTTTAAAAAACACTCTTTACATGGGACCATGCTCTTGTAACCTTGTTTTTTTTACATTGATCATCATGTGGATTCTACTTCCTTGCATCTTGTTCCTACTTGGTTTCTCCCCCTGTGGTAGCTAAGTCCTTCATGCTGCTTGGTTAGGTAGAATAGGACCATTTTTAATTTTTTACAAGCAAGGAACTGATGCAAAGGAAGCAGCTAACTCCTCCAATGCTAGCAATAAAAATTTGGTCTTCATTTGCCTTCAAAGCCCATGGCCACATGTAGTGCAAAGCCTTATGCATGGGTCCAGCCCATCCTGCCCTGCTAAACACAAGGGAACCCTGGCACCAGTGTTTTCTGCCATGTGTACAGAACTTATCTGGGCATATTGGAGCCCTGGCAGAACCTATTTCCTCTCCTGTTCCCAGCTAGCCCACCACTTCCCATCCCTGCCTTTTAGTCCTTCCTGGCCTTTCTTTCTCTCTTGCCCAAAAGCAAGCCTGGGTTGCCCACAGAAGAGAAAGAATTAGAGTTTGCAGAGAGACAAGGAGTATCAGATGGCTCTGTTGGAACCTGGGCATATAAGGGCAGAGCTGACTCTTGTCTTTTTGGTGGATGAAGGAGCCCCCTTCTCCATCAGCCTAATGCAGGCACGAGCCTAAACGTTCGTGCTGGAGCTGTCCTGGAGCAAGGAAGCAAACCCAGAGCACTCAAGTCTCCTACTACCCCCAATAATCATGTTCTTTCTTAGTCAATACTACATTTGCTTGTGCTTTCTGTGCAGGAACGTTTCCTCATTGCTTCTTGTGTATATAAGTCAGTGTCACAACATGCTGTGGGTTTGTTGCCTTCTAAGAGAAATTTAATATTTGTGTTGGATGAGTTGCGTGCAAAGAATCTGTGCTGGTGCTGCAGTGATCTATTGGTATGGTAATTAGCAAGTAGCTTTGCAGCTCTTAAAGGGATTTGGTTTGAAAACTAAGTATTATTTCCTGAATTTTAACTTATTAAGAGCGTATGAACAGCAGCGTACATGCACTTTGTTTTTAATGTAGCCACAATACCCAAAAGATAAATGTAGGTCTGCTCTGCAAGAGAATATTTTGGCTATAATTAATTTTGCTCCATTCACCATATGCTTGTATTTTCTGACCTTCATTTTATTCACAGACTCTGTGTAATAAAATGTGCAGTATTAAAACAAAAGTTGCTTAAAGAAGCACAAGTGCTTATGGTGCTACGTCTTCAGCTGAATTATGTGGTTTGTGCCACCTGAGAATTTGACCATCGTATCCTTAAGAAGTTATTACTGTGGAAAGGCGCTGTCATTGCTCAAAGATATTGAAGATATTTTTGTTAATAGAAGAATGAGATGATTTTTTTTAAATCTTTGAAGAAATGCTGTAAGCCCACTCATATCCTTTAGGAGAGGCAAACAGGGATGAAGAATCTTTGTCCTTATTATTCTGCATCTGAGGCAGTTCTTGAGACACTACCTGGGAATGCACTGCAAATGACACAAGGAATAATTGCTGCTAAACTTAATTTATTGAGTAGGTGTGGATTAGATTAATTAAACAGAGAATAAACACACACACGATTACCCAAAGTAGCTGCATGGATGGAAAAATGTTAGACTGTATCAAAAGCTTAGATATACGTGATGCTGAGATATTTTTCATGTGAGTCTGTAATTTCTTAGGAGATTTCTCTTGTTTTTTTTCTTTCTTTCTTCTAACACTTAATGTAATCCAAACTGATTAAGGGAATGCTATGCATTAGAGGGAAGAAAAATAAGGCTAACACATGCTTAAGAATTAACTTGAGTAGTCTATTGGATGAGCTGCAGCTTTGGCTCAATAATACAGCCGTGCCCTGCATTTGTATGTGTGAAAACCCCTCAGTTTTGGTTGGATTCACTTGCAGAGGACAGAGTCCTTTAAGAAGGATGCACAGTTCAGCATCAGAGAAGCAAATTGGCAGGATTTGGATACACTCCTTGTAGGTCAGCTGCATGGGGGGGCTTCATGCCCCACTCCCAAGCTTAGCTCTAATCTGTTGGTGCGTTTCTCCTTCTGCAGCCTGATGTTGAGCAGAGAGGATCTCAAGGACTTTTTATTGTATTCAGCCTGTAGGAGGAGGTTTCCTCTCCACCTCCAAAACTTCTGTCTCTACTTTCTGCTTGAAGTCATTGTGCAAAATGGCTGTGATTTTACAAACACCCTGCAAAGCATTAGTCTAATCTCTTTACTGCCTTAATAACAGAATTGCAGCACTGAGGACGTAATTAAGACTTAATGGGAAGACAGAAATTTCAGAGAAGGGAAGATTCCTATATAGAGAGACATCATTTTTGCTTATAAACAAACATGAGGAAAGGAGATGCAAACATGAAGAAAGCAATACGTTTTGTTGAAGGGACTGTATAGAGACAGTTGCATAACATAGAAAATATTGCATGTCCAAAACTGTTTCACCCATCTATGTGTATGGACTTGGCTTTTGTCATCATGAATGTCCACCCCCACCTCTAATAGTTCCTAAACAACCCAGAATCATATACTCAAGATACCTTAATTTCTACATATTGAGTCCTGCAAGAAAAGTAAGATGGATTGTGGGGGTTCAGATTGGGTTTGGTTTTGTGTTTTTGTTTCTGGTTTGGTTTGGTTTATTTTTTTGCACAACTTTTTGTTGATTTTCTTTAGCACTTTTATTTCAATTATTTAATAATTAACAATAATTCATACCTAAGAACTCAATCAGGAAAAGCAAAACCTGTGCTGCCTTTTGGTAAGCTGAAATGGCAACCTATTTTTTAAAATATTTATTTGGAATCTTGTGGCACCTTTGTAGCTGCAGCCGCGAGGCAGCACCCTGCCGCGCTTGGCAGGATGAGTGGAGTAAAAGATGGTTGCTACACCAAAAAAGCTCGCAGTTTAGGGGGAGCCTGAGACAACAGATGGGGAAAAGCAGATGGAGATGCGTCAGAAAAACCAAGGCAGGATTGATCAGTGCTAAGTTTGTTGCTGGGCACTCTCGGTGTGTGGAGGAGTGCAGAGCAGGCTTGTAGAAAACAGAGCATGGGGCAGTTTGGACATGGGCTGGCAAGGTGCCCTTGTGTGCCATGGGCTTTGTCCTGGGGCTGCAGCTCCCAGCCTCTTGCAGAGCTTGCAGGGAGGGGCTGCAAGGGATTGGCTTCAAATATGATACAGGATACATATACATATATATATATATATATAGATGTGCTGCGTCGTATCTATGGAAAGATTTCCCTCCCTCTCTCTGAGGTGTGTGTATATAGATATAGATATACAGATATATAGATTATTATTCTTCCAAAATTTAACACAGATTGCAAAGGGTTGGTTCTGGTGGGTTTCAATTTTGGCTCTCTCTTTCTCTCTTTCTCTTTCTCCTTCCGCCACTTCCTTCCTTCCGCCACTTCCTTCCGCCACTTCCTTCCTTCCGCCACTTCCTTCCTTCCGCCACT
>JAYDZK010000001.1:35996688-36065895 GCA_034509185.1 Euphonia xanthogaster
CCTTCCGCCACTTCCTTCCTTCCGCCACTTCCTTCCTTCCGCCACTTCCTTCCTTCCGCCACTTCCTTCCTTCCGCCTCTTCCTTCTGCCACTTCCTTCCTTCCGCCACTTCCTTCCTTCCTTTTTGGTGTGTTTGGGCTTTTTTTTTTTTTTTTTATTAAAGGAATGTTCAGCAAAAAGACATTCAAAGTGGATTTTTATTCTATTTATTGCAATGTCTGTAAGTTTGGAGGTCTTTTTTCCCTGTTCTCTTTCTCTCTTTCCATGAGAAAAGAAAGACAAAGGCAGTCTTACAACGGAAGGGTTAAACTGCCCTTTGAGTGGGACATGAGGGCACAGTCTCCTGGAAACGCTGAAGTTTTTAAACATGATGTCCAGCTGTGCTCCTGAAAGGTGAAATTCCTTTATAGTCTGGAAAAGCTGGCCTCACCAAAGTTTAAAAAAATACCTAATGGAGCATCCCCATCCCTTCTTCCTACATTGGGGATCCAGGGGTTTTGAAGTGGGGATTTTTAGAGGCATTTGCTGTTTACAGCCAGAATAGAATCCAGGAAAAAGTCTCTGAATACTTGGTTTCTCATTGGTAATAATGTGCATGTAGACAGGTATAGCAGGATTAAAATCCTACCTTTTCTTCACCTGTCTGCCTGTGTGGGCAGAGGGACTCAGTGTTAAATGACAGAATCAGACATCTAGAGCAAAATTTTCATCTCTTTTTAAGCATGCCTTGTTCCTGTGTCAGTCCATGTACTTAAAAGGATCACATCACTGGGGTTCTCAAGTGCATTTTTTTAAACCTAAAATTTGCACTACCATACCATGGGGAGCTGAATAATTTCAGTCTGTGTAATTTGTCAAGAAAAATTGAAGAGGTTGTGGCTTCATAGTTTGTGTGTGCCTGCATGGAGACAGAATTTATGATGAAGGTTTTCTTTCATCTAACAGATAAAAGTCATAAAAGACAGTGAAGTTAGAGAAATTCAGACTAAAAAGAGTTCTATTTTCCTGGCTCAGCATAGTTGTAGCTGTAAAGGTGCTATTCCAAGGTTATGGTCCAGACACAGACGCCAAGCAACAAAATTCCCTGACCATTATTATCCAGGAGCACAAAACAGATGATCTGATCTGGCCTAAAAACTTATTAATGCATAATAAACACAGTTTAAGCCACAAAATTACCATAGCAGTAGAGGGGCTTTAGGGTGCAGCTCTGTTTTGGACAAAAAGCTAGGAGGAGAGGCCATGTCTCTTCTGGGAATGGATAATATATATTCAAATACAGCATTGTCCCATGTTTTTTGCCTCTGGGCTACTTGAATACCATTATTGCTGTGAAATGTCATAAATAAATAAAGAAAAAGATTGTTATATATATTTCTGTATTGATTCTAACAGGATAAAAATAAGACAACATTAGCACCAACTCGCGTCACATAAGAAGCATGATTTTCTTGCTCTGTCACAGCTTAAAACATTGCAGACCAAATTCCTTTTAAAACACTGTCTCACTGATAGCAAGGTGTGATGGAGCTTTTCAGACTGTTGTTACAAATTTTTGGATTAAAAAGTTTCCTATCTGTTACAAAACATTTATAAGCACATTCAGTGACGTGTAGGGTAGGAGTGACTTGTTCCATTTCTGGGGGCATGTAATATTTTATCATCTTGCAGCCTTCTTGCAATTTGGTATGCTGAGAGAAATTAATTTGACTGTTTACAATATTTAATTTTCAATAATTATTCAAGCATATAGAACAACAGGCATTTACAGTATGTAGTAAACAGATGGATTAGAAATTGTGCATGCAATTAGAAATTGCACTTAAAATACAAACGTGCATTTGAATATTCAATTACCTTTAAAAAGAGAAAAGGTATAGATAAAACTGTGAGTGTCTTAGAAATTATTTCTAGAGCCCATGAAGTGCCCTTCATAAGTGGGTCTTTTCCAAAAATATTCATTGAATTCCAATGGCAATTTGCATGTACTTCTTTTTTCCTAAGATAAGACTGAATTCTTCAGTTTTACTAGTTTTTCCATGCTGTTGTGGTTTCACAATCACTTTAGGATCACTTTTTCCAGCCTCCAAAGAGTGGCATTCCTCCTGCATCACTGTGTCCATGGTGTTGGTGGTGTGAAATGCAGGGTGCTGACTCTGCCTGGCACCCAGTCCTCAGCCCTGCCTTTGCTAGAGGTCCACTTGAGTCATGGCACTTGAGAAATTACTTTGTTAGGACAAGATAAATCTTTCCCAGAAATTGTGGAGCTGTCAGGATGTGAAAGTACTCTAAATGAATAACAGTCTGATCTTATTACTTTAGAGTTTATCCTTTCCACACCTTGAATTGTGTTGCAATCTTTCATTCGGTCAAAACTGATTTGTAGGATAGATGACATAGCGACCCCCGGTGAAATCACCAAAGATACCTGGAAATGATTTTTAGAAGTGACTTGAGAATGCATTTTAGATGCCTGTGCAAATACATTCTTCCCTGATTTGGTGTGGTCTCCTCACATGGCTCCGGGACTGAATGCTTTGGTGCTGTGCACATGGCACATGCAGCAGGCTGTCTCCATCAGAGCTGGTGTAGAAGAACCCCAACTTCATTTATTTTCTCTTTTAATTTAATAATTTTAAAAAACCAAACAAACAAAAAAAACCCAAAAAAAACAAAAACAAACCCCACTCTTGTCTCATGAATACTTTGGAAAAAATGGGCTGTAAATGTAACACCCTCAAGGAAAGAGGTTCATCCTGCTTTCCGTGAAGTCAGTGGGATTCTTGCCATTGCTGCAGATGGGTGTGGGATTGAACCCTTAGTGATTGTCTGAGTGTGAAATGAGAAAATATATTTAGCCAGGTTCATTTGAAATTATTAGAGACAAATTCTCATCTAAGGTAACAGTTGGAGCTGATTTCCGTGGCCTTTCAGCATATTGACCATAAATTATGTCATGAGTATTAAATACCTCCTTCCCCCCATATGTACCTCCTCCATTTAAAGGCATTATAATTTAACATAGAAAAAATATTTGAAATCTCTGCCACTCAAGTGGCGGTTTACTGGATCCAGTTTATTGGATTTAAGTAATTACTTTGACTTTAAGAAAAAATAAGTAGTTTAAGATAGTTATTTTCCATTTTTTTTTACTATATCATATTACTAATTTTCAACCTATTGTTCTATTAACTATTGTAATATAATTAATTCTGTGTATGTATTTGTTGATGAATGTGATTTTTTTTTTCCTAGGCCTTCCAGCATAGTGCATGAGAGCTCCTCTATTTTCTCTGCTTGTGATATTTTCTGGTTTGGAGATGGAAGCAGAGTGTTTGCAAAGGTTTTGCAGTGTTACAGGACAGTGAATAAACAGATCCATAGGCTTTAGGTCAGAGGGGTATTATATCACCTGCTCTGACCCCTTCATGGTAGACATGATAGAAAATCACCTAATTACTCCTGCACTGAGGTATGTAACTGGTGTTTGGCTAAAGCCTGTATTCCAGGAAGATACTGATTTAAAGGCTACCCTTTTTTTTCCATGATGCTTATCTCTTGTATTGTTTGAAATGTCTTGTTTATTTTTCATTGAATTTGTCTGCTTCTTCTCTCTGCCTTTAGATTTCTTTATACTTTTCTCTGCTGGAATAAAAAAACGTTTACTCCCTAGTAATTTCTCCCTGTGCAAGTGCTTCTATGCATTAATCCAATTATTAATTAATTAACAACAGTATAGTTTTTAATGCAGAGAGGAAAAGAAGCACTGATTTAATTGGTGCCATATTGTCATTGACTTACATGTAGAAAAACGCAGGCTGTTCTGCCTCCATAAACCCATTTGTGGTCACAGTCTAAACGTGACTTTCAGAGTACTCCCTGCTCAAGTCTGAAACATGCAGGAAAAGCCAGGGTCAGGTGCAGAGGCAGGTATGAAGTAGCTCTGAGGACCTTCTCAACATGGGAGCAGCAACTGCCAATGAAGCAAAGAAGGTGTTCCAGCTTATTGTTCACAATAATTATTGCTCGTGGCGCTGGCTCCCACAGTAAGCTGATAGGTGCTTAATTTCTTTTTGTTGTAGATAGGAAGTGAATTCGTATGGCTTAGCCATTTGTCTCCCACCATGGCTATTCTCCCCTTCTTCCAGGACAAATTACCCCACTGTTTTTATGGCTAGAGATGGAAGGTTCTTGGCTTGGATGCAATTATCCCCTTTAATGCTTCCTTTGCGGTCAAAAGATGGAAAATCTGGTGTTGTCTCCAAATATGCAAGAAGCATCTTTGGAGTAAGGAATCTAGACAGATGTAAGCTTTCTAAACACCACAGTGTATATTTAATGAAAAAACAACAAAAAAAAAAGATATAGACCTAAGTTTTGATATTTCCAGAATGTACAGCGGATGCTCTTAGAAACTCCAATTTGTTTCTGCTCTGCTGCCACTGATCACAGATTCATGCACGTTGTGAGCCCAGCCAATGTGGTTTATCAGCTGCAGATGATGAGCAGTGTTGTATAGCACAGAAGAGGTCCAGTGTGAGCCATCACCTAAGTACTGCAGTCACATTTGCTCACCAAAGTGGCAGGAAATGGTGTCCCTGCTGTTCCTTGCTGCTCTCCCATCCAGTTCATGCCCTCTGTCCTACGAACAGGGTGGTGCTGGCTTCCTTACCCACTGGCAAGACCTTGCTAATGGCACAGGAGCCAATAGATCATAGGTAGTTGTCTTTTTGGAAAACAAGCTATCGTGGGTGAGGGGTTGGCTTTAGTTGGATGAAGGAAAGTGGGGAAAGAGTCACAAATTAGAACTTTGCTCCTCTGAATTCCAGTTGCGAGTTGGAACCACAAGATGCTGCAGTGTTTGCTCTAGCAGGCTGGCAGTTCACTCACTTGTGTGTTAACACTTCCTTGTTAGCCTGAAATGTGGGGTAATTAAGACCTGGATTCCCTCCTTGGCTCTGCCATAAGGCTTGTGCATGATCTGGAAGTGTCTCTTGGAGCGGCTTCCCCTGCACAGAGGTCAGGACTTTGCCCCATCCAGCTGACTTCCTGCTGGTGGTGCAAGGCTGGTGCCCACACACGGACAGAAAGCCTGACTCAGCCCCCAGAAGGAGTGGCAGCCCCTAAGAGAATGGGAGTATCAGAAGCACAAAAAGAAAATACATTTTTGTTGTTTTTATTTGCCTTCTGGTTTAGGGCAGACTGAACAGATTTCAAACTTCAGATCCACAAATATAGCTTTTTTCAGGGGATTGTTTTCATTTTGTTTCTTGTAAATGAAAGCTGAGTCTCTTGTAATTACCAGGAATCTCAAGACTTTGGCTAAATACAGAGCATTGGGAAAGCAATGACAAATCCTTGACAGGACCCATAACTGGCAGTGAAGTATGTGGTGACACTTGTGTGCTCGGTCCTCACAATGAAATTCTGTGTCTGAAAGCACGACTTTATGACTGTGAGCAGCAGCAGTAATGATCCCCTTCCTCTCTTGTGTGAGTTATTTCATTACTGCCTGTAATGTGCTTTGAGACCTTGGATTGAAGAGCAGGGTGATTATTATGGTAGTTTAATAATACTGTTTAGAAGGATGTAGTGCGCTGTGGCGCTGGCTTTCATGGAAACACAATCTGCATTCAGGGGAAATGTTCTCCATCACCAAAGTCAACTCCCAGAGTCAAAGTCACACTTGGCATTGCTGCTGCTCCATCTTCAGCAGCTTTTGGGGAGCTCAAAGTGCAGCATGGTCATCTTCCAGTCCCCAGCTCTTTGACAGGACAGGTTGTTCTCACCCATCCTGTGTTCTCACAGAGATCTTTGCATTTAGAGCTCTCTGGTTGGGGTCAAGGGGATTTGCCTCAGGACACCTGTCCTTCTCCTCTGGTTTCCATCATTGCCTGTTTTTATATTGTTCCATGCCAAGAGGTTGCTGTGATACTATTTGGATTATCCCTGCACCTGACTCCAGGCAGAGATTTTTGTGATTGCTTTCTCAAGTTTCACTGTGACTTTACTCATGGGTGGCGATCACCTCTTGCTGCTTGGTCTGCTGGCTTTTGAGAAGGAAGCAATCCCTGCTATCACAGGCTTCAACACCAGAAAGAGCTGTTGCGGTTTGAGACAACCAGTCATCTTCCCTGTTTTTAGAGGGAACATAGGGATTTCATTGCCTCCCCAGGGCCCACACCCACAGGACAGGTTTTCTGGTACTGGTAGCTGAGCTGCCACCTCTGAGGCAGCTCTTGTTTCTATGGGGATGTTCCATCTGGGTGCTGTGCCAGCTCCCAAGCTTTCCCCTGCCTGTGCTGCTGCCAGTCTGCCCAAGGACCTGAGCTCGAGTCACAGAGAGTTTTGCGGATGTTGCAGTATTGCAGATGTTGCAGTTACAGAGAGTTTTGCAGATGTTGCAGTATTGCTCAGTATCTGGAGAAAAGGAAATTTCAAAACGTCATTTTTCCATCCAGTTATGTCACCTTTTATGTATTTTTTGGCTTTCAAAGCTATTGTGCTCTTGTGCCTATTATCTCCTTTTTTTTTTTTTTTTTTTGTTAACAAAGGCAGATGTAAGGTAATTGAAAAATACCATTTACCACTTAAATTGGTGCCTGAATTACTGTGGTGTCTATACTGTAGCATCTCACAGTTTGTTCTGTATTTAGATTTTTACATTAATCTTTTATGCCACAGCATTTAAATGCCTTTCAAAAATGCATTAACCTATCCATTTAACATTTCCAATAAGATACAGACTTGTTCTTTATAAGCAATACTAATAAAGTGTTCAATTCTCAAGTTGCATTAAAGCATATATAAACCAGAAACTTAAAAAACCTCTTCAGAATGCCTCTGTAATGAAAGGACAGAGGGCAGATCTTCCCATTCTGACTTCAGTTGCAGGGTGTGAGTTGGTCTTTGAAGGTTCTAGAAAAGGAACTTAGCTGCTTGGAAACTCACTGCCAGTATGGGACGTAGGATCTGTGGCTCCAGAGGAGATAAAAAGGAGAAGATAAAAAGCAGGGAGAGATTTTGGGGTAGGAATTGCCAAAACTTCACCTCTATTGCCTTCCATCTGTCTCCTGTCTCCCACCACTTCTGGGCATCACGGGACAAGCAGCACGAGAAATCTCTTTACCCTTCCTTCATTTTCCCCTCTAGACCCAGTCTGGCAACACTTTCAGAAAAGAGAGAGGAAAAGCGAGGTGTGAAATTATATTTATTTTTTGGCATCTGGCTTGTTTTCATTTTTTGCTTGTCCTGAGTCTGGAACAATTAGTCTTCGTCCACATTTAGGGCTGTCTTAGTATAAATGATGTAAATAGAAAAGCTGGTCTCTGCCACCAAAGTCCTGCAGGTTTCTTCCTTATTTAGTCTCAGAAAATGAGAAATGGCAAGGAGCTTTCAGATCTGGCTTTTCAGATTGATTCCTGCCTGGATGTGTCATGTGAGACAGATAAATGCAGTTTAATGATAAATTCCAAAGGGAAAGGAAGAATTAGGAGGGATGTGTCTGAAAATACGACATCTTTGCCAGCCAGCTACATGTTAGAATATAATTTCTGACTGATTATCATCTAGTAACAATTAAACATCTTTAACCTTTTCAACCTCCTGTGATTTGGTGCATTAATGAAAAATGTAAAATGGAGCATCCATCTTTGTGAAGAGGTTACAGAGAAGAAAAATGGTTGTGAGACTTAGCAAGGTTTCATTTACATAGCAAATCTGATTATTACTTAAATTGTCTATCAGAACACAGTAAGACAGTGTCCAGAGAAAGAATATTCTTCTGACACTACATAATGATAAGACTTAAAAACTGAGAGGAATACAGTGACAGGAATTGGTGGGGGTTTTAGTTGGCCTTTTTTTTTTCTTTTCCTGTGTTAAAAGAATATTAATAAAGATTTAAAGTACTATTTTAATCACAAGTTCTAACTTCTATCATAAATGTCTAGATATATATAGCTGTTTTTTTTACAAGAAAACAGACAGTTTCATATTTGTAAGGACATCAAAAACTTAAAGCTCAATTTCACCATTCAGGACTGATTTGCCTTGTTCTCAGATTAAAAAAAAAAGCAACCGTTGCCATGTGGGCTGAAAAGTGATCTGTAATGACTAATCGTCTGCAAACATACACCACTTGGGTATTGAAGCAGATAAAATTGCCAGGCATTTTTTAAATCAGGGTCTCAATATTTTTTTCTCCCCAGATGCTCTGGGCTCTAGCAAGTGCTCGCTATTCAGCAGGCATTAAAGAGGAACACTTAGCCATTTCTAAGAACAGATTGATTAGTTTAATCTCTTTCTTTGAAGGTGAACAAAAAGCACTGTACATTTTGTATATCACAATGGTCTCCTGAAATGAGGCTGTGTGGTTTCCCTGAGTCTGCGACTGTTCAGCCTGCTCTGCCCCTGCTGCAGCTGTTGGTGTATAAATAGGCTGAGGGCTTCTCCAGGGCTCTGTGCTGCTGGCACTCTTGGTAGATCATGTTGGCCTCAGCCTTCATCTGAATTCCCTGAGGTCTCCACAGCATGGACTTGTCTAACAAGGGAGAATCTCTGTACCAGCCCAAGGAGGCACACTACATAAAACTTCAATCCTGCTTGGCACTTGCCTTGCATCTCAGCCTCAGCTTTGTCAGGCATCTCACAGTAGTTTTCTGGCAACAAAACCAATAGCTTCATGTTGTATTGGGCATCTTCACTTCTGGGCTGTAGTCCCATGATTTCATTAATGCACCTTCTGCCATTCTCACGTGAAGTGCGTACCCTGCTGAAGCTCACCCAGGTAGTCAGCCCTTAGCTGCTGCCTTGAGAGACACTGCAGAGCCTGGATAAATTCAGCTCTGGAGGCATCAGGTAGATAGGCGGAGAGCCAAACACTGCACAGTCTACTGTTCCTCAGGCTCCTGAAACCACAGTTCAGCATTTTCAGAGATTTTCAGCTTTGGCTGAGTGCACGGGCATGAAGGGAAGGCCAGAGGCTGGGGCATGGGTGGGAATACTTGGTGATGGTGAAGGCTCATTATGGGAGATGAGAGGAAGCTTTTTATCTTCCAAACTGTCCACAAACAGCATGGTAGCACTCACCAGTATTGTGAACTTACAGTGTAAGAGATCCAGCTCAGGCTCAGTTCACCCCCATTTTGGTGCAGAAGGAAGCTAGTGGTGGAGAAGGGCCTGAAAAGTGGGATAAGGAACATCTGCTGAACTTCATGTTATGAGGTCCAGGAGACTGTAATCAGAAATCAAAGGGAGAAGACAGCTTATCTGCCCACCCCATCTCTTTTGTTGCTTACATTTGTTTATAAATCTCTTTCTGATCAGAGCAACCTCAAGGTCTCTGAATTCTCCAGGTTGGCTGTGCTGGTATCAGTGGAGCAATGTCCTTTGTGGTTTTCACCTGCTCTGCTTGGCATGCTGAGAACAGTCCTTTCATTCTTTAAAGCCTAAAATTACTTCCTAGGTCTGGAGTCCCAGCATCATACTCCTCTTGATCAGAATTACATCTGGGGCTATAAAGAACAAAGTGCACAGCTTCAGAGCACGCTGGGTAGCTTTCTTCAGTGCCACAGTAACCTGTTAGGAAGTGGAATAATGACGAACACTATGAGCTTTGCATAGTACTTTTGAACAAGATATAAAGAGACAGTAAACCACAGGGAAGGGAACTCTGTGAGTTATTGGTCATTTTTTATGCTGTCAAGTAGCTTTGTACAAATCATATACAGTTCAAGCTTTCTTCAGAACAGCCCCTGGATATAATTGGTGAAGATGTCTCTCAAGGCAAGAAGTTTGACAAAAGGGCAAGCTTCTCATTTTCCCAGCATTGACACTGACCAAAACATCCTGAAGTGCCTGATTAATGTCTCAGCAGCAAGGTGAAGGAGGTTCACAGCACAGACTGCAGCTGTGTCTGTCAGTGTGGTGCCTTGCCACACATGCATACACCACAAGCAGTATGCCTGCTTTGTTTTCCTCCACTTTAAGTATGTTTTAGAGTTTTTTTCTGCTAAGACATCTGGATGTGAAGATCCTTGCAGTTGTACTAGCAGTCATAAAAAGTAGGTGGTCCGTTCTTTGTTGCAAAAGAGATAGCATGTGTGTGGAGGGGGTTGGAGGTGTCAAAGCATTTCCCCTCTTTTATTTCCAATAACAGGAGACCTCAATTTCTATGACCTTTCAATTGAAAACAATTTATTTCTGGACAGTCTTTTAACATCCAGTGTAAACTTTAGGGTTCTTTAACAAACCAGTTTTTTTAGCGTTCTGTAACAAAATCTGAATGAGAGAAAATGAGGCATTTCATTGTTAAAAGGCATTGATTTTGTGAAAAGACAGCTATGTCAGAGACTCACAGAATTGTTTAACTTGGAAAAGACCTTTAAGATCATCAGGCCCCACATCTGGCACTCAAAAAAATCATTCTGTCACAATATATACAGTACTTTTATTTGCTGCCTTATTCCAATGTATGCTGTTAGCTCTGTGGGTATCTGGGTTTGGAAAGCAAACTTTCTAGGTCATCACTTTTACACAGCCAGCTAAATATGTTCTGAAAGGTTAGGACTCTGGATACAGTTGAGATTCAATGCAGAAAATACAGCATGCATGAAAGGAGTGTCATATATTAAAACTATTTGATTTAGTATTACCAGCAAAAAAAAAAAAAAAAAAAGGGATATTTGCAAGTGTAAGATGAAACGTTAGAATTGTTTTACATTAAAGGTGGTCTGGTAATCTGGTGCCAAAATGTCACTTCTCATTTGTGAGAAACAGCTTTGTAAAATCCATTGTTCAGTGAGACCTCACTATAGACGATTATTTCTATATGGATGAAGAGACACCATACTCTGAATTCACTGCCATACACACTGAAAAGGCATAGCACACCTTTTCTCATTTGTTGTTATTTTAATCCCTCTTCTTATATTTGTCTAGGTTTTCTATTTCTACTTTTATTAATTGTTATGAGGCTACAGCTGAAGAAACACTTTATAGTGCAGGTATTGAGCTGCTCCAGGAGAGGCACATCTTCAACATATGAGGAATGTCTAAACCTAAGAGAGAGCTTGCCTGAGGCTTCAAAAATATTACTCAGGTGCCAGCACATAGAAAATACCAGCAACTCCTGATGAGACATGTGCATTGGATCAGAGTAGAGATGTGCATTATTCTCATCTCAAGTTTGCATGAAGATAAAGGAGAGAAGGATGCAGTAAAAACACTCAAGTGAATGAAGCAGTGTCTGTTGCTGTAGATAAGTTTTTTTGGAAGAGAGTACAGAGTGCTGGATGCAAGAAGCTGGGTTGCATGGGTGACATTTTTAGTGCAGGAGGCACCATGAGGAAAGTAGGGCATTTTGAGCATATGAAAGAGAGAGGTGTGCTGAACCTCATTAGGAATTCCAGTCACTTCTTCAGTACAAGACAAGATAGACAATGTATTTTGCTGTTTAATCACTTTACTTGTTCCCTATACAATCCACATAAAGGTTAAGCATCTTTATTTTTTCTTTAAATAGAAGTGGGCATCAATGCAAGACAGAGACATCACTGAGACTCTATTTTAACAAGTTAGCTACATGGTGGAATTATTTTAGATTTGCTTTGGGTTCTGATGAAAGGGAAATCTTTTCACTTTTTGTGTGCTAGTGTTATTGGACTATTTGAGCCAAAATTTACTAATGCATTTACTCACAAAGGTAGTCATCCAGAAGTGACATTTACAGCTTTTCCCACTGTTGTGCATGGTACCTATTCTACAAGCCTCAGTGTAATAAATTTTTTTAATTTTTTTTAAAGACGACTACTCCCCTAACCCAAAATATATTTATCAACTGCAGAAGTCAGGATGGACAGAGAGAAGTTCTCTGAATTAAGTGTTATGCATTTGCTTGAAGACAGGACCTCAAGGTCTCACTTTTTACTTTGATTTTAGTCCGGTTTCAGCTGGTATAGAGTTAATTTTCATCTTATTAGCTGGTACAGTGCTGTGTTTTGGATCTAGTATAAGAATAGTGTTGATTACACATTGATGTTTAAGTTCCTGCTTAAGTTAAGTGCTTACCCTCAGTCAAGGACTTGTGGTGTCCCGTGCACAGGAGCTGGGAAAGAGTACAGCCAGGAGAGCTGGGAAAGAGTACAGCCAGGAGAGCTGGCCCGAGCGGGTCATGCCACAGATAATCATGCTTCATTTATAAACTGGGGGGAGTCAGCCAGTAGGTGCTGACCACTCCTTGGGGACGGGCTGGGTGTTGGTCATCGAGTGGTGATGGGCATCACTTGCTTCTCTGGCATGTCAGAGCAACTTAAGGGCAATTTCCTATTGCTTGTTACTCTGGAGAAGAGTCTGACCCACATCTGGCTACAGCCTCCTTTCAGAGATTTGGAGAGGACAGTAAGGTCCCTCCTCAGCCTCCTTTTCTCCAGGAGGAAAAACATCCCCATCTCCCTCAGCAGCTCCTGATCCAGCTTGTGCTCCACACACTACCCCAATTCTGTTGCTCTTCCCTCTGCTCCAGAACCTCAATGTCTTTTTTGTATTGAGGAGCCCAAAACTGAATTAAGCACACATTCAAGACATGGCCTCACCAGATATATGTATTTATACATATATATATGTGTGTGTGTGTGTGTGTGTGTATGTGACCCTTACTATACATATCATTTTCGTAAGGTAAAAACAAAAACTGGAAAGTGCCTGGGATAAAAATGGGAGTAACATATGCTTTGGCAGATCTCTGTCTCATGTAGTATTTTATTTTGTGTTTAGAATCTATAAACATGTAATTCTAAATGTGTGCAAAAAGCCCTCCTTATTGTCAGTACCTTATATTATAAATACAATTTTCTATTCCATTAATAATGCAGTGTTCTATAGAAAGTGCAGATATAAAAGAACATTGCTAAGTATAGTTAATAACTGAAGATAAGTGTGATCTGAATATTTTCCTTTATTAAAACTGCCATTCCAAGATGGCTTTTGAACTAGCAGAACCTATTTTGAACTAGAATAAAACCTTATGTTTTGTTTGACCACATTTTGAGCTGAAAATAAACAAGGTGATGACATTAAAATCCTGAAAGCAGCAGCAGTGTTCCAGCATCCTACCATGTCCATTGTGGTTTATGGTTTGCAACCCACACGGAGGTTTAGATCCAACACAATTAAAGAAGTCAAGTAGTCCCACTCCAAATGAGAGGTGGCAGTTATCACAGCCTTTCAGAATGTGTATAATTATGATATTCTGCTGTTATAATTATGAAATGTGTTCCTGAGCATGTGTTGCATTCTCCCAAGAGCCCTTTCCCCATGGGATCACGTTTAAAAGCCCCAGAGACTGCTTCTGATTGTTTTGCTTCTGCACACACTTAATTTATAGGTTAGTAGGCAGAGAACTATATGAAATCTTTATTTTGAGGTGATGCTCTTCAAGTGTGCTTTATTTTTTTTTTTTTAGCATAGTTCCAAACTTGGAAACTGTGCTAAAAAAACTGGAGGAGAATCCATCTTCCATGAAGCATGAGGTTGTTAAATCCCGTTGTTATGGTGTTGGTGTTTGCCTCACATCAGTCATTTTTCTCTTCAGAAGCTGAAGATAAGGTGTAGTTTGTGTCTTCTCTCACAAATGGCTGTAGAGCTGTTTTGAATCCTCCCCCATTGCATAATGCAGTTAAAACTTTATGCATATATGTGGGGGAAGAAAAAAATAGCACTTGAAATTTCCAAACTAATTTCTAAACTAATGTGTCAAAAAAATGGGCTTTTTTTCCTAGTAAAGTAGTTAATTCTCTGGTAATAGTAATTATGTCACATTTGTTCAGTAGCACGTATTAAGCAAGCCTGTGTAACCTCTGTGCCCTTTCACATGTTTCACTGCTTGTATTTGCTGAGTGCTCAGAGCAGGGGCATAAAATACTAAGTTGAGCTCAAATGGTAAATATTCAAACTGAAGCATGGTGCATCATTAATTAACATTAATGACATTTGCATTTTAAATGGCTGCATTTGCATGTTGGTGCTGTCTGGCCATTAGGAGGATGTTTTCTGTCTCAGCACAGCCCTTTGCTGCATGGTGGAGGAGGCTGGGAGGGTCCCCTGGGCTGCATCTTGCCCTGTATTGGTGCGGTATTTGTTCCTGGCTGAGGCTGTCTTTGAACAAAGATACACTGAGGGCAAGCAAGAATAAATTTGTGCAAGTAATATACTTTATACACGGTGTCACTCTAGTGTTCAGTGTGATCCAAATCTATTTATAATCCATGAAAATGATATACTGATAGTCAATATTGTATGGATTCAGCCAGCTTTTTGTAAGATGAATAGTAAATTTATGTGATGTTCTTTAACATCCCTCTTTCCAAATGCCTAAGAGCCAGTATCTTATCTACACCTTACGTAGAAGCACAAGCACAAAAGGACAACTGTTTCTGGAATAATGAATCTGTTTATACATTGATCTCACTGCCAGGTTCTTCTTACTGTCTCCTAGAGCAACCCAGTGATATTTATATGGCAGCAGACCTTTTGAAATAGTGATTCGTCCATAAATTTATTAGAAAACCAAATTAGTTCATCCATCCCAAAACTACCAAAACCTGTGATGAGCCACTTGCTTAGGCACTGTGAAGTTCACAAAACTGTAGTTTTCACATAGCGACTAGAAATCAGCAGTTCAGTTCTCTGACTAGCATTTCATTAATTTAAGAAATTAGCTAGTATTATATTTTTCTATACTTAATCTGTCATTTCATAGTGACTAATACCTAATTTTAAAAATATTATTTATGAACTTTGTAATTGAATTCCAGTTAGCCTCCCAGGACAATTTGATGCTGGAATAAAATACAAAATAAAGTAATAAAAGTAATCTAGAAAAAGAAAATTACAAATGTGACAGAGGAAAGCACAGGACTTCCTTAAAGTGTGTGCAGATTTAATGTACTGTCCTGGTTAAAAACAGGTTTCCAATTTAGTGTTTAGTTACAATTCAGTGTGTTTTAATGATTACCAACTATTGGACTGAATCTTACTTTAGAAAAATAACTAAAAAGTACAGCTGCAAAGCAAGATTAGAATTGATTAAATAAATTAATGTTTCCTGCTTGCTGATTTAAATCATGATTAGAAGGGGTGATTTAAGTCTCTTTTATTTATATCATATTGTGCAGTGTGGAGACTTGCAATCCAAGTCCGGAGATGTTACTTCCTATTCTAGAATCACACAACTACCTCTAGTAAACTACAATTAAGTTTTGGAGTCCTCGTCTTCAGTAGCTCAGGATTTTTTTTCTTCTTCCTCTGCTTAAACAATCACAACTTGTGATATCACAAGTTGCCTAATTATTGTTTCCTTTGGCCGCTTCATGCAGCCTACATACTGTTGGGTTTGGGGTTTTTTGTCTGAAATGTCTCTTGTTTTACTTGTCCTTGCCCACTGCAATGACACCTTCCTTGAAAACTCTTGCACTTGGAGCAGGACAATGTGGATTGATGGTAATACTGGAACTGCTGGGATTAAGGAATTGCTCTCATCAGGAGACCTTGCTGATGGACATCAGATGCTCTTGACTGATGACAACACAAAAATCACCACGGGGGTAGTTTGAAGCTTGCATGCTTTCCTTTGCATTGGCAGCAGGGTAGGAGCATGCACACAGTTCCTCAGTGATAAATCTGTAAAGTGCAGTAATTTTTGATTGCACTGACCTTGCCTATGGCTGGTTGTATGTCTGGAGGTTAAGTGTGGCTTAGTATGGTGTGGTGTGACTTTGTATGATAAGACTTTTGTGTGAACTTTTCAGTTTCATTTAAGGGAATAGGCTTGTGCAGCTGGAGAGTAGCTGTAGCCACGGCAAACAGAAGGCATGAAGGCTTTCACTGTAACCTGCAGGTTAATCTCCATCACACCATTACACAAAATGCAAGAGATCATAATGAAATCTTCAGGTTTTTTGAATATCACTTGCCTAAAGCCTGAAGGAATAAATATGAGAAGCTCTCTAACTGATTTTAAAGAGGGAGAAAATGTGCAGGTTTTGTTCACTCAAACATCCAAGGTTATTTTTTTTCCTTTTTGAAACATTCATAATTCTTCTGATAAGTAAATTTGGTGATGTGTAATGCAAAAGGAAATATAAAATGCAGCATCCTCTTTGCACTTCTGTTTCAACAGAAGTACAGGCACTCCTGGGGTTTAGAATGTTCAGAACATTGTCCTCTCATCACATAATATAATTATGTGGGGCAGTTTTGTAGAATGACTGGACTTTGATCCTAGAAGTCTTTTAGTGGGATCCCACCCTAGTGAGTAATAAATGGAGCCTCCTCAAGGAAAGGGGATTTTTTTAAAGGAAAAAGGAAGCAAATACAAAGACTTGGAGCTCAAAGAACAAATACGATGTTGTCAGTGTCCCTAAATTTAACAACTGACCTACGCTTTAAAGGATTTTTATGTTAGGATCAGAAGGGATTGTGTCATTCTCCTTCAGCTCAAAAACTTGTGTATCCTCTCATACATCCCTAATGTACTAGAGTTTCCCATCACCTTGTTTAGATATTCTAGTGATGTGAAGTAGAACCATTTGGGGGGGAAAAAAAGGTATTTGTTGTTACTATCGCTGTTACATTTGGTAAGATAAAAGTTGTAAGTGATACCAGGTTTTATGCTTAGAATGGAAAATAATTCCATTCTTCTGATATAAAGTTAAAACTGTTATTTTCCTCTGTGGAGACAAGTCTTCCATCTATAGGTGCCTTGCATCTCCATAGGAAGCATGCAGCACTGGGCATTGTTGGAAGTATAATCCCAGATTATTCTCAGTCAACCACTCATTTCTTTCAAATAACTGTGTTGCTGTCTAAAAATGATGTGAGGTAAATACTGTCCAGCAAAGCAGGTAAATTAGGAGGAAAAAATAATGAAGGATTTCATTACATGGCTTATTTAAATTTAAAATGTACATACTTTGGAATGCAGGGCTCATTCATTATAAAATATATACATCCTCATGGCTTTTGGCTGTGGATATTTAGAAGTTCTTGTGGCTCACTCCCAACAGAGATCAAAAAAAACATTAGTTTGTGAAATAGGAACCAATTGCATAGAAGAGAGGGATTGAGGGGCTTTTGATCCTGCTTTACTGTTGGAAGTTATAACCTTACATCGTGGACTTTTCCATGCAACCTCAGTTGCTTTCATAATAGATCTATCAGAGTAGCTGTCATTTTTCTGCGGCAGTGGCTAATGTTCAGCATTCCGGAAAGTGGACAGGAATGTATGTTCCTGTGAGAGGAATGAAAGAGTTGCCCAACTCTTTCATCAAACATTGTCTTTTTATTTATGCCTAATCTCAATGTGTTTCCATTTTGATTATTGACTGCAGTTCAAGCAAGAGAAAGAAAGCTGCAGAAACCCAAGAGCCAGATGGAGTTTCCTTTGCTTGTTAGTGGAGGAGCTTGGATGTCTGTATGTTTATTTAATAGTACCAGCGGCAGAAATTGAACTGTTCTGGCCTTAACACAGATCAAGTTGCTTCTGCCCATTACGTATCTCTTGCATGTGCTAGGAGCTCTTAAAATGTGAAGAGTAGAAATGAATGCTCCTGTGAGTAGGGATTCTGATTTGTATATTATTTTTTAAGTGCTATAGAATAGTTCAAGATGAAAGATGATACATGAATAGCCACATGAGATTGATTGTTAACCTTAAGCATTAAACCAAAAATACCTTGATTTCCTGGAACCACAAATTGTGGCAGAATCACCTCAGTGTTTATCCTTGCCTTTTATGTCGATGAAAGACTTCCTATTTTATTGTGGTTTATTCTCTCGGAATGAGATCTTAATGACTGAGACCCAATCTGATATACGTAGCCATTACATTCCATTACCACTTTCTATAGCAGTGGAAATTTGCCAAATCACTTTAGACGGAATTTTGTCTTGCACGATGTGCTGCTTACTAATTGCCTGTAGCCTTCAGTGCTGTAGTAGCTATCCATCAGGGAAATGCCTCTTTGGATCCCACTGAGTGACACTGAGGTTCTGATCATCACTGCAGGCTCCCTTCTTCTGAAGGACATGCTTGAAGGTGTCAGGACTACATGTAGTTTCCAAGCATTCTGGATTCCTCTGCCATAAATGGATTCTTCACTTTAACTTTGTTACATTATTGATAGATTTCCTAAAGGAAGCTCAAGAAAATGTCCCTTGGGAGTCAAAGGTTTTACCTGTTTAGGAAAACTTGCTTTCTAGAGTGTCTAGGAAATTGTCAGCCTTGTCATACTTCAATGTGATGCATTAGAGGAAATTTTGGTGAAAACGAATATATAAAAGGACCCCAGCATGCTGGTCTTACATGGCCACTTAGTCATACCTCTTGCAGTCTCCAGCAAAGTTCCTTGGTGTATGTTGTATTTCTAAGTCATTGAGACCTTGAAAGTTTTGATGTGGGGTTTTTTCCTTTTTTTTTTTAAGTAGAGAAAATAACCCCATTTGCATGTCTGTGACTTACCCCTTTTAGCCTTTCTATTTCAGACTGTCAGTATGTGATTTTGAAGCTGCTAGGTTTTTGCTAGGGCTGGTTTAGGTCATCTTCAACAAGATTAATTTTCTAACAGTTTGCTTCAAAGGGCAGAGATAGCCATCAGTGTGTCTTCTCATTTGATACTTTCTGGAAAAGGGCAGACTCATTTCCACCATTTCCTCAAAGTGGTCTCCAACAGTAAAGCTCCTGTTAGAATATTATTTATGGAACACAGAAGTATTTCAAAGTCCAACCTGATTAACTAAAGTGGCTCTTCTCTGTAATCCATTACTCTAAGCTGATGTTTGATAGATGGATGGTTATTGCCCTGTTTGTATTTAAAGCAGTTATTTCTCCTGTTATAAATTTTCTGTCAGAGTTATTTCCAGCTTCTGAAAAGCTAGCCTAACCTTTTTAGAAAATGGAGTGTCTTGAAATACTAAAATACAAAATGTGTTCTATGTTCATGAAAAGACTAGGAAAAAAGCAATTAATATGAAGATTAACAGTTCTGGTTTTATTTGAAAGACATGTAGGTGTGATACTTGGGGACATGGTTTAGTGATGGACTTGGCAGTGCTGGTTTAATGGTTGAACTCAATGATCTTAGAGGTCCTAAGTGATTTGGCGTTTCTAAATGTAGCCAAAATCTTCCCTAATGACTGATGCTACAGGGGGAGTTGTGTGGCACTGGCTGTCCTTGCTGTACTTTTAGTAGCAGTAAAGTAGTGAAAAGAGAGTAGTATTATAGGTGGTTCCTTTTGCCCTCTCAGAGAGATGCTTGCTGTGAAGAGTAGTGGGAATCAGATGTGTCCTTGAAATTCATTTTGTTTGCACCCCACTTCTGAACTGGATATTGTTTTTCAGATCTTTCTGCAAGGATGATAAATGCTTTATTTTTGTGGTAGTCATTTGACTTTTCTCTGAAGAGAAAATACTGTTACCCATTCAGCCCAGAGAAGACACAATTTTAGGGCCTGGTGGCAATATTTAGAAAAATACATACAGTATACAACAAAAGAACAGAATGCTTGGTATCAATTCCCTGTATTGCATGAATTTTCTTTGCCATCTCTGCAACCTAGGGACATGTTTATAAAGCACAGTTTCTTTTCTACAGTAGAAAAATAGATGTCTTAGAAATTTTATTTTCTTCTTCTCTCCTCCTCAGACCACCTCAGGATTGTTATATATGTTATCCTCCCAAAACCATGTGCCTGAGTCTGTGTAGCTGCCAGATTCATTTCTTTTTGCGGCCTAACACTTTAGTCTCTCTTCTTTTTGTTTTATCCCTGAGAGTCCCAAGTATCTGTGGACAGCAGTGCAGCAAAGTTGACTGTGTTCTTGTCCAGCACTTTATACTTTTATTTGTCCAGCTTTTAGACTGTCTTCATCAGGGCTCCTTGCAAACCACAGCACCTGCATGAACTGGAGAAAGGCTTGTGCAGCTGCTGCCTCCTGTCCAAGAAAACCAAACTGACACTGCTGCTGTGGTTAACACAGTGGTTTTTGTCTTTCTATTAGTCACTACATGTAGAAATAGTAACCAGAGAAGTGTTCTCCCAGCAGGAACTTTGATGTCTACACTTATTAAAGGTCCTTCAGGTCTCATATTTCTAAAGTAGTGATGAATTCAGGACAACAACCCTTTTAAAAGTCTGTTAATTTTAATTTGAAAGTCTAGTTACCTCGTTGATAGTAGAGCCTTATAGTAGAGGACTCTTTAAGAAAGCTGTAATGCTACTTAAAGATTAGTTCACCTTTTGGCCTCAAATGTCCAAGACTACCAAACTGAAATGGATATGGAGTTTGTATTAGTGTTTCTAAAAATCAAGGCATTTACCTAAATACCTAGATAAGGCTTAAAATGTCTGGATTTTATCCAGGCAGCCCAATTACAAGAGGCTAATATAGGCATTCTTGTGGAAGCAGACATTCACAGAAGACTCGTGTTCCTGGATATCTGCTCAGCTTCTAAAGAATTTGGAAAGCGTTGGAATTACAGACTCTGATTTTTGCCTTTCTAGAGGACTGGTGGTTAATTGCACCATTCTGTTGTCTTTCTAAAATTGAAATGCATCTATTTCAGTTTGCAGTGATAAATCTGATAATAAAATTGTAATTGCAAAAGCAATTTGTTGGAGCAGCAATTAGCAGTGCAACAACTGCTTCGTTAACATACAGATGCAGGGTAATGGTTTCTGAATCAAATGGGACTTGGTGAACTCTCTGGTGAAGAGGTTCCCCCTGACACTATTGCATATTTTCCTTTCTGTGAGCATTGTTTTCTGTTGCTTATGAGCTTCACTTGCTTTAACACAACATTATTCAAATGTCTCTGATAGCCTTCTCAACATTATCCAAGCTTTTTCTGTTTAAAGTCAGAAGCAATTACATAGCTCATATTCAGCTGATTTACTGTGTCAAACTCAGTCACCTGCTCTGATGTCTGAATTCAAGAGTGATTAAAAATGCAAGTAGTTTGTTGAGTAAGGATGCTGATCCACAGATTTATGCTGAGGGCTGTATTCAAGCCAGAGCTCTGAAAGCTTCTCTCAGGTGCTGCACACACTGGTTGTCCCAGCTGTGCAGGTAACTGTTGTCTGGCACTCCAGAACTATAGATCCAGAGGTCTTGGTCATCACTTTCCAAATCTGATGCCGTTACAGGTACCACCATTGTAGATATCACCAGAATTTCTGTTGAAACTCCTTCATGAGCCAAAGACCTCAGTGGTTGTTGCAAAGTCCTTGACATTTTACCTTTTCATAGGAAAAACTCCTCTTGGGCAGAAATTGAAGGTTGGAGGTTTATTTATTTTTATGAAAAATGATGGGGAAATCTGTAGTCCTGCTGGCAGACTCTTCTATCAGTTGGTGGACACCAGACTATAAAGTTCAGTTTTCAGTGGTGCTGAGTAGCCTGTAAATGGCCATTGGAAGGGCTGAAATTTCAGCTTTCTGGCACTGCTGAAAGTAGCCCACCTTCTAGGGACCTGCTCTGGAAGGGCTGGCACAGTCTTACCTCATGTAAGGAAGTTTCCTCTCTAGCAGATACTTGATATTTCTTGAATGCATAAACAGCTGCATGGTTTTTGAGTTTCTCCTTTCCAGCTGATATATCATTTACTCCTCTGTTTTTTTTCCACTCTTGAAATCTCTTTCCCAGATGTGTGGCGACACTGAAATCACTGGTTCCTTGGTGTGACTAAGGTAACAATACATGCTTGTAATGTCTGAAGGCAGTAATACCAGCAGAGATTCATAGAGAACACCACTGAAATGAGAACATCATTTGGCAGCCTGTTTACCATAGCATCGTCACTGTTATAAGGTGTTGTCACATTACAGGCAGCCTTCTGAACAGGGCAAAGTATTTATTTGAAAATTGGTGATACCTCCCCAGGAGAGGTTTCTCTCTTGCAGTCCATTACTGTGCTCAGCTAAAGCAATAGTGAGTAGAAGTCTCTGGAAGGCCCAAAATCCACATTTTCAAAGGTGCTACTTGGTGCTTAATGGTGCAGTCTTAGGCACTGGATGCCTGCCTATGCACTGAAGTCTGCACACTTAGTTCTGGTACTCCTGGATCTGCCTGGGAGCTGCTAAATACACGAAATACCGCCCGCAGGCATGTGGCATCACTGTAACACATCACGGTGTTAGTGATGTGTTACAGTGATGGGCACTGTCACAGTGATGTGTTACACTTCTGGGCACTGTCACATCTCACCTCTGGTCTCAGAGCACCCGTTCAGTCCAGTGCGGCTCAGAAGACTGTGACAGTACAGGTCACAAAAGGGTAACACCAACAATGGTTGGCAATATGGATGTAGAGGTATAACCTGAAATGTATATGGTGCAGGACTACATTTTGATTTACATGACATTACTTCTTGGACAATAACAGAGCACATCAAGGTGATGATGACATTATTGATATTGAATAGGGGTTTAATTTCATGTTTGTAACAGTCTCGGGACTGGAAACTTCAGTACTTGTTCCTCAATTAGCACCATTTTGCAGTTAGCAGTGAGAGCTAAGAGGAGTTCAGTCTCCCACCTTTTATTAGATGTGAAATCTGATCAATCTTCCTTTCCTAGCAGTGTGTGGAGCGGGGCCATGCTCACACTTGCAATTCCACTGTAATAACATCCATAGACTGCTTGCTGCAATTCCTTTGGATGTGACCTGCCAGCTTAATAAAAGGTAGCAATTTCAGACATGTGGTGATAATAGCTTTTGCTTGTGGGCTCTGAGGAAGCATTAAGTGGTGAGGCTTTGGTCTTTTCTTACAGCAAGAAACAAATGTGTCTTAAAAGTAACTCCAACATCAAATATTGCAAAATGCAAAGGCAGCTTTCAGCAGAGTGCAGAATGTGGGCTGCTGACAGCTACAGATTTTCAATACCACAAAGATACTTTAAATGCAATGTCATAGGTAGATCTCAAGGGCAGGAATGAGCTCCTTGACACATACTGCCCTGGTAAGAGTAGGAAAGCAGTTGTGATAGGAAATGGGTTGTCAGAAGAGCAGCGTCAGTGTGTTAAGGCTTGGTTTGGAGCTCGGTGGGGCAGTGGGTTTGGGCAGTTCACCAGAGCATACGAGAGACGATGCTGCAAACCTACTGCTTTGGCAGGACTATGGAGACACCAGGGCCATCTCCACTGTCACAAAGCCAGAGGTATTGTTTTATTTTTCCCCAGAGGCAGCTATCATACAGTGGTTTCTTTGCTGTAAAAGCCTTGCTGGTGAAAACCTCCCTGCACTGCTCATTAGCACTCTAACCAGCGGTCACCCTCGGTACCTCCACAGCAGCCAAAAGACCTTGTCACCAGTGCTGCACAGGGATAAATTACACAGGTTGTCCTGCAGATAAAATATATGCCTTCCTGGCTTATTGTCATTGGTGCTCAGTGCAGGGGTTCCCTGAAAACAGCTTTTTTCAAAGGTTCAAGAGTATGAACTGGGGGTCAGGGATGAGCAGTGTTGCATGAATGACTTAGGGTGATTTGCATCCTACCCTCAATTCCCAGCTTTCTCTACTGATAAACCCAACAGAAAGTGTCTTCTGGGGCCCCAGTAGCTGTTCCTGTGTAATGTCTGCAGGCTTTCCTCCCACTGCACCTCTCAACACCATTCATCAGTGGTGAAAGGTGACATTAATTCATGTGGTAACTGTCTTCAACACTTCTCCAAGCCTGGGCTCGCCACCAAAAGTGACACCACAGGCTACCGAAATCAGCGCAGTAGAAATTTGCCTCCATTGCCCTGTCAGTGTGAGCCCTTGGAAAGGCTCAACCGGCAGCCCTGGGAACCAGTCTGTTCCTGTGAAATCTAGCAGCCAAGCTCCCTGGGACACTACTGTCTCCCTGGTATTCTTTGAAGTCACCAGTGATGCCATGAGTCCCTGTGGAGAGCACCATGCTGCCTTGCACTCCCACAGCAGCACCAGAGGTATCTCCCCTACGCTCTGCTGTGGGGTGTCCCACGTCCGGCTGTGCACGGACGCCTCCTGCTCCCGCTCTTGCAGAGCTCCTGAAGCTATTGCAGCCGTTGTGAAGGGGAGAACAGATATTAGCAAGAACCTGTGAGCCTTCACTGCCTGGCCACACACAGACAGCACAAAGAAACACCATCTGACCAGGCGGTGCCTGTGGAGAAGTGTGAAATTCCTCTTCGTCAGGAGCCCAATCTGTTCCCGAGACAATTATCAGCTTTTCATACTCCCTTTGGTCTTGGCTCCTCTCAAGTGGATGGGCAGATCCCAGAGCACAGACATGCCAGCGAGCTTCATCCCTTGGAGCTGACCTTCCATCTCAATGAGGGGAGGTTTGCCCCAGCTCTGCTTGGGCTATGCAGATCAGGAATCCTCCTTCATTGCAGATGACCTCTACTAGAAGGGAGATGAATTTTAAAAAGGCTGGGCTTTCAATCTGAATTGTGGTTAATAGATAAAACATCTGAAACGACTTTAGACGGTCAGGGTGGACTCATCCTGCTCTGTGGCATGGGAAGGCCATTTGACTTTTCACTTGTTGTGAGCTGGGCAGCGCGTGGCATCTCTCTGTTCCTCTCGTTATGCTGCAGATCTGCCAAAGGCATTTCTCACTCCTCCTTTGGTGGCAACTGGTACATTAGCTAAATTCGCTTCTTCCAGCAGATGGTGATGCTGCTGCCCCATCTGTAAATGTGCTCTGCCTCAACAGCTCTTATCACTCCTGCTCTTCTCTTCTACTTGATATTCAAGCTGGGGGTTTCCAAGGGATTTTCTTACATCAATTTTTATGTGACACCTTTTCATTGGACTTGTGATCAAAAGAAAATGTCAGGCTCATTTTCTCAGCAAGTGTCATGGTAATGAGAGATATCTAGGCTAAACTTTAGGGGAAACGTTTTAACCATAAGGACAGCTAAACTGTCCATTTCAGTGATGAAATGTGAAGTGCCATAAAACATCCTCAGGAGCAGTTGAGTAGTTAGAGAATATTTGGAGTAGTAGGAATGGTAAAGAGAATTTCTGTTGGGAAAGGATTAGATATTGCTGATCTGTCTTTGGGGCCCTGAGATGGACAAAACTGTTTAAAGTTGTTCTGGTCCTGTCTTCATATTCTCTTATTTAATTTGTTAATTAATGGGTTGTTCTGAACAAGCTGTGCACCCTGGATGTGGGTGTCTGAGCAATGAAATGTGTAATATAAAGGAGGTCATTGTAAGGTGTGTTTTAAGAGGCAGTGATGAATTTTGCAAATGTGAGATCAGGGAGTGCAATCTATCTATCTGTCTGTCTGTCTGTCTAATCCTTCCATCCATCCATCCATCCATCCATCCATCCATCCATCCATCCATCCACCTTTCCATGTATCCACCCACCTATCTATCCATCTATCTGTCTATCCCTGTCTCCAGACTCAGTAACTGACTAAGCATGCAAATTGAACCTCAAACTCATACAGATGCAAGGCTTTTTACTCTGCCTGATGCTGGGGAAGAGGATTTCAGTAAGGGTTTTTTAGGATGACTGAGACAATACCTGACCTAAGCTGTGTCATAAGCAGTGTGCTTTTACAGCTGCTGGGATGTGGAGTATCTGAATCTGTGAATTTTCAAAGACAAGAGCAACTGGAATAGGAAGTTTTTAAAGGTGGTATTAATAGACCTTGAGAAAGACCCTAGAGATTTCCGAAGAGAAATGGCCACTTTTGTTAGTAAATGAGCTTCTGGGAAGACAGGGAGAATCCAGCCTTGCCAGCATCTCTGAAGCCTGTTGAGAGAGAACAGTCTTGCTACTGACTTGCTTGCTGCCAGACACTGGAATCTTCTGTATTTCTACCAGGCCCAGCAATGGGCTTCTTTAATATTTTTGGTGGTAAGAAGTGAGTCCAGACATTCTGAAATGCAGCATATAAATTAATAACTCCCACACAGCTAGCAAGCCTTTCATTGTTAAGTTGCAGAAATAGAGATCAATAAATAACAAATATTCCCAAGCAAGGAACATTTGTAGGCCACTGAATATCAGCAGTCATGCAACTGATCCTGTGTAAGTATTAAGTTTGCTGGTTCTGTTCTTGATAGAAGTGAATACTCAAGTGCATTATTAAATCTACTTTTATTCCTGGGAAACCATCTCCTATTTTATAATCAGTGATGTCTCTGTGCTTGTATTGAAGTGCCCATGGCTAGAATTTACAAACAATATTTGAAAGTGACAGTGGCAGCTTTGTTCAGATGTGTTAATTTTTAATATTATTTATTGTTACTTTACTTTTGTTTGCTGTTGTCACATAAATATACAGTTGGATTATATAAATAAAACTGTATATCTCTGTAGTATGGCCTTTTTCACCCCACTACTGATGGTCAGATCTGGAAAGTTGCTGATTTAAGTAAGATAACTTTTTACAATCCCTATAATGAAATCTCTTCATCATCCTTCTGTAAGGATGTGTGTTCTGCAGCACAGATGGCTTACTGAAATATTGACTGACATTTACGTGAGGGTGTTTTTACTCAACAAGTAGGGTAGTTTCAGCATCACCATAAAACTGCAGTGAGGTGACCAGTCCCAGATGGCAAGCTTCTTGTTCTTACTGACTCTTTTGCGTTTTGGAAAGTAGCACAAGCCATATGAGAGGCCTGAGTGAGAGTAAAACCCTTGGACCTGGTCTCAAGAAACCCCTGCTAGTATCCCTATTGTTGCCCCAGGATGTTCATGGCTTGGGGGCTTGCACATCACATAATGCTTTCCTGCAGTCTCAGCCCCCTTCACAGAGATCCTGTGTCAGTTTGGTTGCCTTCTGTAGAGACTGTGGTTGGAAATTGTTACGGGCTGAATGGTGTTAGACTGAGTTCATCTGCTTGGGCAATCTTCCACCTGGCTGTCTGGTCTGCAAGCCTCAGTTTCCATCCAGGTCCTGCCGGGAGCACAAACTTTCATCCCTGCCACTCTCCAGATGTTGACTGTTTTCATCTGCCCTTGGTCTTATTTTGGATATGAAATGAATTTGGGCTCAAGGGAAGGTTTGATGCCCCATTTTGATACAGCTCTCAAGCAGTTACGGGTGACAAGTTTGTTATGACAGCATTCACAGCTCTGAGTTCCAACTGCAATGGAATGAGGCATGTGACAAGGTAAATCAGGTCAGTGGTTTGAAGGCACTGACAGATAGCAGTACTCAAGTCATTATATCCAGGCTGTATGTCCAGGTCAGTAACAGTGAGAATGACCAAATCTGCATTTCATGTGGTCGTGCCTTGGTTAGGTTAGGTTGTGCTCTTAGCAGGTGTTTGTGGACTTCAGTTAGAAAGTCCACAAACACCAAAAATAAGAAATTACAAGTTGGATTAATTTTGCTTTATCACATTTAGAAATTAGCAGTTGGATTACTTTTGCTTTATCACATTAAATTTTTGTTTTATATTTTCTTGATCTCCAGGAACATTCTGATTACTCCTGGGAATTTTATTTAATAGGAATCTGCAATTCTAACTGTGAGTGAACACAAATTGTGACACCTCTTTAATTGAATAATTCACTGACATTTCCTAAAAACTTCTCTTAGTTGGAAACAGTTTCCAAATTTCCAACTTTTGTATCCAGCAGCTTCCCAAGCATCTGTTTTCAGAACTGCTATGTTGCTGAGCCTATTGCAGAATTAATGTCACCTAGTTTTTGAAATGTAGTAATAGTGGTATTTACATTTGAGCTTGTTCCCCAGGATTCCCTAAATGCTTACTGAAAACAAACAAGACCCAAGTGAGTCATCTGTGGGAGAATATTCCTCATTGACTGTGAACTTAAGCGGGGTTGCTAAGCAATCTGTAGAGGTCTGCACTGTACGTGCCTGTTTTTGGTTCGAGGGCTTCTGCCCTCTGTCTCTCATGAACCATCGGATGCAAACCTTGTCCTTGCAGTCCAGCATCTCATCTGAGCTCTCTTTCTAGGTCTCTTCTTCTAAAACATCTTGGCTGTTCAGCTTCACTTTGGATATTCTCTAAGGGACAGCTTTCTTCTTTCTGCTTATCCTGAGCCCCTTCTTTCTGCCTGTGTCATTTCCAGCTTCTTCTCCCAGTGTCACATTTGTCATTTAATTTGGAGCTATAACACTGAAAGGAACTCGTATTGTGTTTGGATATACGGGAGATAAGGCTACTCTGAACAAATACTCTTTGTAGGCCTTGTCTGCAGCAAATGTTCTGCTACTTTTTGCTCAGATGTCTGTGATTCTGTGTTCCCAGTGCAGTACTTGGGATTGCACAGTCACAAGCACACGGTTTGCGAAGACACGTGAGGATGAAACCACAGGAGGGTATTGTCAAAGTCACAATAAGCAGTTTCTTAATGCTAACCTTGTTGGTTAGGAAAATAGAAGAATAACTATTGCTTCTGAAAATGTACTTCATCAGCAGAATTCTTCAGTGTGCTTTTCACAGTTTCCTCGGAGTTGTCAGTGGCTTTTTATAAGTGAACTGCGAATAGTCTATAGTATTAAATATTTAAGCACAGTTAGGTACAGCATATTCATCAGTCTGTAGAGTGAGCTTGTCAAAAGGCTCCTTGTTTTTTTGTCTTCAAGTCAAGTCACATCTTTTTAATACAAATCTGTTGTGTCTGTTATGTGGACTTAAATTGCTGCTTTGCTTGCAGAACTAGAAAAAGAAAAAACTAAAGCTGTTAGGGCTTTAAGTGATTTTTAAATACATTCAGCAAGGATGTAGGATGAGGAGCTGTGTCCACATGTTAAATGTTTAGTGTGAAACTCAAGAATGAAAAACCATTTGTATAGCTTCTAAGTCATGTTCACTGATCATGGTAAGCTTTATTCCACCTTTGGTACTTTTTTCCTTGTGAAAAAGGTGGCTTTATTTCCCATTAGAAGCACCCTTAGTGAATCTCATGCCATTTAGGCATTTAGAAGTTTTTACTGTTCATTTTTTCAGGCACTGAACAATCAGAATTAGAAGTAATGTGAGATAATTGAGCCTGTGCTGCTTGTGGCCTTAAGGTATGGAACTTGATAGGAAACCAGCTAATGAGAGAATCCACAGTTGTACTAGATAGGATAAGGAGAAAAATACCCAAGAATTATAAGCCCTCATGCTTTAGAGCCAGCCCTTAATTGGGAGGGAGGTAGGAGGAAACTTCCACAGTGCACAGGGTAAGTATTTTGACATCTTCTTGTAACTTTTTCAGGAACATCTGGTACTCATTCCTGTTAAAGTGAAGGTGGTAGAATTAAGAATTGCTCAGGGCACCAGTCAGATATCATAAATTTAAAGATGAAGATGCCAGTTGCACGTTATTTGGCAGCTACATGGAGCATTAGTTTTATGTGTGGATATGAGTTTTCTTAATTAGTCAGTAGAGGAACGACCCCCCTTCCTTGGGGAAAAAAATATGTGAAAAATAGATGGTATAGGACTAGAAGCAAAAAATCAGATACATGCTTGAACCAACAGATGTAATAGTGATCAGGATATAAATAAAATAGGAAGCAGGACGCACAAAGAAAGAAGCTGTAATGAAAACAGCTGTACCATATACTGTTAAATAGCCCTAGTGGTTTAGGATTTCAGCTCACCATTATGTCTGCATAGATCATGACTTTGGTATTGCTTCATAATTGTCTACGGTACTTGCCATGTCATGAGATAGGCTGAAAAGTATTCTAAAAGACTTTTTACTTTGAAGCATTTAGAAGCAATTTGTCTAGTCCCTTAAAGCTAGATTCTTTCTATCCAGCCCTTGACATGGTTATCTTCATAAGAGCAGAGCCAGTGTTTAGCTCAGCCAGTCCCATGCTGCTCTGCTGCTCATTCCTGTTCCTGTTTGTAGAGCAGGAGCAAGCTGATGGTTGTCTCCACTTTAGATAAACCTGTAGTGAGGTGATAGCAGCAGCATGGGTTTTAGTTGGTGATTAGAGCATTGGTTAAATGGGTGCACTTTACCAGCCTGAATAAATCTTTCAGCAGAGTATCTCTGTAATAATTCTAGTAATCACGTACCAGGGCAAGAGGTGGCCTAGAACAAACCTGCAGAGGATTGAACTGTTGTTACGTTGCCCTCTGAACAACATGAAACAGCAGGGGAAATGAAAGACTTGATTTTACCTTGTGATAGATGACTGTGGCTAGAGCTGGGGGCTGACCATCCGGTCCTCTGCTGCACAGCCTAATAATGAATTGAGAAGGCACTCACTGACCTCATCTCAAATGAAATTTGTCCCATAATCACAGTGACTTCTTTTTACCTTAATCTATTTTTTTAAAGGAAATCTTATAACCTTTTGACTTCAGGAGGAAAAGGAAAATAGTCTATTAATTGGGAAAGTTTTCCCTTAAGTGTTCTTGGCTGGCAACCCACAGAAGCCTCTTTTGATTGCTGATAAAGAGTATTCATCTTTGCTTGATGATAATAGTTAGGATGAGAGTGAGATTGATGTGACACAAAAAATTAAGAGCATTGGAAGGGTCAGCACTGAAAATTACATTAAGATTTTTCATTTAACTAGCATCCCTTTGGTTGTGACTCTTGTAAGTAACATAAATGACATAACAGACTTTTAGTTTAGATATTTTGGGTAGGGCAAGGCCTAGATTCACAGCTTAGCTGTTTTTCAGAACAGCACTGAACTGATTGGTGTGGTCCCTTTTTTCTATAAAAGCAGATTTTGCCTCTGCTTTGTCCTGTATCATCTCTTCTGAGAAGGAGATGTGATCTTGACAACGCAAATTATAGTGAAATATTTTTAAGCAATGGAAAAAATATAATTCCTTATAGTCCACTTAAATAAAATGTATTAACTTTTGGATTTGTGGGATCACTTTCACAGATATTTTATGCACTTTATCTATGGCTGTTCATAGCAGCATACATATCTTCCAGCAATTCACTTGGTCTGATTTACTTTAAATTCCATGAATCAACCTTGTGAGAGTTTCCACAGTTGCGCTCATGTGTAATAAAAGTGTTCTGTAAATCACTATATATGTATATATATGCACATGCATATTCTTACGTATAGAATTCCAAATGTGTTCGTGAAAGTTATGGGCAACCAAAAGAACACATACAATACAAGAATGCAAATCTCACAATCTTTAAAATTTTAATTAATGTTTTTTCAGTGTAATCAAATGCAACAACAGCTGCCTATCATTAGACCAATTATAACAACAATCTAGATCACCAAATTTCTTTAAAGGGTCATTAGTAGTACAGTAAAATTGTGTTCCCAAGTATCTGTCTGGTTTTACATTTCCATTCTCTAATTAGTAGGTGGAGCTGTCAGCATCACATGCTCTTTGCAAGAGGAGTATGATGTTGATGATGCGGATTTCCTTCTCCTGAGTTTTTGGTTCACTCAAAATTATTTTGTCTCCATATTTCAATATCACAGTAGTTCACAGGTTGTGCTTTCCCGTTGGTTCACGAGGTTACTTGAACCACAGTTACTTACTTTTGCCATTGTTCTGTACAAACAGAAGCAGGAAAAGAACCTGCAATTGCACAAAGCTAAGCAGAACTGAAGTAAAGGTAAATTAGTAAGTTAGGCAATGATGCAACTAAAACAAGTTCCAAACTAAAAGGCAGTGAACAGGCAAATAAACACAGGCAAATTTTACTTTACAGCTGGTCAAATGAGGCAGTAGGTATCTGATGGTAGGGCCAGCAGCAAGGATTTCCTGACTTTTGTAGGTGCAGCAAACACCAAGCTAAAACCAGTGCAAGACCAGACAGGTCTTATAGGGTTTGGAGTCATATATAGCTCATACAGTTAATTATTGTTGTAAAACATGAGATGTGATACAAGCACCAGCATTTACCAACAGGGCTCTGGCTGGGCCATGGGGATCCTGTGTGTGGTAGTCTGAACCCTGCCATTCCCAGGATTGCAGGAAAGTGAGTTTGGGAAGAACCAATTCGCAACAAAAACATTTGCAAGAAGGAGATGACGGTATTACCCCTGTGCAGCATGATTTATTGATGCCTAAAGAAATCCTCCCTAAGGGAGAACCAAGTTCAGTTCTCTCCTGTGCCTGCAAGGTCTTCTTGCTCCCGGGAAGCATCCTGGCCACCAAGCTGTGTCCCACGTTAGTCCACGGCTCTGGCTGTGCTAAATCCAGACAGAGGCTCCTCCAGCAGTGTCATACACAGTGTTTCATCACTGACCAAACCTCCCTCAGCCAATGGTGCTGGGTGTGCAGCAGCTTTCCCCCTGGCAGCAGGGCCTCAGTTACTGAGGCTGCATCATGTTTATTCGAGGATTTGGATTTGAACAGCTCGCACCCCTCTCTTCCCTCAGGGCGTAAAGAAGCCTGCAACAGACTGCAATATGTGTTATGGGGGTCTTGATGGAAATGAAGGCGCGGTGAAACACAAACGTTCAAAGAAATGTCCTTCCCTGGCTCCAAAAGTGACTGGCAATGAAGCAGGAAGGGTAATAGAAAGGATTATGGCCCCTTTCCATGGATATATTGACATACATTCTGTGGTATTTAACAGATTGAAAGCTCCTGAAGCTGGAGTGCAGACAACATGCTCTGAGTAGCAGGCTACCCGTGGTTGTATGCTTTCATGCTTGGAGCACTTTCAAATACAAAGGTCTATTGTCTTAAAGTTGTTGCACACAGATTACTATATAATCTAATAAAATACAGATGTTCATTTGAGATGGCACTGTCATGAAAGAGTACAACAGCTAGGAACCTAAATTCTTTGGCAGCCCCTGATTCTGTCTTAGACAATTCTCAGTTTAAAGTCTTTTCACATTATACTTTCATGCTTGAAGCACACAGTGTTATTTCACTGTTCTGGGCTTCCCTGCATATTGCCAGGCATTTTTCGTGGAAAATGTTTGGAGAGGCTTGTGTAGCTCTAGTCCTCTTTTTGTCTTTTGGCTTCAACTCAAGGGACACCTCCTGCTTCCTCGGGAGAGCTGGTCTTCAAGAGAGACAGTCTGTGGGTAGGGAACGAGCACAGGCAGCCTCGTCCTTCCAGTCAATGTTCCAGGTCCAGCACTGAAATGGGGGTGGCTGTTGACAGGGTGTGGATGGTCATAAAATAACCTAAAACCAGTGTCTAACTGGAGGATAGAAATAAAACTGCTCTCAGACCGGTGGTAGCAGATGCCATCAGGCTTGTAACAGTTGGAAGGGAGTATGGGCCGAGTGAAGAGGAACATTAGAGATGCTTCCCTTCTGACCAGAGCTGTGTAGTCGATCTGCTGTATTAGAGCCTGGTTTGGTGAGAGATTTCACTTAAGCAGAGCTGATTTCTGCTTGCCAAATCTCTGACCTGAGAACTAATTTTGAATTCTTGGAAAAATTTGGAGTAAGTAGGCAAATGGTAGATTGACATATGAATGGAAAATCCTGGCTAGTTGGCAGAGTTGCATAACATGAAGTATCCTGTGTTGAGGTGTCAAGGACCCCTTTGGTTCGGCAGAAACAAAAAAGTGGGGTACGTTGTGCATAGGGAGCAGAGACTGAACCAAAGCATTTGTATTAGTACTAAAGCTTATGTGGTACCCTGGCTCCTGTATCAATACTCTATTCCCTTTAAATTTGCACTAAATGTCATTTTTCATTTCCAATTTGTTACGAAGCACCCATGCTCCAAACCACTGGAAAGCCAGCACTGGTAGTTTTGGATTAACAGCATGCTCCATTTGAGGGACAACTTGGCCTCCCTGTCTCCTCTCACGTACAAAGTCCTGTGGGAACTCTGCTGAGTTTATCACTGTCATTTCTCTGAAGCAAATCAACTTGGCAAACTAGGCAGGAGTCTTTGTAATAACTATGTCATCATCTCTCCTCCAAAGAGATCTCTTGGAGCAAAGGTTTGTGAATGTACCATTGTTTGGAATGCAAACACAGTTTTTTCCTTAAGAATTACAGGAGCCAGTAGGGCATGCACTAAGTTTATCCCTTAGTGTTGACAGAAAGAAAAGGATTTAGTATTCATTTTTTCCCGTTTAAGATCAGTGTAAGATTCTGCTTACATTTGATCAATTTGTTCGGCTAAGGGGGCAAATATTTTGAGGTTGGGGGGAGTATTGCAAACTGCACCTTGCTGCATTCCTGTATTTGAATGATTTGGGCACTGTAACAAGAGAGAGTCTTTAAATACCTGGAAAGGCTGCTTACTTGGTTCCGTGCCAGCATCAAGAGCACATGCTGAGAATTTGGCCAGGGGCCTCTTCCCAGATTGCAGGCTTAAATACATTTCCAGTCCAGAAAGGGCCATAAGCTTATAAACATCATCTGGAAACTTGCTTCTTAGAGAAGATTTCCTCAAAGAAGTTTAGGTACTGGGAAGATTTGCAACTAAGGGAGGTGGTTCTTGTCATTTAAATCATACTTTAAAAAGTCTAAAGATTCTTTTAAATTGAAGTTTGGAAAACAGAATTTTCTCTGTCTTGACATCTCTAAAGTTCTCTTTTACCTTTCCATTCTCAGAGTATTCTGAGAGTGACATATAGGCTCCTACATGGAGCTGTGGACATTAATGGATAGGATTTTGGAAGTGAACTGAAAGGAATGCTTGGGTATTTTTCTCCTTTTTCTGGCTGCCCCTCTGCCATGGTTAGCTAATACCATCCAAAAAGTTTAAAAAACACAAGAGGATCAAGGATGCAGCAAGCGCATGAAACATGATTATGCGTACTGTGGTCATCAGGGAAAAAATAATCTTGTGTTGCTGGGTCTTCATAAGTTACTTCTTTCCTATGGCTCCTCCATTCTTAATTCATTTTTAGACACGTGGATTCTCTGACCACAGCTAAGCTCAGCTTGAGCAGAGAGAGGCATTAAAATGGCCCTCTGTCCTTCAGTCACCTGCTTTTTATCAGACTCTCAGGAACATGGATAGAGAATGCTCTCTTCCTGTCAAATGAAGGTGAAAATCAGCTAAGACAGAAAAACAAAAAACCCACAACGTTATTGGTAAAGAATGACAGGCACACATAATGTATTCACTTAACTTTCAGTTCTAGGGGAGCGGGGTCTGTGTGAGGCTCACAGCATGTCAGCAGGTGCAGCTTCTGATGGGCAAATCTGCATTTCACAATGCAGGAAGCCTCTTTAAGATGCACATATTTAGGAACTCCCTTCCTGCCTGCATTCTTTGCAAGTCATGGAGCTTTTATGCTGAGTAACTTAGTTCACCACCACTGCATCAGGAGAGTCTGATTGCCTGGCTTTTATCAAGGGGAAGAAGGGTGGCTTCCCAAGCAGTACCAGCTACATGTGGCATTAGAAGGTCGAGTACCACCGCTTAAGGTTCACACAGGAGCCATTTGGCATCCAGCAGAAGCTGCTGGAGAGAGGTGTAATGAGCCATATGGGTAGTAAGAACTTTTTGGGTGAGCTACTACGTGGCTAAGCACTTATGCCAGCCTGCATTAAGGCACATATCACAAAGCAGTTTCAGAAGGCATTTAAGCACACTTCTAAAGCTAAGCATGTTCTTGAAAACAAGGAGGCAAAACCATATGCACAGTGTGTTTCCCTGAATAAAAGCTTGAAAAAAATCTGAAAACCAATGGCTGCAAAGGTTTAAATATAATCACCAACTTCAAGTTTAACAGAGCTGCAGAAAAGACACATATTGTAATTTTCATTATCTATGTTGTGTTTCCTTCTTGTTAGAAATTCATCCAAAGTCCAGAAGAGGCATGATTTTGATTGGAAAATTGCAGGAAAGGCATCTCAGACCACAGCATTTTCAGTGACTCAGTGAATTCAGAGTTACCTGTCACTCATGGGTCTGGGTTCTGTTTGTTTGACCCATTTTCCCACTCCTGCACTGTGTTATATATATTCTGCAGCACATGTTCCAAACCCATGACCAAGGCAATTTCCTGCCACAGCTGTGGCTCTCAAGTCATGGTGCTGTGATTGCAAATCCCCTTGTCATCCAGAAAAACTGTCGAGCTGGCAAAATGCAGCAGCATCAGTACTAATATCAGATCAAATTTGATATTTCAACCTCTGCTGAAAAAATGGACTGTCAACTCAATTATTGTTTGGAGCAAAACACAACAGTGCAGTTGGCTGCAAGCCATGCCATTATTGGGACAATTGAGTTTTATGCTGGGGAATAAAATATTGTTATCCTTAAGAGTGCCTGTCTGTGTGCACACTGCGCTGCAGACCTCTACGCACCCAGCACACAAGTGCCAAGACTGTTTTCCTTAGTGTATATGTCTGTCTGTGTGTCTGTCCAGATGCTTCAAAGGCCCCATGCAAAGGGGCATGAAAGGTACTGCATGAAAGGCATAATTCCTGCTCTTCTCAACTGCTGTTTTTTGAGAGAGAGCATTCACAGCCTGCCTGTGTCCTGTGGATGAGTTCCTTTCTGTTCTTTTCATCTCCACTTTTAAATTTGTTTGTTTTCATCTATGGAATCACAGAAAAGCTTAGGTTGAAAGGGAAGCTGAAAGTCCTCTAGCCCAACTTGTTCAAGAAAATGGGCCACTTTAGGTCAGCATTCAGATGTGATTTGTTTCCATCAGGTATCAAGGAGCTTTCTGTAAATAAGGATGCCTTCATCTTCTCCTGACTTACTCAAATATTCCTTTGGTCACTGTCATGGTTCTCCTAAAGTCAACCTGATAAGAGGTTTATGAGTCCATGTCCACAGACTCCCATGTCTGTGGGAATTGTGCTTTCTGTTTATTGTCCACTTTTTGGTCAGAAAAGAGCATGTGAAGAGCTGATTCTGGCTTTCCTAGTGGAGTCATCCTCTGCTTCTGTAGCAGAGCACTGAGCTGCATGCAGTAACTTGGGGGGGCACAAACTTGTACTGAAATCCAAGGCCAGAGCATGGTTTCACAGTTGTCTGAGACCAGCATGGCTTTGCAGCCTTGCACTGTGAATATTGGTGTTCCATACTGATAGTCTTCTCCCCACATTTCTCCATCAGAACTGATGGATTTGGAGGTGTCACTTCATTTCATAGAACTCTGGTCGCAAATCATGTAGCTGCAATTGCACCACTGAAGTTTCATGATGGTCCAGAAGCATTAACTACATTAACCCCATCTTTTAAAAAACTTTCTACTTTCTACTCCATTAACATGCTCCCTATGATGCTGATAGCTCCTGCAGATTTGAGCATCTCTCACAGAAGCCATGGGAGTCTCCTGAAAGAAAGGTTCCTGAGCCTTTGAGCCTGTCTGCCACCAGCTCACCCTTCCTCGTGTTCTGGCTCTGAAGACATTCTTTGCCTTACAATGACTCTTTTGGCTGTGGGCCCTCCTTCCACTTAAGATGTGACTCCATAAGCACATCACACCACCAAGGATGTACTGGCTTCACATTGTAAGCCCTCCCTCGCTTGGTTTTATGTTCCATCACTAGCACAAGATGAGTTTTCTGATTTGCTGGGCACATGGTCTGACTCATCTTCCTCCTGGGAGGAATAGTCATCACTCCATCAGTGTAACAGGTGGCTATCTCTGGAGGCATGCAGGAAAGCATGAAGAAGAAGTCCAGCTTTACAGATTCCCATGGAGGGATTCGAGAAGCTTACATGTGAACTCAGGGATGCATCCATTTGCACCAGTCAGCCCTCATCCAGTTAGTCCCATCCTCTCATTGGAGAACAAGGACAAGAACAGGCAGTCTGCCACTCATGACTCGCACAAGCAGAAGTCTGGCAAGCCCTTTACAAGGCTGTGGGCCTCTTTCTCACCACTTTTCTTTCAGTCGTTTCCATGGCCAAAGGAAGCATGAGACTGTAGTGTAGCCTTGTAAACATAAGGATGAAACTAGAAGAATGGGGGGAAGGGGGCAGGAGAATTTTAAAAAAAGCCCCACACAACCACAACACAGGATTGTGTTGATTTTGTGTTGAATTGCAGTGCCAAGATACTAGGAAACTTGGTTGGTTTTTTGAGATAGTAGCTCCTGCAGAGGCAATTGGGAAGTCATGACAGTCTGGAAGGAATATTGTTTGCTCTACCTGCAGAAGAAGAGTTGGAGTAGCATTCACCTCCCCTGTTCTTAGGCGTCTGAAGTCTACCTGTCATTGTCACTCCAGGCATACAGGTTGCAATATAGGAAATTTCAGATACAGATCAGAAGAGTCTTTTTCACTCTGAGGATGCTCAGATGCTGGAGTAGGTGCCCGGAGAGTTTATGGAGTTTTCGTATTTGGAGATACTCAAAATTCAGCCAGTACTTGAGCCACCTGACTTTTCCTCCTGATTTGTGCAGTGAAATGCTCTAGATGCCGTTCACATGCCCTTCCTATAATTCACAACCTGAATTATACTAAATTTCTATGACCCTATAATCATTACAAAGAAATAGAACATTCCAAGACAGGGCCTGTCTGTTTAACAGATGTGTCATCGAGGGAAAGATTAAGGTCTGCCAGAGATGTTTTTTTATGGTTTGGTGTTTTTGTCTTAATTGAAGATTAGGAAATCAGCAACTAAGCATGTATTTATCTCACCATGGCAGAAATTGTTATGCCCATAAACAGTCTCTGTTGCTACCTTAAAACACAGAAAAAATTTCTACTGAAGTCAGAGACACATATTGCTTCCTGAGTAGTGGCTGGTTTTTCCATTTATTCTTTTGTTATTAATATTATCTGTGATATTTCTTTGGATTTTTATCAGTAAAGATGTTTTTTTTCAGGCTCCACAATATTCAAATTGCAAACAGCTCTGTTGTCATGGAAATCATTACAGAATTAGGCCACAAAGAGTGACAGTGACTCAGTAGCCAGGTGATACAGGCACTCATCTGGGAAAAGAGAAATCTATTTTTCTGTCCCTGCTCCCATGAACATACCATTATTTCTTTGCTAATGAAACAGATGCACTTGGAGGGGATATCCCAGAAAACTCCTGCCAGGCAACTGCAGTATTTCTTCTGGCCTGGATTCAGACTCTTGTTCTCACCGAGCAGCAAGAGAAGGGAAGAGTTGAATTTTGATTTTGCCTGTGTTAGCAGAAGGAATTAATCTCTGAATGAGGAGGTGGGAGAGGCAAGATGGCCACACTTGCCTGTCCTTGCCTGGGTGCTTAGGCAAGCTGTAAGCACACCTACCCATCCTGCTCCAGCTAAATGAGCTGACAGACAAGCAGGTGACTAATTCTAGTTGCATCAAAACTCAGCCAGGTGTGAAACTGTTTGCTCCTCACAGGACAGATGTGGGCTTAGGAATGCAGGCAGTGATGGGAATTTGTCTGAGTGCAAATGGAGCAGGAGTATTGGGAATCTCTTTGTATCAGCATAGGAGCCTGTGTTTATCTGCTGAGTTCAATGCTTCGCTGTTTGGTGTTGCAAAAAGAAATAGTTTAATAAAAATTGACCCTGGTTTGCAGAAAGGCATGCATTGAACATCAAGAAGCAGTCCTGTGGTGAATGTGACAAAATGGACTTTTTGAGGTCCCTTCCAGCCTGGATCACCTGCTGTGATCCTATATATGAAATACCTGGCATAGTGTCAGGGGGTTAAAATGGTTAAACCCTTGCTCACAGAAGAATCCAACTTAAATGTTTAGTTTTGTTTTTTTCACTCAGTTCGCGTGAGAAAGACGGTAATGTTTGCAGAAGTTTATCTCAAGAAATCACAGTTATTACTATCAGAAAGCCAATTCAGATTGAAAGAGCATTTACTCTGATTATAGTACTGATTTTGATACTCTACTAATGATCCTTACAGAAGCAGTAAAATTAAATAAAATTACTTTATCAGGAAAATAGAAATACCAAAACTTCAAAGAGTCAGTATGTCCTCCCTTAGTTGCCAGGATCGTGATGGGTTTTTTTATTCTTTTAGTATCAGCTTTTAACTCAGTACTTTCTTTCTTGCAAGAAGGAAATGGCAGTGCAGTTCTGTAACCTATAATCATTTGTCGGGGATGGGGGTGGGTAAAGATTAGCTCATAACACGGTAATCTCATCTGCTATCTATTTTTGGACAGATTTTGATTAATTCCCTATTAAGCAAATTCAGTGGTGTGCGTTATTATAGTGGCATGCTTTTCTGTAGCATGCTACCTGTGTCATGTGATGAGCTGTCCTGAGGGCAAGAAACCAATAAAAATGACATTTTTGCTTATTATTTGCACCACTACCCTTTGATAGCCCATCATCAGCCTATGTGTTGCCTAAGTTCAAAGCTAATTAGAATTACTGCCACTTCATGTCGTATGAAAGATGATTACTGTATGTACAGGAGAGTTATGCACCTCCTTATACGTGTCTGTCAGCAGCTCTGCCAGTTGTGCCCCATTCTTTGTTTTTAATCATTGCTGTCAGTAGGAATATGGGACACGCAATGACCATGAAGGTGCCAGGTTTAAATGGTTGGGAAATCAGCAACCTTTTCACTCCAAATGTGACATTTCTCAGGAAGGCTTTAACTCCACTAACCAAAAAACTCTTCTTTGTACAAAATCATCCTTTTAAAAATTATTTTAAGCTCTTCCATTTTATTTATGTCAATCACTGGAAGAAGATTTGTGAAAAGATAGTAAGGAACAATCCTTAAAATACGTGGTTATGAATTGTAAGATAAAAAACTTAATTGCAGTTTAGACTTCAGATTTATTTGAAAAGGGGATAATGATAGTAATTACCCAGTTTGAGTTTTGTAGAAGGCTAATTAGATCCCAAAAGCATTTGTATGCACAAGGCAAACCATAAATACAAAAGACCATCTGGTCCTTATCAGTGTACAACACTAACACTGTCTGTAATTATTTTTTCTATATTGTTTTGATGTTGACATTTTATGATGCAATACATCTAGCCATGGTTGGGGAATAACCTGTAAATGCTTTTTTAGTTGTTGATGGGTTTGGGGTTTTCTCCTGCGTTTGAAGACATGGTCTGACTCTAGGAGTGCAGTGAAGCAATCTGGAATTCAGTCGTTTACACTGCAAATGGGTCAGTGTTTTAAACTGGGTTTGATTCTGAGGTTTTAATCTAAATTGTTCCATCTGCTCATTCCAGCATTCTGGGGGTTCAAAAATAATTTGTGAATATGATGATAAGGCTTTTTCAGGCTGTGAATAAGTAGTTCCACAGCAGTATAGGGACTAATTCCAGTGCCCTTGTTCCAGGTTTAGAGCTTGCTGTCCAGATCTGCCTATGCTTTTGCTCCAACATCAAGTCCATGTGTGGCCTTGTAAAAGTCCCTTGCTATCACTGTGAAGTTATGTGTTTAGTCCCTTCTGTGCTGTAGGGATGGCTCTCCACACCTCCATGCCATGAGCCCAGGCAGGCAGGATGTCCCAGCAGGACCTCTCCCAGGCTGCAGACGGGTGCTGTGCTGCAGGAGTTGTCACAGATCCTGTCGAAAGCTTTAGTCAGGCCCTACAAGGGAGGCAGGACTGGCTCCAAGCCTTAGGGAGGTGTTGAATGTGATTCAGTCTGAGTGATTTACCAGAGATACAGAGAGAGACGCTGCCAGCTGCTTTCTGTGGCATCTTGAGGGTTCTCTGAGCTTTTCTCTAAGAGGAAAATTCTTGTGCAGAATTTTAATCAATTCCTTATTTATGAAAATTGTCACTGATTTGATGCCTTCTGACAGCTCTCCTCAGTCAAACAAGGACTAAGTCAATCCTGCAGGTGCTGCTCAGGGGCCCACGCAGGCTTCAGGGATCTGCCTGTGCAAATCCAAGTGCAAATCGGACACTTAGCATGAAGTTCAGTATCTGTTTCACTGAAATTAGAACTGTTTTAATCCAGTCCTAGTTCTCTTCATTCCAGATACCTCCTAATCAGTTCATCACCTAAATGCTGTCTGGGGCCCTGCATCGGTCCAAATCCTAAAATCTGACAAGAATTAAGTGTTAAACTAACAAATTGTCCTGAAATTGAATCTTGTGTAAAAAATTACTTGATGCCAGATGCCTTTACTTCTCTTTATTTAAGGGATTTTATTTCCAAATATTTTTCTGTTACTCACAAAGTTTGGAATCTAACATCTCCAGTGCTTTAGAGTCTGTTTCCTTATAATTGCATCATCTCATTTAACAGAGCACAGAATCTCTAACCAGACTGGGGCCTGTGTGAGCTTTCTGTTTTGAGAGGACAGAGTAGGAAAGACACAGTACAAGCAGTGTGAGCAAGACTGTTATATTACTGTTGCTTCCCATGGTTTTTCCGTGCTTACATGGTCTTTTGTCTTGGAAAGCCTGGCCTGTGTGGGTAGTGTGGATGTCTCTCTGCCTGTGCAAGGCTTCACCCATCGGCCCCATCATACCCCGGTGCAATCCTGATGTGCAGACTCATACACCTTGTGTACCATCAGCCTCTCAGCCCCATATCGAGGAGAATGAGCCTTCCCTGGCAATGGCATCAGGTTCTGCCTGTCTTCAAAACCTCCATCCCATCACCATCCCAGGCAGGAGAGCCCTGTTATAGCCTGGGTTGAAGGAGCCTTTATGTGACCACAGCATGAAACTTGGGTTTGGGTGAAGACGATAAAGATCTGTGTCTGCATAGGAATTAATTTGTATTTAAGTAGCATAACATGACTAGGAAATTAGTGTGTTTGGAACAAGTCTTAGGTGGGTGTATTTTTTATGTCTTCTCTTTAACTGCTTTGAAACACACTGGTGGCAGGCTTTGTATAGTAGCTACAAGCTATCTCTTTTTTTCTTTTTTTTTACAGGGATCACATTTAGTAGACAGTGTTCCTTAAGTAAATGCCACTGACTGTCCTAAAATTTCATGTCTAATCTCATGTTTTCATGTGAGAAGCATCTACCTTCTATCTACTGCAAAACCAGGACCCAGATCTGTTGTGTTGCACTAAACACAACACAGATCTTCCAGACATTAAAGCCTGCTCACACCACTTCTGTGTCACCATGTTTTTGTAAAGGACAAGTAGAAAACAGATAGCTCCTGGACCTCACCCAGAGTCTGTAGGTAGAGGCTGCAGCTGGGGAAAATAACAATTTTATAGCACAGGAGCATGTGAATTCTCAAACCTAGACTTCATTCAGCCCTGTCACCTCCCATGGCATCCAAAAGGTTAAGATGTACAGCATGAGCCACAAAGGGTGAGTTTACTTTCTAATATAGACTGTCAGGAAAATCATAACACTGTTTTACTACCAAAATTGCTTTGGAGATTTTTGTGGAACCATCTTGTTTGTATTATAACTGTCTGAAGAAAATTGCTTGGGATTAGCCTTGGGAGTAGAGTTGTGCACGGACCGATGGACCTGTGGTGTGCACAGTGTGTGCAGCGTGCCTGAGGCTGGGCTGGGGCAGGGAAGGAGCATTCAGACTGCGTGGCAAAACTTCCCTTTTGCTGTCCCCTTCCTCCTCCTGTGGTCATTCCAGCACTCCCAGCAGGCATCCGAGCATCCAGCATCTGCTTCCCTCTTAACACAATCCCCCAGATCTTCCTCCAGGCCACAGAAGATGTGGTTTAGTTTTGTTTTTTTGCATGTGAAATTAACACCTGGGATGGGATTTGCTTAACTGAATATGGACCTCTTAAAAAGTCAGCATTTCTGAAGCCAGGTTCCAAAGGCTGTGAAGGGACACTCGAGTGGCTTCTCTGGTGGAACATCATTATTATATGCTTAGGCAACAGGAAATCTACTTCAGCTAACTGGTCACAAGGGGCTAGATCCAGAAAACATCGGTTGCCTAATATGAGACTTAAGAATTTAAAGACATAAATCTAATATTGCAGTCCCAAAGCCATAATTACTTGCACACAACCCTAATGTCTCTTCAGTTTTTCAGCTCATTTGTGTTAATAGTGAACACTCATCCTGCCCCAGGGTCCTGGAGTCCACTGTGGTCCACACAGGACTGGATTGTAATCAGCCTGGATTGTAATCAGCCTGGATTGTAATTCACATATAAACTGAAAGAGCTTGAGCCGTGAAGGTTTAGGAAAGGAAAGCATACTGGATGGGTTGGGCAGCCTGCATCTTGTCATTGCCAGGCTATTTTTGAAGGGTGCAAGAAGGGTGGAAGGGCTCTGTCTTTGATGAAATAATGCAGGAGCTATAGCACTTAGCCAGGAAGCTTAATGGTCTCTCATCCCAAAGATTCAAGATAGCATTTCTCCCCTTCCAGGAGTGTACTAGGTTAGATACACTTTAATGATACCTTCGGTACCCTTTCTTTTATGCTGACTCTCAGTGCAAAAAAGGAATTAATGTTTTTCTGTAATGGAAGGAGAGAAGTAAAGCACAGCAAGCTTTGCAGAGGGAGCAAGAGAAAATACAACTTTCTGTTACAGGGCTGTGAGTATTTACCTGGAAGGGAATGTTCAAACACTCTGCTGCTGAGACAGCCTGGTGTTTCTTGATGAGCCTCCATTGAATTAACACAGCCAGCATAATACTGGAGAATTTCCAAAGTGAGATGCTCCACCAAAGACTGGTGACCCAGTTTAAGCTTTCTCTCAGAGCCAGCAAATTTTACCTATTTTGTTTTGCTTTGGTGCATACCTATAGGGGGAACCAGATTGTTTGTTTCATTGTGGTTCCACACACATGCCATGCCTTGAGGTTTGAGTTGGGTGTTCTCTGAGGAGGGGGAATGTAGAGTTTTTGGCTTCACACCCCAGACAGAGTCAGGAGCTCTGGACTGGCCATCCCTGGGGGTGTCCCCTAGTACTGAGGCTTTGACCTGTTGTCATGGGTAGATCCACCACCACTGGCCTCAGCTTGCTATGCCTCACCTGTCTACAGGTGGGTTTTTTTTCTGAATTCTGTAACAAGTTATATGAAATTAATATAATTGAGACCTGTGCTTGTCTGGTTTTTTTTTTTTTAATCACCTATAAATATAATTGAGGGCTTTTACCAGGCAGGGCAAAAATAATCATGAGCTTTAATCAGGCAGTGCAACCTTGTCATCTTGCTACCTGAGAAAAAAAGGCTGAAGGGTACATTATGAGTGAACATCAGTCTGCCTGTGGCACTTGGATGTCAGCAAGAGAAGGGAGGTGGATTTTACATCATGGTTTAGTTACTATAGCTAGAATCCATTAAGTTTCATTACCAATTTTGATTTGATGTGATGATTTGACCCTGGCGGTCAAATCCTGTAAATAAAGCAATGCAAGTTTACCTAAATTTCTGCCTGACAGGAGCACTCAGTTGTAGCATTACGACCTATTATCTAACATTACTGTGAAGCAGCGGTTCAGGAAAAGAATCTCCTTGCAGATACAATTTATTGCATCTTGCTAAACTCTTTGAGTGACTTTCAGACTTAAAGAGAGCCAATTACACTGCTTCTCACAATAGGCATATCCGTTTGCAGAGCCTTTTAATAGTACTTAAGATTCCTTGACTGCATTTGCCTTTTGTCTGTGAAGCTTGCTTTCAATGTCACTTCCACTCTGCTGCTGGAGATAATCTCTGGCATCACACTTTTCCTTTCACTCTTCATACCCCACTCCCTCTACCTCGATTTTTGTCACGGAATTTGCCGGCGGCTGAGGGGTGTCAGCCGTGGCTGTAGCTTTGGGAGCCTGAAGCAGTTATAAGAAGAGTCAGGACCATGAAGGCACCTCGCACCATTGCAGCCCCCCTTGCTACAGCCCTTGTTAAAACCTCAGCTCACCTGCCCTGTCACTGACACCAGTTGTCATCAGTTGGCTGACTTCAGGCTGGCTGACTTTGCGTCTTCCTCTCTCATCAGCTGCTCGATAGCTTGCTGATCTGTTTTGTTTGCAGTGTGATAGGTTTGAGCATACTGTATTATTTATAAATGTTTGGTAATTTTCTGTGTCAGTGATGTATATTTTGGGGCTGCTTCAGTCTTTCAAGAACAGGCTTGACACAGCATCTCTGTCATGGCGTTACAGCAGCATTCCCAGCTGTACTCGTCTCCACTTGCTGCAGTTTTAAAAATGTTCTTGAGTGCTGTGCTGAGTGTTTAATTAAAATTTCATGAGGGTGCTTGGTCTAATTCTCATCCAAATTACAACAGCATGAATGGGAAGTGGCCACAGAGGACTCAGCAGAGTTTAGGGTAGTGTAAAATTGGAGAATGATGGCTTTTGTCTTCAGTTTCATTGCCAAACAGTAAATCTTATTGAAGATTTTTCCCTACAAAACCTAACAAATTGAAACTAACATTTTTGTCCGTTCACTTTTCCAATGTTTTTATTACTAAACTTACTGTATTTATATTTAATGCCCCAGGGTCTGGTCTTGAGATATGCTGACCCCCCCTACAGTTTTTTTAAACTTGTATGTCATGTTTTGGACCTGAATCAATAAAGATTTCTTACAGTGTATTCTGCATTATGCAAGCATTAAGAGATCTTCAGAGTGAGGAAGAGAAAAGTGCCTCCTAACCCCTGGTTTTGTCCCCTTTGTTCACAGTCCCCATCCCTGCAAGTGCTCAAGGCCAGGTTGGATGGGACTTTGAGCAACCTGATTGAGTGGAAGTTGTCCCTGTCCATGGCAGGGGGCTTAGAACTGGATGTTCTTTAAGGTCCCTTCCAGCCCAAAAAATTCTATGGTTCTTTTCAGATCTCAGTGGTCCCAGCACAAAGCCACCCTTACAAGGTGGCAGAAGGGAAGATCTGCACAACAGCCATAACTTAGAGTGTTATCAGTCTGCCTTTTTCCTTCTCTTCACCTTTTCCTTACTGTCAAGGCAGATGCAAATATAATTGCAACTTTGAATAGAGATCTAGTGAGCTACTGATTGCTAGCTATGTTGTGTGGCCATGACAGATCCTTTACTTTCATAGGTGCTAGCATAAATTATGTCCTCTTCAAAACCTGAAAAACCAAAACAAAATGGTCCATGTAGTTACAGATTACTCATTTTTACATCCTTATGTGGGTGTATGAGACAGAAGAAAAATATTCTGTGCAAAAACTGAAAAACAAGATGAGTAGATATGGCAGCTTAAAGTCAATTTTGTGTAAATCCTTCCTGTTGGTCCATTATGGATGTCATATTTCACTGAATTGCTTCTGTGGTGTCTTAAAAGTGTTAGTAGTTCATTGTACTTTATATATTCCATTCCTATCCTTAATGTAAAATGCATCTTATCCACAGGTATGGAAAGTTGTCTTCCCTGGGTTGAGGGTAGCCTTTTTGTAACTTTTCTTGATGGTCCAGTGGTTTAGTAGAAAAAGAGATGATGGGACACAATGATACTGTCCACTTAAACCCAGGATTGTCAAGATGACACATTAACCTCCTAATTTTGCTGTTAACGTGTGAAGATATATTCATGTCACAGGGATTTTTTCATGATCTTCATAATCCTTGTCTATTAAAGGGACAGCTTAGCATCTTCAAAGGAAGAAGTAGATTTCTGTAATGCTTAATTGTAAGGGCAAAATAAATTGCTGTACTCCGCAACTTAACTAAATAAGCAAAGAATGCCTTAGGAATAAGGAGAAAAAAAGATGTCCAAGAATTATCCCGTAAAACCAGATGAATAAGCACAAGTGTAAATCTCAGATAAACTTATGCTGAGAAAATACCATCTCATTTGCAAACAGGCACTGAACTGGATGGTTGTGGAGCTACTGAGAAGAGATATGCTTGATCCCCACATTTAAATAATGACTTCTAGTTGACAGGAGCTTTGATTGCTCCTTGGAGCTACCCAAGCGAAAGAGAAACTGATGCAGTTGTCAGCCTGATCACTGACTATCTGGACTTATCATGTTCTGACAAGTGTATCAGGTACAGATGTTTGTAAAATTTTCTTAATAGGAGAGTCAGACAGGTCTGTCTTACGCATCAGCTGCCTCACATGTTGAGAGGCCACCATCATCGTTTCTTGTTTTCCTCCCATCCTTGTTCAAGAGAGAAGCCTGATATATTCTCCACAAGCCCTAGAAAGGTTGTAGCCTCAGAGCTCTGTTCTTGCATTCGTTATTTGTGTGTGTATACAGATTTGTTCATATCTTTCTTGTCTGGATTTACCTGCTTTTCTGCCCAAAGAGGAGCAGTAGTTTTAGCTGTTCTGCTCCACTCTGCCCCATTTTACATGCTCCCCAGGTGGTCTAAACAGCAGCAGCAGAAACCAAGATTCTTATATTGCCTCAGTGTGCATAAAGATCACTCATGAACCCTCAGGTTTTTATGCCCTCGTGGATTTCTTTTTTCCATTGCCAGCAGAGGTGGGCACTCTTGCCCAGACCTCTCCCAGCAGCATTCCCAAGCATATGAAGAAGTGGCTCAAGCAGTTAGCCTGCTCTGCTGCAGTAGGTGGCTTTCAGCTGTAGATTGTCCTTCCCTGTGGACCAGGGATATGTAGCCAGAGATGTAACCATTGTGGGTAAGCATAGAATCCCAGAATCATTCAGGCTGGAGAAGACCTCTAAGATCATCAAGTCATCAAACAGAAAGCACAAATTTACGTTCATTGATGGACAAAGGAGAGGCACTGGATATGGTAACATTTGTGCCTGACCTCACTGTGAAAGGAGGACATTAGCAGAGAGGACTGACTCCTAGGAGTTGTGCCCATGTGCCTGATATTAACACAGAACTATTTTCTTTCCTTAATTTAAAGTCATTAGTTTAATTCAGACCAATTATGAAAAGAGTTAATTGGAACTTCAGTTACTTCAGTTTGGGGGCACCCAAAATGAAGCAATGATCTGATTTCAAAAGATGCAGTTTTTCAGTATTCTAAAAAAATTTTTAAGGTACCTTCAGTTGCGGCACCCCAGATTATTACATCTGAAAATTAAAAGTAGTTGTTGAAATACTGCTTTTACCCTTACACTTAAGAGCACAATAACTCTTATTTCTCCTGCTAGGCCTTAATATCATTTACTTACAATTCTTTCAGGTGCAGACTTGTTTGCTTGGTAAGCTGGCTCAGAGGGAGACATTTCCAGCATTCCAATGCACTTCTGCTATTCAGGGCTGCAGCCTTTTCTGGTTTCTGGCAACAGTTTGATCTAGATGCTTCTGTGGATCTTTCATGGGTGTGGAACAGAACGGAGCAGCAGCTCAGCAGGTGCAAGCCCTGGTTATTGGTGGTCACTCCTTTTAGACTTTGGCACTGATTTGCAAAGGTGAAAACATCACCAGCACATCAGTTCTTACTCCTATGTTAAGAAACATTATGAGATTTGACGGAATGGATGCAGGTGACTGATCATTTGTCTCTTTGTCAAGGAGCCAGTGAGTTGATAAGACAGATCCAAACTCCTAAGTCCACTATACTGTTCACCATATTCTTTCTCAGAGATGTTTTCGGGACAAGAAATATCATTATCACAGGTCCAGCATCTACCCAGCTTCTGCACATGTGAGTAAAATAGGTCTTCAGTATCGGGATGGCCATGTGTGAAACTGGTCTCCTCAGTGCCAGTTGAAAAATCCATGGTGATTTAAATGCTGCTTTCAGATCAGGTATTGACCGTTTGTAAAAGCAACAAATAAATGTTTCAGAAAGACATCACAGAATCATAGAATGTGCTGAGTCAGAAGGGACCCATCAGGATCATGGAGTCCAGCTCCTGGCCCTGTGCACTATACCCCAAGAAACACACCAAGTGCCTGTTTCTCAGTTTGTGCTGGAAATTACACAGATTTTGTCCAGTTTTCTGAGTTGTGTCTGTAAATGAATCTTAAATTCAGTAATTTGGAGAGGATAGGAAGTACACAGTCATATTTTGTTTCCATTTAATATAGTGCATATCCTTTGGAAAAATGCCATCACATGCTACAGGCACAGTGCAGTGAGGTACAGGATCCAAGCTCCAAAGCTAGCTTATTCTAGAAGGGGAAATTTCAGTTATTGATATCATGGGCACAGAAAGGAAGTCAGCTGCTAAGTGTTTCAACTTAGCTGTAAATTGTTTTATTTTCCTGTCGTCTTTGTGATACTTCAACAATCATCGTTGCTGCAAATTGATAGTATTCCTGTGTCCTGGGTTTACAACTGAAACAGAAGAAGCAGAAGAGAGTATATGTTGAGGAGCTGGTCAAAGGGAAGGAACTTGGACTTGTTCTTCCTGAAATATTTACTGCCTTTCACAGATTTTTTATGGGCTCCAGGAGAGATTTAAATGAGGTGTTAGGTTGAAAACTAAACTGAGAGGCTGTTCCTTATGTAGGGGAAGATGGTATAAAGGAATTAACTGTTTGACAGCTGGACTTTGACTTTTGATGGATATTTCTTACGGGAGAGTGCGAATCCCCCTGCTCCTTTTTCAGCTACTCCAAACACGGGTAGTAGTGTGCAGAGGATCACTGCTCACTGTTCCATTCCTGTGCTGGGAGCAGGGGAATGAGGGCTGTGTGGGGTTCTTCTCCTCCTGCTTCTGGGCTTCCCAGGGAGCCAGGGCCTAGGGAGCTGTGCCACAGTGTGTTACGGTCATGGGTCCATGGTGGGTGACTGCCCTGGGGACGTGGCAGGGAAGTGTGCGGGTAGGTGGGACCTGGGAGTGCGTGTCTGAGCCTGGATGCCTCCTGGAGCTGCTCTCCCTGGGGAGGAGGTCCTTACTCAGGGCTTGGGTTACAGACACTATCTGGCCTATAAAAAGCAATTATAACATAGCAAGTATTTGCCCCTAGCAACCCTTGTGGGCTTGCAGAGAGAACTCAGCAAATAAATCACTACGCTTCAACATCAGCTTGTAGCCACCTCATAAACCCATTCCTGGTTTTAAGGGGAAGAAAGAAAATAGCATTCAACGAAAACCTAGAGTTCTGTGTTGTGGTTTTATTTTTACTCTAAGAGTTCAGTTATTTTTACCTACCAAGCAGCATTATTACCCCTGGAACTGCCTGCGTGTTGGCACGGGGGCTCTGCGGCGCCGGTGTCTGACAGCCTGCTAATAATGCAGCGTGGTGCGAGCGCGTCCCGTGCCAGCAGCGATTGCTGAGAGCAGGAGGCAGCGCGATGACAGCCGTGAGGAGCGCCGAGCGCAGTCTGAGAGGTGACATCCCAGGGAATTTCCCAATTATTTCTGCTTCGTTAGGCTCCGGGTGACAGGAAGGTCGCACAGCAAGCGCACTCCCGCCCAGAAGGTGCAGGTCACCTCTTTCAGGCTTCTCAAAATGGTGCCTTTATAATTAGAGGATGTAATTTAGTTTTATTATATTTTTTTAAAGATAATAAACTATTGACAGCTGAGGTTGCAGGCTGAATTTAGCCGTAATCACAACCACAGATGCTTGTGTTTTCACACAAGTAACTGTACTCATTAAGTCTTCCTGTATAAACAGCTAAAACTCAGGGCTAAATTGCCAAAAAGAAATTGAGACTTCTGAATACCAGCATACTGCTGCCCAGGATGTCTACTAAATATATGGAATGGGCAAGGGGGGAGAGAGGAGAGCAAAGATTGATTAGGACAGCTTTTGTGGTGATGATGCTGGCATTTAAGGCTGGCATCAATCACAGAACATGCTGAATTGCAAAGGACTCACAAAGGATTGTCAAGTCCAGCTCCTGGCCTTGCACAGGACACCCCAAGAGTCACATCATGTGCCTGAGAGCATTGTCCAAACACTTACTGAACTCTGTCAGGCTGGTGCTGTGACCATTTCCCTGTGGAGCCAGTTCCAGTGTCCAGCCACCCTCTGGGTGAAGAACCTTTTCCTGATACCCAACCCAAACCTCCCCTGACACAGCTTCAGGCCATTCCCTTGGGTCCTGTCATTGGTCACCTGAGAGGAGAGATCAGTGCCTGCCTTTTGCTTCCCCTGGTGAGGAGGCTTTAGACTGCCACAAGGTCTCCCCTCAGTCTCCTCTTATTTAATTAGTGTCTTTTTTTCAGAATTAGGCTTCTGTGCTAAGCCAGGCATGCAGGCTGATCTGTAGGTACTGGAGAGAGAAGCAGTCCAGACTGCCCAGCAGGCCCTTCTGTGTTTTACAGCAGAAATCTGGATTACAAGCTTAGGCAGGACACCCAGATTTACTTAGCCAAAACCAGACAAGATGGCTTTCGTCCTCTGGGGTGTTTGGAATCATATCAACTGAAATATTAATGCTGTTCCTGTGACAGAATGGTGCTGCCATGATGTAGGTCTCATGAAATTACTGAGTGTGATTTTTTTCACCCTTAGAAGTTCTAATGCAAACCAAACAGCTACCAAACAACTCCACTTAAGGCTGTATATTCTGGTGGCTTCATTCCTGTGGAAAGGGCAGTGTGGAGCAAGAATGGAGACACAGTACCCTCTTGCAGACCCTTGTCCAGTGCCAACCCTTTGCTTCCTCCTTAGGGATGGGAGGACAGTGAGCTGTTGGTGCTCAGAAGCTGCTGTCATGGTGGCTGACTGTTGAGAAAAGCAAGAAAATAGATACATCTGCTTGCAGCCCTGAGCACACACTCATTCAAGGGCTAGTTGGGGTCTAACTTGGCTTCTTTCTCCTTCAGGGTTGGACCTGTTTGTCAGGGGATAACAGTACTACAGAAACCAAATGTTACCAGCTGAGAAGCTACGTCTGCGAGGAGGATTTTGAGTTGGTGACATGCCTCAAAGTTATATAGAATCACAGAATCGTAGAATACCCTGAGTTGGAATGGACCCACAACGGTCACTAAAATCCAGCTCCTGGCCCTACAAAGGACACCCCCAAAAATCACACCATGTGCCTGAGAGCATTGTCCAATATATCACTGTATAAAGCAAGGAGAGACTGAGTGGTTTTCTTGTGGTTTTTTTTTTTCCAATTAAAGAAATACAAGTTTGATTTTTGGGGGGGTCAAAAATCAACATTTAAAATACTTTTTTGTTCTTTTTGGAAGCAGTCTAAATGCCTTTACTACAGCTTCCACTGCTCTGGGATGGACAACCCACTGAGACAGCTTCCTCTGAGCAGTGGGTTTTGTCTCTTTGAGCTTCCGTGAGAACTTGGATTGCATCAAGGCATGAAGAGAGACTGTTAGACAGCACAGTGGGATCCTCAAATCCAAACGCCCAGTTTTAGAGGAAAAAAATTGAAATTAAAAACACTGTAATGAAAAGGTGTGAGTAGGTTTTGGTTGGTTTTTTTTTAACAAGAAAAACCCTTTCACAACTGCTGGAAAGTGAGAAAAGTACTTCCTTTGATGCTCAATTTTGTCAAAACCACTTTGGAAAGAGTCTCTCACTAGTGCTGAGCTGTGTAGGAAGGTATGAATTAGCTTGATTCCAGGTAGGGTCTGGAAAACAGCCGTATAAAACAAAAATTAAATTAAAATCACTGAAAGCAGGAACCAAAATTGTGTGTTGCCAGGAGCATGTATGAAATGTAACATTTTCTTTCTATCCTTCAGACTGGGAGAAAAGCACTCTGGATGTGAGCATGGAGTACTAAATGAGAAGTCCTGAGGGTGCCATGGCTAGGAGCCACATGTACCCAAAGCCAGAGATGCTTATGTGTAGGAAACCAAGTTGAACACGCACTGATGAATTCTCTGGATCACATGCAGACACCTAAATTCAAGTGTCTTAGTCTCAAGATGACTCTCAGCTGATATTTAAGTAATTTCTAATTTTTCAAACAGATCTGCTGCCTGTAAAAGAAATTTCTATTTGTGTTCCCCTCTTCTTCCCCAAGAAAAAAAACCCAAAACAACTCCTTCCAGACATTTGAGTATTTCCAGAAACCTGTTCAATATATGTCAGTTCTGTTCAGCATTTTCCATGTTTATGCCCTATGTTTATGCTGGTATTGCATGCCCCACTCGGACATTTGGGAAAATAGAAGATGATTGTAAATGGGGGGTCAGTGTGTCTTGTTGGTGTCTGTGCTGCTGCAGTATTTGTAGCCAGTGCTTCAGTCTTTCCTTGCTTGTGCATTTCTATGTGTTTGACCTTGAGGAAATCAGTAAGCCCCTCTGTGCCTCTGTTTCCTATGGAAACATTGTTCCCTGTCTGCATTGGCAGCCCATCTTTTTGTTAAATCTCCTTCTATTTTTTTCAGGTTAAAGAATTTCTTGTTGTTTCCTGTGAGATTGTGCTAGTATTATTCAGGAAAAAAAAATTAAGTGATGCGTATCCATAATCACTTCGATGGGTTAAGCAGCCTCTTGACAAGCCTGGTTTCAGGGAAAGAGCAATTTGGTTTTCTGTGGCTTCGAGTTTAACCTGTGGAGAGTGCATATGGGAGATGGGGGTGGTTTTCTGGAATTGTTTTTCCTCCCTTTGTCAAGTTGTGTACTGTGCAGGGCGCACTTTCTCCCAGGATGAGTTGACAAACACTCTGTCTAAAGCAGTCTTGATGTATATCCAAACCTCTCTCCGAGTGAGGCCAAGCACTTTGGCAGCTCCTTTTTGCAGTGAGGTTCTCCAGAGCTGACAGCCGAGGCGCTGCTGAATGGGCCAGCACAGGGCTGGTGCTGATTAATGATGCAAACACAGCCCCGAGGAGCAATGCCTGAGCAAACAGGGCTGATGTCAGCGCTAGCAACAGATGGCAGAGCCCCTTTTCCCGTGCTCCATGGGCTGCTCCAGCACTCGGGGCTGCTGAATAAGGAACAATAAGGGTAGCACAGGGTTAACCACCACTTCTATCAGCGGTTTTGTGCTGCCTTCGCTCTTTCACAGCAAAATGTCACTGGGTGAATTGATTATTTTTTTGTTTTGTTTTGCTGTCCAGATGCAAGAGAAAAGTGGCCACAAGCAACTTTTAGCTCTTGGGGCTGCCTGGTAAAAAGGGCACAATAAACATCCTTCCCGCAAATGTGGAAAAAGCAATTGAAGGTGGAGCTATCTTATAGAGGCTTCTGATGCTGTTGGAAATTGCTATGGGTCAGTTGCTATTTCCAGCACTAACCTCAGCTGCTGAGGGTGGCTGGAAATGCCCGTGTTAATTACCATCAGGGCGAGGTCTTGTCTGCAGACACAAGTTGCATTGCTTTAGCTATGCTCGTGTCATTAAAGCGGCACAAATACCCCGAAGTGAATGCAGTTACAGCAGTATAAATGGGCTTGTTTAGCTCATAATCTATGCTAGTATAAAGCACCTTTATACCCATATAATTGCACTCACTGGTTGTGCCAGTGTAAATGTTTTGGTACAAAAATCAATAACTGGCATACTTGGAGGCTGTCTGGGGTCTGGCAGGCTGGGAGTGCTCTGCTGCAGCAGCTTCCATACTGAATGCTCAGCTATTTTTGTTTTTAATCTATCATTCTTGTCTTGACCTAGAAATAAAATTTAATGGAAAGTTGAATTTATGGCTGCAGCAGAAATAGGGGTCGCAGGTGCTATCTTCCCTCCTTGAACTCCAGTGGCTGGGGGATGAAGGAACCATCTGAGCCACAGCGCGGGAGAGATCCCTTCCTGCACAGGGACAGGCAAAGGCCAGCCTGCAGACCCTCCCGGAGAAATATCAGCGATGGGAAAGAGAGTGATGTAGCCTAAAACAGGAGGTGGAGAGCTGCTTCACAGCTTTCTGGGGCTGCTCTTCCTGGGGCTGTAGCCCCAAATCCAGTAGGACCTGCAGGGGCAAGAGACAATCCCATTTTGCCTCCCTCATCTGCCTCACGGGCATTTGTTCTTAGGACATGAAGGCTGTGACTCCCCCTCCCTAGCTGTAGGGATCTGCACCATCTGTAAAATGCCTTTATAATGACTGGAGAGTGAGAAATACCTCTAAACTACGTTTTAGCTCCTCTTAGCTTGAGTATCTAAAAAAACCCCATATAAATCATGCTTAAGAGGTGCCTGCTTCTCTGCTTTGACTGTACGAGGATGTTTGTCAGCCGAGTCGGATGCTGGTACAGTGAGTCTTGCCTGTCCTGGTTAAGCAGGGTCCTGTTCTGTTCCAAGGCACCTGTGCTGGCCCATGGCTTTGAGAGAGGTTTTGGTGGTACAGCTGCAGAAATATTACTGACTCTTGGAAAAATCCATGTACTAAAAATGAGTTTACTCTCACTTCTTTGTCCTCCTTCCTTTAACTGACAAAGCAAAACTAGTTTGGGCCATTGGGTGACTTAGTGAACTTTTAATTAACTGTTTGCTCATTTCACTTTTTATTGAACTCTTGTTCATTGTTTTGCTACTTTACACTGTGGCTACCTTGAATCATTTCTGCTTGCTCCTACAAGCATTTCTTCTGGAAGAGACAAGGCCGTTGTAGCTCTCTGCACTCCTGTTCTGGACCACCATCACCGCTCTTTAAGTAGCCACCAGGACTGCCCCAGTGCTCAGCAGTTCACTCAGCTCTGTCTGTCGCTGTTACCAGATGTCATGGCCCTTTTGAAAACTGTGGGGCTTAGTTCCTGGGAGTAGATCTGTGGCTGTCCTGGCTCTGATGTGGCCCCATCCCAGCGGCCCCACAGTCTCCAGTCCCTGTTCCTAACTCCTGCCATTTCTCCCCAATTCCCCACACAGTGGCTCTTAGCTCAGTGTGCCTCAGTAGATACAGGCTGTTAAGAGGCTACCTGATAGTGATTTAAGATTTTAAAACATCTTAAATATTTTAAAAACCTAATCCATCTACCTTTTACTTCTGTTTCAATTTCACCAACCACCACCTGCAGTAGTTACAACCTGATCCTTTTGGATCCTACAGGACCTGTTTTTAGATTTAAGGCTGTGCTATTGCTGTAAAAACAGTACTGCAAGTAAAAAGAATAATTTGGGTGAGTGAGGAGGCCTAATTGATTCATCAAGGGTTATACAGCACAAACACTTCAAAGCATCATCACAGGATCCTGCTGTGAAATGCCACTCAGCCTCCTGCCACAAGGAGCCCAAGGAGCAAATTCTCTGCATATTTTAAGGAGGTACTGAGTCTTAGCCTCAAAACCCCCAAAAAAGTTTTTCCTTGCATAGAGACTCCATGTCAAGTATTTTTGCACTATTTTTACCTACATTTACCTATTTTTTATCTCAGGGAGGACTCTCAAAATTGCTCAGGTTCTTAAAACATGAACCTGAGAGAAGGAAGTGTTTTAAACGTGCTTCTGCTATGCACAGCACCAGTCTTCAACACACAGTTTTATTTTTATAGCTAAGATCCCTTCTCTGTAAAATGGGAGAAGTCTTTTTAACTTGAGAAGGGGCTAACCTCCTACCTCACACAAGCTTTTGGTGCTGAATTCGTTGAGGGTTGTAGAGTACAATGTAATCTTTGTGTGCTAGATGTTGTTAAAGAACATGAAAGAACATGATTTTAAGGTTCTTAGATTTGCCTGGAGTTTGGTTTTTTTTAATTATTTTTAAGTGCATGTTCAAACTATCAAGTCACTGAGGAATGAAGTTTTATTTCCAACTTGTTAAAACACACTGAAAACTATGGAAAACAGGTAACTCAGTGTTGCTTTGAGTACCATGTTTGAGGCAGTTTTATTCCCTTCAGTACTGAATAAAAAAATGTAACTGATCTGTAAATCAACCCTTTGATGCAGTGAAACTGCCAGAAACCAAAACTGATCTGGCTCAAATGATAGACACTTACTCTGGCTGACAACTTATACATTTAATTGGAAGCTACAGCTTTTGAAATGAGTTGGACAGGGTGAAATCATCACAGTCAGATGTAGACAATGACAGAAGCCAGTATGTTCAGTTCTCTTCACTGAGGCTTGTAACACAGAAAAAGCTGCTGATCTGACTAGATTGCGATTGAAGATATTTGCCCTTCACTGAATAATGAGCTTGCAATCACATTTTGCTGAAACAGGTTCTTTATACAAATGAAACTTAAATCAGAAGGAACTTAAATCTCATTTCTTAGTCTTCGATCAAAACCTTCATGCTTGAGCGCCTTGTAGAGAGGAGCATTAGGCTCACATTTCTGTAATCTTATTTGTTATTCAAGATTTGCTCCTGATAGATTAAACTACTGGGAAAAAAAACCCAAAATCAAAAAAAAAAAAAAAAAAGAAAAAGAAAAATAATAAAACAAACCCACAGCCATACAGCCTTAAAATGGAAAATCAGTTCATTTTCATCACTTTGGAAAGCCTTTCATTATAAAGGGAGAGCAAAGCAAGTAGAAAAGAACTGCATGCATCCAAAGTCACCAAATCTTTTCACTTGTTCCCAGGGCTCGGACAACAATGCCACTATGAAAATAGCACTGAGGAGGAAGAGCATGCTGGGTAATGAGATGCAAATGAGCACACCAAGCATCCCACTCTGCCTTGGAGCCTTTGTATCCAGTCGTGCAGTAACAACCAGCTTTTGAGTCATGATAGGTTAGCACAGAATAGGTTTCACAATGGGTGTGTGTATTATCCTCATGGTTCTCCTCAGCTTGTGGTCAGCAGGGTAGTTAAACATGGCATCTATTTCAGTGAGAAGTTGCCTAGATTAAAACTAGCTGCAATGAGAGTGTCAGAATTAATTGTAACAAACTCAGTGTGAGACCTTGTGAGGGGAGAAGGCCATTTTATTTTATTTAACTTGATCTAAAACTTTTTTTTTCTTATTCTCTCATACTCTGCATACCAAGGCACAGGTATTCAAGTGCTGTGGCGATGATGACTCTTCTGGGAAATTGAAGTCCTCACTGTGTCTCTTGGGTTCTTCTTGACTTAAAAGGAACTGAGCAGGTCTTGTTTTAAACAGATCTTCCAAAACATTTAGGGCTTAACAGAACTTTGCATTGCAGTTTGGCATATTTCTGCTTCTGTAACTCATTGCTGACTGTCTTTCTCTCATCCTGGATCTCTTTAGGGCCATCATCTGTCCTTTTCTTAGCATGATATTATAGGTGATGTGCTGGAACCTTGTTGCCCTCCTCCTGTTACCAAACCACAGATCTCCTGCTGACAGGTCAATACTGGGACCTTAGCAATGTGCCCAGGTGTAATCAGCATGTTCCCCAGACATCTCCTTGGTTAGCAGTATAAACCATTCCTTTAAACCTGACTGTTGTTTGAGTGTTTTCACGCATACACATTTCCATTCCTGTTTTGTCTGTATTCATCATATTTCTAAAAGGGACCTGTGCAAGAGGGAGGCATCTAAGGAGATTTGTATTTACTCAGAGGACTGAGCTGTTTCACAAGGCTGGAGCACTGGGCCAGCTTCACAGAGAAAAGCAGCTACTGTCCCTGTTGTAGTTTTGCTGTGCATTTTTGCTGTATGTGCTGAGCCACCAAAGCGGGGGTCACGCCTAAAACTGTATTTTAGCCTTTGATAACAGTTTATAAATCTGTGCTCAGAGATGCAAAAAAAGGACAAATTTTAGAAAATGCTTAGTGCTGTTATCACTGAGATTTATGGTATTGTTAGTTAATAATATCTTACAAGATGTAATTTTTTTCCTTTTAGGTCTCAAGGCACTTTACAAAGCAGCATATGCATTATCCCAGTTTTATGGAAGGGAAAGCTGAGGCACAAAGACATAAAATGTCCCATGTAAGGTTACAGACCAAGACAGAGGGTGAGCTGGAAGTCTTAACAGAGGTGTCTCAGTATGCTTTCTCAGGCAGGAGACCACCTTGGGAAAGGCAGCAGATCTTGACAGTGCTGAGTGTTGAGTTGCATGTCATGAAAGAGTGCCAGATATCTTTTCTGTGAGGCTTCTTTCCACAGCTCTGTGTTCTTCCTCGAAATCATTGAGATCACCTCACCAATGAATCATTTTCTTATTAGACATGCAGATGAGATTGACTTGACCCGGGGAATCTGCAGGTAGTGCAGGGCACCACTATCACCACTGTGCTTTACTGAGATGGAGACAATTGATGGTCATGAGGGATTGGCCCCTTTTATTTTTTTAACACGTTTTGGGAAAAAGTTGGTGTTGTTTTTGTGTTGGTGAGAACAGTGCTTGGTTGAGGGAAAAATGCAAAATCACTTCTCTTTAAAAGGTAATGGGGGTATGTGGACTTGGGGGGAAACTGACAGCTGCGCCCTGCGCACCATCCGCATCTCCTCCACTGTTGAGAAGAGAAAATACCAGGACTTCATCATGCTGTGACCTATGCATATCTTACACAAAAGCATTCATTGGAGACTTTTTTATTATTCTTTTTTTCCTTCTTTTGTTATAAGTTCAGCAAAAGAAATCGAACAAGAAGTCATGATGTATCCAGGTCCAAGGTACAGAATATTTGCATAGCTCCTTTTCACGGAAAGTGACACCAGCACCACCACCCTTGCTGCAGATATTATATGTCTTCATTCCTGTGAAGTTAATTAGCATAAGCTATATCCAGAGTCTAGTTAGGCTTAGCTGCTGCTTTTGCAGAATTATGAGGCCTTTGTGCACAAAAAATTTAAAGAAAATTGTTTAATGATGATGTGTGCTGGTTACTAAGCTAGCCACCAGTTAGATATATTTATAGCTATTTTTGCCTCTACTAATGATATGCTAATTATAGCCCGAATAGAATTCTGTAATTTCTCCCTGAAAGTGGAAGTGATGCAGGGAGATGCTAAAATCTGTGCTGAGGCATCCTATTAGCAATTAGGTTTTTAGGTGGCACTGCGCTTCTGAAAGGAAGAAAGCAAAAGAAGATATGAGTGGTATTTCTATTCTTAAGTATTTATTTGAGCCTAAATAAAGCATTTGAACTTGAAAACCTTCTTATCCTACAAAGCATGAACTTATCTGTGAAGTGTTTTAGAAGAGCTAAGCCCCTATGGGACAGTCCCTCAAGGGCATTTGCTTGGTTGTTCGAGAGCATCACAACCCCAAGAGATGAGTCAGGCGACAATGACAGCACAGAGAAATTGCTCATCAGTTGTGCTACAGGGGCCGGTGCAGCTTGGGCACATTGAATATTATAATACAAATATTGCAGCTATGGACTGCAGACTGTGTTTGCAATGTTAAGGGTAGGTCCTGAGGGATCATTTTAGTGGGCAGGTATTTTGGGTTGCACTTTGAATTTCATCCCACCTAAGTTCAAGAAGCACATCACTGTGAGGTGCCTGAAGCCACTTGCAGTCCAAAGTGACCATAGTTAGGTGGTGACTGTGGTTTGATATAGCAACCTTTGCAGACCTTATCCTGCTGTCCACAGCAAGTTTGGATTTGACTTCTTCCTTGCAAGCGCAACTCGCTGCCATCACTCTTATATCAAGTAAGAATAATGATGATAATTTCTGCTCCAGAAATGGGAAAGAATTGGCACCTTAAATACGACTCCTGCAGCAAGTAAATACTGAAGGGTATTATAAAATTTGAGATTTAAGCCATGCAGCTGGGAGATAACAAATAAAATGTCAGCAGCAAAGAGCAGGAAGACAGGGTGAAGAAATAAGCCTCGCAGTCACAGAACTATTTGTCTGACCTCTGTCAACCACAAGGCTTTCAAAAGTATTTTGAAGGACAGTATAATTAAAAACATGAAAATAAATAGAAAACGGGATAAAAGTGCTCATGGGTTTACCAGAAGTAAATCGTATCGGCCTATCTTGATGTCATGGATAAGATAAATGATGTTCTAAGAAATACTTTGTGTGTCATCTACGTGGACTTCAGTAATGCATTTGATACGGTTGCACTGCAGAATTTATGAGGCACGAGGACGCAGAAATTAATTGTTGAATGGATATTGCATATGGGCCTGGCTGAGGAGGAAATAAAAATTATGAGTCTTGAATAAGGAATTTGCATGCTGAAGGGCATACGTTAACAGATTATCTCAAGTATTGGCTAGACAAATGATCTTACTTGGTGGTTTCTTCAGTCATGCTGGCTTCAAAAGAGGAAGTTTGCTCTCATCCAGGGTTGGAAGGCATCATCCACGATGGAGAGTTTGGGGAAAATAAAAAAAATAAGAATAGGAAAAAAAAAAGCAACCAAACAAACAAAAAACAAAGAATCAAAGAAACAAAAAAATACCCAACAACAAAAACCCCACCAAAACCAAAAAAAAAAAAAAAAAGAAAAACAAGGAAAGGATCTTTAGGACTTTGAAGAGTAGAAATTCATTAATGGAGTAAAAAAACAGTGTATTTGAGGACTAATACGAGACTGCTGCTTCCTGCTAGATGCATCCACAGGAATCAGTAGTTAGTCTGCTTTAGTGTGGGTGTGTATACTTTATCTGAAGCACAGTGTTCTCCATCCATCAGGCATAGGAGGGATGAAGGTTGGAACTGTAATGCAGGAAAGGTAACAGCAAATTTATTAGGTGAGAAAGAGCCAATACAGCCTTGTAGAGTCTTGTTTAGTTGACCAAAATGAAGGTGCAAATTCATAAATGCCATCTGGAAACCAGGGTATTCAGCAGTCATGAGTGCAAATAACCTTCCAGGAGGAATACACAGAACAGGCAACCTGGCCGCTCCACAAATGGAGAAGAATATTTAGAAAAGTAGTGGCTTTGCCTACAGTTCCTTGGGACTGCACTGGCTGTGTTTTAAAGAATGAAAGGGAGTCCCTCTAAGTCCCCTGTTTTACTGGCAGAACAGACTGGCACACCATATTGTCACTTTAAACATATTCTAGGAACAAAAAAAAAGCCAGAATCTGCCTTTAAAGGAAAGCATAATCCAAAATCTTCATTGAAGTGAATGTTTGCTGTGCATTTTGTTCAGAGTTTTGATATTTTCAGCAATAAGCTGACGGAACTCTTAACGAGAGACAGAAGGGACAACGAAAGAAGAACAAAAAGGTTTTGCTTCAGCTTCTCCTTTTTTTTTTTTTTTTTTTTTTTAAGGCATAACCATGCATTAGAAAATGTAACTGTTTTTAAAAAGCAATCATTTTTTATACCTAGCTTGTTTCAAAAAGGTCGTTCCACTTTCATTGTCACCTCAGGAAAAACAATAAAGCAGCAGTCCTCCACATAATTGCACAGGCTCGCCTGGTGGGTTCTCTTTCTTGTTCAATGAAGTGTCATTCATTTAGATCAGAATACAGTCTTTCTAAATTAGAGGTTTACATGTGTAATTATATAAAATGATATGTTTGTTTACATCTCCAAGTAAAATGTACGTCGTTTTCTATCATTTATCTTTGAAATTCAATTTTGCTTTGTCGATCCCTAATTTATTGCAGGAGATGAATGTGCTGTTAGAGTGTTTACAATGCCTCTCGCTGCCTGTGGATAATAGAATTACCCTGGTTATTGCTATTCATTTCGACATTTCTATGGTCAGGAATGTGCAATAGTTTTACGTTCCTTAATATATGGTGAAAATCCTGATGCTATTTATTGTGGCTACCCTTTTTTTTTTTTTCTCTTTAATCCATCTAAAGACTTAAATTTACTTTCAAAGAGTAGTGGGACAGCTGACAACTGATGGCTGTATTTCTCAGCAGCTGCATACTCTCTTCTGTGTTCGTAAATGCGTGGAGAGGCTGTTTCATACCTTTGTGTGTAATATTAATAAATATTGTAGATTTCTAGTAAACCCATAAACTCCCATATGAATTTCTGCTGATTCAGCCCTAGGGCTTTGGTGAATGAGCAGTGTGTATAACCAGTCACTGAATTTATGGAACGTTTTTGTAGAAACACTGTATGTTTTCCTTATTCCTTTTGTCTGTTTAAATGGTTGGGTTAAAAGGGCTGTACTTCCAGCAAACAATCCCAAGGCATTATTTTTCCAAGCAGAGCTTTCAAGGGTAACTCTACAGAATGTTTCCTTCAATATCTTCTTGTGGTTTTCTTTCTGTATACTTGTTCCTTACAGTATTTGAGACAGGCAAACTGGGAAGTGCATCCACTTTGGACTGTGACAGGATAGGAGCAGTGTTGCAGGATGCTGACAGCATCTCACAGGGAACAAGAACACCGTTGAGTTCTAATTTTATATTCCTGTTTCCATTTCAAAATTTTTCTTTTTGAAAATGAAAATACATATCTGAATGAGGATAAAGTGTCCCTCATTACCTAGGGACTAGAAATCTTCCAGATTAGACCTTGGCTAACCCATCCAGACCATCCATGTGTGTGTGTGTCACGGGACATACATGGCCCTATGCTGCCTGGAAGTCCCAGACAAAGATCCTGACTCCACAATGAGTGGCAGGGGTGTAAAGCATGTACTGCTATGACTTGGAGCCCGGCAGCATGTTCTGAGCTTGTGTTTAAAGCCTGCATAATAACCTGAAGTCCCCTATTACACTTCCAATCCATCCATCCCCCACTTGTATTTTCTTAATAAATGTTTTTTAATGAATATGCAGAGCAAGAAAAAAAAATAATGGACAGTCAAACATGCAGTAAATGTATCCTATTAATCTTTTGCCAGGGAAAGGGATGATGTTGCTTTCTTTCTAACCTTCCTATATCTGTGAAGACACTCAGCCTTCATCATAAAACAGAAATTTATTTGGTTTCTTTTACTTTAGCCTGCTTATTACCTGTCCTACATTTTTTTCATATTTCACCTAAACAAAGTTTGAGAATGAAAAATCAATAAAGGAGTTCTTCAGAATTTCATTTTTTTTTTAAATGTTCCTTATACTATAAAATTTGCAGCACTTCCAGAGATAGCAGTAAAATATGCTGTCTCTCCATACCAGATTCTGTTATCTTTTGTGCAGTACTTCAGGAAACAGCTCAGGTAAGGTTATCCATCCACAGGTTGAATGAAAGTAATTTAATTTCATAAGGAGAAGGCTATTGAACTCTCCTTGGCTTCACAGCCATATTAGGGAAATTCAATCTCTGTCCGAATATAGCCTGTAGCAAACTAATTTTTGGTCCCTAAGTGCCATAGTACTGAAAAATATGTGAATTTCTTCTAAGTCAAGGGTCACTTTAGTTACTATCACACCTACAGCCATGGGCTGTTCTGGATGTGCAGAGAATATGCATCAGAAGTAGCAAACCCAGAGCAGTGTTTCCGTCTGTGTAATACTGTTCAAACTCTCCAATGCTTCATGATTTCCTCTGCCATAGCCTTTGCACTTAACAGCCCTTTGTGAATTTTTCTTCTGTGGCTAAGTCCACAGAAGAAATGTGGATTAATTAATTTATTTGTCTACAACAAAAATACTTCAAATAATGCGTGTATATGGAAAGAATGAACATCGGTAAACCTTAGAGCTAAATATTCCTCTGTAAATATGTGCATTTTAGGGTAACTTTTAATATTCATCTTTTGGGGTAGATGCAAAATGTCACACACCTGCATATACATAGTCTGATATTTGACTGTGCATACAGAATATATGTATGTATTTGCATAGCGCTGCCTGGCTGCTTCAGCACACACAGGCACACAGAGGGTTTATTTCCATGAGCACCCTTCTGGGAAACGAGAGCTAACTGAAGGTAGAGCATGGATTAAATCCTTCCCTTTTATCAAATTCTAAAAAAAAAAAAAAAACCTTTTAAAATTATAAAGCATCAATCATACTGTTGAATTTGTAACTATTCCTGGTTTTATGTCATGTTCAATGATACAGACACATGTGCATTCATCCAAACATGTGCCTGGCATTACTCCTATGACATCAGACCTATCACCAAGCTTCTGTTTGCTGATAATTTATATTTCTTCATTTGCACCGTAGTAACTGCAGGCTTTACTAATTGCAATTGCCAAGTATCTCAGGTGGGTTTTGATCTTTCACTGAACTTTTCCCTTCTTTAGCACATCTCAGTGTGCTAAAAGCATTATCTGAAGCATCAGTGGTAAGTGTTCAAATGCCTCGATCACACATCTGAGCCCTTATAACTGGTGGTTTGTAAGATGATGCATTGGCTGAAGATCGTATAGGCTGATGTATTGGCTAAAATTTCAGGATTTCTTTGTTGGTCCTGTTATTTTTTCTGTGTCACTAAGGCTGCACCTAAGCACTAAGGCAAGTCTGCTTTTTTTGCCGCCCAACATCTCCAGTTTCCCCGTCCACATTATAAAGTGATGAGATAAAGAACATTGTTGTTTCTTCTCCATCTGCATGCTCACTTTGCTTTTACAGGGGGCTGATTTGGGACACACTGTAAAGTGTCTTATCCAGTGAAGTTTTGGTTGGATGTTCCCCTGTCAGTGTCAGCTGGGACTTAGGACTGTGTCCTGCAGTATTACAGGACATGGGTAGAGTGAGCATGCTCACCTTCCAGCATTTCCAAACTCTGTTACAGGAGTAGAACAATAATTATTCATTTGTTAAGACAGGAAATATGCTCCAACAGCAGAAATGGAAGGTATCATAGAAAAGCAAGTTGTATAAGACCTCCAAGGTTTTATATAGCACCTCAACTGAAATATTTGGTCAAACAATCTTGTGGAATTTCACAAAACAACTCATTTATGTTGTCTGAGGAACAGATGTGCCAGGATGAAGAGAGAGATATTTTAACTCACAAAATCAAAGAAAAGTATGAAATTCTGTGAGGAGAATGACATAACCTTGTTTGTTAGTGGATGGTGTTACTGCAAATAACTTCTCTAGTGAATACAATTTTCCTCTTCACTTTTGTGGATGTTCTTAAAGATCACAGTTATAAATATCTCCTGCCCTTAGAAGGACCACGATGCTTGCCTGTAAATTTGAGAGAAACTGTTTTAGAGGTGTGCAACGACTTCTGAAGCTTGTTTGTGGTTTTAACTAATTTTTTATAAATGTGTGCTGTATTTCCCAGCTGGCTTTGTCCATATGGTGGTGTCCATAACAGCTACAGCACATATTGAAGATAGGAAAAAAAAAGGAAGGGTCATTTTTTATCATTGTCCCCTTGTGACATTCTCATAGGCAGGAGCACAGCCTAACCTAATTTCCTGAGGTTTATTTTTCTCTAAGAGTTATTTTCTTTAGATAATACCTTTACACCATAACAGAGTATGACAATTTAATGAAGTTAGATAAGAGCTAACACTGGGATATGGTCTCTTGTGCAAAGGCAAGTTTTTCTCAGTTGCCCCAGTGTCTGGAAAATAAAGTTCCACATCCTGCTAAATATTGCTATTATTATGTATCTGTGGCATGGAGTAGTGAACACAACAGGGAGTAACACAGTAAGGTTTTCATAAAACCCAGGAAATTAATTTTTTTGAGACTGGACTGGTAAAGCTGTGGGTAGACATAACTGGTATATTTATTTTTTCAGTTTTGATGATTACTCTTCATAATTTCTTGAAATTCAGTTTTGTAACCTGAAAGGACCAGATTCATATCCGATACATTACAATAATTCAATAAATATTAATACCAAGTAACTGAGACCTGATTTGATGTGTAGTTATATTTTGAGCAGTAGTGTTGGACAGTGTGATCTGTCCCTGACACCAGGAATATATGAGGCAGTGAGCAGCCAGGATACTGCAGTGAGCCCATCATGGTTGCCAGGTGGGACAGAGAACAGGAGAAGCTCCTAAAGCCTCGTAACTGCACCCACATTAGAACAGTAATTTCTACACATTAATTTAACAGCCTGATGAAACTGCCCAAAATGGGCGTTGTATGCTGCCTTTAAAGCAAAAACAAGCAGTTGTGATGGTTCACAATCAACATACTTCACAATCAGGTCTGCAGAGCTGAGGGTGATGGTCTGCTACCTGCCCTCTTTAGGATGAGCTGGTAAATCTGAGTGATAAGTCTTCTGAGATCTGCTACATTTAAAAAACTGGCAGTTCTGTTATAGAGACTTGCTATGTGTTCATATCTCTTTTGGAAGAAAATTCAGGTCTGAAGGCACTCTGACAATTACTGCAGTCAAAAAGGCTCTACATTAAACAAAGGGACTTCCTTTGTGATAGCAGTAGTTTTGTGAGGAGGAGCAGTAGTAGTAGTAGTAGTAGTAGTAGTTTTAGTTTTACCACTGAAAAACAAGTACTAAAAGTTCATGACATTCAGTTTCAAGTGTTAGCTCTTGGTCTTCAAAAGGAATGTGGATTTCTCTGCCTGAAGAAGATGGTGAGGACAGAGATCTATTATTTACAGCTAGAGATCTCTTTTTAAGAAGAAAATAAGTAAGAGTTCACAATGGCACATTAGCAATGAAGGAAGTGGAATATAATATAAAAATTAACATATTCTGTACTGTGATTAGGTTGTGCTTGATAAATATCTATAGTGGCCATGCATATGATGAATAGGGATATTTCAAATTCGAAATATTTATCAATTTATTTGGGCTGAACTTCTTTCATAATTAGGAATTACTTGCCTGTATCTTTGAGTTCTTTTTAGACATGGGGAGATCTTGTGTGAATGACACTAATTTATCATCTGTGCTGTCATTTCTGTTTAAACTGATGCAGTGAGTAGAGAGATGTCTCCCATATGGTGTAACAGTTTTGAATACTTACAACTGCTTGATGCAGGCAATACCAGTTTTGTTTTTTCAGCTTTTTGCCTGCACCAGCTTCTTCCACGTAATTGTAATGATCCACTCTTAATTTCTGTGACCTCCCCTTGGAGGTCACTTCTGTGGTCTGATGTATCTTGTAACGAGTCTGAAATCCTGGAGGCAGACTACACTTCCCTTTGTTCATTTCATCCCATTACTTCAAGTAATATTTCTCCCCTTCTCACCAAAACAGGTAAATGGATTTCTCCAAGGAGAAGATAATAGCATATGAGGAGCTGTAGCTCGAGAAGCCTTCTGGGACTAGAAGTCTTACGTAGATGTTGCTGATGGGGTGTTTTAAGGATTCAGTGTCATCATGGATTTGTGTTTAGATGCTTGGCTGGTCTGATTAATTCTATAAGTAGAATAGTTCATCCAGGAAGAATTTATTTTCATGTTTCCCTTGGTAATCTTAAAGATGACAAATTCTTGAGAACAACTTGGCCCACTGGCATTGTCTCCAAAATCAGCTTTAAATCTAGGAAAAGTCGATCTATCAAAAAACAAGAACATAATGCATTTTCCTATCCAAAGAAATGTTTGGTATGAGGGAAAACCCAAATCTGCCCTTTAAATCTCTAGTAAGAACAAAATAAAAAAGTGCGCATCCCTCTTCTTAAGGGAACTTTGGAAGTGTTTCCTTTTTTTTCTATGGTATAAATCTCACAAGAGTTTAATCATTCGTGGAAGTACATTCCCTTAAAAAAAGATACCTTGATCATCCTCATGTAAAAAGGTAGTTTATTTTAAAGACTCAGTTTGAGCATGGAACAAATTGATGAAATTGTAGAACAAAACCTTTAATACATTAGAATTATTATATATGGAAATCATTATTACAGAAATAACCTTCTTTGTCGAGTATTCTTGGCATGGAAGTAATCAGCATCCTATCCCATTAATTGTTTGAGAACTCTGAAATCCTTAATGAGGTTTTTTACAGAAGAATTTCAGTCATATGCAAATGATTCATTGAAACTCTTAATCATAAGACAAATAGTGATTCTTTAGTGAGTTTTTTACATTCACTGTAATAAATGTAGCATGTTAACTGTAGACACACAGTTAACTG
>JAYDZK010000001.1:36065995-36081933 GCA_034509185.1 Euphonia xanthogaster
CACACAGTTAACTGTTTCTCAGTTATTTTTCTCACAGCATTTTTTTAAAGATTCATTGCTGGTCAGAAAGTGATAATGGTTGGACTGAGAAATAAAATGCTTGACAGATGTCAAGAGATCTGTGTCTGATATAGCTTCAAATAGATTTTTTTTCCCCTTTGACTGCTTTAAAAATTAATTTGTATTCAGATTGATAAAGATATATATTTTTCAATGGTATTGACAATCAAATATCATCCTTTTTTTACAGGTCTGATTACCACAACATCAAGAAAATTGGATCGGGAACAGCAAGCAGAACATTTTTTAGAGGTAAGTTTAAGGGGAAAATGTATGTTAAGAGGTTAGCTGATTTTTGTAGCTTAAAATCACTTCCTGCTGTTCCAGGAGAGTGGTATTCTCCTTTCTCCTCATTTATAACAGACTCACACAAAGCTGGGAATTGCCTGATTATACAGAAGAAATAAAACATTTTGCAATTTGCAAGCACAGGAAAAAAATTGAAAAAAAATGGAACACTTGTTTTCCACCTCTAATCTACTTCAGTTCGGTCCTTTATTGTAGCTCCTAAATTTTGTTTGTTATAGAAATTTAGAATATCCAGAGCAAAATATTTTTAAAAAATAATGTGGAATGACCCCAACCCTGCCAAGATTTTTAGTCTCTCAGGTTAAACTGGTTTAAATTTTGCATCTTGGATTTAGTGTGCAACCTGATAATTTGGATGAAAGCAAACTTTGAACTTTTTCACATTCACTGCACTATAAGAATCAAATTTTTTTTAAGCTTTCACTTATTGGGACTGTAAACAACAACTTTCAGGTTAAAAATTGGATTCTAAAAAAGAGTATCTAAACCATTCCCTTGGCCCTTGTGATGAATATTTCTCTTTATAAGGAGCTCACATGTGTTGGATATGGAGCGTTATACTTGTAAACTACTGGTTTTGCCACATGTGTTTTCTTTCACACTGCTGTACACCATGCTGTGTTTTTTTTTTTTTCCTTTCCTTGACTCTGTTCTTTTGTCTATTTGTGAAGTAAGGAATTCTTGATTCCTGTTGGTACAAGTAAAAAGAACCATATTGTCCCACATAATCAATCACCCCTACTAGGAAATGCTCTTCAAATCCATACAAGCTAAAAAACATCTGAACACAACAGTTCCCAGTACAATCACTATCTGACAGCAAAATGTAGAAAAATATATATTAGCATACTAATTAAGTTTTATATTTGCTAAAAATCCCAAATTATTTTTGTTAGTGCAGAACACAGGAGAGAAGGGTTGATTATTACTATACATGTTTGGGCTGGGGTTTTTTCTTGATAGTTCACTGTAGATTCATATATATTCCATGTCATAAATAAAAGGAGGGAAATACAAGGATTTTTCCCTTTTTAGGATTTAAATTGTAAAGTTAGTAAAATAATCATGTATTCTAAACCCTTCAAGCTTTCCAGTTTCTACTGTCAGAGAAAATTACAAATAGAATGAAAGGGGCATGATTTGAAATGTGTCTATTGATGAGAATCTTGGGTTTGTAAGTCTCCTTTGCTCTGCAGAGAAGGACCGGGTAATCCTGGTGGACAACAAGTTAGCACAAAATGAAACACAGGAGGTTCCATCTGAATATGGGGAAAAAGCTTCTTTTCTGTGAGGGTGACAGAGCACTAGAACAGGCTGCACAGAGAGGTGTGGAGTATCTCTCTCGGGAGATACTCAAAACCTGCCTGGATGTGATCCTGCACAGGCAGCTGTAGATGAACCTGCTTAGCAGGGGTTGGACTAGATGAGCTCCACAGGTCCCTTCCAACATCAGTAATTCTGTGATTCTGTGATTTATGTGTTTGCCTCGGCGATCTTGGCAAAACATGCCAAATACACATTTTCCAAGGGATTCCCATACAGATGGGGGAGTGCTGCTATCAATATCAAAAAGAAAACAAGTTAGTTACTTATAGGAATTTAGCTTTAGTTAGCAATACAAGTTAATCTGTTCTTTCCCCTGAAATGTATCTTGCTTAAAAAATAACAATCTGCAAGATTTTGGGAGCTGAAGATCCAGTAGAGAGAAATTTGTGTCTTACACTGCTCCAAGGCTTCTGAATGGGGAGGGAAGTGGAGGGCAGGCTACAGAGAGAAGATATACAGGAGCAGGGTATCCTGCAGAAGTGCATGTATGGCCACATTGTAAAGCCCACCTCGAAACAGTGAGTGGGAAAGGGAATTGGACTCTGGTGGAGCCACAGCCCTGCTGATAAAGTTGCCCCTTTGAGCTGCTGCTGAGAGGTTGCCCATCGCTGCCTCCTGGGAGGCGCGTTCCGGCTGCACATCCGCGCATAGGCTGGGATCCAGAGCCGGGCTGGGCAAGCTGTGCTTGTTCTTGTGGCAAACTGAGAAACGTTTTCTGAAATGCCTGTCTGTGTGTAATTAACCCCCTGGGGAGGCCTTAATTGCCTGTACAGCCGTGATTTCCCAGTAGTACAGTGTTTCCCTTCCGGCTTCATTTCATACCCTTCTTCCAGGAGTCTGTCTGGTGTAAGGGAGCTCAAACTTGGCTCTCTTTGAAAAGCTCTGATTAGTACTTGACCTAGCAACCCTTGCTCCCCTTTGCCCGGTGTCTGTGTGAGCCACTGACAGACCTTTCCTAGATACAACTTTTTAATTATTTTTAATAAGCTTGTCTTTGACAGAGATGCTATACCCTGTAAGTACCTGCTGGTATTTACTTAGCAAATTTCATTGTTAACAGTATTTCCACCTCTTTCACAGAAGCTGTTAGGAAAATGAAGTGATACAAGGCAGCAGATGTTAGTCACTGTGGTTGTGTGTAGTGCCAGTGCTTGTCTCCAGACCACCGCTTGTGATGGCATAGAGTTGTTCTTCTGGAGGTCTCTGTCCCTCTCTGTACCAGAGGAAACAAGAATTACCATCAAGGACTGGATGTGTGTTTTTAAGGCTTCCGTGCTTAGGAAAGGTGAATATAAGTGACTTTCCTTCTAAGTTGCATGAGAATTCTGTTGCAAAGTAAGTACTGAGGCCGAGGTCAGATGTGCATTTCTTCTTCATTCCTCCTTTAATTGTCTTTAGATGTACGGACCTGTGTCCACATGGATTTTTTTAATGGTAACTCAGGCTGCTGTCACAGGACTTACACTTACCAAGAGTATGTTCCAAAGTGAGTGCAGGAATATGTCTAGACTCTGAGCCAAAAGATGCACAAAGAAGTCAGAAATCAACTCCCCTTTATAATCATTGGGATTTTCTGTTTGCTCCAGTGATATTTTTTGGGTATTGTTTGTTTGTTTTGTCATTTTGGAGCGAGGGGGTAAAAAAAGGAATTGCTTCTCCCAGGTTTTTCACTGATTGTGGTATTGTCAATGCTTTTTTTTTAAGCTCCCAAGTTGAGGGCTTAATTTTTTTCTGACACATTTATAATGCCTTTCAAAACTGCAACTTGTATTCAGTGCTTGTTATCCAGTAGAATTTTTCTGCTAAGGTTTAAATTGGATGTCACTGGATTTTATACAGGATGGTCTCTTGCTTTAGTGAATTCCTATTAATGGGCTGGTTCTGCCTGAAATGGGAGGAAAATGACCACTTGATTACATTACTTTCTCACATGAAGCAAGACAAAAGCATTTGTTCTATTTCACAGACTTTCTCAAATATTTTGTCATTACGATGAAGTATTTAAATAACAGTCTGAAGGAGGAAAGGTAGTCCTGCTTTGCAAGTGAAATGAGAATAGTGAAGTATTTCCAAGTGAGGTGGAAATGTCAGATGATTTGACTTTATTCTCCTTCAATAATTGAATACATCATCCTCTTCTTTCCTTCTTTTACTTCCTCCTTCTTCAGGACATGTGTTGTCTTCTAATAATTTCTGTTCTAATACTTCACATTCTCTTCTCATATTATGCTAGTTTACTAAAAAGAAGAAGCTAGAAGTGGAGCATGTTAGTGGAGTTTGAGCTATGGGAAAAAAACCCTCACTAAAATAGTCTGTCAGTTTTTTTCTGCCCTCAGTTTTTGCAGATGCCTGCTAATGCTGGTTGACAGTTTTACAAACTCTAGTGATTTTGCTGTGTGATTTTATTGAAACAGCTGCAGTAGCGGTGGAGGTCCTATAATAAGCATAAAAATTAAAGCATTTCATGCAGGATCTGCACCCTTGTGTGGTGTCAGCTAATTCTGAAATTTCCAGAACATGAATAGTTCCTGGTCTGCTTTCCAGTGTACATGGGCAACTTGATGGGAGAGGATTGTTGAATCCAGGCTACAATCCATTAACTTGCACATTCAGCCCAGGAAATGGATCTGAGCACATTTTCTTGCCCTGAGCAGTTTCTAAACACTGTTGCAGAGCCTTTGTTACTCATGCTTCCAACAAAGCCTCTGCAAAATGCACCCACCACTGAGCAGTTCAGCTTTTGGGAATTGCTGTGTCAAGACCTGTGTTTAGCAAAAGAATGAGCCAGAAGAGTTACAGGCTTCAGTGTGCAATTCTAGCAACAGACTTTGAAACTTCATGATTGAAGGGGTGAATTGTCTGTAGTGAGAGATGACCTCTCTATCCTCTTGATAATGGTATCTAATAAGTTGGTGCTTTTAAAGTGCTGAGGCTGTTTAGTCTCTCCCTGATGAGGACATGTGGTGTGGGCTCTTCAGACATTTAGCCAGTTTTGAAAATTATATCCATAGTATCTGTCAGTCCAAAACACTAAGATAGCTATTTAAATTTACCTCTGCAGATTCATTCAGAAAATATCTTTTAACATTTGTCACAGTAAAAAACCTGTCTATTCAAAGTGTCTCTAAAGAATAAAAGTAGCAGTTAATAAGCATGGTCAGAACTTTAAATCTCTTCGGAAGTGACAAAGCAACTGAAGGCAATAGGTTGAAAAATAGTGTTACAGCAGCCTTAGCCTTTCATGGTCCAAGTCATGTACCCTAATTGAAGAGGAGGAGAAGTGGGAGCAGAGTACTGGCTTACTGCAGCTAATTTTTAGCCCTCTTAGTGCTATCAGAATGGTAACAGTGCCTCTCAAGTGCCCTTCTTTTGTCACAAATCAGTATACACAAGCTTCATCAATCTTCCTGCTGAGAAGCTCCAGCACAGCACTGAGAAGGATGGCAGTAACTGTGCAAGGGGTCGTAATGAAGACAAATTGCTAAATTTGATGTGAGTGTCAAAATACATGGGCTGAATGAAACACATTGGTTTCTGTTTACTGTAGGTACACTAAGGGTACAATAAACTGTGATACATGGCATGTATTTATATGCAGTAATTAGAGGGAAACATGATAATCTGCTGTAATTGGAGCCTTCTAGAAAGAATTCAAATTTCCACTCATTTAATGGCGAGCTGTAAATGTGAGGGGAATGTTGCTAGAGGGATTATAATTTTATTTCACTTGGAATTTGGTCCAGAATATCACTGTGGAAGTTGCTGCCGTGAAGTTTATGGCCACAGTTTGCAGGGGAGGAGGAGTTTAAAAACTTGCTAAGTGGCATTTAAAAATAGCACTACCTCTCAGTTCTTCCCACAAACACCACACTGGTGGCTCAGCATTGGACCAGCCTGTATTCACCAGCCTCCTCTTTTCCTGCAGCATCTCCCACACAAGAACTTGACAAATTTAACTTTGTTTTGTTGTTGAGCCTGCTCTCTTGGGCTGTAGCCTTTGCTAGTGGTGATGCCTGAAGTCAGTGGTCCTTTGTGAGAAACTGGAACATTTTCTGAAGAATATAGGCAGCTGTGTGGCAATATGCTCATGTATATTTTTACAGGAGAATTACAAAAGCTGAAGTTCATTGGGTTTATGTAGCTGAATAGTGCTCTACAGCACATTGATTGCTTAAATCCTGGATTACAAGTCTGTGTAAGCATTTGTTTCATGGTTCTTTAGCATTGCCCACGTTTGGCAGAGAAAGCTGCATTTTTTCTCAGTGACATGCTGGTGATGGTGTAAAAATGAGGCAGTGTGTCTGATTGAACATTTTGTCTGAGGTTTAAACAGGTCCAAAGGCACATGCCTTTCCCTTTTTAACCCTGAAGCTTATCAGAAAATGCAAGGGAAGTTTAAAAAATAGGTAAACAGCCTCTTCTTTCCAGCTTGAGTTTGAAAAGTATTACAGGCTGTGCTTGCTGGAAATAAGAGAACTATTTTAATTATTTTTGAGACACTTGAAAGTATTTCTGGTTGAACGGTTTGTTTATAAAGGCAGCTTTCTAAAAGGACAATGGAAGATGCCATCTTCAGATTGTGCCACTGAACTTTAATGTCAACTTCAAAGTTAAGGGGAAAAAAATAAAAGGAAAAAAGGAAAGGAAGCAAAAAAGAAGAGAAAGTGGCTGGGGAGGAAAGAAAGGGAAGAAAACAAACAGTTCTAAAGAAAATCAAAAGCATGTTCATCTCGTATTACCTCTCCATGGGGTTGTCAGCAGAGGGGAAATCCACCTGGCCAGTGTGGTGTTAGATCTAGCAGAGGCACAAGGTCTGGGCTTAGGAGGCACAAACTGAGCTCACTCACCCCATGATGCAGGTTTTCTTTCTGCACCCCGTGTTCTTCTGCTGCTCTCTTCAGAAATAGCCAACAACTTCCCAAGGGCAGGAGGTGACTAGAGGTTAAAACTATCCTTCAGAGGCAGATTTACATATGACATTGCACGCTGCTTCTCATGTGTATTTGGGCAGAAAGGCTTACACAGCAAAACGAAGGGAATGTCCTGGTGTGATCCATCTGTCTGCAGTGAAAAGTGGTCTCCTCAGCTAAACTGTTGTCTCTAACTTACGTGATCTGGTAAGATGAAGAATTATCAAGTGCATCACTGAAAATATTACTAATTGCATTGTTAAGTGAGTGGTCTCTGTGCAAGAGATATGAACAGAAATTTTAAACAGCAAAAGAATTAAGGCATTGTGTTTTTACAGATTACTCTCTTTTATTATTACAAATTTCAATAGCTCCCAAATGTCCTATTATTTTAGATAATGTCTTGAGTAGTAACACAAGTAACAGAGCCTAAGCATTGGGAAAAGTGAATTTAATAACACTTTTCTTCATGCACGTGGAATCTTAATTCTGTTTTCTTATTAAATAAGAAAATTTATCTCCTTATAAATTTATAATAATGGAGCAAATTAAGCTTGGATTGAAAAAAAACCAACAATTGTGTGTTTGAAGTCCTTAGTATTCCATGTTAAATTCAGATAGCCATTGGAAAATATGCCCACAATTCTGATGACATAATATATATACCAAAGGGAAAGGGCAAGAATGGGTCTGTGTATATCAAACAGTGATATAGCAGTGACCCTCAGCTCATTTTATTTACTCAATGAAATACCAATAGCCTTGAGAGACTGGGTGTGCAAAGAATGTCTGTGACGCTTCCATAAAATTTGCAGACTTTTAAGTCAACCCTAAGGATGCTTTGTTTACTTTTTCACCTAATGCTAATGGCTGATTTCAATCTTTATTTTTTTAAGATAATAATAATAATAATAATAATAATCTCATTCTTTAAACTTTCTCATTATTTCTTTGGTTCTCTTAAAATTGTTTTGCACATGCTAATGCCAGGGTGGTGTCAAGGACAAATACACTACTGACAGTTCCATTCAGTGCATCATTTATATCAGAGTACCTGACTCTGACCTCTTGGAGAGGGTTTAAGCCATCCAGCTAATCTGATACTGTGTGGAAGTTCTTACATGGCAGGATTTTAGTCCTGCAATAAAAATCTCACGCTTGTTTGGTTAATCTATTTTATTGATACTAAATGCCAATAATAATGAAGAAAAGCATTCCTCTTTTCTATCTTTAATGAGCTTCCTAAGTAAAAAATCTTCATAACTTAAAATGCAAAACTGTGGGGTTTTGTTGTGAATGCTTGATGATTATAGGAATGAGCCAGAGCTTACAGACCTTCTATAGGTGTAGTGTTAGCTTGTGTTAATTTATTTGGTATTAAAATAGAAAAGCACAGCTCATATATTATTTATTCTTTCCTCATCTCATAGAAGAGATTTGATTTTCACAGTTCATTGACATATGATGACAGATGTACCATCTACAGTGGAATACTGTCCCAAATATATTTTTTACTAAATCATGTTTCATTGAACAGTGAGTCTGCTAGGAATGGGCAGGGAACAATTGGTATTATGATCCAGGATAAAAAAAGTAATTAATTACTTACTTAGATAAAAATCTAGCCCAATATCAAGATAGAGATAATTTTGCAGGTGCTCATTCAAGTTCGTGTTTTGAAGAGCTTGGCCAGATCAGAGTCATCCAGGGCTGAGGCTTTGGTTCATACACTGCTGTCTGCCATGGTATCTCATTAGAAAAATCACATTTCTGATTGCCTAGAGTTTTGCTTTAGTCAAGGAATGCTTTGCATATATCTGACATTTGCAGAGGGAGGGAGGTTGTTTCACAGATTTCATGAATCATTGACCTGAACCGTTGGGTCATGAAATGAAGAAATTAATATCTGCGAAGCGCAGCTCTGTTGGCTTTTTCATGCTGGGCATCACAATGCCTCTTTTAGGATTTTCCTTGTCGACCCACAGCGTTCTAGCAGTAGGTCTTGGCTCTAAGCACCTCAGCATGGAAGCATGGAAGGAGATAGTCAGCTTATAGACTGTCCATGCTATCTTATCTGGAATTTTCCTAAACTTTTAAAGGCATAACAGAAAAGATGCAGTTGTGCCAGGAAGGAAATCCAGCCTGCAGTCAGCCACGCTGCAAGCTTCTGAGCATCTCCTGGGAGCCTAGGGGTGTGTCAGCACTTCCTTGACCCTCTGGACCTAATTAAAATCTTACTGGACTCAGCATCATGGTGTAGTGCAAGAAAGTTACCTTATGATTAAGTAGCATTATATGAAGATATGTGATGTCACTGTGGAGAGGGGAAAGTATGCTGGGGGCTAGTTCAATTTATTTGCTTATCCTGAGTGGTGTGCTTAGTATGGCTTCAGTAGCAATGATTTTCCTAAACTTATCCCCTAATAATCCGAGGATAAAAGAATTAGAAATTGGTGCCCATGGCTGCATTTCCTCAGGTGTGTTGGAAATGGATGAGTGAATACATGAGAGAAAAGCAATTTAAAATATACTCAATACCTCTCTCTTCTCTTTGCAGAACTATGAGATAGCAGAGCATTAGATCAATGCAAATGGGTGGAAAAGTATTATTAAAACATCAAGTTTTATTGCATGCTTCAAAAATTAGGTCTGCACTTGTGTTAAATGCTGTTGAAACAGAGAGGGATGTATTAGTGGCCTTCCTTCTTGTTTTATAAATCATTCCTCATGCTAAGATTGTGCAGGCAAATTCTGTGGTTAATCTATATCAAGCTTTTCTTTTCAGTCAGGATTAAGAAGTTTAGTCTAATGTTGCTTTCTCACTGAGGGATTAGCTCATAGATTAGCTCAGGGCTAACAGGTTTTTTCTTCATTGTATGTTTCTTTAGATCTGTAGCTCCCTTTTTTATGGGCTGAAGCCCACCTACCATGCCCAAATTGGTCTCATATATTCTTTCAGGGTGTCTCTCTTGCCAGGCTCTGTGCTTGGTGAAACAAAGACTCATTGTGCAGGGTGCACTGCTTTGCTAAATCTTCTCATTTTTGTATGAATGTACCAATGTTTCAATCTTCTGCAGAAGCCACAGGAAATCTTTCACATGATTCCAATCTATTTTAGATATACAGTGCCTTTGTGTGAATTGTCTGCTTTAGTGCAATATCATGTTTTTTGTAGCATGGGTAATACCCATCAGCTGCCAGACTGTTAATTTATGTCTGTAATGTTGGAGCACACAAACATGCATGCACATACACACATTTTGCAGAGGTCTCATTTTCCTGCCTTCTCAGCTAAGACCAAGCGGAGAGTCGAATTTAGGTCAGAGGAGCATCTTCCTCCTCAGTTAGGAATGCATTGCATCTGTACTAAAATCCTTTCTGGGCATAGGAAATCCTAGTATGCCTTTTAATTAATCCTTCATTTAGAAAAATGCCCTTAAACAAGATTTGCAACCATTTGTTCTTTTCTCCTAGGGTGATCTGTTCTCAGCTGTTCCAAATTCAGGCTTGTTATTGCTAAAAAAAAGTTGATTCTGAAATTTTTTCACAGCAACTTCACTTTCCACCGCCATTTATATGCACCAGATCCAACCACTCTGCAATACTCTGTGTAGGGATCCCAGCACTAACTCTCCAATTCTGTTGTCTTGAGTGGCCTTTGGGTTGATTTGACACATGCATCAGTGCTCTGTCCTCTGAATTAGTTTTTTTGTCTTTCCCTTCTTAATGCTTTTCTTTTTCAGGGATTTGTCATTTTCATACATTAAAAACTCAACATTTCACAAAACTGCCCCCACCAGTCCATGCACTTGATGAGAGCCTTTTCCCAGTACACAATAAATGCCCAACATTTTCTTTGAGCCTCATCACATCTCACAGTGTTCTCACTGTAGCCTGTAATGTCCTTCAATATAATGTATTTTCCCTCTTTTTCTGATCTTTCAGATCTTTCCCACATCACCACACTGTCCCTCCACCATATACATTAAACATTCACATTGATCAAGAAGGATATAGTGGACAGGATAGGAAAATGTCAAGTGGTTTGAAAAAATTGTGCCGTTTGGGGTTTTCTTTTTTCATTTTAAAAGTAATTTGTTATGGCAAAAGTGCATCATTGTGTGAAATGTGCTGAAATAAGATTGGAGTTCTCAGCATAATTTGTAACATGACACAAATTAAGGTATTTACAAGATACCTAGAGATATTAAAACCTCTAATCAGGTTGGGAATCAGTTTACTAAGCATAATTGAGACTTGTTTTCTCCCTAAATATATTATCACAGAACATAAGAATCCTAATGTTTTTCTTATCTGACTTGAGCTTGATAATAATCAGAGACCAAACAATTGTTTTGCTTTTTATGAAGATATGATTTAAACAGAAAACTACAACGGCCCTGAAGCATCAAGTGCAAAGAAATCGGCCCTCAAAACCAGTAATTTTCTTTTCACAGTCTAACAAATTTCAGCTGTCAAGAAACAGATTAATCTCATCATTCTCAAATGTAATATTGCTGTTTGCTAATCTCTCATGATACAGAGACATTGAAAATGTTATCATAGCAGTCCTAAAGTACATTTTATGCTTTGGCAAAAAATAATACTTTCTTTGGCAAGGAATGTTCTAAATATTCAAAAGCAAGGATTAACATGAGCTCTTGAGAGCAAAAATGTCAGAACCAAAATAATGAGTTATTTTTTTCTCACATTCCCTGGGAAAGTAAAAAATACAAATATTGCTAATAGCAGTCTGTCAATTCATGGCTTTGATTTTTCTGAGATCCAGCATGTTATCTTTAATCCAGATACCAGTAAATAAGTTCATATTTTCTTCCACAATCTCAAATATATCTTGTTTTCCCATTGTATTTTGTTGTCTTATCCTTCCAGATAGTTATTAAGGTGTTGTATAAACCAAAACAAGTTTATAAAAGTTCTTAACTCTCAGATTTTAAAGACTTCATTTGGAAAAAAAAAAATGGGGAGAATATAAAAACATGGGTTTTTACATTGCCAGTCTTTTTTAAAACCCTAACACTCGACCACAGTTTAAAAAACACTTGGAAAATTTCCACAAAATCATAAATTTCAGACCACACATTTTAGCTAAGCAGAGTTTATTATCTGGTACACCAAAGAATGCCAAAATGGCATGATATCTGATGACTGAGAGGGACAGAAGGCAGTGAGGGATGTCTGTTAGCATGGTCTCAATAGACCATAATTTGTAGCAGAAGGAATCAAAATATTAACTGACACGTGAGATTAATTTGCATTTACTCCTTACCCTCCTCACCAAAACCCTGTTGGTTCAAATGGACCTGCACAAACTCTCTCTGCGTAGCTTTGGACATATGTTTGTGGGATTGAATTGCATACTAAAGCCTGGTCTGTCTTTCCCACTGGCATTTAGCAAGTATGTGTACAGTTAAGGATCTCTCACTATTTTTGTTGCAACACACTAAATACTGCCTGAGTGCAGTCTTCTCTGCAGCACCTCAGCTGGGGAATGACATTTAAAAAGTAAAATCATACTTCCTTTGAATGCCTTCTCTTCAGGCATTCAATCCTCATAATATCCAACTCTCAGTGTGAAAGTATCAATTGAAAGTTGTGGCTTTTTTAATAAAAGGAAGTCTGAAGTGTACAGAAGATGTGTTATTTCTGCAGCCCTGGGAGGGTGCCTGATGATGGATCACAGTGGTGATGGGATGCCCAGCTTCAGCAAGCTGCTCAGGTCCCAAAAGAAATCCTTGCTGCTGCAGCACAGTGCTCAGCATGAGGCAGTCATTTATCCAGCTTCCTGACAAAGCACATTACCCAGCTCAGGGCTGTGGGCTGTTTTTCAGCTCATTCAGTTCTTGCAGAGTTAATTTTGTGTCCCCTTCCCTCTCCTCTAAGCTATAGCTGAGAGCTACCTCATGACTTCCTATCTTGAGACACATCCCTGGTTTCTCTGGAGTGCAATAAGCTCCACTAGCCCTTGAATGCCTTAAAGGTAGTAGCTGAATAAATTACACATTTGTGCTCTATTTTCTAGAGGTTATTGAGAGCGCATTCACCAGATTTACGTACCAAAACAGGAACTGCACTTGAACTTCACTTGGTTGACAAACTGCCTCACTAAGCCTGTAAATCAGTTTAGCATGTTTTGTCATATGAGTAATCTGTGGATTAGATCTGCTCCTAATACTCCATTTCTAAAACTGGATGCACTTTTGGAGAACAAGTTTGTTTATATTTTGTATGGGATTTCTCAGAGGGAGCAGTGGCAGCATCTCTAGGTAGTGTCAACCAGGGCTCCACATCATGAGCGAACATCTGTAGCAGTGACCCAGCATTGACCATGGGGATTAGTGCCTGGGGCTGGCATATCTGATTTGCCTGTGCCAAGGGATAACACCTCCTGCACTGGTCCTGACAGGATGTACTTGTGCTGTTCAAGACCTCCCATAAATCAGGAGCTTCCTCACGGCTATTTCCACCACGGCTATTTCTATACCCTGCCCCTTTAACACCTCCTGAGACAGTCTCAAAAGCAAAGCAGCTCCTGAAACTTTACTTTTTCAATCTTTTCTGCTAAAAGCCAACAAAGCAACTCATTAGAGGTTCCTTCTTTCTGCTTCCTCCTTTTGCTCCCTTCACCTAGTGAGGGTTAATTGGAGGCCTATAAAATGAGTCCAGGGAAATTCAACCCCTTCTCCCATATATCAGTCCTGCGCTCCCAAATTGGGCATATTGTCTCATCCAGTGTTTTATTGTCCCCAAGACCACATTATCAGGGAGGCAATCTCACAAAGGTTAATAGCATTACTTGGTTGTCTCTCCATCTGACATTCCTGCTCACCACTCTAAATCCAGTCATTTCACCGCTCGCTTTAGACGCCTCTGCTGCCGTTAATTGGGTGCTGCTTCCCACTGACTTCAAACTCAGTTCTATAAATTGTAACTACTAGTTGCTGATTGTCCCTGCTCTTAAGTTTCATTTCACAACTGGGAAAACTATGTGTGGGTTGATATACCTGTCTTTTCAACCCCACTCTTTGACATTTGCAGTCCAATTATCGGTCACCTTGGCCATCCATTCGGTCCAACTGTCCTCCTGCTGGTATGCTGTGTGTCAACACCTGCCCCATATACTGCCCTAATGGGAAAATAAACAGTAAATTATGAGCCTGTATAAATCCAATAAAGAGTATCTTTGACTCCATTAGCCATGGAAGTGAAACTGAGGTGTTTTAAGCAGTTGCTGGTATCCAGGCTGGAATTGCTGCTCTGTATTTTTAGAGTGTCACAGCTTACTGGAGTCAGGCAAGATATCTGTCTATTGAGGGCCACGGTGCCCTTGCAGTAAGAAAATGACCTTAAGGGCTAGGCATGTTAAGATTTCTCTATTACATTCTTGAATCAATGGTTGTCATCAGTAGAAAGCAGTAAATTTATATTAATCATTCTTGATTAAATATTTCCTTTCCGCAAATAAAAAGTATGCTTCCTAAACTCTACTCACATTTTACATTTTACTGACCCTTTGCACAGCAGTGAATGCCATCCTGTGGCTACAAAACCCAAATGCATGTTAAAGACTAATTCTGCAGAGGAATCAAAGTGCTAAGAATATTTTAAAAGTTGTGATCTTTTAAAATTCCTCCCGCACTGCAGGAGTGGAATACCATCTTATTATTATTCCAACACATAAAGATCCCTTTCCAGGACTCCAGGCACTATGCAATTAATTAATTATAATAGTATTAATTGATTAATTAATATTAATAACCTGAACATTTTAATGCGTTCCAAGTGTTACTCTGGGAAATTAAGGTTTTGGGACAGGGTTTTTTCTTTTCAACACATTTGGGATATTATAACTTGGGGACAGCTTTTCCTGTTGTATCGTTACCCCAGAATGACTTTGTTCCTATACACACACCTAGTCATTTATGTTGGCAGTATGGTCTTGACACATTCTGAAAGTTTTTCGTATACATCGCTGTTCACAGGATCACTGGCTATGTGTGTAACAGATTGAACAGGAAAAAAAATCGTGCTGAAGAAAATAATTGCATGTGAAATTGCTGTTTCTTTAAAGCAAACAGAAAATCCCACATTTGCCTGGACACTAAATAAGATTGTTCCCAGTCAGTTATCAGGCACACAGTGGTGATGCTGCAGTGGTGCACACCTTCCCTACCCTGTAGCTGAAGGGTCACAGCTTTTGGGTACTCATCCAACTGAAGCCCCGGGCTGGGCAAAAGCTCAATGAGAATTAAAACTACTGAAATGAGGTTGTTGAGCTCTGGATGCCACCCAGTTCTCACCAAAGTCAATGGGAAAATTCCCATTGATTTCCGAGTCTGAGGGTTTCACAGCTGGCCACTGCTTCCCTACCAAGAAGGTGTCTGTAATTATCTGGCTGCTCAGACAACATGAGGGTGATTTTTGTCTTTACACTAGCTCTGTCTGTCTCCAGTTGCGCAGTATCTGCGTACCCCACTGTCCACAGCATGGCTGGGGAGGCTGAGACTATTCCCAGGTGTCTGTAGTGATTTTTAGAGATTCAGCAGAGCTGAGGAAAGAGCTAAACTGACGTAGTGAAAAAGGGGATTACAGTAAACCTGCCCCTAAAGGTACGCTTAGCTTGTGTCAGTCTTGTCTAGTGAGAAAGAGCAAGGTTTGTACTGTGTCTGGTGAAACACAGAGTCCTGCTGCACCCATCAGGGAAGGGGATGATGGCTCTCATTCTTTATCACCAGAACAGTTACCTGAACTTCAGTTTCACGTCTTTGTACTGGACACAACATCTGAGCCTGTTTTCCAGGTTGAGTTTTCCAAGCTGGGAAATCAATGTGGAAAAAGTAAAAAAAGGCGATCGGTCCAAGAATGTGAGTTTTACTTCAAAATTGGAATCTTCATTTTTATTCCCATGCTGATTGATTCTCAACCAGCTTGTAAAATTGACCCCATGCCAATATAAATTAGCTAGTAGATATTTACAGGACATATAAAATCAAAGACAAGTAGAGGTTGAGATAATAAGGCTTGTCTGTGTTGCCTGTTAGATGAAAGTGTGATTAAATATGGCCCAATTAATGCCTTTTATCTGTCCAAAATTGATTTGTAACAGAAAGTTGTGAAGTAGGCATCAAGAAGTCAAGTAGAACTTTTTATTACTAAAATCAAAGCAACTATTGATGTGATGTACTTAACCTGGTCTGACAAAACCAGGATGATATTGTGATTAAAAAAATCTGCCTTGGGAAGAACCCCAACAACAAGGCTCCTTATTAATGCTTATCTCCTTCACCTTATTTTAATTACTTTTCATACTGA
>JAYDZK010000001.1:36082033-36110547 GCA_034509185.1 Euphonia xanthogaster
TACTTTTCATACTGATTTTCTGAGAATTTTTATACTATTTTGTAATATATTTTAGGATGGAATCCTCATCTGACTCCAAAAATTACTTTATTCAAATATGCATGAATAATTGCTATGATATTGTCTTCTAATTTGAGTAAAATTTTACTTTGCACCTCCTTAATAACCAAAGAAATGACTGTCAAATAACTTGAATATCACCATAAAAAAATCATATCTTTTTTTTCCCCCTTTTTTCTTAATGAAAACAGTCACTGCAGTATTCCTGGGTGACTATTCAGTAAACACAGATAAATTTCTGAGGCCTAAACCATACATTTTTGCTTTTTGCAATTTAAAATATCTCTAAAGGATATTCAAAAATTGGGAAAAGCCTGTATCACTTAAAAGTCTGATTTATATATTTTCTACCCAGTTACAAAATCAATTTTTTATTTATCAGTTTTCCAACGCATAAGCTTTATTTTGAACATAAAACTGTGGAAGCTTCATTTTTACTGAGAAAAAACTAAATTGCATTTAAATGTCAGAGGCTACTCATCAATCTGTCAGCTGTAAAACTGTCTTTGGAACTTTTTACCTGTGTGTGTGGATGGAGAGCACTCATTTCTTGAATATTGTGGAAAAACAGTGTAAGATGAAAATTGGGTATTTTCAGCATTACTGATGGGACACAAAGGCTTTTACATTAATATTAATGGTTTTAGCTTTGCCTTCTTTATTAATGGTATTGATCAAAGGTTTGTTGGTAAGTGATGAGTTCAAAGATAGAGATTTTTTGGGGAGGGGAGTTTGGGGGGTGGACTCTAAGTTTCTATCTGTAGTAAAATTGCAGAATTAATCACCAAAATTGCAGTTGTACAATGCATGTTCTTCAGTGACCAAAGATCTTAGTAAACTTGTCCCAGCCTGACTTGGGGAGCTGGAATGCCTCTCCTCCTTTTGCTCTCTCATTGCCATTGCTCACTGCTATCTGCTTTTTGGGGGGGTTTGTTTTCTTTTGGCAGTTCATTTTAAACCCTGATTATTTCTGTAGCCCTGTTTGTAGCACAGATGCACAAACAGTTTATTGGTGGGTGGAGGTGGCTGCAAGTGGCTGACAGGGGAGGAACGTTTGGAGGAGGAGCTGGAGATGGGGCTGGATTTGTCTTAATCTGATTTTCGGACAGAGACAAGGTGTTGTCATCCCCTGTTGGCACAGCCAAGTGCTGCTGAGGGGGAAAAAAAAAAGAAACTGCTGCCTTTCTTTTGAAAATTCCGGGTTCTGCTTTATATAGAAGCATAGAATTTGGAGTGTTGCTATAAAGTGTTCCTATAAAGTAAATAAATAATATATGCAGTATATTCAGTGTTCCTATAAAGTAAATAAATCTAAAGAACTGCAGTGTATATCTTTCATCTCATTGCTGGCCAAATAAACATTTTACCTCCTCAGGAACTGCAATATTGTTTTGAAACTGACCATCACAGAGCCTCACCTGAGGATGTTTCATCCAACATCAGAGGGTAGTGGATGTCAGCGTGACAAAAATTGTTTAGAAGTAGGTTCTTATAGTTTGGGACACAAGATGATTATTCCCTTTGAAGACTGAAAGTCTCAGTTGAAGTTACTGCTTTGTCGTAACAGAAGCTTCTGCCACAATATTTTTAAGGGTGCACAGAGCAAGCTCTTTGACACTATGCCTTTTCCTAGAGGACCTTCAGCAGCTTGTACCACATTAGCATGAGGCAGTGCTGCTGACTTAGTGCCAGACAGATGGAGGGCTATTGCCCCACACCTGCTCTGAATCTGAGAGTTTCTGCTAAAGGAGCTGGGAGTTAATTCCCTGTCAGTTTTGATATCTGGGGATCTGTGCTACAAACTGATGTGGCTGCACACCCAAACAAGGATATAAAGTAAATACTGTTGATTAGTTAACTCCGTGGTGACTAGTACTATACCTTGATTAAATTTTGGCAATAAATCACCATGTATTTTTTGAGCAGGGCATGTCTGTTGATAGTTAAAACATAACATAAATTATTAATAGTAGGAAAACATCTTGGAAGCATGGATAACATTCTCTGTCTTTATTAATAGCCAGAATGTTTTTCTTACGTGATTACACATATTCACTGGTCTAGTATGAAAAAAATGGAAGTTTGGAGATGTGCAACAATCTTCATCATTTTGGGGAAGCTGAAGAAGGTGTTTGGTTCCTTCTTATAGTGAAGATGAGAATCAAGTAACTTTTGTGGAAAGAAAATGGAGAGTAATTGAATCTTTGAGAAAAGAGCAGTGTGGTGAGCTTACAAGTTGATGTGCACCTCTTTTGAAGCACAAAAACTGAGAGCTACTGTATTTCCTGAGTGCTAAGATAAAATTTTTGGAGAAGGGCATTATCTGTAGAGGTAGATCTGATAAAGGGGAACTTATCAATATTTAATCACTGCTGTTTCTTTTCACAAAAAAAGCAAAATCCACAAATGGCTGAAGTAGATATTGAGGTATGAATCAGATTGAAATTGACATAGAGAGTACTACTAACATTAAACTGCATGCATATCTTGATTTTTAAGCTTTATGTTATTTAAATCTGCTTGAACTGAAATATTCTCACATTTGATTATTCATTTTCTGTTCACAAAACTCTCAGATTGTAATCTTCACTTTCAGCAGGAGCTAAACACCTTCTTCAAAGTTTACTGTGAAGATCAATAGGCAACTTTTATCTTCTTTCTCTTTTAAGGGCTATGATGGTAGTTATACTTCTCCTTAGCTGTTGTTTCTCAAGAAGTTTCATATGCCTAAAAAAATTATTTTTAAGTAATTGCATATCATATTTTATCTTGTTTGTAAGGTGCCAGTCTGAAGGTGGGTAAATTTTTCCCAACAGGTATTATCAGGGGACAGTTTGGAGTGTATTCTTCTGCTTTTCAAGTCTTTCTTCATTATATATTTAGCAAGACTCGTTACTGTAGCCTCATGAGCAGAGAGAGGAAGCTCATAATGTACTTAAAAGACCTTTACAATTGTTGTTTGGAGACTGAGGTTGATGCTCTTACTGTGGTCATCTCAAATTTTCCAATTTTCTTGTCGGAAACTTTGCAAACTGCTGAACATGGGATATGATACGTGCAGTTTCATGGTGCTGTTATCACCTAGAAGGTCAGAAAAAGTCCTGGTTGAGCAATGCTTTTCCTTACCCCAGAGGATTTCTGCTGAATCTTAGGTGACTATAGTGCAGTTAGGCAGTAGAAGTAAAGCTTTTCTCTATTTAATTCCACCGGTGGAAGTTCTGGACTTCTGGAAAGTGACTGCCCTAGAGTCGCTTCTGGACAAAGTTTAATCTACATTTCATCAAATGCAAATTATGAGCTCAATATTCCTGAGGATTTTAGTTTTCTTTTTACTCAGGGAAAGGAAGGGGAAGGTGCTTTCTGAGGCTGCCTGAAGGAGTTTCCTTTAACACATGACAGGCTGCTCTGTTTTCTGGGAATCTAATGGAGTAATGATCGGTTCTGCACTTAGCATGTATTAATTGAAGAACACTGTATAAATAAAGCCTGATGCACAAAGGTCGTCAGGATCTCCAAACTCTAGTGAACTTTAAAGCAATGCTCGTGGAAAACTGCTATTTTTCTTTTAGAGGGTCACTGTCAAGAGCTATGCAGATTCTTCCTTTTATTGCTACTAAATCTGAAATAGAAGTCTTTCGTTTCTTTACAGGGACTTGTTAACTGTTTCTGTTTCCAAAAAGCTTGTAGAATAAAGTGTGACACAGGAGAAATGTAAGAGATGTAGTAGTAGTGTTTTTGGACTTCTAAATCACCCATTCTGATACTGCATTCTGCCAGGTCCTTTGGTTACCATCTACTCATCTGAACATTCTGAGTCTGACAAAAGTTAAGATTTCAAGCCTCTAAGGCTTTTTTCAGTACACTCTTCTAATATTTAGGTTTGCAAATACTACAGGGAGCATTTAACTCCAAATGAAAAAGTCTGCCTTCCTTCCTTTCTTCCTGTCTTTTGGCAATACAGCACTGAAATTACCTGATGTCATCGTTAATTCTCAAATGGTTTAACAGACCATTATGCATCGTTTTCTAGCTTGAGTGTGGCTGGAAGCTATTGACATTCCTAATCAAACACCTAGAGTGTTTATGTCAGTAATAATCTTTATTTAAAATGTACTCTAAATTATTTCATTTTCATACCTGGCCAGAGTGAATGTACTTTTTTTTTTTTTTTTTACAAACAAAGATTTCCCAGATTAGCACATTGTAAAGGAAATAAGGAAAGATGGATCATATTGATACGATTGGAACTCTTTTGGACAAGAAGTATGATTTGTCTTTCAGGACAGGAGCACATCCTATTAGAATAAGTGAAATAAACACTAACCCATTCTTTTCCCACAGTTGCTAGATAAGGGATTAGAAAGATAAAGTATCTAATTGGCTACAGCTAACTCAGTATTCATTTTGAAGAAAAAAGAAAAAGTACATTTATTTTTCTCTCGTATTCTGTATGTCTTTGAGCTACACTGCCTTCGCTTACTAGCAATAATCTGACGTGTAGTTCAGTAACAGCATGCATTTCAGAAAAATATTTCCTTGTAAGAATTTAGCCACCAGTTTAGTCTCTCTCTGAAGTCGGCAGAGATAGTAATTCAGTGCATTTGACTTTAAAGTTGTATTCATCCTTCGATGAGCTCTCCTTTATAATCTTTCACTTGGCCTACTCGGGCTGAATTCCAGAGATTTACAATAGGTATTGCAGCTCGTTTACACGTTGGCAGAAGAAACAAACCCATTACTCACTAACAGCAGGGGTATGCCTTAACTCTCCAGCTCCCTTTGATCATTTTTCTGCCTTCAGTAGCTCAACCAGATTCTCTTTTCTAAGGTTTTCTGAAGCAAAATTAGCATTTCTTGCTGGGAGAAGGGAGAGTCTTTTACCTGAAAACCTCGTTGTGCACGCTCCTTTGATGAGGCACAAGCATCTCAGCTCATTTTATTTTGCATTAAGCAGTTATCATGCTATAAAAATAAACAAGCAAATATGGCATCTTCAGCTTTTTGCAGTGCTAATGACAGTGATGTGACAGTTCCTCGTAAGGTAAATATTGGGTAGGTTAAGTATTTCTTCCTGCCGAAGAATGATATGGAAAAAGATACTTGTTCTTCTCAAGGCTTGATGACTCACATTAAACACCTGCTAATTGTCTTGTACTTGTTGAGGTAACATCCCTGCTAGCTACTCCCTCCAGCTGAGTTAATAATTACTTGGAAGTCATGAGCTTTTGTTAATGAGACTCAATATAGTACTGTTAATTCAGGAGGGTGGTCATCACAGTTGTATCTCTATTCTGAAAGATTCAAGAACTACACCTTCTCCAATTAAGTGTCACAGTCTGACTCATAGGATGAGTGACTGTCTCAAGGCAAAATTCCTTTTGTGACCATTGCTGAGGTCTGGTAGGCTGGATTATTAGGCAATACTTCCACACTAGATGTCTCCTCCATGCCTTCTCCATAGTCATAAAAAGAAGAACTTCTCACATCTACCATTCCAGCTGTGGTGTGTTAACAGTCAATGTCAGTCTTCATTTTAACTGAGAAGGTTCACTTCTATGGAAATCCCTTTGTAGCTGTTCTGTGGACATGAACATAAACATGAATATCTCTCAGTCTTGCAGGGAAGGGAGTGTTAATGCCTATAGAGCAAACCTGCTGAAGTAGATCCTGCAGAAGAGGTGGAAGTTGTTTTACTTGGAGAGAAAGTTCTGTTATTACCCTGAATTTGTCATACACTGCAGAAGGAGATATCTTAATGCGTTTTTCTCAAAAAATACTTATCTGATAGAAGTAGAGGGAATTTGAGGAGGCGTTGTCCTGGTCCATCCAGCTAAAGGAAACATTGTAAGGGAGGTGTGACTGTTGTTACTTTAGCAAAGAAATTCCCAGGTAACCAGTATCTGTATGTGTATTGACAGACATATTTTGGTTAAGTCATGAAAGTTAAAGCAGATGCTCATTTTGTGGAGAAAACTGTAGTGGAACTGGTTGTGAGAAAACGGCAGCGATCTTAGGATTTCACCATGACAATATATAATAATTGGTTTTATTTTTGTTGTCTGTTGCATTCATGTAATCATGTTCTTTTTAAGACAATCCACCCTTACTGAATGGACCAACCCTTTGTCTGATTAGTCAGGGAGTGCAAATTCAGCTGCTTTCATGGCTGTATCCCAGCTTTGGGAGGTTGTATCCTGTTTAGGCTGTCCTGACACAGCATGAGCAGCAATATCTAACCAGTGCAGCAGAGGGGACAGGCGCTGTCCTGGTCCATCTCAGCTGCATATGGTCAAGCAGCAGCTTGTCTGCAGCAGTTGGATCTGGATACCAGACTCATCACACAGACAGGAGAAGGTGTTCACCGTTTAGGAAAGGACATGCTGACCAAGCAGCTGTTCCCCATCTCTGCTGGGAAAGCTGTGATTTTGTCCTTACCCTTTCCCCATACTGATTACTGTGAGAGCCATTTCTTGTTGGGTTTTCGATGGCACATCTTGACAAGCATGTATTGAGACAGTCCTGTCTCAGACTGACAGATGAATGGCAGATGTCACTCAGATGTCATTCATCTGCATTACCTTTCATCTCTGTGTTCTTTTTCCTACCATGCTACCTGCAGGTTTCTAAACAAAAGAACCTCACCGGTCCTAAATTACAGCTTCCCTCCTGCAAGCTCTCCTGTGCCTTGCACATCTGCCTTCTGCATTTCCAGAGATACCAGCTGTGAATTAGCTTTGTCCTATGAACATCCTAAACTCCCTCCTCTCCCTGGTTACTTTTTACTGTAATTTCCAGCTGTTCAAGAGTTTAGCTAAGAACTGTGGTAATGTTTGAATTGAAATTGCCTTGGTTAGAGGGGCCCCTAAGTGTTGGTGTGATACTGTGTGCTGATGGAAATGGTATTTGCAGAGTGATGTGCTGAATGACCTCTCTGCTTCTCCCCTTTTTTGTCTGGGAACAGTTCTGAACTGGCAGCAATTTCTTGGTTTGTTTTAATGTGTTATCATGGTGGTTTTTTTTCTGTAGAGGCAGAGGAAATTTTTGCAGCTCTTTTACCTTGTTTATGGCTGGAACCTGAATAGCCAGGCTGGGGTCAGGATTTTGGAGCACAGAAAAGGGATCAGCCAGGGTGCAGATTAACATTTGGGGAAATAATCATATCACTGGTGTGAGGGAGGCTTAATTAATTTACATGCCTACAAAGAGAGAACTTCAGCTCCTGTGTCTGGCATTCAGAGCTTTTTCAGTGGAGCTGCATCCTGTAATTTTGAAAAGTTTTGAGTGACACCCAGACAAAAAGGCTTAGCTGGTACCTAACATTTTCCTCTCCAAGGATGTAAAGTTTTATCCCAAGTAGAATTTACTAACTTCAGGCCATTTTTCATTATTTTTTTATTAATTAGCTGTTATTTTGTGTTATTGCCATTACTCTTTCCTGTTAGCTGTCAGCAAATATTTTCAGTGCAACATTTCTGTTATGGAATAGATTCCCCCCAAGTTTGGGCTTACAAACCAAACAAATGCATGCAACTATTTGCTGCCACAACACCATGCTAGTCAAGATTTCAGCAGTAACATGACAAACTGTGAGAATGTGCTGGTGAGACATACGGATGCTTCACTTCTTGAGCAGTTTTTTGACTTAGGTAGGGTTTATTCATCATAGTTGTTTAACTGTTTATACCACTGTGGTTTTCGTAGATTTTATTGACATAGTTGGTTGTAAACCCTTTATCTCACTCTCACACCTCTTTTGTTGATTACTGCTAGTAGGTTGAAGAAAATGTCTTTAAAAAAAATAAAAAATTGTATTTTTTCAGAGAACAAGAGTTTCCAGAATCTCGCTAGTATTTTTTAATGCAAAAACATTACTCCCTTAGAAAGCATTTTGTTGATATTTTTGAGTTTGAGTTAGTGTGTCTGATTGTTTCTATGCAGGACAGCCTGTACTGCTTGTTATCAGTGGTTATTATATCTGTGGAGATACCCAAAAAAGGTTTTCCTTTGTTAACTTGTGGTCTTGCCTAGAGCCTTGCCGGTTGCAACATAGTAGAGCAGAAATAGAGGGGATCATCAGTGAAGTGGAGAGCCTGAGGTCCCTGGTGGCGTGGCTCTCACCGTGTGGAAAGTCAGATTCACAGCTGTGTGTCCAGCCTTTCAGCACAAAAAATGCTGTTTTGGAAAGTGTTGGTAGTGGGAACTGGATGGCTCAGCACACTGATAATGGTGTGGGTCTTCTTCCCACACCCCTGTGCTGGTGTCTGGCAGATGTCACCTTGCAGGATTGGTCTGATCCCCATCCAGCACCCTGCAAAAAGCTGTCCCCATCACAGGAGTGGTGATCCCAACAACTGCTAATTGCCAAAGCGACTCAGCACTTAGGAAACTCTACTACAGTCTTGGGAGAAAGAGGCCTGAGACTAGTATGTGTTGTTGGAGGATGGTTCCAATCTCCAAGTGGGTTTTGGGCTGTTTTGGGGTATTTACATTGCCACTGTATGTTGCCACGCTCCTCACTTTTCTGTAAATGGGCTGTTTCAGTCCCTGAGGCTGTCAGTCTGCTCCCTTCCACTGCATCAGTTTTTAAACACATAGGTAAAAGACTTTATCCCTTTCCTGTATTTAACATTCTCATAGAAAACACAATTTTTCTGCTGATCTCAGTGTTAAACTGGGGTTACTCTAAGTTTAGACTTTACACAAGGATGGGAAAATGACAAGGGGGATTATTTCCAGAAAATTTTGCTTTGCCTAACGACTGGACATCAGGACTATAGGATTTGCAAGGGAACACAGGAAGTTTTAAGGAAAAATAAAACATCAAGAAGTTACCAGCAAACCAATCGATGTGCAGTGATCAGTATGAGCAGAGAAGGGTATGTAATATCTTGGCTCACTGTCATCAGAAATTGCTACTGTGGGATTTGGCATGTTACCATATGTAGCTGAAAATGAAATTTGAACTTCTTTCATGCAAACAAAAATAACTTTCTGCCTTATTTCTTTCTCATTAAAAATGCAATCGAAATATTGAGGGAGAAGTTTGAAACATATTGATTTCATTTTGAAGGCATATTATTAAATCTCTTGAGGGCTTGTTGATCTTGAATCATTTCATTTTCATAGTGTTTCAGATTGAAAATTATTAGTAATTCTGTTTAAGTTGCAGCTAAATTACTAATTAACTTTCATCTCAAAGATTTTATTTCTTACATGTTTCTGGCAGCACAGTGCACTCTCTACACAATGCAGCAGAAGTTTTTTGTTACCTGCCTCTCTATGCTCCTTATAATCTTATAAAGCAGGTTTGGAATTAATGAGCTGTCACATCTTGGGTAATGAATGAAAAGAGCTGACAGAAATCCTTTTGTTGTTTAAGAATTTCCAAATAATTAATGGGAAAAAAATGACAGAGGTTCTTTTAGGGTTTAAGAAGAAATGCATCTTTCAAATTCTTTCTATGACAGAAGAAACTTTAAAATATGTATGCAAAAAATGCAGGGATCCCTGATTAATGGGTTAATTCCAGTTCTCTCTTCTGGGAAAAACTTGCAGAATTTGAGATAAAAAGATTTAATGTTTTGAGAAATAGCTTCTTAGTCTGCAGGTTCCTTATTCCACATTCATCTCAGAAGTAAAAAATCTTCTGGATTCTTGGATTTGCCATTGTGGACAAATTGAGTTAAGCTCTGAGCATGTTTATAGTAATTCTGTATTGTGTACACAGAAGATGTTGCAAACTGCAGGTTAGCATTGGGGAAGGCAGGGCGTTTCCATATGTTTTATGTTTTTCTCCAGTTTCTGAAGTCCTGCTGTACCAGTTGGAATAACCTGCACTGCTGTTTTTCAGGTAACCGTCTCAGATGGGGGCACATCCCCCAAGCAATCCTCCGTTTGGGTGGTGGTGCAGGTCCTGGATGAGAATGACAACAAACCACAGTTTCCAGAGAAAGTCTATCAGATCAAGCTGCCAGAGAGGGACCGTAAGAAAAGAGGGGAGCCCATCTACAGAGCTTTTGCTTTTGACAAAGATGAAGGCCCTAATGCAGAAATCTCGTACAGCATTGTGGATGGGAACGATGATGGGAAGTTTTTCATTGATCCCAAAACAGGGATGGTTTCTTCCAGAAAGCAGTTCACAGCGGGGAGTTATGACATCTTAACAGTAAGCACTCTTTCATTGACATACAAACCCATAATTTGACTGACTTCTTCTTTCTTTTTTTTTAAGAAATAGGCCCTCCTGTATAAAGAGGAATATATGACTGTGTTTATGCCCTGTATGTAAGACCTAAATTAAGAAATTTAGTATTCATATGCAAGTACTGCCAAAAAATTGAGTGTGAGAGATCATTCATGCTATTGCAGGTCAAGAAGTGTTCTGAGAGCGTTAAGTCAGCCTGCAAACTGTTAGCATAAGCCATTCCCTTGAATATCCAGAAATGAAGACCAAGTACTTGTCTGCTCCCAAAGTTGTATTATGCTGGCCTGGGCAGATACAGCTACAAAAGGGTACTTACTTTTGGTGGACACAATTGTTTGCCCTTACAGAGAGCGCCTACTGTCCCAGTTAGGTGGCTGCATCTAAAAGAGGAGGAGTACTCTGTACTCTGTGTTGTGAAAGCAATTTCAGTTAAAAGAAAGCTCAGTCAAAATTCTTCTTTCAGAACTCTAACCATACAGTGGAAGTGAAAGTGAAAGAAAGGGGGAATAAATATGGTTGAGTTGATATAAAGCCACATAAGACTGGAATGTGCACTCTTCTTGTGCAGGAATAAGACAAGAAGTTGTAGTTAAGGAGCTGAAATAAAAATGTCAGAGGTCTATGGTCTGACATCTGGAAGTGATGTATCCTTCAGAAGTGGGTTGCCTTCATAATGCTGGAAAACAAGTAAGTTTTCCTTCATAATAAGGAAACTGAATAACAAAACATTGAGAAATACCTAGGAATCAGAGTAGAGCAGCCTTCAAGTGAGTGAGTACTTTTCCCTGTGGCGACCTCAAAGTCCTGTTTGAGATCTGAGCCTTCTTATAACGCAACAACTGAATATTTTCTAGCTAGAAACTGCTCATCACACCCTCATTATCTTTTCACAAAGGACCTGCCTGCCTGGAATGGAGCAGAGTGACGAGTGTTAGTATCAAACACACTTAGCACATTTCCAGAGGAAGAAGTAGGGCATGTTATCTCAGAAAAATAAAGTATTCCCCATTTTTAAAAGGTATTCTAATGGCATATTTATACCAGTGGACCTATATAGCCAGAAACATTACTTTTTATTAAAAAAAGGTTAACATTTTGTTAACATTGATGTTATCCACCAAAGCACCCATTTTGTAACCTGCATTCAGCCTTTTCCTAAGCCCAGTGTTTGTTGCTGCTCATCTTGTCTTTGCTATGCTAAATCCATAAAGCATGTCACACAAAGATCAAGCCTATCCATCTTTCTAGAAGACTTTATAATAAAATGAAATAGCACCAAGCAAAGCAATTTTTAATGAACTTGACAGAGAGGAGAAAGAAAACATGACAAAATTTTGATTTATATTTTTAATGGAGAATGAAGGAAATGACCTGAAACTTATTTAATTCAATTAAAGATCCTGAGGAGCGCAATATTGGGAATACTTATCTGCAGCACAGATGCCACTTGAAAGCAGTTGAACATGCTCTGGGTAGCATCTTTTGGGAATGCATGGTCTTACAAAGGGTCATTACAAAGCTTCCAGCTTTTCTGCAAGAGGGAGCTGGGTGCAAGATGAAATCAGAGAGGGAAGATGGTTCTGGAGAGAAGGAGCTGTGTGGGGAGTGTTTGAATTGCATCTGCAGGAGGCCTCCCACCAGCTTTTCTTAAAAAAACATTTCAGTTTAAAATCACCTTTTTCAGTGAAAAGTCAAAGCATTATGCAAAAAAAAATAAGCATTGAGAAATTGAAAAATAAGCGTTGAGAAATTGAGAAATAAGCACTTGTCGTTCTTTTTTTTTTTTGTGGGATTTTACCTAAAAGGTTACAAAGGCCATTTTCCAAGCAGTCATCGCACTGCTTGGATTAGTTCTGAGCTGCCAAGCTGGGATGCTCAGCCTGAGCCCTCTTCTCTTTGTGCTTGCCAGATAAAAGCAGTGGACAATGGCCGGCCCCAAAAATCTTCCACTGCACGTCTCCATATTGAGTGGATAAAAAAGCCCGCGCCCTCGCCCGTGCCCCTGACTTTCGACGAACTCTTTTACAACTTCACCGTCATGGAGAGCGATAAAGTGACCGAGATTGTCGGGGTGGTCTCTGTGCAGCCCTCTAACATCCCCCTCTGGTTCGACATCGTCGGTAAGTCGGGAGCCAGTGCTGCCAGGAGGACGCCCCAGAAGCAAAGCATACGGCTGTGCGGTTTTGAGAGCAAGAAAATTAACCGTGAACTGCCTCCCCACCTCCCGCCCCCCCACCCCCTGTTAAATCCATTTTCCTAATGATGAAATGAAAATGCTATTTTAATATAGTGATAACAGTAGTAGTAATTATAATAATATTCCTGCTTTTGTTATGACTCGTTAGCTAAGCTTAAAAAAGAGCGCTGTATGGCTGAATTGGTTTTTTTTCGTACTATGTTATTTACTGCAATCTTAATGTTGTCTGTCATTTAAATTCTATTGTCATACTTTGCTAATCTCATTTCTAAATGTATTTATGGTACTTAGACTTGCTGTCCCTCATTTCTCTCTTTCTTCACCTTTTTTTCTGCATTCTGTTCTTTTTTTTCTGCTTCCGACTGCCCTGCTTCAAGGTGGCAAGCATGCTCGAGAGATGTTCTATATTCTACAGACAGCTTGTGGGCAGAACTGTTCAACAGAAGGTACCCTTAGTGCAAACACATTTGCTAAAATACAACTATCCAGGCTGCCTTTTATTTTTTGCAAGTTTTTTTGAGACAATTTATATTACATCTTTCATAAGTGCCTGTGACAGGATGCGATGCGACACATGGATGTGCTGCATTTCTTTCTATGACAGCTTTAACCGTATTTGTGTCCAATTATTATCATTTTATTCACGGATTTTCCACAGTTTATCACAAATAATTAATTCAAACTTTTCACAGTCCAGTGCCATCCATTTAACTGTGAAACAGAATGGGATGCCTCAACATATGGGTTACAAATGGAGACACCAAAAGTTTGTCTTGAATGCAAGCTGAAACAGAGAAATGTGTTTTGATGTGAGATTTCAACCACAAAATTGCCTTACATAAAATTGCTTATAAAAATAGGGAGGGAGAAGCATCCTTAGTAAAAAGGAGGAAAAGCCATAGAAGTCTTAAAATCACAGGGAAATGCCATTAGATGCCAAAATGACAGGGAGCAAAGAGTCTCGCTTGGTTAAGGTAGAGAAATGGGAGTCAGTGTTCCTAAGCATTTCTTTCCCACTTCTGCTGCTGATTCAGTTAATCTCATTTAAAATAACTCATTTAACATCTCAAAAGTGAGAACTTCCCCTGGAAAATTATTGTGCTTCTTAATATTTCCAGATGCTTCTATGTAGTCTTTGCATACCTTTGGATGTAAAACAGTTCATCTGCACAAAGTGTAGTTATTTAAATGAAGAGTTATAAAGCAAATGCTGTATGAAAGATTAGAGAAACAAAAAGCCTTTGCCATGGACTTAGCAGAAAGTGTGCATCAGCAGTCTTTATTTACAGGGATTGAGCCTGGCTCCCATTTCAACATAGTTATTTGCAGATGGGTTTAGCCAACAGGAAGGACAGGGACCACAGGAGAAAGGGTCTGTCAGAGTTGTTTTCATCCACCTTTTATTGCCAATTTGTGCAGATGAAAGACAGAAGCAGCACCACTTCCTCTCTGAATTTGTAGCACAGTGTCTGATGTGCCAATCATATTAAAGTTAAACCGAAAGCTACTACCATGTTCTGGGCTTCCTGCTAGTCCCTGGGGGAGGACAGCATATGTTTCCTAGAGTTTTCCTGCCATTTCCTTGGTTGCTTCAGTATGCTACATGCGGTTTATAAGCTAATGTTTACATTTCCATTCCCTTCCTCACTGACCCTTTCCTCCCAAGACAAATCCATCTTTTTTGATGTTATTGACAGGTTTTTTTCCTCCTTGAACCTTTTGCTGGACTTCTTCTGGTCCTTTCCATGGCAGCTTGACCAACTCTCATTAAAATGCTGCTCTGAGGGTAGCCCCTGCTCTTCCACTACATTCTTTGTCATTATTAAGAGTCACTTTAATCAAGCAACACCTTATAGTGATATTTGATTTTTTTGCCTACCAAACAGAGATGATAGGGAAAACATTAGGAAATTTTAGCCTCTGTCAAATAATATGGCCTTTATGCCTAAACTAGTTCAAATGGTTTAGAAGATTTTCCCTATTTAAACAATTCTAATGGTTTCCCTACAGGCTGTAGCTTCTGAAGTTGCAACATGCTGCATCATTGCAGAGGTCACTGAGACAGAGCTTTCCTAGATTTAATGAGAAATCGGTGACCCTGACCTTCCAGTTCGGTTGTGTTGAATGTTTTCATTAAATATTGCTGCTGTTACAAATAATTGCACTTCCAACAGCACCAATTTCTGCATCAGGAATAGCCAGAAATCCTGGGCATGCAGAAGACCTTTTTGTTCCAGACACTCAGCATGCAAGGAGCAAAGACAAAACCCATCCTGAGAGTTTTACAGACAGAGCACTGTGTATTTAGATAACCATTGCTGCCTTTAGCCAGTGTCAAACCCCACTTTTTTTCATTGTTCCTTGATATCATCAGCATTGAGGTTTAGTGCTGGAAAGCCCAGTGAAAGATATGGGGTATTTGTAGAAGTTAATTGTCATATATAGCAAGCTGTATGTGACTGCTGATGCACGAGATGGTTTCTGTGCTGCTGTAAAACCAGACCTGATCCTGCTCCATCTGGTATATCGAGATTCTGAACCTCTGTGCATAGTTCACAGTAATGTCAACAAAACCCCTGAAGGCTTATGTAGAGATGTGGTTTAATATAGAGTTTGCAGCTTGACCTTTATCTTTATGACCTTTTCAAACTAAATGGGCATTGGAATTCCAGACAATCTCTTTTTTAATGCATAACATCCACTCTCTCCCAGACAAAAAAAAAAAAAAGAGAGGGAGAGCAGATAAAAGTTTGGCTACAAAGTGTCCTGTCTGGCTAACTTTGCACCTTAATTATATATACTTTAGGTAGGTGTTTAAGTTCTTGAGTTAATCAGCTCCAAGAGAGAAAGATGCCAGAGGGGCAGGAAGGTCATCTTCCATTGATGGACTGGAGAGGAACAGGATACTTGGATGATTGTTTGTTTCTTTAATTGGGAATAGTTGAAATGTCATACCTGGTTTCTCTTTTCAGACTGCATTCAATACCATTCTCAATTCATACACATCCCACTGTGTGAAAGACATAAGCATAAGTTGTATCAGTTTACAATTTATTTAGTCATTAATAAGAAACTAATTTTAATGGGAACTCCCAGATAAGTCAGAGACCTTTATTTGTACCAGGAAAATTGAGGCCTTTCTGGGTTTTCCTTTGTTACCGATGGGAGTGGTGGGATGACTACTTTAACACTGGAGCTAAGCTGCATGGTGCTAGTTTTTTGCTTAAGTGGCATGTTGCTCAACATCTCTCTGGTTCCCCAAACAGTCCTCCCTCTATCTTTGCTTCCTCCCCCAGCCTGTGCCTATATAACAGCAGCCAAGCTTTGAAACAACATCAGCACTTTTTACCAAGCGTGCTTAAATGCCAATAATTTTAATATCTATTAGTTTTAGTTCATCGTCCATTTAATTCATAGTGGTGCAAGTTTTCATTAAAATCAAAAACATGTAGCTCCATAGCCTTATGTGAATAATCTTCTCTGAGAACTATCTAAAATACCTTCCTGATTTCTTTCTTGCTTTTTATGCCCTCGCTTTCAGCTTCTTAGCAGCAAACTCAAGGCTTTGAGTCTCTTTACAGTACTTTTACCTAAAATTCAGAGTCTGCATTACTTTCTTCTTAGCATGATATAGTACATAAAAGAATAAATATTTGCCTGTCATTTCACTAATATTTATTATGTTATGATTAAAAAAAACCTGTAGTTGAATTTTTGGTTTTTGAGACAGTCATTAAGTTTATTTCATCTTCTTTAAAAACAAAAGAAATGAAAATTTTAGCTTTGCTTCTTCTTCTGAAAATTCTAGAGGTACTTTAGCCTCACCACTGAGTTTCAGGGTGAATTAGTTTCCTGCCTTTTGCTCTGATTCTCTTCCCTGAGCAATGTGACAATTGTAGCAATTGGCCCAGTTTATCACTGCTGTTCACTCCTGTCAGCTTTTTTTGGGACAGACAAGTAAGAATCTTCTCTGCACTAAGAAAATGTTCCTCTAAATCAGATCGTTTCCTGTCTTTCTTTTCTCCATTTGTCCATAATGGCACGATGGGCCAAATGAGACTTGTGTGAGGAAGCTGTATATTGTGGCGCTATTAAGTTTGAACATAAAATATTGTGTGCTGCTTGCTACCTGCCAGTGAAGGAAGACTCATGCTAGGTTTTAGTAGTGTTTAAATTGGGGATGTCCTCCAGAGCTCAGTGTGATCCATCTTTGCATCTAAGACTGAACAAGTCTGATTCTCTGCAGTCTTCAGATATTTCTGAAGTGGTATTCAATCCCAGCCTTTTTGATTGTCCCACTGGAAAATATGGAAAAAGGTCTTCATATGGGACTCGTTTGCCTACAAATCCTTCGGATTCGCTGGCATGTTTTCTTCTCAGAGGAGAAAATTATTTTTCCCAGCAGCATGATCGATCTTAAAGTATGTATCAGCAACTGATAGGAACATAGGGAGGCTCTGCATCGTATCAAAAAGGAACCACATCTTGGAAAAGCCCTACCAAAAAAATTAACTGCTTGCAGCAAAATGCAATATAAGAAGAATATGCTTGAAAATGGAAAACCCCAACACTGAAATTAGAAAGGGACAGAGATGCAGAGCCCACATCCTGTGGGAATGCAAGATCTGGATTGTGTCTTGCCTTAGGCAAATTTTTCAGCCGACGCCCAGAAATCCCTTTTGATAGTTCAAGTTTTCCTTGACCTTTCCATTGCACCTCTCTTGTTAGCCTCACAGGGTTCAGTGGTTTGGGGGTTTTTAGGTATCTTTTGTAAGAAGGAAAAAAAGTTCTTTCCAAAGTATACAGGACTTTTGTCAGAAGAAAAATTGTTCATAGTGGCTCTCAAGCCAAAAACTAAGCTAAGAACAAAGGTAAAAGTCCAGGTTCAGACAGAAAATGTAACCAACTCTATACCAAGTACACAACTTAGAGTCTGTTGGCTCAGAGGTATCTCAGTTCAATTTCCTGAGATCTCTTTGTTAACTGTACTATACCATCTGTTAAACTGAAAATAAAGACTGTTCTAGAGAGTTGTAGTGAGGGCCAGCTAATAAGGTCTTTTGTACCAGGGGCCGTTTCTACAGCTGTACCAAAAGCAGCTGGAATTGGAAAATCGTATATAAACTATAACACACTATTAGATGACATTAAAAATTGCTAGTTCTAAAAATTTAATACTTCCAGGGCTTTTGCAAAAGCATTAAGATCAACCTCAAGAAAGTAAGGGTGGAAATCATCTCACTTAACTTTAGATGTCTGAAGTGTAGACATAACTATCTGCTAGGTGATTTTGGGAATCTTAACAACAATTGGAGAGAAAAAGTGGATGAATTTTTTTTCTGGATGAATTTTTACCATTCCAACATCATAAGTCTTCTCATGCAAAGACAGCATTTAAAGTAGTTGTGGACTTTTCCTAAAATCTTATTCAAAGTGCTTCAGTCTAATCAGATTATTTTAAGGGAAGTCTTTAAACTGTATTGAAGATGTATCAGCATTACATTTTAGCCTGAAATGATACCACAGACAACAGCTCATCCACATCTCTCTGGGGTTATTCAGTATTAAAATGCTTTCTCAGGACAACCTGTCTAGCCAGATTGTCAGTACAATCATCTTGCTTTCTTTGTCACTGATTTTCCCAAAGTGCCTGAGGAACTCGCAATGTATTATCTTCGTTTGAAATATTTCTTTCCTAATGCAATTGCAAGCACATTAGCAAAGACAGCTTCTACATATCTTGTATCTGAAAGCAGGGTTTAGTAGACAGTAAAAAGGAAAGCATGTGCCAGATGCTGGAAAGTGGAATAAGTAATGAAAATTCACATTAATAAAACTGTGCAGCTGAACAAAATGCCATCATCCTTAGCCCTCTTTTATCTGAAGATTGTGATCAAATAAACTATTAAATGGACAATAGTAAAATTGTTAAAACTGATGCTGTGGGAGCCTATGGCACTGCAGACAAGATCACTTCCATTTTTATGTAATTCATTAATTCATCAGTGTTTAGTGCAGCCTCAGAAGCATTTATCATATGAGGACCTGTTTGGAGTGTATACAGTGGCAGAGGAGCAGCACAAACCATTTGCAGACTGCCTCTAGTACTGCAGATGAGGCAGGACCCAATATCTCAGGCAGTATTCCCGGAAGTTCATCCATCTGCATGGTTCTTCATCCGACCATGGTCTGTTAGAATGTAGAAGACTGAATCATGAATAATTCAGGGTTTCACTCCAAAATAGCTTATAATCACAAATCTCACAGCAGGATGTTCTCTGATCCATCTCTGTCTCAGTGTTTGATGCAATTTCTGCCTTGTTTAATAGAAAACATTGCAATGTAGAATGAACTGCATTGCCTGGTTAGTTACGGGCTGGGTGGCTGGCAACCAAGATTAATTTTTTTGTCACTAGACCATTTTGGAAGATGTGAATAATGTATAAAAAATTCACATGATGGATTCAGTTCTTCTTTTAGGGGGAGAGTATGCTTCACTTAATGGAAGTGGCTTGAAAAAGTTGGTCTATTTGCAACAGACTATGTGGTGCCCTGAAAACCCAGCTCTGAGCCAGCAGAAGATCCTTTAAAACATTTATTAATCCTTCCATGTTACTTCTTGGAAGTTTTAAAGGCAGGGTTTTTTGGAAATGTGTGCCAGTTGATAGCATATAATTTTTGATTGCTCGTTAAGATGGTTATTAAGCATCTCAAAGTATAGACTTGCACTTTGTTTTCATGGTTATCAGTATGAAACATTCTCTTTGTGAAGTGCCTACTGTCCCAAGGCTAGTTTCATTTCAGCTGAGATTTCCTTGCATGAATCTCAAGCTCTTTTCTTCAAAGGAGGTTTTCATGGTGCAATTTTTCTCAAGTAAATCAATTTAAAACATTAATTGGGAGTAAGAAACTTTTTCTTCCAGACTAACTTAAAAAAAACAAGCATTGAAGATATAATCAATGTCCAAGTACCTTGCTATTGCTTAAATATCATGGACAGCTTGCAGAATGAGGGCAAGGAGTAAGCAATGTTTCTATCTGCCATAAATGACAACAGGTCGAGTGGCAATGTTCTCCTGGAAAACCACAGCTTCATCTATTAGGCTTAGACCTGTATATATGTACATACATCTGTTCAACATATGGAAATCTGATGGCACATCTGAAATTACTACATTTGGATCACTTCAGTGGCCAGAAGTTCACAATTACTGCCTTTCCTCTGCAGCAGTCACCTGCATTATTATTTTTCCTCCTATTTTCTTCTATCCATTTCTGAATGTCTTTCAAGGCAAAAATGGACAGAGCAGTGTTTCTTCCACCTTCCTCTTTCTTTGCAATAGACTTTGCAAGAGGTAGAAGTGAGGGTTCCTTCACATTAAGGAATTCAGGGGCTGTGATTGTGCTGTGTTACCTCCTAATCTTCAGCTTCTTCAAATGCCAAAACATTCTTCTCTCAGTAAATGCATGACTGCTTCTGAGAATAATACCAATTCCTGTTCAGCAAACCATGCAGATGGGAGAGCATGGAACAATCTTCTCTTCTCTACTCAGTCCCCCGCCCTAAAATTTTGAGAGCCATTTTGTGACACTACCAGCCGTTCACTTATATCTCTCTCTATATATATTTCACCAGAGCTAAGTCAATAGGATGGATATTTTTCTACCTGTGGACCTCATCTCAAGAGCTTTCAGCAGCTGTTACACAAGTCTCATAACCAGTAGGGTTTGAAAGGCTTTTTGTCTCTGTGGAACAGGGTTGGCATTGAATTGCTGTGTTATGAGTATACCTTAAGAGTTTGTCTGTCAGCAGTGTTGTGTCCCACCTCTCCCTGTCCCTAGCCTCCAAAAATTTCAGACTCAACTAATACTAAATTACACTTCATAGATGAGTAAGTAAGAAAACAGCTTATCAGTAGGGAGTGTGTGCTGCACTTCTGAAAATAATGAGTAGTTCAAATTTATAAACTGTAGCTGTGGCTGACAAATCTTGTAACCCTTCAGTCTGAAATTATATTTGAGATTATATTATTTGTAGCCTTATTTTACTTGTTAATAGATTTTTTCTTTTCTTTCTTTCACTCAGTACTCAGGAGGGTTTTCCCACTGCTGCAGCATTCAGTGTGTGACAGGAAAAGGGGATGTTAGTATTAGAACAGTGCTTTGTGACAGTTTTTTTTGTATTGGAGAGAATTTAGGTTTTGTATCTGGTCAGATCTATTCCAATAGTTCTTAAAACACTGGAAGGATTTGACCTTTGCTGCCAGTAATTATCTTTGTCCTTGGTATTAACATAATAAATCTCTGTTTGCATTTTTAAAATTGATTATAATTGTAATTTTTAAAAACTCAGATGATGGTATTTGCACCCAAAAGTATCAGTGAGAATTTCCTGAAAATAAAATTTGTAGAATAAAACCCTCTTGAAATGACTTTTTACAAAAAGATAATTATTCTTGTTCGTTATTGAAACCACTAGGGCACACATCTTAGGGGCTTACAGCCATTTGATTCTTTTTATGGATTCAGCTATAGTTTACTTAAATGTACTGGTAGATTTTTATTCTTTCTTTTTGGCAATGCATTCTAATGATATCTGCTTTTCAATATACAAACTGTGCTTTGAAATATAAATGACTTATGAACAAAGAAGTATCACTAGACGTACTGTGTATGCTAAGAGAGGCCATTAAGATGGATGACACTAAACAGACACGCCCACTTTTAGGTATACTTGCAGTGGAAGTTTTCAAGAAATGGCTAATCTGATTGTGTTTTTGTGCAACAATTAGGAGGGAATTACGATAGTTCTTTCGACGCCTATAAGGGAGTGGGCACGATTGTCATTGCAAAGCCCTTGGATGCAGAGCAGAGGTCAATGTATAATATGACTGTGGAGGTCACCGATGGAACAAACATTGCCACAACTCAGGTAGAATATCACATTCCTTTCTTGGCGAGTTATTCATTTGTTGCTGGAATGTATATGCTATAAAAGTTATTAATTTTTCCCTTCAGGTGGAACCTCATCCTTTGAGACCCCCAATAGCTAATGGAGGGGATATTTTTCAGAGCCTTTCCGTCTGGCTGTAAAGAATTGGTTGTTGAATGTTTCAAAGCGTTATTTCTCCTTTTGTTCTCTTCCTGCTCACATGAAAGTAATTTGCCTTCCTCCAGCTGAGGGAGTCCCTATCACAGGCAGCAAAGCCTAGATTTTGACAATTGCATCTCCCCATAATGGTGCTCAATACAATAGTGCTTCCATGGTGTCAGGGAATATTGCTATTGATTGTGTTAAATGGAGTTTATACCGCTCATCCTCCAAAGACCCAAATGTGGGACACAAGATCAATTGTTCAGAAAAGAAATTGTTCAGAGGCAAAACTTAAAATTCAAAGAATCCCTCCTTTAGTGTCACTGCCTGTGATTACACTGTCTTCTGTGAAGCAGCCCCGCTGAACCTTTTAAAACCAGGCTTGCTTATCAGGCTCCTTGCCTTTAAAGTTGGGTCAGATAAACGTGATGGGCTGGGGCAATGCTGGCTCTGACACATCTTTGTAGGAGACACCCTGACGCAGAGCCTAGGTATCTGTTCAGTGGGAACCAGTCTGGAATTGGGTCATGGCGCAAGAACAGGGACCCTGTGGTCCAGGGGGCACCAGGAAGACTTCAAACAGCAAAATCCTTTGATATGAGGTGGAGTTGTGGGCTTTGGATTACTTAGGGCCTGAAATTCTACATCTGAGTTACTCCCCAAGTGTAAATGAAAAAAATAGGTTTGTGATGTTATTTCCTTCTTTAAAATTCAGAAGGAAAGCCTGAACATTTTTTATGTTTACATATATGCATGCACATGCAGATGCTTCTATTGTACCTTGCCTTTTTGCTCAAATGCTTTGATATAAATCTGTACTCAGTGAGCCACAACACCAGCTTTCCTAAGAAATTGATAAATCATTGAGTGCTTTCTCAATCTGAATTAATGTTTATATATCCTGTTTATACCCCAGCCGTAAAATGTCTGATGTTTTCTCCCAGTAATCCACCCTTGGTAAGAAAACATCAGTTGATAGTAAGTTAGGTGCTAGGAAATCCAGTTTTCCCTGTTAGTTTCAGAATTAATTGCATCTCTGCTAAAAACATCCCTTCCTTTAAGCTTGATTATATCTGGCCCATGGTTCCCCGTTATGCCTTTCTCTGCTCAATTAAGGAGCTCTTTAAAAAACACTGTTTTCTCCCCAGGAAGGCACTTAAAATACTCAAATCACCTCCCAGTCTTCCGGTAGACAAGCAAAGGAGAATGACTGACCTCTTTATGTTCCCTTTCCATAAGGCATTTTCTTCAACTCTTGAGTAGGTTTTTTTCTTATGCCTTTTTTTAATCTTGGCTACACTCTAGTCCACATTTTAGATGGTGTTGAATGCCTAATGTGACCTTTTTTCTTTCTTACAAACATTTCAGCCAAAAAAATATTTAAAAGCTTAGGGAATTTCAAACATGCTGGATTAAAGTAATTTCTCTTTTCATGGATATTGCGTTTATTGTTTCTGCTGCTTTTGATTTAATAGATTGACCTATATAACAGTCCTCAAAACCTAGTTGGATGAAACCCCTACATTTTTAATTAAAACATATGGTAAAAACATATTTCAGTAAAGCTCTTGCATTCTAAAAGAAGCTTGAGCATTCTTTTTAACAGTGATGTGACCCATTTAGGAATGTAAGATAGTTTCAGATTGCAAGAGTATAGCATTAATAATCACTGGTGTGTACAGACCCTTCCCTCCCCCACCTTCTCTCTGTGTGGATACTGTTTAATTATTTAATGGTGGCCAGGGCATCTGAGCATGTGTTTCTTTTGGTCTTCACATCAGAGATTTCAAAAGTGATTGTTATCTGAAAACTGACAGAATTATGGCCTTCATATTTATCACTCCATTTTGCAAAACTTTCCTACTTTATTTTTGGCTGTACTTTGGAGCCTTTGGTTACCTTCCTCATCTTAATTTTCTTTTAGAGAAATAATAAAAAAATATAAAACTGATTGGTTTAATTTAAAAATGTCACAGAATAGATCACTTACTGATAGCTCTCCGTGGCCTTATTCTGAGTTTTGACTAAACAACATTTTAACTATTTTGTTCTACGTACACAGTTCCACCTGCGTTTTTGACTGTAGCTGCAGGAAGTTATGGTAGAAGACAAAGCAGGTAGAAAGCAATTTTGAATAGCAATAAAATAATATAAAGGCCCCCTCAAAGTATGATGGTTTATTATGAAACAGCTGATGATCACCATGTGCAATGGAACACTCTTGCTTTTTATTCCACCCCAGCTGTTTTCCTTTATCTCTTCTTGGCCTTTTGTCTATTATACAGTTGGAGGTGATAAAATACTGCATAAAAATGCCGAAGATTTTTGTTTGGGTAACGTGATCCCTGGCATGGACTTGGTGAAGTTTCTTCAGCAATGTTCCTGCATGCCTTAAAATCCAATGAACTGTTCACTTCCTTCATGCCTTACTGTGCACATGGTTCATTACTGTACCATGAGAGGAAGGAAATAATTTTGATTTAAAAGTTACATCTGTTGTAATAATGGTTCACTGTTGCGAAAAGAGGCAAAAAGAACATAAGGAGTACTAAAAAAAAAACAAGTTACAAACTTTCTATGTAACCAAAAAACCAAAAGCCTACTTGCTTTGGGATGATCAAGGTTTGCAAAAGAAATACAGTCTCTAAACTGAGAACCAAAGTGCCAGCACTTGTTGAGCCACTGCCACTCACCATGCTGCCCATCCATGTAAGCCTGAACCATCCAACAGTTGGGTTGGGAAGGGATGGAGAAGGAAAAATACAAAGAAATTTTGACTTGTTTGATTTATATATTTGAAGTGCGGGTATAAAACTTCAGTCACAGTGATTAACTTCTAGAATGGCTAAGTCTCCTGACTTAGCCAGGGAGAGCTTTTGCGTTTTCCCTTTCTTTTATCCATCATTGCTTGAGGCCACGCAGTCATTTATTAAAGGCTGAAGGAATACGTTTGCTCCAAATTCCCATGAAACACAACTCCTGCAGCTGCCAGGCGAGCTGTTGGCCTTGCAGAGAGATTGGGGCTTCTGTATCCCATGTGCTGGAGAGAGCTGGGACAGTGGCTCTGTGCAGTGACTCTGCTCCCTGCCATGGCCGTCACCTCCCTTTGGCCTGCAAAAGGGTCTGGTGCCCTTGCTTGAGCAGAGAGAGATCTCTCCCCACAAGGAATCATTTTAATGGCATCTAAATGCCTACTCTTGCCACAGTTTTGACTCTGAAACATGAGAAATTCTCCTGCTTATGAGTCAGGGTTATCCAAAATCCCTTTTTTTATTTAACAACTCAGATCTTTTACACACAGGCGCAACAGAGGAATAGAATCACATTTATTTACTTATTTGTAGTACATACTCTTGAGCTTTGTTAAAATACCCACAGAAGCCAAGTGTCGGGGGGAATCATTGAACTATCATTTAAGTTATTATAATGTTTCACTTTTATGGAGAATGTTGTCCTAGCAGATAATTATATTTTTGTAAGAACAGCCTCTGGAGTGATGTTACTATGTGAAAAAGGTGATTTTACTCCTTATTTTCCTGGCTTCTTCTTCTTTCTCATTATTGTAACTGCTATAGAAAAGATGTGTTTGAGCATGAAGGCCGTTGCCTCCAAGCTAGGAGGCAAAAGGCACATCAGTTTCACTTATTGCAAAACCACCTGACTATTTCCCAGTAAAGTGAGCACTCAGAGGGTAACATGCCCTTCCCTCTGAAAAGTTTTGCAGATCCAGAGAAGTTTGCTTATAATATGCTCTGCTGAAGCTGGCCAGACTGGAAGAACAGACAGAAGTTATTGTTCATTGCCCCTTTCTGTCTCTCCTTGCTGAAGGTTTTGGAATTTAATTTATTCGTGTGCTGAGGATTGACTTTTAACTCTAAGTTTCTGTCTCACCTTTCAGCGATCGTCTTTTCTTTGCAACATTTTCTTAAGAGGAGCTGATCACTCACCCCGAGTGAGGGTGGTTCTCTTAAATGAATGGTGAAAAGCTCTTCTTCAAGGATCATGGCCAAAATGTAGATAAGACATTAGAGCCTGCCAGAAGCAGTTTTGGGATGTGGATTCTTCTAGGGCAGAAAAAGAGACATGGGGATTCAATTCAATTTTTCGCTTCTGCTCTGTTGAACATTTCCTCTAAACTGTAACCACTCCTTCATTTTTTTTTTACATCCAGTAATCTCAGCACTGTCTTGCCTGTGAAGCAAAGATTTTTCTTTCCATTTTAACATAACACAAAGAACACAGTAAAGTATAAATAACTAGCCACTGATGTTGGTAGGGAAACTGAATTTTTATGTTAAAGTTGGAGTTTGGAGGAAAGAAAAACTTGTCTGGGAGTAGAAAATAAAGCTATGTGGTATCACTGTTGAAAGCAATATTAAAATAGGTTTCAAAACCTGTGCAGAAGTGTAACCTGAGTTTAAATAATTCAGGCACTTAAGAGGTTTCACTACAACACAGTGCCCAGACCAAGCCATTAGCCAGGCAGATTCTTCCAGCTTCAAATGTCTGTAAAGCAGCTGCTGGCATTTACCCAGTTTTCAGTCAAATATGTCTGTGCCTAAACCGAAGGTATTTGTTATGGGCAACATTAAAAACAGCTTTGGAGACACTTCCTGCATTAGATTTTGTCCTGCTTTGATTTGATTGTATTTCTCTAGGCCTTTCACTTACCATTTTGAGTACAAAGTCTTTGCTAATGCTCTGAGTGTTACTTTGCCTAATTTGTAATCTTGGAGGGCTGTGATTCCTTTATTTGAAACTTGTTTTAACTGTGGGAAATAGGAAGTGAGCAGGGAGAAGAAAATCTTTTATAGTGAAGAGCTTGTTCAGACTATAAATTAGGCTCCACACAATGGACACAGAAGGAGGCAAGCCTGCCTTTCTGAAGCCCACAATGCACTGGAAAAGATATGGGCTTTCAAGAAGAACCAGGCAGAGACTGGTTTGCTGCATGTTGGCTTTATGAATGTGGAAAAAAAGACTTGCAGCTAATGTTTGTCAATGAAAAGTAGTTCAGTCAGCAATCTTGAGCAGTTGTCAGCAAAGAGGAATCCCTACTTTGCAGCTAACAAATAGTAAACATTTCCATTTGTCACCTTTTGGAGATGTGTTGGGAAACTTTTAAAGCCTGGCTTTGATTCTGCACAATGGGTATTGTCACAGCTTAACATCCTGGGCACCTACGCAGTAATAAATGATATTTATGCCACACAACTCATTCTTGTCATATCTTCCATTTGGGAATAAATATGTAGAAAATATTAAATTACACAGACATTGGGAGTCTTTGAGCGACTTCAGTAGTGTAACACTTGATTTGAGGTGAAAGATGTGCTACCAGCTGGCTAAAGCATAAGACTTCAAGGACCTCTTTTGCTGACCCTTTTGAAGTCAGTGGGAAATTTGCCAATAGTACCAAGATTTTATAGCCTGAGGTTGGCAGCCATGAAATTAATTTGAGAAACTTTCCTCATATTAACAATCTGGTGGCACTCAGCTTACTCAGCTTCATGTACATTTGTAGGATCAGGTTTTCTGTGAGCCTGGTGTTCATGTCAGTGTCACATATTCCTTCCTTTCTTTTTAAGTAACATCTTACTAGAAGTTATCCTGCTGGAGCAGCAAATCTGCATAGGAAGAATGGCATTTTAAGGTGACCTAATAAAAAGGGTGTGGCTCAAAAATAGGATTAAAACTCCTTCACCATCTTTACCATTGTATTTCACCTGGGATTTTGGTAATCTTGTTGCAAAGCATTGTTTTCCTGGACAAAATACAGGAATGATAGTCACTTGCTCCTCAGAAATGTTGGAAGAACTAAGGGACTAATATCTATTCTAAATGGGACTAAAACTCCATTTTCTTTTACCTGGTTTTGTTTAAAGTAACTCCCAAGATAGCTCAATTTTTAAGAACATTAAAGAATTCCATTTATAGGTTTAACAGAGCTCTGTATAATCAGTATTCCCATATATAACTTAACTTTCTTTTGTTGCAAGGAAAATACAGCCCCATCTATTAAAAGAGAGAAATGTTAAAATTACATTTGACTCTCGGGGATTTTGAGGGACAGCTGAGAAAAATTAGAAATACTCTTAACTACTTAAATAGAAGAAATTGTGAATCAATAATGACTTTGTTATCCATTAGCATTTCTAACCCTCGCCTTCCATCTCCAGATGGAAGTGGCTGTTGAAGTGCAAAGTATGTAATAAATAATGTGTATTTCAATGTGGATCACTTGACAAATCATTAAAATACTGGCATCTCTAGGGAGGAAGATGCCTGCCACTTAAACAGGCACTTGATCAGTCTTACAGTAGATGTGAAGTGAAGGAGAGAAAAGAAAAAGAAGGAGAAATAGGGGGTTTTTTTGGCAATGATCAAAGCAATTTTTAGTGCATAGCTCCCTGTAAGTTTGATGACAGTGAATGAGGGCCTCAATTTTTTTATCTTTTCTCCCTCCATGCCTTGCACTCCCCAAGCATGATTATGTCCGTGTGTGTGTCAGGGCAATAGCTTACACCTTTTTCCGTGGGAAGAAATGCTGCTCTGTGAATCCATGCTGTAATTTCCACAGTCTCATGGATTACCCTTGGTCTCTGATGCTGATCCAGTCCCACCCTGTTCAGTTTGTGCAGTCTAGTAAATGCAAAAATCATGGAGCTGTGGCTTGGACAGTCATAGTGGAAGCCTTGGGATGGATAAACTTTAATGCCCTTTTCTGCTTTATCACTTTGCCAGTGATCGCAAAATGCATTAGATATTACATGAAGTGAATCACTGCTCTGGGATGATTATATGCCATGCAAACAAAATAGCATGTCACTTCTGTAGCAGTGCTTTTAAGATGCATTGGTGTGTTTCTGTACATTTATTTTTTTTCACCTTCCAGAATAGCTTCAGCTTGCACACACCAATTTTAAAAATAAATTCACATGTACAAGCCTGTCCCTCAC
>JAYDZK010000001.1:36110647-36129227 GCA_034509185.1 Euphonia xanthogaster
AAAAATAAAGTCACAGGTACAAGCCTGTCCCTCACATGGAAGCTTCCTTGTTCACGTTCGCCTGTTCTGTACTACTGTCAGCAGAGTCAAGCACTCTTGGTGTTTTCAATCCATTTGAAACATTTTTACTTCTGTGTTGGACTGTCTAAAATGATACATGACAAAGTTTTCGGTCATGAATGAAAAGCAAAATAAATTATCTCAGTTAATTATCAGTCGTGTTATAGTGGTACCTGTCAAGGACTGAGAACATCAAAACTGCTCAAGAAAATTTCTGTAAGTATCAAATACTGATTATCCCCAACTCCTATTGCTTACACTAAAAAAGTGGTTCAGCACTGGCTCTGTGTCCCGTTAGATTAGAGTTCAAGACTTTAATCTTCTCCTCAGGCTTTCTTTCATATGGTACAGCTGGTTTCTTCACAAATTTTTAAAACATAGATTTGGGTGGGTTTTTTTCCTCAGTCAGATCAGAAACATGTTTGATATATTACAGCAACAATAAAAGTATAAAAAGCTAAGTAACTCTTCATCATTATTATAGGCCTAGCAATGTGTATTTCCCCCCAATTTTATTGCTATCTGTCCAAGACTGAAGCATAACTTAATATAGGCTTCACCCTGCTTCACTCTGGCGTGCCATAATCTGGTGAAAATGAAATTGTGTGGAATGCAAGTCTTATGCCATTTAACTTACAGAGCATTTTATTTCAGCTGTCTTTTGAACAGTTCCCAGGCTAGTTCATTACAACTGCTTCTTACAACTGCTCATGTTCCTTCTGGTAATGTATTCTGCAAACCCTCCCACATATCATGGAAATCTAAAGTTTCATTTCTCTCTGAAGCCAACATCTGTTTGTGCAATATTGCAGTTAAAGTATAGCTGTATTTTTCTTCTGTTAAGAAAGTATGGGTGAACAGGGCTGGATCAAGCAAAACAATAAAATACTTGCTTAAAAGAGAGCCAAGTAACAAAGCAACAAAGAAAATATAATGAGTGATGGGTCAGGTCTCCTAATCTGACCAAAGAGTTCTGTGTGTGGCCTTCCCCAAGTCATTAATTGGACTATTTCTTATTTCAAAGCCTTTGAATAAAAAGATTGTCCCGTTTTACTTACTGTAAAATTAGATGTGTGCTCTCACAGGCATATTCTGGAAAAAATACTTTTTGTTTCTAGCACTGAAAAAGAGTCAACTCTTCAGATCTCAGCTTTCAGTATTACACAGTTTGTCAAGGCTTTTGCTGCCACACTACCCACAGCAATCTATGGCATACAAAGTCTGGAAAGCACATTTTCCCCAGGGACTGACTTCTCCAATGGCGAAACCCACAAAATGTCATCAGAGCAACACATGCATAACTTAACTTTGAAAGGCAGAGCTTGGAAAATTGTGATTCCTACTATTTATCAGAGTCAGCTTGTGCTATATTGAAATGGCTGTAATAGGCAGCAAGAGCAGCACCCTGGCCTGCTCTCCCCTTCTCCAAGTTTCCTTAAGGATCAATACAGAAGTTTTAGAGACAGATTTGAGGCAAAGAGCACAGCATTCATTCACATTTTTAGTGTTCTACCATTCATAAACCACAACAAAAAGGAGACAAATAGGTGTTGGAGGAGAAAGTGAATTAGTTGGCAATAAAGACAAGACTTCACTGGCAAAGGAAGAGCAAGGATGTAGCAAAAAAATAATCCTGTGTCACCAGTGCCCTGAGATCAGCTGTCCTTGGTGGTACATATTGATCTGTGTGGGCTGTGCTTGTGTGGTAGTGAGGTTGTGTTTCCTGTGCCCACCTCAAGCGGTGTAAGAGCAATCTGAGGTGTCACAGCAACTGCTGTTACAATTTGATGTTGCCAGTAAGACCCAATGCAATATACTGGGCAGAAAAGACAGGATTCAGCTGAATCTTGATTGTAAAAAAGCAGATTTAAGCAACATGAAAAGGATTCTTTTATAGGTTTATTAGTAGTGACGGGAAAAGGAAATTATATAATAGTTCTAGAAGTCTCTTGTAACCAAGGCAGTTACAAGGAAGGACAAAACCTTTCCTTGTGGCCATTGTAAAAATACTTTCCAATCTACAGATACTGAAAATATGGGCTTCTTCACTGGGCTCTGAGTAGGTCTTACAGCTAGGAACATTTTACTTCCGAAGTCAAATCCTTTCTATTTGGTTTGATCTGAAAAATAAGAATTTAATATTAAATAATGTTTCTCATTTCCACCATGCAGCAGCATAACATCTTCAGCCATTCAAAGTAAATTCTATTTCTCTAGGTGCTTATTCAGTAGTTTGACTGGACTTCAATAACTTCAAATGTCTTTTTTTTTATTAACTGTAGGTTCTTATCAAAGTGTTGGATAACAATGATAATGGCCCAGAATTCTCTCAGCCAAGTTACGATGTCACCATTTCAGAGGACATCCTCCCTGATACTGAAATTCTGCAAATTGAAGCTATAGACAGAGACGAAAAGCACAAGCTGAGCTACACTATTCACAGCAGCATCGACACAGTCAGCATGAGGAAATTCAGAATTGATCCCAACACCGGGGTTCTCTATACGGCTGAGAGATTGGACCACGAAGCTCAAGATAAGCACATCCTTAATGTCATGGTAAGAATGCAGTCGTGGCTGCTTCAGGGGCAGTGAAGGACTCAGTGCAATAAGTAGCCACTAATTTAATCTTGCCTGCCCTGCTGTGTATTTATTTCACAGTTTTTATTTCGGCTTTTTGGGAAACCTTATTGTGAATCCATTGTATGGAATGTGATATGATTCTCTATCTCAAGGGAGAGCAAGCAGGTAATTATTTAATCTCTTGGCATCTGGTCCTCTCCCTCAAGGTAATTTTCAGAGTTTCTGAAGTGAGGCTGAAAGTTATTTGAGAAGTTATTCACAGAGAGATAACTGCTTTCTTGCCATGGAGAATGCTACAGCCTTTCTGAATACAAGCCTCATTTATAGCTTACTTTTATAGACTTATTTCAGTACATAAACTGTTGATATACAAAATAGCTTTCCTTTATCTACATTTCCAAATCTTTAGGTATGCAGAAAAAAGTTAATTACCAATTTTTGCTTGGTGTGTCTAGACTACAGAACACAAATCTGTCTGTTTTCAAGTGGAGATTGTATATCATGGACATAATTTTTTAAAAAACTAACAAACAAAAAACCAAACCAAAAATTTTGTGTCAGTTTAAACACGGGAGTCCACTATTTTCTTTAACTACTTAAGACTTCTGCAGCAGAGGCCTTCTAAGGAACTACTCATGGTGTGAGGTACAGGGGCAGCTTTGGCAGAGCACCCTAGGAAGCAAAAATCTGCTGTGAGATGCAGCAAGGAGCAGCTGAGTGTGGTCTCTGCTCACAGAGTAAAATGTTGCAAGTCCTTTGGCAGGCAGACTAAGAAATAGCTATTAACTGAATCACAGAAACACATGGCCAAGAAAGGTGAATCTCTGGTGCTTGGTTTTGATCTCCACCTTACACAATAGGTCTTTTCCTGTGTTTAAGAGGAACCAAAATTTTCAGGAGATAGTGGTGGCAGGATTATCAGTGAAGCAGTGCTGAGGTATTTTGGATGGGGTTGAGACAGGTGTGGTAACTTACACCTCTCTTGGAAGTTACCAGCACTTCATAAAGTGATTCCTGCTCTGTTTACTGTTGATATGATCATCTATGTATATAATCATGAAGTAGTCCATTGGCAGCTACAAGCACTAGACAGCCACGCCTATATGCTGTAAAGAAGGCAATGGCAAGATAAAGGCATGGCCATTTAGCAAGTATTAATAAAAAAGGAAATTCTTGCAAACCTCAACCCAAATTTAAGATCTCATGTGGTTGCCACTTCAAAAATTCATGTCATGATGGTTAGTTGCAGTGCATTTTCTCACAAGTGAAAAAAAAAAGTCGCCAACTTCTTTCCTGTTTCTTTGATTTTAGTATCTGTCATCCCATGTGTGAATGTATCTCAGACTGTTCTTTGGGACAAATGAATTTTTTTACTACTTTGTATTAAAAAGAACTGAAAGTAGTATTCGTACTTGGATGAGTAATATTTGTGAAGTTTTACTGGATGACTGTCAAATTGTGAGTTAAATTATTTGTTCTATAGGTCCGAGATCAAGAATTCCCTTATAGAAGAAACCTGGCCAGAGTCATCATAAATGTGGAAGACTCCAATGACCACAGTCCCTACTTCACCAGCCCACTATATGAAGCCTCGGTGTTTGAATCAGCAGCAGTTGGATCAGCAGTGCTGCAGGTCACGGCTCTGGACAAAGACAAAGGAGAAAATGCAGAGCTTATCTATACTATTGAAGCAGGTTAGGACAGAGGCCAAAAATGAATCATGAATCATGCCAGAGATAGAACAGTGATGTGATGGTCATCTGTCTTGACACACAATTCAGCTTCTTTCTTCTACTTTCGCCTGTACAGATGGGCAAAGGAGACACCTTGTTGTTGTTTTGTTGGATTTTTTAAAATTTGATTTTGAAGCTACTATACCCAAAACCTGTCAAAACAAACTCATTCTGGAGCAGGTTTCCCAAGGGAGATTATGGAGTCTCCTTCTCTGGAGATGTTCAGAACCCCACAGGATCCTGCAACATGCTGTAGGTGAACTTGCTTTAGCAGGGAGATTGGACCAGTTTCTCTCCAGTGGTCCATTTCTAGTCTAGCCATTCTGTTATTCTGTGACTGGTTCATTATCACCAGATGGCTACAGAGCCTGTTACCTCTAAGTCATTGGGTCAAAGCCATCACAGAAGATAGTTATTCAAAACTGCAGTGACTTGTTTTCAAGGTTCTGGTTTAAGACTAGTGTACAGTGGATCCTCCATAAAAAAAAATGCCACAACAGCTGGTATGTCCTGATATCTTTGCCAGTGTTCAAACCAAAGGTGCACAGAGACTAAGAACAGGGCTATGATAAAACTTCTGCCATAGCATTTTAATGGCACAAGGTCTCTTTGAAACTAAGAGAGGGCACGATGATACCAGATGAAAATTGCTTTTGCAGTTAAAGGCTGTATATTTACATTCAGCACATAATCTATACCAGCAAAAGCATTCTTCTACTGGTGCAACAGCACAGTAGTAAAACATTTGCATTATCTCTGACACACGTGCAAGTGAATGTAACTTTCTCTGGGTCATATGAATCTGAAGTTAAGAATTATCTTTGAGATAAACCATTGATAGAGATATAAGAGGGGGATGCCTGGAAAAAGAGAGAAAGAATTAGAAATTTCTAACCTTATAATTCTGTAATGTTACATTTCTACTTAGGGGGGTTTATTCATAATATGAATCTTTCCACTGTAATAACAGCAAAACTTGAAACTTATATTTCCATAAAAAGAAGTACTTCAGATTATACCCATATTAGGCAGATCACAAGCCTTTACCAGCATTAGGCTCTGATCCTACTGGATCATTATTTATCCCTATATTATTATAAAGACTTGTTACCAGCTAGGATAGCTCATATCAATTAGGAATAGGCTAAATGACAAATAAATAATGACACAAGAATATCTACACCATCTCATACTGATTTAGCTTCATATAATTCAAGCTCACACCTTAAATTAAGATGATATAACCTGAAGTCTAGAGAAGACCCAAGGAACAATTTTTCTGTCATTATCTTGTATGCTCTGTGGAAGGAGATTACCTTCAGCAAACCAGAAGGTGAAGTCTTTTGCTGCTGAAAGTGTTGAACTTAGAATGAGGAAGATGTTAGCACTCCAAAGCAAATATTTCCTTTATGCACTGTGTTTGTTCTTAGCAGTTATTTCTCAGTATTCTCCACTGGCCTTTAACTTAAATTAGGGGCAATCTTACTGGTGCCCAGACAGGAAAACATTGTCGTTATGGAACAAATTCTGAGCATACTAGATCAAGTTCCTGGGGCAATGTTTTTCAAGACTATTCCCAGCTTTTTCTTGACACCTTGTTACTCTTACGGGTTCCAACCATCTAGAGGTGCCACCACAATGTAAAGAGCATCCTGACATATAAGGAGTATTGTTCCAATTACACTGGTAATAGAATCCTACATGATGGAGGCAGGAAAATATTATTATTAGAAAAGATGCTTTAGCTATTAGATGATTTCTAGAGACTCTCTTTTTCATTACAGCCTGTTTCTATTTCATCATGAGCTCTCTCTACAATGTCAGACCTCAAACTTCCATTTACTGTAAGCCTCACACTCCTCCAGTTTCATTATCCATAGATGTCCCAACCTCAGGTAGCCTCTAAATTCAGTATTCTGCTGCTAAATATGATCGATAAAATGTGCAGTTGAGGATATTGATTTGAACTGCATAATTCAGATTGTACACAGCCCTTTGATTCAGGGGGATTACTCACCACATCTTACATTGCTCTGAAGAGAGCAATTGGTAAAGAAAGTAGTTTTTGTGTAATTTCATAAGAAATTCCTAAAGGAGAAGAACCAGCTCTTGCCTTGCAGGAGGTAGTCAGTGACTTAGAATTATTTGTATTAGCAAGTACTGACAAAATAACAGCAGCAGCATTTGTAGTGTCTGTAAATGTGACAGATGCCATTATTTTTATGAGAATTTGTAGTTCTGGAAGAATCTCACCTCCTGGGTGAATAGCACAATTTTTGGTTTAGCTAGTAAACTTTACTGATCTGAAAGGAAGGATATAAATAGAAAGCCACTACCAGTATTGAACTACATAGAGTAGTATGTAGCTTAAATTAGCCACCAGAATTTACAACAGATAATGAATCATATCTTAAAAATAGTTCACATTACCTCACTTCATTTAGGATTCCATGTATTTAGGCATTCCAGATACAACTTACACTTTTATTGCTCTGTGTGCAGCACCCATAACAATCACTTAAAAAAACCTCTCTTGTGTATCACCTGAGATATATTTCTCTCCCAGCCTTGAACGGATGCTTGACTGTAGACTGGAAACAGTTCTAGATTTGAAGATGTCAATTACAATAGAGGGAACATGGTGTAGTGATTGAAATTGCTGTAACTCAGTATAAGCTGTTTGTATTTAGAATAAAAATCAGGAAAAGAGCCTGTATGCTTATATATGCCATGTATATTTGCAGCATCCTTACTTCAAGCAAGCACTCGGTAAAACAGCAAAATAAGGATTACCAATTAAAGGTGATCTCTAATTACAGGGTAGGAATACATGCAGAAATTTTGAATCTGTCTTGCTGAAGAAGAGATTGGCAAAAAGACCAGAAAGAAATAAAGGCCCCCAAAAAGTTCTCTGATCCAAACCTAGTGTTTTCACCTTTATGCAGTCAGTGATATCCTTGCTTTCATGTTGTAACAGGCATTTCATGACATTTTCTGCTAAATCTCATTCATCTGGATTCATCCTCCTCAGAGATCATATGATAAAACTTTGTGCCACAGGACGCTTGAATCTCTTTTCTATGCTATTTGCTCTGTTTTATTTTTTCTAAATGCCACTTTAACCTTTTTATATTCAGTTCTTTGAGTCTTGAACTACTGTAATCTCCTGTATGGTTTCTTAATATCCCATTCAATTAGGAGCCTGAGTTGTTATCCATTAGTCATGTAATTGGCTTGTTAGCCTCTGATCTTATTTCTTTGCCTTAGGTGTACATGTATTTGACTAATTTCTGTAATTTAGGGATGCTTTTCCTTACTTCAGTAGGAGGAATGTGCATGCAGTTCTTGCTCTAATGCTGGTACTGAGAATCAAGATATAGAGGTAGCAACACTTGAGTTTCTGATGCCTTGAATACCTATATGATCTACTGAGCTCTCTAATTAACAGAAAGAAAGGTTGGAAGGGCCTTCAGAGTACTGTTACACTGGTTTGGTTTTTTTTTTGTTTTAAGTAATAACCTTTAAAAATGCAGCTTGTTGCTCCTGGTTTAAGTTATCATAAAGTGAGTCATATTTCGTTTCTAATCTCATTCACTATTTATGTTTTAGGAAACACGGGAAACACATTCAAGATTGAACCAGTTTTAGGCATCATTACGTTACTCAAGGAGCCAGACTTAACCACAATGGGACAGTTTGTTTTGTCAGTCAAAGTGACTGATCAAGGTTCTCCAGCTCTGTCTGCAACAGCAATTGTGCGGATATCTGTGACAATGGCAGATAACTCCCACCCTAAGTTCACTCTAAAAGAATACCAAGCAGAGGTCTATGAAAATGTGGATATTGGAACTTCTGTCATTTCTCTCTCTGCAATCAGTCAGTCCACGTTAGTTTATGAGGTTAAAGATGGCAATGTTGATGGAGTCTTCACCATAAACCCATACTCTGGAGTGATCACCAGTCAAAAGACCCTTGATTATGAACGTGCTTCTTCCTATCAGCTCATCATACAGGCAACAAATATGGCAGGCATGGCATCAAATGCCACTGTGAACATTCAGATTGTTGATGAAAATGACAACCCACCAGTTTTTCTCTTCTCTCAGTACTCGGGCAGCATAAGCGAAGCTGCTCCTGTGAACAGCGTGGTCCGCAGTGCAAATAACAGTCCCCTGGTGATACGTGCCACTGATGCTGACAGCAACCAGAACGCTTTGCTTGTCTACCAGATTGTGGAATCAACTGCAAAAAAGTATTTCACAGTAGATTCCAGCACAGGTGCAATCAGAACAATTGCAAATTTAGATCATGAAACAATAGCCCACTTCCACTTCCATGTTCATGTTAGAGACAGTGGGAATCCCCAGCTTACAGCAGAGAGCCCAGTTGAAGTGACCATTGAGGTAACTGATGTCAATGACAACCCACCAGTCTTCAGCCAGGCCGTGTTTGAGACAGTCTTGCTCCTGCCCACGTATATTGGTGTTGAGGTTCTCAAAGTCAAAGCTTCAGACCCAGATTCAGAGATCCCTCCAGAACTAACATTTAGTATAATTGAAGGCAATATGGACCATTTTTTAATTGACTCAAGCACAGGGGTACTCACCATTAAAAACAATAGTCTCTCCAAAGACCATTATATGCTAATAGTAAGAGTATCTGATGGGAAATTTTACAGCACTGCTATGGTGACAATAATGGTAAAAGAAGCTATGGATAGTGGACTCCATTTCACACAAAATTTTTATTCCACTTCTATCTCAGAAAACAGCACCAATATCACAAAGATCGCTGTGGTGAATGCTGTTGGCAACCGCCTCAACGAGCCTTTGAAATACAGCATATTAAACCCAGGAAACAAATTTAAAATCAAATCAACCTCAGGAGTCATTCAGACCACTGGCATCCCCTTTGACCGAGAGGAACAGGAGCTGTATGAGTTGGTGGTGGAAGCAAGCCGTGAGCTAGATCACCTCCGTGTTGCTCGAGTCGTGGTGAGAGTTTACATTGAGGACATAAATGACAATGCCCCGGTGTTTGTAGGGCTTCCATACTACGCAGCTGTGCAGGTCGATGCTGAGCCTGGTACCCTGATATATCGAGTGACAGCTATTGATAAAGACAAGGGTGACAATGGCGAGGTGTCATACCTGCTGAAGGAAGACTATGGACATTTTGAAATTGATAGAGTATCTGGCAGTGTCACTTTAAAAGAAGCCTTCAATTCTGATTTGTCTAATATAGAGTACTTGGTTGTCATTCTTGCCAAAGATGGTGGTAACCCATCATTGTCTGCGTCGGTAGAGCTCCCCATTACTATTGTTAACAAAGCAATGCCTGTGTTTGACAAGCCCTTCTATACAGCTTCTGTGAATGAAGATGTAGAAATGCACATGCCAATTTTAAGCATAAATGCAACTAGTCCAGAAGGCCAGGGTATCATTTATATCATTGTTGATGGAGATCCCTACAACCAATTTAATATTGACTTTGATACTGGAGTTCTGAGTGTCATCAGCCCACTGGACTATGAAATAAATTCTCTTTTCAAGCTGATGGTGCGAGCCAGTGATGCTCTCACTGGCGCTCGCGCTGAGGTAACCGTGGACTTGATTGTTAATGATGTTAATGATAATCCTCCTGTTTTTGATCAGTCAGCTTACAATGCTACTCTGTCCGAAGCTTCTTTGATTGGGACTCCTGTGCTGCAGGTTGTTGCTACTGATGCTGACTCTGACAATAACAAGATTGTACAGTATCAGATAGTCCAGGACACCTTTAACAGCACTGACTATTTTCATATAGACAGCAGCAGTGGCCTTATTTTGACAGCCCGAATGCTGGATCATGAACTCATACAGCAGTGCAGCTTGAAAGTCAGAGCAACTGATAATGGGTTCCCACCTCTGAGCAGTGAGGTTCTTGTTAGTATCTCAATAACAGATATGAATGACAACCCTCCAGTTTTCAACCAGTTAATATATGAATCATATGTGAGCGAACTGGCGCCTCGGGGTCATTTTGTGACTTGTGTCCAAGCTTCTGATGCCGACAGCTCTGATTTTGACAGACTGGAGTACAGCATCCTATCAGGAAATGATCGGACCAGTTTCATTATGGACAGCAAGAGCGGCGTTATCACCCTTTCCAACCATCGCAAGCAGAGGATGGAGCCCATGTACAGCCTGAACGTCTCTGTGTCAGACGGGCTGTTCACCAGCACGGCTCAGGTGCACATTCAGATCCTTGGGGCCAACCTCTACAGCCCTGTGTTTTCACAGAGCATTTATGTTGCAGAGGTTAGAGAAAACGCTGCTCCTGGAACGAAGGTAATCCACGTGAAGGCAACAGACGGGGATTCAGGTGTATATGGCCAGATCAGCTACTCCATAATAAATGACTTCGCCAAGGACCGATTTTTGATTGATGCAAATGGGCAGATTCTGACAACTGAGAGGTTAGACCGTGAGAACCCGCTGGAAAGTGATATCGATATATTCTTGAGAGCCCTTGATGGAGGTGGCAGGACTACGTTTTGCACTGTGAGAGTGATAGTAGTGGATGAGAATGACAATGCTCCCAAATTTATGACAGTCGAGTACAGAGCAAGTGTCAAAGCAGATGTTGGGAAAGGTTACTTGGTGACTCAAGTGCAAGCAGTAGATCCAGATGATGGACCCAATTCCAGAATTACCTATTCTCTGTATAGTGAAGCCTCTGTTTCAGTAGCTGATTTGCTTGAAATTGATCCAGATAATGGATGGATGGTCACCAAGGGTAGCTTTAACCTGCTGAAAAACACTGTTCTGTCATTCTTCGTCAAAGCAGTCGATGGTGGCATTCCTGTAAAGCATTCCCTCATTCCTGTCTACATCCATGTTTTACCACCAGAAGCCATTTTGCCTTCTTTTTCTCAACCCCAGTATTCCTTCACCATGGCAGAAGACACCCTCATAGGCAGTACTGTTGATATTCTGCATGTTTTGCCCAAGCAGGGTGCTTTGTATAGCACAGTTAATGGTGAGCTATCTGCAAACAACAAAGACGGGGTTTTCATCATAGAGAAGGACACAGGGCTCATAAAATTGGATAAGAGGCTTGACCACGAAATAAATTCCGCCTTTCACTTCAAAGTTGCAGCCACAATTCAGTTAGACAAAGTAGACATTGTGCTGACTGTGGATGTGGAGGTGAAGGTGTTGGATGTAAATGACAACAAGCCTGTGTTTGAAGCAGCTAGCTATGATGCTGTAATAATGGAAGGCATGCCTATAGGAACAAAACTTATGCAAGTCAAAGCGGTTGATGCAGACTCGAGTGCGAACGGGCAGGTCACGTACACGCTTGCGGTGGAATCGGAGCTGCAGAAGATCACAGAAGCATTCACCATTGATAGCAACAGTGGCTGGATCAGTACACTGAAGGATCTGGACCACGAAAAGGATTCTGCTTTCACCTTTGCAGTGGTGGCCTCAGATCTGGGGGAAGCTTTGTCCTTGTCCTCAACCACCTTGGTCTCAGTTACTGTGACAGATATAAACGATAATGCACCTGTCTTTGAGCACGAGGTGTACAGAGGGTCGGTGAAGGAGAGTGACCCTCCAGGGGAAGTTGTGGCTGTTCTTAGCACCTGGGATGAAGACACATCTGATGTCAATCGGCAGGTTAGCTACCATATTACAGGTGAGAAACAGCTTGCATGCTTTCTTCCCATAACCAGCTCACTGAAGAACTGTGCATGTGTCCAGTTTTAGGTGAATGTTTAGCAGGGTTTCAGCTAATTATCACTCTGAATTAGTCAATTACATTCCTTTTTTTTTCTTTTGGACAGAATTTGCAGCAAAGCTGAAAAGAGGGAGGGGAGTGTGTGTGTGTCTCTGTGCTGCTCTCTCGATTTTCCAAGATGAATGCTTCCTGATTTGCTGCAGTGCAATGTAGTGTAGCCATCAACCCATCATAATCGATATGTCAGCTTGAAAACCATCATGAATTATTGTTTCAAACAAGGGAAAAGGAAAACTTTCTTCTTACAGAAAAAAATCTTTTTACTTCTAAGCATTTAAATTTCTTTTGAAATAACATTTTTCTTTTTGAGATAACAAAGTGGATGCCAGAGCTATTTTGAAATACCACTATTTGGAAAGTGGTGGGGGGGGCGGGGTTGGTGCACAAATGAATTTACATTATGGAATGAGGGATGCCATTTATTATCAGAACAGATTACTGGCCAGGGAAATAGTAATATACTTAGAAGCACTGGTTAGCTGCCATGCATTGTTATATACAGCAGAAGGAAATTTTGATTACATTACTAATACATTTTTCAAAGCATGGTAACGTTGCTCTTACTTATTGTGTATTTATTATCATTCTTTTCACCTAAATTCAGCTTAGCTTTTGTGTGTGTATGTTGTGAGCGATGGGTGCTACAGTTATTTTTCTCCTTCCATCTTGCATTGTCCAATAGCTTTTGTTAGGGAACAACTTTTTCATTCCCCCCAACCTTAGCAATTCGAGAGCTATTATTAACTACCTAGTAATAACCAAATTATTGGGAAAATCCACATTTTTCACACTGGATGGGATTCAACATATATAAGACTCCATGTAGGAAGCAGGCTGTGGGCAAAAATTACTTAACTTATGGGAAAATAGTTTCTGTGTTCTGCTCTGGAGGGTAAAGCTCCTGCCTCTTTGTTAGGTATCAAAATGAAAATGGCTGTGAGATGGTGTGTAGAGAGAGGTGTGATGCCGCAGTTAGCCACAGACTGCTTGTGTTACACATCACAAGTGGCATTGTGCTCAAAGCAACCAGAAATTCATTGCTTAATTGTAACTTGAAATTTTGGATTCTCTTTAAAGATTTGCAAAGACTATGTGTTAATAGTGTAATGTGCTGTATGATGTTAGAAGTAGGGTCAAAAGTAGTCCTGTGTGTAAATGTCAGGATTTAGAGGCTCTGGGCAAGGTGCAGTAGCTGCTGGTGGCCCAGTTCCCACATATGTAAAAATAAATCAGTAGTGCCTCATACTAGAGATTTTGGGATAGTCGAAAGAGTTTGGGGATCCCAGTGTAGAAGTACGATGGGAAATGAAGCCCCTTAGGTTTGTAACAAAGATATGTTAGTGCGCTGTGGCCATTGGCTTTGTTGTGAAGTCTGGCAGTCGTCTCTTACAGTGCATTATGCCTTTAGTTAGGTAGTGCTTTTTCTTCACATACCAGTGCTGTTAATTTAGCAACGACTGGGCTTTTGAATAACAACTGTCAAATATGACTCATAAATTATAGATCATTCTGTGCCTTAGTTTCTGCCACAGTTCAAAATATGACAGATATTTTGCTGTTCTGTTAGCTTCTGAAAACATTAGATGTCAAAGCCCAAAGCTTTCTTAGTGTACAATTACTAAAGCACAGAATGGGCTCAGAAATTCCACTTCCTTTGAATATATCATTTGAGCTTGGGAAATACACAAGGAAAAATTAGGTTCTTTTGATTAAAATGCCAAAACATGTTAAAATATAGTTTCACTCACAAAATAGTCTATTCACACTTTACCTCAAGTTGATCTCAGGAAGTGCGCTTGTGTATTTCATGTAATCAGATTTGCTAGATGGTTATTCAAAAGCTGTGGCTTTCTGGAGGCATAGAAACCTCTGTGAATACAGGAAACTCTGAGTAAAAATGATACATTGACAAAAAGGAAGAAGACAAACTATGAGACTGTCATGTGTATCCACCAAAAACAGCTTTGTGAAAATGCATCTGAAGAAAAGTGGCACATAGAAGATAGATAGAAGAAATCATTATTTAGAAGATAAGAGAAATAAATATTCTGGGGCAGATGTGATCATTGAAGAGTCCTTCATGCCCTTTTAAGAAGTACAAATGCCTAGTGCAGTCTTTTGGTCAGTCTTGAAAAGGGGTAGATACATTTGTGTGGATAAATAAATATTCTGCTTCGATTCCTTCAGTTTGTGATTGTTTTTCATGATTACTGGCAAGTAGTTGCCATTATCAAGTCCACCTTCATTCGCATTTGATGGTGAGGGGAAAAAATTTTGCACTTTTGGTTATCTGTAGTTCAGTAGCATCTGGAGATGTTCACAAAGCAAAAGCACTATACATAAATCTTAATTGAAAATCAATAGGAAGTGCAGACGACACAAATGCATTTAGGAAGCAAAGTAGTTTTCTTTTGAAGGCTCATTTGAGGTCATTGCCTATATAATTTGGGGCAGTTTGCCTAAAACCAGGGTTCTTCTGATGTCTAGCCAATCTACACCCAGCCAGATATTACTGAGATTTAAGAGTGGCAAACCATGAAAAGCCACCAGAAAAATGTCAGCTGCCAAGACATAGGTACAGTAAAGTGTTTTGTGTTCCTCAGTGATGTTAATTAAGCTTCCTCAGGCACATAAAGCTGGGAAGCCAACAGCCTTTAAGCTTGGTTCCGCTGAATACAAGGAAGATGGGCAATGTGTTTTGGAAGAAAGAAGTGGTGTTGTACGCAGTAGGTCATTTGCTGGCTTGATTGCCCAGTATGAGCAAAGGTGTAGCTTTTTTAGTTTTTATCGTATATTTGAGATACTGGAATTCTGGAGAAATGGGTGTTTCAGTGTTTGGGATGGCCTCGTGTTGCCAGATGAGGAACAGTTTTTACAATTTTATGGTAGTAAAGCTAGGGGGATTGGATTTATCATTTCAGAAGCTGAGTAAACATGCAACATCTTAAACTGGGAGTGGAGGATAAATGTATTGATTTTGTGTAATGCAAATGCCTAGAGTTCTAACTGGGAATTGAAAGTACTTAAATAAATGCATAAATGTAAGACAGAAGCTAAATAAATAAGTTAGTAAATATTCGGTTCCCCCTCCCAGATGGGGACATTGCAGTGAAAACTGATACTGTTGGCTTCTAGTTTTCCATTCCCTTTTAGTTGCTATAATGGCCTCTGTGTGTGCTTTAGTAATGATGTGTGTCAGGATTTGTTTATTTTGGATCACTGTGTCTCTGCATTTCATTTGTATCTGGCTGTTTTCTTTCTTTACTTCAACTTCAGCTTGATTTGGCTTTGTAGTATTTGCTGACTAGGGAGGGAGGGAGAGCATTATTTAAACTTCAAGTAACAAAAGATAAAAGATACTGCTGATTCTTTTAGCCTCAAAGCCTTTCTAAAAAGTTACTGGAGTGTTTTTTGTAGCTAGCACTTCACTGTTGTGACATTCAAAGTAGAACATAAGAAAACTGCCAAAAGATTTTAAAGAATCCATTAATACATGTAGTCAGGAGGCTTCCGTTTAGAAAAGCTACATTATTCAGAGTGAAAAACTAATTAATTAGAATGCCCCTAGGAAACTGAATCTGCTTGCATATATTAGTGAAAAAGTTAATTAATCACTGCAGAACGAGATCTGCATCAAGACATATGTATAAGTACTAGGAAATGGGCCACAGTGTGGATTTTTTTGCCTTTCCATTTTTAGGAATATTTTCTTGGTGGTGTTTTAGTTTTATATCTCATTATATCTCTTACACTTTATAGTCCACTTTTGCCTTCCATTAGTGAAGTATACAGCCAGTCCTGAGACACAAAAAAAAAAAAGTGCTTATAAAAAAGACACGCAGATAAACCAGTATTCCTGTTTGTTGCACAGGTTTCTTGGTCATTCAGATTGATTCTTTTCTAGTGGAGTAAAAAGGGGGAAGAGGGATCCCAAGGACCATTTTTATACATTTTTTATATACTCCTAGGTATGATTTAGAAGCCATTCCATTAGAAACAAAGCAACAGTGATTTTAAAATTGCTCCAAGGTAGTGTTTCTGCTAACCATAAAAGCCACCAGCTGATTTTAATTAGATTTTACCTTTCCTCTTTTCTTAGCAATGGGATGCCCATACCTTGAGTATATTGCTTCCTAGTTGGTCAGGACAGTTAATAATTTCCTTTTACAAAAGGACTAATATGCAGAAAAGCCCTGATTAATATCATGAAGCAAAACAAGAATATTTAAGACTACTTTTCTTAATGGTTTACAACATGAAACTCACTATGACAAGATTACAGCCTTTTATAAAGGAGAGTTAAGCTTTCTTTTATGCTGGTGTTGAATTGAACAGAAGGAATTTAATGTCAATCAGCAGAGGTCTGCTTTCTTTGAAGTCACATTCAGGCTCAAGTCAGTGGACAGATTCTCATTTCCTTGGATTGTATTCAGATCTGGCCAGTAGTATACATCAACACTCTGTGTAACCCTCTTTGGGAGAAATGTGTGTTTATATGACACAACAGATTAAACAATGGTGATTATTCCAGACTATCACAGAAATCAATGGAAAAACTGCTTAGTTTTGTGATCAAAAAGGATGGTTTTCTATCAACAGAAAATATCTGTATTTGATACATCAATTTAGTGCTCTGTATGATTCAAAAGCCTTTTATAATTATAATGCCTATCTGACTAATTTTCTGGAAATCCTATTCATTACAACTTGCTTTTTTTGGCACAGTCACAGCTAGCACAAATGGTGACTGTTAACAAGAAAGATTTGCTTAGCCTGACTCAACTGACTTAGTTTTCATATTAAATAGAAACCAGTCTATCTTGTCATTGGTAGCTAATGAAGAAGGCATAAATTACAGCCTGTGACCTCTTTCCTGCTTTTTGATGTAGAAAGGAGGTATGGAATGGACATTTGACTTTTTTGATTGGTTTCAAGCTCAACTTCAAGTTCAGACCTCCTTGTGTTGTTATTTTGACAAAAAGGTCCCTGAGAACTGACAGAATTGTGACAGCAGAAGCAACATATCAGAGACTCTAATTGCCTGATAACAGAGTCAACACAAATAAATTCAGCCTTGGATTTTTATGGTTTTTTTAATACTCACTTATGCAATCACTCAGTGTAAGTACTAGAGGGGAAGGTTTAAGCACCTGGTCTTTCAATTCAGCTTGTACATATCCCATGACACATGTCAGAACCCTGATTAATTTGTAAGCAAATGCACACTAGCATGTTTGACATTCTTGAACGTGTTTCAAGAAAGAATAAGCATTCCCTTTATAGTTTTATAGCACTTTTAAACATGAGCAACATTTAAAGTAGTTCTAAGACTGAATTCCTACATGGAGACCATGGGAGAAAGCTTAATGTGGTGGGCAGAGAGCTAGTAGCGGGTTGGCTACAATTATAGTTCAGCCAATGGAGCATCGTGATGCTTTTTAATATTTCCTCACTCAGTTTCTGTAGCACATGAGTTTGCTATGAGTGTAATGCTCTCTCCTAAATTATTAAATGTGCAGATACATTTTTACAGACCACGCTGGGCACAGAAGACTGGGTAATTGGCTTTACTGGCTTTGGCTAGGGTAGAATTAATTTTCTAAGAAGAATCTGCTGTGGAGCTGTGATTTGGATTTGTGATGTCACAGGGATGTTTTAGTTGCTGCTGAGCAGAGCTTACACAGTCAAGGCCTTTTGTAGTCCTCAGGCAACCCACTGGTGAGGATGGTGGGAGTGCACTAGGAGTTGGGAGGAGACACATCTGGGACAGCTGACCCAACTGACCACAGGGATATTCCACTCTATATGGCAGCATGCTCAGCATATTATAAGCTGAGGGAAGAAAGAGGAAGATGTTCAGAGTTAATGGCATTTATCTTCCCAAGTATCTGTCAGGGTGACAAAGCCCTGCTTTTCTGGAGATGGCTGAACACCTGCCATGAATTGTTTTTTATTTTGCTTATGCTTTTGCAAAAGCAAAAGAATATATGCTTTTACAGAGCTTTTGCTTTACCTATTAAACTGTCTTTGTCTCAACCCATGAGTTTTCTTACATTTACCCTTCAGATTCTCCTCCCATTCCTGCTGGGGAAGAAATGTGCAAGCAGCTGTATGGGGCTTAGCTGACTAGCAAAGTAAAGTCATAACATTGGTTTAAAAGATTTTGCTGTCTGGTCTGACAGGAGATTTGGATCAGACACACAGAAAGATGATTGAAGATGATTTCTTCATGGACCAGTCAGGAGACTTTACCATTTCAGATAAAAGAGTAAATAACTGAATAACTGTTAGAAACATTAACAATTGTGCCCACCTTAATTATTGCACACTTCTGTATGTGACATGTCCTTCCCTTCCCTTCCCTTCCCTTCCCTTCCCTTCCCTTCCCTTCCCTTCCCTTCCCTTCCCTTCCCTTCCCTT